>CM052539.1:25380724-25533929 GCA_028533065.1 Trachops cirrhosus
TTTTTTTTTTTAAGATTTTATTTATTTATCTTCAGAGGGGAAGGGAAGGAGAGAGGGAGAGAAATATCAATGTATGGTTGCTTCCTGTGCATTCCCTGCTGGGAACTGGCCTGCAACCCAGGCATGTGCCCTGACTGGGAATCGAACCGTGATCTCTTAGTTCACAGGCCCGCGCTTAATCCACTAAGCTACACCAGCCAGGGCAGTTATATAAGTTTAGACTCTTACTTGATTTTTTAAGCATCCACATACTACTGCAGGTTTATATTGAGCTTGCAGAAAACTAAACCACAAGTACTCTTTTGTTAAAATTTCTATTAATCCAGGTCCTCATACATATTGCTCTTGTCAAACTGTTTTACTTTTTTAAGTAACATTTTACATTTATCATAGGTCTAGAAAAAGGAAATACTTGCAACCTAAACTCAGTCACCTATGAGCTATCATTTTCATATCTGCCTTTGTTTAGTATTCTGATAGTTATGGTCATTTCTTTTTACAGTGGATTTATTCCCTTACCAATGAATTTTGTTTTTTCCAAGGTAAGACTGATTTGAAAGTTATTTGTTACTACTTTGGATTAATTAGAGAAGAAATCCTCAATCATATTCTTTGTGATTCAAAAAATAAACATGAGGTTCTTATGGCTTAGCACTTCCCTAATCTAATCAAAATGGATTTTGATGTGAGGTATCAAAATCAATTCTGCAAAGCCCTGCCTCCAAGATGGCCAGAGGCTGAGGGAAATGGTGTGGCAAAAATAGCGTGGGCTTGCTTTTCCTCAAGTGCATATTTATCTAGTACCAGTATTACCAATAAAATATCTCCATTCAATACCTCCCTTGGGCACCTTACAGAAGACTCCCTTATCAAAAGAAACTACTGACATGTTTTGTGACTATCCATCTGAGTGCAATGAAGAGAAAAATTGCACAATTATATCAATGAGAACCACTAGTAAGCACAATTTTGTCTGGAAAAGACTATAGCTTCCAGTCATGGGACTTAGGGGTCAGAGCTATGCTAACCATACTCAATTTGATCGTTTTCCTATATAGACCCAAACAAGATAGTCTCATGAAATGGCAATAAGTATTTCTTTAAGACATTTTACTTAAAATATATTCAAGATGACAAGGCTTACACAATATATCTCTCACTGACAATCACTCGCATACAGATGATTCCTTATGAAAAGGTAATATACTTTAACTACACTAAAAGTACTTCCAAACTGCTAGCACCTCATGGGAAAACTTTGAAGAATGCATTCAGAAAATTCTATTTAGCTTACATTTTGTTGCTTTTATTTTTCATATTCTTTATTGATTTGGGCAATGATATAATTCTCAATTATTCTAAAGGTCTCATATATGTTTTGTAACTTTTTCCTCTTATTCTATACACATCAAATTTTCTCAACTCTATACTATGCTAAAATTAAATTTTATTTCCTACATGGTATTGCAATCTCTTTCTACATCAAAATGGAAATTCAATGACATTTTGTATTATGTTTTTTAATAATTTCACTTACAATACATCTGTTTTCTGCTAGGTTTCTGTATTTGTGTTTGTTTTGTTGCTATAACATTTTATCAAAACTGTTAATGTTTTTAAGACAGAAATTGTGTATATCATTAATACTTAACACAGTACCTGGCACATAGTAGATCCAAATAAATGTTTATATAAATCATTTTAGATTACAGTTTGGATAGTCTTTATCTATGAAATGATCAAAACTAGATTTCTGTTGATTCACACATCCTGTTAATCACCCCTCAAATGTTATTTAAATACGATTATTATGATAAATTATTGTTTCTCTGGATAATGTTTAAGAACTTAGCTACTGTGGTTTATTTCTCATCAAAGAATATAATATTTCTTTGGGTCATTGAAACATATGTCCTGGGTGATTTTCTAAGTTGCTTTACTAAATATTTTGAAGTTCATTTGTTCTACAATAAACTTTAATAAAAATTGTAATTAATTTGTGCACAGTCACAGGAATTACCTTAACAATTTTATTTACTCCTACCATCTTTATTATCCTCCATTCTACTAAAGGAATGACAAACACAACTGATCCTTTAGCACATATTCTCAGATTTTGGTCATAGACATAGTTTGTCATGAAAACCAAGTAAAGGGATTGATGTTCCTTTTTAATACACTACCTAATATCCATTGGAACTATAATTTCTTTTAGGCCTTGGGCATATGGACCAGTTCAATTTTCATGGATTCATTGGGCTGTCAAAAGTTAAGGGCAAAGACTTGACAAATTATCTTCAGGAGAAAGTGAGTTTAAGAAACATATTTGCTTTCATGGCTTCACATAGTTAAAACAAAGAAGAGAGATGAATAGTTTATGGTCTGTTTTAGAAGTCACTGTGTTTGTGAAACCTGTTCTTCAAACTGCTTTTTCCCCCACTATGTGGCATACATTTAAATACTAAGACCCAGTTTTCCTATTCTAATTTCAACTCTCTGGAATTACACGGGCATAGTAGTTCTAACACAATGTTCTGCTACATAATTCCTTACTCTACTGACACCATGCCAAACACCTAATCTTATCTGTGGGATAAATTAGATTCTAAAATAATATGCCAACTATTTTCAGAATTTTGGAGATTCTCTAAGTTTGTTGGTCTATCTCTCTATCTATGCAACTTTTATTAAACACATTAAATGGACCAAGTACTTTACTGGACACAGGAAATTAAAATGAAAACAAAACTTCACTTAGTTGCTCTCAAAGAACATAGTTTTTAGTAGGAGAGACAACTTGTGTAGTGAATAAAATAATAGCAAAAATTACTAAAATGATTTTTAAACCTTTCATATGTGTTCATTAATTTAGAGATAAGAACTTTTCATTTTATTTATTGAAAATATTTGTTGATTATAATGGAGACCCATTCTATGAAGATGGTAGAAACAATCTCCATTATGGCCAAGGTCTCCCATCCTTTTCACCGTCTGATCTGTGGTCTGGGAGGATTTATGCAGTAGCACAGTGATTTTCAACTGGTGTGCTGCAAGAATTTTTAAAACATGCAATGCCTCACTATTTAGTCAGGCACACTGATCTCTTTTCCTTCAGACTGTCAAATAAAAAATGACAACAGAACACAACAATAGTGTTCTGGTATGAATGAGTCAACATTATACTTATTTCTGCCAGATCTGCAAAAATACAACATTTGGGTGTGCTGTAGAGTTTTAGCAATTAGTTTTTGTGTGTTATGAGAGGGAAAAGGTGCAAAATCACTGGAGTAACAGAGTACTATTTAGGAGTAGACATAGGAAGACCCTTAATCATACAACATGCATTTATTTCTGCTTGAGAAAATCTGTAATATATATCTAAAACTTATTCCAGCCAACAATAAGAGACAACATTTGGAACCCTCTCATGATCTACTTGTCTGAAGTAGTTAATTTCCAATTTTCATACTTTGGGAATAGCATCTTTTTACCTTGAAGCATATGTGAGTATATAATATTGAATGATATAGATTTTGACTATTTTATTTAGCTTTATTATGTTCAAAAGTACATATCTTCCTCTATCTATATAGAAGAAGTATGCATCTAGAATTATTATCAATAGCCTTAGTGAAAACAGAAGTAAAAATAATAAAAAACTAGGGAACATTGTTGAATCTCACTCACTTGGTACTTTCCCCATATACTCTCCTAATGTCTCAGACAGCCTGTCATCTCCAGAGACACCCTTGCCAACACTGTCTCCCAAACCTGAGGGACTAAACCATCCCATTTTGCTGGACTAATGTCTAGTCCTCCTTCATGTTTTAAGCAGATACAAGTTTATATAACAAGCCTTTCTTGACTTTGAGACTGAAATAAGCCCCCTTCCTATATGCTCTTTGTGTACTTTGTACAAACCACTATCACAGAACATATTGTATTGTAATAAAATTATCTGTCATTTCAACTCAACAAAGTGCTCTTGATGGGACATACTTCTTTCCAGCTCTTCCCTCCTCACCCTGTGTTGCCACAAAGACTGGGATAAAGGATTGGGTTACTTCATGAACATATTTTCTCACTTCCAAGGACAACTGCATCTTTTTTCCTCTCAATTGTGGGTTAAATATAACAAGACAATATAATATGATCCATAAGTGGCCTTCAGTACGTCATGGTGCTAATGAACAAATCACATGGATGGTTCCTATGATCTCTTGGGGTCTCTAGTTAGGGTCACCAGAGCTCTGACAGGCCATATGTATAGAATACAGACCCCTTAAAGTGTGGGAGCTGATCTGTACATTCCTGAAGAAGAGGATTTGCAAATTTAGCAGCAGTGCAAGTGCAGATCTTTGAATAACACAATTTTGTGCAATATCGTTGTGTTATAATGTTGATGAGAAGAAACAATTGATCCATCCATGCAGTTGTGTAGGGTAGGAGCTCCTTCTTTCTTTCTGCTGCATAGTATTCCATGTGGGGAGCATTATGCTAAGTGAAATAAGCCAAGGGGTGAAAGACCTATACCTTATGATCTCACCTATAAGTGGAACCTAGTTAACAAAACAAGCAAGCAATCAAAATATAACCAGAGACATTGAAATAAAGAATAAACTGACAGTAACTGGTGGGGGCAGCCATGGAGAAAAAATGGGGAAGGATCATCAAGGAACATGTATAAAGGATACATGGACAAAGCCAAAGGGGGGGTAAGATCAAGGGTAGGAGGTGGGTATGGGGCGGATTTGGGGGAATGGTAGGGGGTAAATGGAGACAACTGCCCTTGAACAACAATAAAAACAGATAAAAAAACAAAATAGCAACAAAAAAGGTCTGATTCCTGGCTGGGGCTACTGTCTTTGTGGAGACTGTGTGTTCTCCCATGTCTGTGTGGCTTTTCTCTGGTACTCTGGTTTCCTCGCACATCCCAAAGATGTACATGATGTGAACAGGTGTGTGTAAATTGTCCCAGTCTGAGTGAGTGTGGGTGTGTGTGAGTGCACCCTGTGATGGAAGGGTGCCCTGTCCAGGGTGGGCTTCCAACTGGAGCCCTGAGCTAGTGGGATGGGCTCCAGTCACCTCTACCTGGAGCTGGAATAAGTGGGTTGGAATAAGACCTCTCATGAGATCTTTTTCTCCACCTTAAGACTTTTGTCATCATCTCAGATGACTCTGATCTCCTGATCAGTGGCCTTACTTAAATGACCCAATCAAAGCTATAATTTAAAATTTCAAAGCCATTAAATTTTTCTGCTGCTCAGCCAGCTCAAAGAAATGACATCTAATAATTAACCATGTCCAGCTGTTTTATATTATCAAATGAAGCAAAAAAAAAGAACTGAAATAAAATTGCTGATCACTTAGAATCTAATGTCTTGTGGTGAAAATGTATTCTTTCATTCCTTTAAAGAGAATGAGTGAACACTTCCATTGTGTGTCTCCAACTGAAATGTATCCATTTGCATCCTATTATAAAGTTAGATTAAAAAAGCAAGTTCTAAAAATCCAAAATATTTATCTACTTGGTCTTCAGTTCAAGATACTTTGTTGACAATAGACACATTATCACTTTCTGGTTCAAAAATTTAGGCTTTCCGCATAGCATGGCTAAGTGAAAAGGATGGGTATTGCCAGCACATAATAATCAGCTTCTTATGAAATAAATATTATCCATACATTTTTATTTAATTATATGACACATGGTAAGCACTATGTAAAAATCTAGATGCTGCTACTAAGAATAAACAGTGCATTTTTAGTGATTTCTACTCATGTTAATGATTGATTTAACAAAGTTTAGATAACCAGACAAATGTTGTACTATTTGGGATCTAAGGATAAAGTACAATGCTAAAGTTTTGGACAAGGATATTCAATTTTAAAAGAACTGAGTATATTTCCCAACCTTCAGATACATAATCTAAAGAGGATATATTTAATGACTAAACCAGATTTTAATTATTACATATGAAATATTACATATTGTAATGTGTAATATGAAATATTACATGTGAAAATAAATACAAAAGTATTACTATGATAAGTAGTTAGCTTTCTACTTACCACATGTTTATTCTTATTGGAACAGGGTTGCTTTTGTTATGTGTGTAAATTATAAATTATCTTACTCTGATATTATCTTACTCAGATGCAGTTTCTCAGTCTCACTTTCTCTCTGCCTCTGTTCCCTCTGTCCTTCCTTCCATCCATCTGTTATCGATCTATGATAATATATAATACATCAGAATCCTATATACATGATTTTCCCTTTGAAATGTTTTTAATAACTTAATTTGCCTCATACATCCTTTATATGTTCCCCCCTTCCCCTAGTCCTACAGGATTTGTTCGTGGGCACCACGCCTGGCACACTCAGAGCCATGCTTAGGATGTGTGACCACTGTCAGCCCTCCTCAAGAGAGCAGGCTATCACAATAGGTCATTAAGGAGCTGGAGAAAGTGAGTGTGCAGAGGGAAAGAGAAATACCTCAAAGTTAGAATTATAATACTTGGCCAATAATTAGGGAAGAAGCACCATTTAAAAGACTTGTAGTTTCGAGTGTCAGAAACTGGACATGTACTGGTATTCTCATCAGTCACGGTGAACACAAGATTGGAACATATTTGTAAGGAAAACCATGAGTTCACTTTGGAATATGGTATGTATAAGGTGCTTTGACATGATTTACATGGAGGTATTTACTGTAAGAGGAACATACGCATATAAGGATATAGGGAAAGTGTGAGAAAATATCTTAGAAAATGGGTTAATGTGAAGATTCCCTGAGATGATACTTGTGCTATGGCCAGGGAGCTTGGGATACACTCCATATCTAGTTATTTATAATTTTTATATACACTTTTGTATTTTTAAAATTGCATGCACATTTATGTATTAAATGTGTATATGTCTTAAATATAATAAAATTCTATTACAGTTAGTAGAATTTTAGCAGAAAAATAATAACAATGCAATCTAATATAGTTAGTAAAAGAATGATATAGACTATATTTTGCTAAATTCAATATCTCAAATACCCAAACTCATAAATTTATAAATTAATTTAAATTATGGTTATATAACTTACAAAAAACAATCAATATACATTATTATGAGTTTGAAACACTGAAATACCCTTAATCATCATAAAATAAATTGGCTAAATGATACTGTGTCCTTTGTTAACAGAATCAGGAAAGTATTTGGAAATTATCTGAAATGTTTTCAATAGCAAGTGTTTAAACAAACTTTCTAAAAATGATATTATTTCAAGTAATATAAATATCTCATTCCAAGACCATTTAGTTCATTTAAACATTTAGTTTTCTTATCTGATTCACTTTAATTTTTTAAAAAATAACATTAATGATTTCCTGTGGTTTTTTTATTGTTGTTCAAGTACAGTTGTCCCCATTTTTCCCCCACCACTCTCCCCCTCCATACCCACCTCCCACTCTCAATCCCACCCCATTTTGGCTTTGACCATGTGTCCATTATACTTATTCCTTGACCCTTGCCCTTTTTCCCCATCCCCCCCAGCCCCCTCCTCTCTGGTTACTGTCAGTATGTTCTTTATATCAATGTCTCTGGTTGTATTTTGCTTGCTTGTTTGTTTTGTTGATTAGATTCCACTTAAAGGTGAGATCATACAGTATTTGTCCTACACTGTTAGGCTTATTTCACTTAGCACAATGCTCTCCAGTTCCATCTATGCTGTCTCAAAGGGTAGGAGCTCCTTCTTTCTGCTGCATAGTATTCCATTGTGTAAATGTAGCACATTTTTGACACACTCCTTTACTGTGAACACTTAGCTTGCTTCCAGCAATTTGCTATTATAAATTCTGCTGCTATGAAATTGGGGTGCATAGGTTCTTTTGGATTGGTGTTTCAGGATTCTTAGGACATAGTCCCAGCTGTGGAATTGCCAGGTCAAAAGGCAGCTCTATTTTTAGTTTTCTAAGGAAATTCCATACTGTTTTCCACAGTGGCTGCACCAGTCTGCATTCCCACCAACAGTGCACTAGGGTTCCCTTCCACAACCTCCCCAGCACTTGTTTGTTGATTGTTTTCTATGGCCATTCTGAGCGATATGAAGTGGTATCTTATCTCATTGTGGTTTTAATTTGCATCTCTCTGATGGCTAGTGATGCTGAGCATCTTTTCATATCTGGGCCTTCTGTATTCCTTCCTTGGAGAAGTGTCTATTGAGGCCATTTGCGCATATTTTTAATTGGATTGTTTGTCTTCCTAGAGTCATGTGAGTTCTTTATATATTTTGGAGATCAAACCCTTGTCCAAGGTATCATTGGCAAATAAATTTTTCCATATGGTTGGTTCCCTTTTCATTTTGCTGATGTTTTCTTTAGCTGAGCAGAAACTTTATTTTGATGAAATCCCACTTGTTTATTCTTTCCTTTATGTCCCTTTCTCTAGGTGACATATAGATGAAAATATTACTGTACAATCTATCTGAAATTTTCCTGCCTATGTTCTCCTCTAGGATTCTTATGGTGTTGTGACTTATATTTAAGTCTTTTGTTCATCTTTTATATTTGTCTATGCTATGTTTAAATAACAAGTTTAATATTTTAATATAGTTATTATACTACCGCCTATTTATCAAGTACCTCTCTGCCCTGCATTGTGAATGCTTTATTATAGAAGAAATATTCTTTAAATTACCTAGAATTAGTCAAATGCCTGAAAATGTTCTCTTCTTTGATTTAGAGGTGACAACGTATGTAAATTAATACAGTGGACATTTGAGCAATGTGGACATTAAGCGCTGGGACCCTCCTAGTCCAAAATCTGGGATAACTTTTGACTCACCCAAAATTTAAGTTGTCCCTGGGTATCTGCAAGGAATTGGGTTCAGGACCCCTGTGGATACCGAAACCCACAGATGGTGAAGACCAGTGCATAGAGTCGGCTTTCCCCATCCTGTATTCCCAACCATGATGGAGCACTGCACAGGGATTTATTGAAACAAATCCCTGCATAAGTGGACCTGTGCAGTCCAAGCCGCTGTGATCAAGGGCCAACCATTTATTGTTCTCACTTGTTATTTTGATATGTCACCACTCTTCTAAATTAGAAAAAAAGTATCTTCACCCTGAACAAATAATAGCCTGAAAGACTTTTTAAAGAAGGATATTGATTTTAGGTGATATTTATTTTTTTAAATAATAAAACCAACTTAAAATCTTCCAAACAAACTAGGAAACTCATACTGAAATGGCACGGCTAACTTCTTTGTAGCATTTTTATTTAAGGTGTACTAAATTCATGCTTTTGACAGAGCCAAGTTTAGTCTGAAATATTTTTGTTCAACAATCTCATGCTTCCATTTTAGCAACATTGGTAGGCTTCTAAATAAAATTCACATGATGTAACTATCTGTATGCCTATATACGTTGTTTTCATCTCTTTTTCTTAATCTCCCATTCTAACATACACACATGTACAATAATTGAACATGTTGGGAAACATATTGAACAACAAAAAATAAAGTTATGCACCTTCTAGCATATTTAGGATGAGCAAATTATTTAAAACTAAGAAATTAAAGAAAACGGTATTTTCTGAACAATTCACAAAGTACAATGTAAAAGCTTTAGAGAAGTTTCCTGCTGAAAAACAATCATGAGGAAAGAGTACTTGAATGACAATATAAAAAAAATTAAAACCAGAGAATTAATCTTTGTCTTTACACACACCGGCCGATGCTAACACGATTGCAGAAACCATGTATTTAAAGCTACATTTTATAAAACCTCACTGGTAAAAATCAATAGAAAGCTTTAGTGGATAGAATGTGTGTGATAGTAACAAGTAGAAAGGTTAGTGTAGAAGTTAATGGTTCTATCAGGAATAAAACAGAGTTAAAATGTGAAGGAAAGGTCTACCACAAGTGGTTCATTAACCTTTTAGAACCTCAGTGTATCCTCGCTGTAAAGATTACAACAAATCTGACTTTGACTCTGCTAGCATTTGTTAATACTCCAGCTCAACACAGAGCTATGTACATTTCTTGCGATAGAATTATTTTCGTTAAAATTATGTAACTGCTGAAAGCTGAAATGACACGGCTAGCTCGCAGAGGGCATCTGTAAGCTCACACCGTGAAGTCTTTGTTGTTTCCATTTTCCTTCCTCATCATCTTTTTGCATCTGATAGAGCGTCAGTCTCAGTCATGTTTTCACGCTGGCTGCATTCATCTAAGAATTCTGTTAATTTTCAGCTTACCCTCAGCATTGACTATTGAGAAGGACATAAAGTTTTCAGACTCTATTTGCATATTCAGAGAAATAAATCCACATCATCTTCTTTTTAAATAAAATAATACATTCTATGATCTCTGAATCACCTAGTCAAAGTGTTTTGGAGAAAGATGAGGATTTCCCTCTCACTGTAATAATTCAGAGGTACAATTATGGTAAAAAAAAATAAAAGCCACAGTTATAAACACATTAGCATAAACAATGCTTTAATGTCTTTGGATAAAATTTAGGCACAGGGTTGTCCCCTGCTTTTCTGTACTCATTTTTTTATTATTTTTGACCTTAGTAAAAAAATTAAAGAAAATTCTAACACCTAACTTCCCTCTTTGCAACATATCCATCTTGTTTCCCTTGTCCCTGACTCTTCTCTCCAGTATTTCTTGCTTCCCTTTCAGCAAATTTCAGGGTAAAAGTTTAAATGAGCAGCTGCCACAGCAGACACTCCGATATTCTCCGGCCAACCAGCCAGCAGGGGGTACTCTTGTACAGGAAGGCTGGCTCCCCTTTTTAGACAGAACTAACCTCTGTGACAAATCAGTGTCCGCCAGCTTGGGACCTGAAATCCCAGACCTTCCTTTCCTTCCAACTTTTCCAGTTGGTAATCTATCCTGCTGGGCTGACTCCTTTCAAATTTCCATACAGTCCAAAAATGAAGTTATTTTTATTTCTTCCTCTATTTTTTTTTCGAACAGGGAGAATTCAGTTCACAATTAGGGGAGGAGCAGTTTTTGGATTCTGTCCCCTACACAAAATCTGTTTAAATATGTCCTGCCAAGATCCTGAACAGTGATGTGCCAGTTTTGTAATAGGTTTAGTTCTCTAGTCTTTTACTCCAAGTCCAAATTCTCTGGCATTTTATAACATTTTGTCCTTGAAAACCATTTTTTCCCTTCATAATTTTCCATTTAAAAGGATAATGTGGTATGCATGCTTTAAGCCATCCTGTCTGACAGCTGAAGACAAAAACGTCAGCCTGAGTTTTGGCACAACTTGGGCCTCTGTCCTGTAATCTCATTTGTGCCTGTCCTAGAAGTGTTCTTATTCACCAGAATTCTTATCTCAGAGCCACAGCCGAGGGCAGCATTGTGGCTCTTTCAACAGAGCCGATGCACTGGCTAAAACGACATCCAGATCTTTGTTAGCGCAGACACCATCTTTGGAATTGACTGATGTTGAAAATTGTAAAATCCCTCAATCTGTTTCATTTCTCTTGCTTGAATGATGGTTTGAACAGGGTAGTGTCAGAGAACAATGGTTCTGGCTCTTTGAAGTGTTGATTTTCATCTGTGCCATGATGTGATGAGCAAATAAGCTTTTTGTATAGCTGTTCAACGATAATAAGGCTTTCTACAAAGAACGCCATATTTACCATTTAGTGTTCCTCTCACTTGCCATAAAGCTTTGTCGGTAAACACACACCAGACTTCGTAAAGCCTTGAGTTACATAAACTTTGACTTTGCAGCAGTAATTTTTTATATATATTTTTATTGTGCTTCTTTTACATAATTTTAAACACAAAATTTTATTGGATCTTGAATCTTTGGAACCAATTTTTTTAAAGGGTTAAGATTCTAATTTACTCTTTAAATTGAAACAAACATTTTCTTGATAAAATTTTATGTCTTCATGCTGTATATTAAATAACACAGAAATCATTTATAGTAAAGTATGTCTATTTGTCTTAATGATTAGTTCACAGGATCCATCGCTCTAGATTGTTGGCTAATTTTCCCTTTGTGGCATAAACACTTTTATGAATTGTTGGTAACATAGGAATATGTTTATCATCCGAAAAGAGTGATATATAAAAGATAAGCTAATATAAGGCTTACTTATTATTATTGAAACCTTATATTTGATGTTTAACTATGAACTTATTAAAACCCATACCATCATTACATAAAAGCCACATAAAACCCATTACCATCAATCTATTACCATCATAGACATCATCTCAAAATCTAAAAATCGCATCTAATTCACAACTCTAATGTGTAAAATCAGAAATTGAAAGAATAAGACCTAGAAATAAAGGCATAATGTTATGCTAATTTATAATAGTGGATGTTAAAAATGAATGCTTAAGGACATAAAAACTATGATGTCACCTAAGAAGTGACACTTTTCACTTTCTATGATATGAGGCCAATTTCATCAGTCTTCAGTATTTGTTTTTATTTTATTTTTTAAAGATGTTTTTATTGTTATTCTATTACAGTTGTCCCAATTTTTCCCCTTTTCCCTCCTCTGCCCAGCCCACCCCACTCCCACAGTCAGTCCCCACATTGTTGTCCATGTCCATGGGTCATTCATACATGTTCTTTAACTAGTCTCTTCCCCTTCTTTCCACTATTATCTCTCCTCCCCTCTGATCTATATATGACATTGTTATTTGGAAAGATTTTTTATTTCACCAGACAGAGTAGGAATATCTATCATATTTTATTCAGTTGATGGTCTCCTCTAGTACCCTCATAATAGTGATAGTCTGAAGCTTCCCATTTATAACTGCTTTTAAGCCCTTCTGTTGCAATGAAATGCAAACCATGTGTATGGCGGTGGAGGGTCTCACAGTCTCGAGGAACCTCAGAGCCCAGCAAGAAGTTCTCAGTGAATAAACCAAACAAAAGAAAAGGGATTATAAGAGTCTAAGACATAATTTCCAGATGCTAGAAGTGAAAATAACTGCTGAAAAAACATAATTTCCTTTTAGTTAATTTGATTGAATAGCAGATGAAAATTTTTACAACTTAAATGAAACAGCATATAAATAAATTAGCTTTTAAAATAAATGTGTTTACAAAAATAGACTATTAATCTTCAGATCTTGCAAGTTACGTGATGCTTCTTATTGTGTTTATTAAATTCATTTAGAGATTCCTTTTTCCTAATATTGCTTTATTTTCTTCATGACTTACAAATGTATGGGAAATAAGCTTTTGATCTCCAGTCCTTACATGCTAAGTGATCTCTATTCATATTCAGAGTGGACAACAATCTAAATATCAACCTATTCATCAGCCTTCATGTTCTCTGGATCAGGTAGAGATCTGACTCCATTAAATTCCAGTGTGTGCTGTGGGACAGTGTGCTTAATTTCAGTGAGTTTCAGCTTCCTAATTTATAAAATAAGGAGAACAATACATTTTTTCTACTATGGTTTCTCAGATTGAATTTTATACTTTCTTCTCTCCCTCCTACCTCCTACTCCCCAACACCACCACTGATATTCATCCTTTATTTGTCTGAAAATCTGTTATCTATCTATCACCTATCTTTTTATCTCTCTATCTATTAATCTTTCCATTTAGCTGTTCCATGTGGGATTAGAAATTGGTTGCCAATATCTACAATACAACTGAAATACAATACAATAGAAAAGAAAGAATGGGCAAAGGGCAAATACGTTAAGATATTAAATAAAGTGTCAATTGATTGTACAAAAAAGGAATGAATATAGTTCTTTTGATGTTACTATATTTTCCAACTGCTTTTTATTTGGCAATTTAGAATATGATTGCACCCAATTCCACATTATCACAAGAAGCCCTGGGTTTGTTTTCACCATCACCTGGAATTTACAGAGATGGCAGTATGGGTATAATGAATGTCCTTTCGTAAGAGAGCTGTAACAGTGTCAAATATGCAAAACAGTATATGACATTTTACCAAGCATTACACTGCATTTTGCCAATGTGAAAATAACCTTATTTACACTTCATTTTTTGCAAAAATAAATAAAATGTCAACTTTGCTGGCTATAAATGATATAATTTTCAACACTCATTTTCAATATTCTTTAATATAAATTAGATATATGACTAAATTAGCTAAAATTTTAAGCTATAAGTGACAAACAATAAGACTTACTGTATCTCACAAAATGAAAGGATTTAGCAGATATAACTAAATCTTAGATTTTTCTCATATTTAAACATATTCCCCAAAGTTTTGAAATTGTAACTAAATTTAACTGTTTCAAATCCTAGAAAGTTTAGCTTAATTTTTCTTGCTTCAGAATATATTGATCAAACTCACATTTTAGGGTCAATGAAATTAATCTTTAACTATTCTTTTAGGATAGAAACTGACCACTTTTCATTTGCTAGTTCTAGACATGATTTGACATTATCTATAAGGATCTTATGACACAAATGAGTTCCTTGGAAATATTTAATGCAATTTTTCTAAAATCATTAGCTTGGTATATCTATTGATTGTTGTCCTTAGTTAATACATGAAATGTACTATAATTAGGAAATATATATATATATATATATATATATAAATATATATATATATACACTAAATGACCCTGTATTTTTTTAAGGGTATACACTGCTACTATCTGTGCCAAAAATTCCCTAAAATGCATTTTTATTCTTTCAGTAATATATCACTAGATAGAAAATTTGACAGTATATCTAAATTTAAGTCAAGACAAAAATTCAAGCAATAAAAATATTCACTATTTACCTTGGAGATCCAGAAAAAATATTGGAATCTTGGGAGAATTTTAAGTCTATATTCGTGATACAGACTCCATTTCTCTGGCTCAGACAACCAAGATGAATACGAACTCAACTCTCCTGGTTATTTTCCTTTATTTATTTTTTATGACCATTTATCTATATATACCTACTTTGCAGGGTTCTTATGAAGATAAGTGGAATAGTTTGTTCTAAAGTGCTTAAACTCTGAGGAGAAAAATACACTATAAGAACAAATTATCATCAGCTCTATTACTGTAACAAACACAGGGGATAATTATTTTTGAGTCAAAAGAACAAGGCAAAGTATGATTCTGTATCAAAAATGACATGGTGGGTGGTAAAGGATTTTCACTTCTATAAAGAGCAACACATTAATTTTCACATCGCACTGCATATAACACATATCTTCTAAAGACCTTACTTTGTATGCTCACTTAAAAAATTCCACTGTTTTGTTCCCACACAAGTTTGTTAAATTTTGTCCTTTGTACCCTTGTGTAGGTTTAGGAAAATTATAGAAAAGGAGATAATTTCTTGACAAAAGTAAAGTATAAAGAATTCAAGACCTCATGTACAGTAATTCACTGTATTTTATATTCTCTTCTACATTATATTTTAAGGTACATTTTTAATTTTTTAATAATAGTTTTTCTTTTCAGTTTTTCTATAATTATTTCTTGTTTATTTTAACCCATCTGTTTAGAGACTGTTCTATTAGCTTCACAGAGAAACTTCTTTTCATAACACATTCTTGAGTTTTATTTTCTATAATGTAAGTATTTTGATTTGCATTAATTACATATGTTGCAATTGCATTTGAAGTAATACAGGGGAATAATTCTATTTCTTAGGTTTGGTGTTAACAGAAAAATGCAAACTAAGTTTTGCAACTGACCATAGATAAGAACAATGGTGGGATTGCCAGTTTTTAGAGTGTAAAGCAAGTCTAGATGACTGTATTTCTTCTCTGGCTCCTTTGTTCTTCGATCTCTCTTCTTACACATAATCTTGCATTTCCTTTTTTTTCTGTTGCTTCCATATTTGAGTTTGAGCAGGACACTCGCATACACTCTATGCTCTTCTCAGCCTTACTCCAAATGTCACGCATTTAAACTACAGGATAAGATAATATCTAAATTATTCCCTGGAAGGCATGCTCCACCTTCCACAGATACAGTTCTTGGTGTTAAGATGGTTTAAACACAGAGGGGCAGCTGAAGGGTCATGGTATGCTATGTTTCTGCTTGCTTTGTTAACCTTGATTACTCTGGGACATATGGCAGTAAAGTAATATTTATTATTTCCTATTTTGTGGCTGCTGTCTCTCTCTCATCAAATTTTATCAACAAATTAGGGGCTGCATATTACTTGTGTTTGACTCATCTTTGGTGACTGTAGAAAGAGAGTTCACAGTAAAATTATGTTCTTGCAATTTCCTTACTTTGACATTAATTGTAGAGTTTTTGAAAAAAAGAAATTTAACTACTTCTTTATCAAGCTCTCATTTTAAGGTGATTCATGATTAGCTGTCATAATCTTTTGAACACCTGATTTAAAGAGACAGATACTTGCCAATTGCTTATTGATAGTTTGAGGAAAGTTATCAAGATCGATGTTGAAGATTAGTAGTAAAGATCAATACTTCTAAGTTTGGTACAGCTTGCATGGCACTGCACAAATTCATGGTAAGTTTTGTAGGTAGGGTGTAATGCAGTTTGGTGGAGCACAAAGTATTTTGTAAACCTCTGTACTTTATATATTTTTGCAAGTAAGTGTTTGCACAATAAGGTATTGAAATAAATTAGGTTCATTTATTTTAAATAAATTTTAAGATAAAAAATTAATTCATTCTCTGTTGCCATGTACTCCTTTAGGCTTTTTGCACAAATCTGACCAAGATCCCTTACTTAGTGGGCTTTACATTTCCGTATGGAGAGATGATGAACATCAAATTGCTAAATAGGTAAATTGTATAGGATACAAGAGGTTGATGGACTAAAGAAAAAAGAGAGAAGAGTATAAGGTTTGGGGAATGCTAGCAATGGGTGGCCAGCTTAAAATATTATATAGGTTGATGGATAATTCTGAAGAGAAAATTAAACAGAGCAAAACTTAAACAGAGTGAGGTTCTAGTGAAGCAAATGTCTAGGGCAGGGGTGTCAAACTCATTTTCACTGGGGGCTGCATCAGCCTCGTGGTTGCCTTCAAAGGGCTGAATGTAATTTTAAGACCATAGAAATGTAACTACTTCTTAACTAGGGCAAGGAGCTCAGCACTGCTGCTGGGCAGAAACAAGGTGCTGGGCCAGATAAAACAAGGTGGAGGGCCTAGTTCGGCCCACGGGCCTTGTGATTGCCACCTGTGGTCTAGGGCAAAACTTAGAGATAAAAGCTAGAATGAAGACCCTAAGGTAGAAACATATTTAGCAAGTTCTATGAACAGAAGCAACCGGGGATAATACCAGCATAGGATATGGAGCTTACGGAAAAAAAAGTCAGATATTATCGGCCAACGGATTAGTTTAGAAGATTTTACATAGAGAATATGCAGCTGTTGCAAAGTTTTGAGCAGAGAAGTAACATGATCTAAAAAATTAAAATTTGTATTCCATTAAAACAAATTCAGAATGGAAAACTATGTCATACAAAAATGGTATCATTGTATCTTTCCCAGATTTTTAAAAATACTCTCTGCAAATCAAGTTTGTTACCCAGTTCAATCAATTAGAATTCACCTGAGGACTTGACCTATAAAGGATTCTTATGGTCAACCTTTTGTTAAGTACAGCCTTCTTTATTTCCTTGCAATCTTATTGTAGTTTATAATCAGACTATATTCAGTGCCAACACTAATAAAGTTAAAGTTAGGAAAAAAGGAATCCTACGTAATCAAAGGTAACCAGGACCTACCCTAGCTATATTAATTTTTTGTGGGATGATACCCAAATGGGGATATATATGCTTAAGCTGTTGCACAGTTGTTTTTGCAATTGCAATGAACTTCTGATCTTTGGTATTTATTCTTCCCATGTCCATGTACGAAGTATGGGTGTGTTTGTGTGTGTGTCTGTGTACCTCAGAGAGAGACAGACAGAGCTAAAGAGTGGAATAGTCACATGAATAAATAAACATAAAAATGAGTGACTTCACTGGTGTCTATCTATCCATCCATCTATATGCAATTATGATTTTTATGTAATAACTCCTGATTTCACCCTGAAAAATCAATGAGATAAAAGTTAACTGGCATTACTTGTCAGTAAGAATAAACTCAGGATACCTGGATACCACAATGGGATGTATTCTTTTACACCAAGCAACAGAAAGGATAAATCAATGAGGAAAAACAGTTAAAACCAGTTGATTTTCTCCAATCATGCCAATATGTGACTTTTTTTGACTGTATCTATGTATAATTCCTGTGGACAACAGTGACTGTGCAAATTGCTTAAGTGGTCAATGTCTTTTTTTTTAATTGTTAACCTCAATTCTTGTCATTTCACTATTTTATATTTATTCTATCTGTTTATAAATTGTTACCTTGTATTTGAATTAAACTCTGAGCAGCTATAGACAGGAAATCATATGTATGTCAGAACAGGATACAGAGAAAATAGCTACAGATAAAAACTCTTAGAAATGCCAGAATGTAAGTAGATACCAAACTAATGTTTTTATTTTTCTCTATAGCTGCCTGAGGTCATGCCTCAGAATTTCATCTTAAATGTCACTTTGATAACCCAGGCTGCTAAGTGACTCATTCCAGTTACTGAGATATTTCTGAAAGTTTCCATCTTTGATTTTCTAAAGTTAAAGTTTGAATCATTATTTGTCAACAGAAAATATCATAAGCAAAATTAAGAAAGTTTTTAAGTTGTTTTAGCTAACTTCCCCTCCCTTGTGTACTCCAGGTATTAACACCTTTCTGATGTCTTGTTGAAGCCAAAGAGAAACAAATATCCCATAAGATTTTTATTTTAATCTAAAAATAATTCTACATAGAATGCACTCAGATTGAAAATAATTTATATTATGTTAAAATTATTAACCATACGTTGCTTGTAACAAGATGAGGACACAAGCCTAACAGTTATACACAGTTCATAAATACTTGTGACCTCCAAAAAGTGACAGGTATGTACAATGTACGATGAAGATTTTATACATAGCTTTATCAATATGAATATTTGCTGTTAACATATATTCACTTTGCTATGCTCACTTTTCATAATTGCTATCTGGAGAGCACTAATTACCTCTTAAATTTTTAAGTATATTTTATTGATTATGGTGTTAGAGTTCTTTCATTTTTTCCCCTACATCCCCTTCTGCCCTGCATCCCCCTCCCTCCAGCATTGCCCCCCTCAGTTCATGTCCATGGGTCATACATATAAGTTCTTTGGCTTCTCCATTTCCTATACTATTCTTAACCTCCCCCTGTCTGTTTTGTACCTATCAACTATGCTTCTTATTCCTTGTACCTTTCCCCTTATTCTCCCCCTGCCTCCTCCCTGCTGATAACCTTCCATGTGATCTCCATTTCTGTGATTCTGTTCCTGTTCTAGTTGTTTGCCTAGTTTGTTTTTGTTTTTAAGTTCAGTTGTTGATAGGTGTGAGTTTGTTGTCATTTTAATGTTTGTAGTTTTTATTTTTTTCTTAGATAAGTCCTTTTCACCTTTCATATAAGGGCTTGGTAATGATGAACTTCTTTATCTTGACCTTGTCTGGAAAGCACTTTATCTGCCCTGCCATTCTAAATGATAGCTTTGTTGGACAGAGCAATCTGGGATGTAGGTCCTTGCCTTTCATGACTTTGAATACTTTCTAGCTCCTTCTTGCCTGCAAGGTTTCTTTTGAGAAATCAGCTGATAGCCTATCGGAACTTCTTTGTAGGTAACTTTCTCCTTTTCTTTTGCTGCTTTTAAGATTCTCTCCTTATATTTAGTCTTCAGTAATATAATTATGATGTTGCTTGGTGTGTTCCTCCTTGGATCCAGCTTCTTAGGGATTCTCTGAGCTTCCTAGACTTGCATGTCTATTTCCTTCACCAGACTGGGGAAGTTTTCCTTCATTATTTTTTCAAGTAAGTTTTCAATTTCTTGCTCTTTTTCTTCTTCTGGAACCCCTATGATCCAGATGTTGGAATGTTTAAAGTTGTCCCAGAGATTCCTAAGACTCTCATTTTTTTGAATTCTTATTTCTTCATTCTGTTCCATTTGAATATTTATTTCTTCCTTTTGTTCCAAATTGTTGGTTTAAGTGCTGGTTTCCTTCCTTCCACTGTTGGTTCCCTGTATATTTTTCTTTATTTTGCTTGGTATAACCTTCACTTCTTCCTTTATTTGTGACCATACTGAATCATTTCTGTGAGCATCGTGACTACCAGTGTTTTGAACTCTGCATCTGATAGGTTGGTTATCTCCTCATCACTTAGTTCTTTTTTCTGGAGTTTTGATCTGTTCTTTCATTTGGGCCATTTATTTGTCTTAGAGCACCTGCTATGCTGTAAGGGGCAGAGCCTTAGGTATTCAGCCAGGGTGGGGCAACCCACTTAGTTGGGTTGTGGTGCTTAAATTTTAAGTATTGACATTTGCTTTGTTTCATGATTGTTTACCACTAATATTTCAATTTTTTCCATTTGTGGTGACAACTGGTCACTCATTACTAAGAAAATGGCAAGTCTGTTATCCAAGTTGTAACTACAGTAAGTTTTTAAAACAAACTTCAAAGATTAAATCAGATCTGTGAATTCCTACAGAATGTACTCATCAATAGAGTCGACTTTCAGCTGCCAGTTTCCTCTGTTAAGGCTGAGTTCCCACTTAAATTCACCATATTCTTTGAAGAACCTGATTTGAAAGGGAACAAATAGAACATTCATTATTCTTTTGGGAATTCATGTTTACTTATAGAATAGAAAATGGATAGAGATATACATTAAGTTGATCTCACATATCATTTATATTTAATCATGCCGTGGCTAATATGGTAATATAATTTATTTAAGCCAAGTAATAGCAAGAATTACTTCTTCCTAAAACTAACTTAGCCACTTAATGTGGCCTCATGTCTTGGGTGGGCTATTCTTTCATTAAACTGTGTTTAAAAAAGGCTCAAGTCATACAAAACAGTCTAAGAAGTTATGTGTGTAAAATAGATTTAAACATATATTATCTGAGTCATTTTTGAAAAAATAGTGTTTGCAAAACTAAGTCAATTTTCTGTCAAAAATTTGCATGCAATATTTACAAATTTTCTGTTCCATATGTGGAAGATATTTTAAGATATAGCTATAGCTGAATACAGAACAGTAACATCTATAGACACTATATATGAGTATTTGAATATCTCCAACTCAAAATATAATATTTATGATTTAGATTGTATACATAATATAGATAATACTATACTTTTGAGCAGTATAATTGAATCAGTCACTTAATAATCCTACTAATAAAGTCAATACAATATTTACTATGAGCAAGGGACAGATGAAAAGACAAAGCACAGTCATTATCCTTACAGAACTTGAAATCAAATTAGTGATGGTAAAGGGAAAAATACTACAAGTAACTTACAAATACTATAAATTAATTTGGTAAATGTGGCAGCCATAGTAGGCAGTAGCAATACAAAAAGCAAAGTAGTTTAGGAGATTTTTTGAATAGTAAGATTGACAATATCTTATGCCTCAATGAATGTGAGTAAAGGAAGAATCACCTCTTACTGAAGTTTCTTGTTGTGTCAGTTGGGTGGACTGACAGTCATGACCCAAGATGGTTAGAGTGTTTGGTTGGGAATAGTATTTAGTTTGGATTATATGGAGATTAAAGTACTGCTGTTCATTCATCAAAATTTCTAATGTTCCAGACATTCAGTAGAAATCTTTAAAGGGCAGCTGGCAATGAGTCTGTAGTTCAAAAAGGATTTGGTAGTAATTAGAAAAGAGGTGGTAATTAAAGTCATACTTGAAATATTTTATTGAATAAAATGTAGTAGAAAACATAATATTTGAGCTTGGCATTGAAAATTGAATATAAATTTCATAAGTAGAGAAGGAAGGCAAACTTTGGAAATACTAAAGGTAAGAAAATGAGCATAAAATTTTTGCAATGATAGATGATACTGTCTTTCAAATATGCTAAAAATCATAAACAGACATGAAAACTTTGTATACATAAGCACACACACATATGTAAATATTGTTCTTAGTTCTTACTCAATGGCTAAAAACTGATTTTCTTTTAAGGGAGAATACTGATAGGTTATAGTGATCCAACTGTAACCTACCAATGGTATATTCCTTCCCCTTTTAAAGTCTATTTTGCAAGATTTTAAAATAAAGTTGGTATTTTATCATGTTTCCTAGTAGTGAACTATCAATTTTTGTGATATATAAACTGCTTTATTTATACCTTCAGCATTGAAGGATTTTTCCCACATTGGGTATAGAATTCTAGTTTGGTTGTTGTTTTTGTTTAGCTCTTGCAATACTTCATTCTGCTATCTCCTAGCTCTCATCATGTTGGCTTGTATATCAGTTGTCAATCTTCTTGCTGCTCATTTGGAAATATTGTGTATAATATTCCTTTGGCGCCTTTTAAGATTTTCTTTTGTCATTCATTTTCAAAAGTTTAATAAGATATGCTGAGCTATTGTTTTTTTAACAATTATTAGGGTTCTCAGAGCCTTAACCTTTCCCCCAATTTTGAAATTTCAGGCATTACCCTGTCAAATATTGCTTTTTTTTCCTTCTCTCCTTCTTTCTACTGACTCCAATTATTATTACATTAGATACTTTCATTTGCCCTACATGCTTTTTATATTGTTTTATATATTTTCCATTTTTGCTCTGCATTTGTTTTATGTTTTCTCTTGCCATATTTTCATTTCTTTAATGCCGTCTTTCTATCTAATCTTTGTTTTATCCCATTTTTGGGATAATTATTGTCAATTATTATTTTCATTTCTTCAATTTCATTTCATTCTTTTATATACTAAATATCTGATGAATTTTTATCTATGTTCTTAATCTTTACTTTTAACATTATTTATAGTCACTTGAGAACTCTTGTTTGGTAACTGTAATATCTGCTTTGGTTATGTTTCTTTTTTTCTCTTAGTTTTTGGTCTTATAGCCCAATCTCATGAATTGATTATATATTTTTTCCTTAATGCAGCACATCATTTTGTGTAAAAAAGATGAAGCAACAACCTTCCTCCAATGAAGGTTTACACTTTCTTTTACCAGGCAAATTAAGTTGGATTTATCATTTCACTTGAGTAAGGGCAAAATTTGAGAGATGGCTAGGTTTGCCTTTGCTTGCAGATCATCATAGCCTGGTGTGTTCACTGTGGCATCTTCTCCAATATCTAACTTTTAACTCCTTAGCAAGGAGAGACTGCCATAAACTGTTCTTTCTGATAAGCATTTTAGGATTCAACTCAAATACCTTCTAACTTTGGTAAATGTCTTAAGTATATAGCCAAAATTTATGAGGTTCAGTTCTCCAGTCTCCTCTTATAACCAGAATGTTTTTGTCTTAAGCTTTCAGGCCTGATTTT
Organism: Trachops cirrhosus; assembly: GCA_028533065.1. NCBI lineage: Eukaryota > Metazoa > Chordata > Mammalia > Chiroptera > Phyllostomidae > Trachops > Trachops cirrhosus. Next base: position 25,404,070 of record CM052539.1, read on the forward strand.
ACAGCCGTATGATCGTGGACTTTTTTTTTTAATCTACTAGTGGTGGCTTTCTGCCAAGGAAAGATCTCGATTATTAGGTCCATGCCCTAAAACCAGTAATGCCAAATACTTTCAGGGTACAGTGGTCAGAACAGTTAACTGCCCTAAACTATGGCTTCTCTTTACCCCATTCTAGAACACTAACCGCTAAAATCTTAGTTGCTTCAGCTGTTCTCCAAATGTCTTTTATTCAGTCTTCTCCCATAAGCTACTCCATAGTATCTACCAACAGAAGTCCTACCAAAGCTTATAAAAAGGCAACTTTAAAATGTGAAAGACATTAAATATATAAATGGTATGAATATTAAATTTCATAATCTTCTAGTTCACAAGTTTGTTTTATTTTAAATGAAATAAAAATTTAGAAAATAATATGATATTATAGGCATATTTATTGCTTTGATCATTACTGGGAAACAAAGTTTAATTTTCTAATTTTAGCATCTAATATATTATTCACCAAGGTATGTTAATAAGTAGTAATTGTTGATTATTTAAGAACAGAAAAATAAGCAGATTAATATTGGGATTACTTTGGACCTCTTTTTCTATGTGGTAATATGAGGTGAGCAATATAAAAAGTCAGTCAATGGGTGAAGGGGTCAAAATGTACAAACTTTCCATTATAAAATAAATAAGTCACAAGTATATAATGTATAGCATGGTGATTATAGTTAATAATACTGTGTTGAACGTTCGAAACTTGCTAAGAGAATAGACTGTAAAAGTTTTTATCACAAAAAAGGCAGTCAAGGTCATTGGGGAAAAATTGGAGAATAAACATGGTCATCTGACTATTACGGACTCCTTCTGCAGTAGGAAGTAAGAAAATGAACCAGTTCCTTTGATCCCCAACTTTGTGGAGAACAGCATACTTAATTTTGTAAGGGAACATGATATTAGTTGAGTATATTATTTTACTAAACTGAAATATACATGAGCAGTTACAGGCAGCCATAACCTGTGGGTCTCTGTTTTATTGGTGTTAATTTATGGATTATCTAAGGTTTTATTGGATTTATAACTCACATTTATATAAACACCTCCATCTACAAAAAAAGTAGTTAAAATAGTTGCAAAATTAGTTACTTCATTTTTAAAAAGAGATGGAGAAACAGGTTTGTTCTGTCTTTGCCTAGAAACTAATATGCATGTCGGTGTGAAATTAGATACGAATGCTGGTAATATCTAGACACAAAACCCTCAACCGAAGGGACCACTTTGAACGTGATCAGCTATAAAATATAACAGATGCTTCAGACATTTACAACTCTGCACAAATACAACAAAACCTATACCTAATACTTATTTTAAACTGCAGATTTTATGTGGTAAGATGCTATGCCCAATGAATTAGAAATGCCCTTATCAATCTTAGGGTGAAAATGAATACAAGTGACAAAAAATCCTGTTTATTAAAAAAGATAAGGTAAAACTCTTTATGCTTTAGTGATAAAAATTCACGTATTACCTTAAAATAATAGAACACATATGACAGACCAGAAGAGTGGGCTTTTCTGATTGTGAAATAAACCTAAATTTAAATAAGAATAAAAGATTATGTCCAATGATATCACACAACATTAAATCCTAATCTAACTCAATGATGGTGCATGAAAGCTTAAAAAATAAATTTTTGACATAAAAGCCTCATATTTTGAGGGGGGTAATAATTACAACAGATGTAACTCATCGATTTTGTGTGGACTGCACAATGGAGCAATCTTTCCTCCATTTTAATACCACACACTATCAGAAAAGGAGCAGAGTAAGTTTGGTCTGGCTAATTTTCAACACTTCAGTAAGACAGAAGTCTACTCAAATGAAGAACTGAGAAAAATAAGTGAGAATAAAGATCTTCAGCCAGCCTTTTCTGGGACACCTCAAAAGAAAAACGATGCCCCAGACGTTAGAGAAGAGACAACTCCTGTTATCCAAGACCAAGTGGAGAATTGTGAAAGGTATGAACGTCCCATGAGGCTGACCATCTGCACTTTTAGAGGCCAGTCACCAGGATGATAACTTCCCATCCTGCCAGTGAGGTCTAGTACAGGCAACACAAGGAGCCCCAGCAAGTCTGTTTGGACAGCAGACTGCGGAAACTCCAGGTCTGCAGCAGTGAAGGAGACAGTTTACATATTCTAATGTCACAAAAGCCTTGAAAATAATCGGGGGTCGAGGGACTGAGCCAAAAGTAAAAAGGACTCATGGACATGGACAACAGTGTGGTGACTGCTAGGGAAAGAGGTTACAAAGGGATTAATGGTAATGGGAAAAAATACAATAAAGATTAAATAAAAAATAAATTTAAGAAAACTCTTTTGAGTCCTGGCTGATGTGGCTCAGTGGATTGAGTGCTGGCCTGTGAACCAAAGGGTCACTGGTTCGATTCCCAGTCAGGGTGAATGCCTGGGTTTTGGGCCAGGTCCCCAGTAGGGGGCATACAAGAGGCAACCACACATTGATGTTTCTCTCCCTCTTTTCCTCCCTTCTCCTCTCTCTAAAAAGAAGCAAAGTCTTTAAAACAAACTCATTTGAGAGACAAAATTAAAATAAAATGTTGTGCAACTATTTTTCATTTTCTAAAAGTATTGTGTTATATATAATCTTTGTATAATGTACACATACTACCTTCAGATAGTTATTGTTAAATTCTGAGTATAAATGAGCTAAAGCAGTGCCTCTTGACCCTGCGACATAATATGTGGGACAGGGACCAACTGGCTGATCACACATACTACTAGTCCACTATGTTTTATTAAAACAACTGTTTATTTTCACTATCATATTTGTAGCAAGACTTGACTTCTTTACTTTCTCTTTCTCCTACCCCAAAGCCTTTCCATCAGCACATCACCCCACCCTTCCCTTCTCTCACTACCCCATGAGGGAGAGAATTTACAAAGCTACTACTTTTTGGTAAGTATTACACAATTTGTAAGATGATTTAACTAAAAAGTCTATACTTAAAAAATCACAAAGATTTCTGACAAATGGGGAGGAGAGGGAATAATAACTACCTGTGATGGCTTGTGACAGTTCTGAGTAGGTTGGTGTTGTTGGAGAATCGGCCAGTAAAGTGTTGAGTGGCATTCTTATAAGAAGATACGAATGGATCTTTTGACTGCTTTTGAGACAAGAGAATAAAACTTTTCTATTGGTTTCAGTTAGTATGTGGTTGGACCCCTCTCTAAGTCTGCCATTGAAAAAGAGATGAAAGTGTATCAGTCAGGAGAAAGTGGACACATTAGTTGACAGAGGGAAAATGGGGGAAAACAATTAAACACTAAGTAAACCCAAAAGGGACAGCCATGGTTGAATAGGGTTAAGGACATGGAGTCACCTTGGAAAATATAAGCACGCTTGAACTCCTTAAGAGTATCCACATCAAAAACCACCATTTCCTTGTCCCTTCTTATTTACTTTTACCTTTGCACAATTAATTAGCATCTGAAACATCACAGGTCTAAAACCAAATTCTTGATTCCTTACACCAACTTTGTCTTTTCCTGTTCTACTGGGAAAAAAGTATTAGCAATTCCTTTTTACCAGTCACTGAGGCCAAAATACTTGAAATCATTCTTGACTCCATTGTTTTATTCAGTTTCCACATGAATTTCTTGAGTCCTATGTGCTCTATTTTCATAATATACCCAGAATTCAGCTGTTCCTTGTTACCCGTACACCAGCATGTCTCCCTGGCTCTCATCCTTGTTCCTTTGAACCGACCCAGTTGTCACAGGAATTATTTAAAAATATAATTGAGATCATGTTCTTTTCTGTTCAAAGCAACCAGTGGGTTTCACTTTAATCCAAAGTTAAAATGCACAGGTAGAGCAAAACTACCTATGCTCCATGGAGCCTACACAAGTCTCCCCATGGCTAGTTTTTCCAGGGCCATCCTCGGCTTTCCACATGCCTCTTCCTCCCCACACATCTCCATCCTGTCCTCACTGTTTTTCTTGATGAGTTTAGCACTACTGAAAAATTCAAGATCCATATGCAAATATGCAAATTCAAGTATATCTAAAATAAAACAACAATTGGACTTCAATATTTCAAAATGTATCATTTAAAGTAACATTCAAACCATAAAGCACTTAGAGATAAATTTAACAGAACACTTGCCAGATTTTTAATCTGAAAACTATAAAATATGGTAGATACAATAAATTAAACTTATTATATCAATTGACCAATACATTAATAAGCCTAGAGCATTAATGAATATATTAATTAAATGTATGGAGAAATATATCATGCCTATAGATCACAAGATTAAATAGTTATAACAAGCTATTTTCCAATTTTACAAATAGATTTCAAATAAACCAAATTAAAATCCCAGCAACACTTTTGAAAACGTTATAAACTCATCATAAAATACATTTGAAATTATAAAAGCTTATGAGTAGCCAAACTAATTTTCAAAAAAACATGGTTGCAGAATTTATGTAATATTTCAAGACTTACTCTAAATCTGCAACAGAAAGACAGTGAGGTATTAGTGTAAACATACACATGTAGAACAATGAAACATACTAGATTTTCCAAAAATAGACCCACACAAGAATGGACATTTTGTTTTCAATATAGATGCTAAGGGAATTCAATTAGGAATAAATATAGAAAGTCCTTTCAGTAAATAATGCTGCAAGAATTGGGCATTCAGATTTAGAAAACTAACTAAAAATGCTACTTTATTGCATATATATGGAAATTCACTTTAAAAATAATTATAGAATTAGAATATTCAAAATTATGAAATTTCTAAGAGAAAATCTTGTGAGTTGGGTTTAACAGAGTTCTAAGAAAAGGCAAAAACAATCACAGATAAAAAAATAAAGGATAATTAATTGCAGTTTATCAAATTAAAAACTATTATTCTTCAAAAGATTTCCTGAAGAAAATGAAAAAGCAACAAGCTGCAATATTTTTTTCAAAAATACATATCTGATTAAAAATTATATACAGGTTATGTAAAGAAATCCTACAATTCAATTTTAGAGAAAAATTCACCCAATGAAAAGTTAGCAAATTGTGTGAGTAGTCATTTAGAAGTCATATGGATGGCAAAAATACATAAAAATGTGCTCAAAATTATTAGTATTAAATACATTCAAATTAAAACCATGAGATACTACTACACACCTACCAGAAAAGACATAATTTAAAATTCTGACAATATCAAGTGTGGTTGTATATTGCCAAGAGAACGCTAAACAGTACAACTAGCTTTACTGGTTGAGTTGTGTGATTTTATTTGGAAATAAGATCATTGCAGATGTTATTTAAGTTAAGATGATGTCACTAGGGTGACACCTATCCAATAAGACTGCTGTCCTCATATAAAGTGAAAATTAGTACAAAAGACAAGCATAGAGGGGAAACAATGTGAGCAGTCATGGGAAGAAAATGACAATGGACAAGTCAAGGGGAGCAGCTTGGAACAGGTCTTTCCCTCCCAGCCCTCAGAAGGAGCCAACCCTGCCAACATCTTGATCTCAGACTTGCAGGGTCCATTTGGTGAGACAACAAAGGTTCTGATTTTTAAGGCACTGAATTTGTGATGTTTTGTTACAGTAACACTAGCAAACTAACATAGCCACTTTGGAACATAGTTTGATAATTCCTTATAAAAATATATGCTTATCACCCAAACTAAAAATCTTGCTCAAGGTGTTCACCCAAGATAACTGAAAGGTATATCCATGCAATGACTTATATGGGAAACTTCATCACAGCTTAACCCTTAACTGGAAACAACCAGGGCACCATCTCATGAATACATAAAATTACTGTAGTGCATTTATAAAATGGAATGCTACTCAGCAATAAAATGAAGTACTGATACATGCAAAAATACAGGTAAATTTGAATTACATTAAGTAAAAAAAAAAGACACAAAAAGCCATATACTGCATAATTGCATTTATTTAACTGTCTGGGAAAGACACAACTATAGGGAGAAGAAAAAACCCCAATGATTAGCAAGTTCTGAATGAAAAGGGGATTACTATAATCAGACATTGAAAACTTTTCTAATACATAAAAAAGTGAGATCTATGTTGCATTTTGGAATCTTATTCTCCTTTGAATCTTTGTTTTGCTTCACATGTAAAAGAAAATGCTTTTGTCTTTTATAAAAGTTGAGTGTATGCAGTCTTACTGGATCTTCCCCACCATAAAACATGACAATGATTTGTAAATAGAAGAGATTTAATATATTCATAACTGAAGCAAAACAGTGATAGAATAAAGGGGAAGAGGTGAGAAAATCTAAACAACAGGATACTGGTTTTGGGAAGGGAAAAACCACATATTTATTATGTAGGTAATGCACATTAAGTAGAAAAAATGATTTTAAAAAAATGTTGTAAGGTGCGAGTTACTCTTCTACCTCTTTGAAAGTTGACTTTGACTCTATTAGCTTAGTCAAGCAAATTTTTTCTGAAGCTTCACTTTTTTCATTGAAATAATGAATGAAGATGGAGTAATAATATCTAAATTTTCTACCAGCTCAACACAGGAAGATAAACTCAGACCCTAAAATGTCAGTTGCCAGGATGTGTCATCACAACCTGAAATACACTAGAGGGACATAAGTGACATGTCAGGTTTTATAGCACACAAATAGATAGAGATGGTATGGTATGGCACAGATACAGCACACTTAAAAAAAAAACGATGTGGAGGATTTTACAAACAATAAACTCAATTTCCACAGTGTTACCCAAGAAGCTTAAAGAATTCTAAGGAGAAATAAAATAAATTCCAAACACATGCACACACACAAAACTATAGTGCCTTACTCTATATATATTAAAGACCATGCTGGAGTGTTAGCCTTACTCTGAGAATCATAGTTTTAGAATGCTGTAGACACACTGTGACATAGGCAGGGGAGAATGGGCACAGGATTCAAGGCACTCAACACCATAATACACAGGGAAAACTGGAAGACCTGAACCTTTTCATTCTCTTTTTTCTTAAGGGGAGCATGCCACCTTCAGACACTTAATAGGTGTCCTTATGGCAGAGGAATTAGACTTATTTTTATTGATTATGTGAATCAGAGGTTTAAAAATGGGGTATTTGTTTATAGGTAAACAGATTTAAGCAAGCTTTTTAATTGTCACAACTGTCTAATGATATGTACAGGTGCTTGAAGAACTGGTTGAAAACCATTTCACAAGAGCTATTCAAATGGGGAATGTATGGTCATGTGTTATGTACATTTATAAGAATCGACTGGGTGGTAAGAGTAGATCAGATTCAAGATTCTTTTCAGTGCAAATGTTCGGTGATCCCCTGATAACTCTCATTTGCTTCATAAGCAAGAGCAAGCATGGAAGTGAAGGGGAGATAAATTTCAGCTCAAGAGTCCTAACAAGTTGCTAAGAATTATGGTTGTACAACGATCTGATATGGTTTATTCTCTCCATAGTAAGCCTCATTCCCTACCAGAGGAAATGTCAAGGTATATTCACAGTTTAAAATCATTTGTAGGTCCCCTGAATGCTATTAAACTCAGAATATCCAGCCTGGCATTCACCCTTACTGCCAGGCCCTGCTCTATCAATTTGAATTTATGGTTATCCCCCAAGTCAGAGTCTACTGCTGAAAAATTGACACTAATATTTTTGTTTACGTATTGTTTCCACCATTATAACTGAGTATAACATTCTACTATAGAAGAATACTTTCTATCTTTTCTTCATTCTATGCAAATCTTACATATTTTTCAAAAATCAGTTCAACTTCAGTCTCTTTCACTGAAGCCTTCCCTTAGTCCATCAAGCTGCATTTTCCTCTGCATACTTCTACCTGCTTCATAAATCTGTCTCTCCAAAACAAAATCAATTGTTTCTAATTGATTGTACTTCTTCCCTGTGTGACTGTCTTCCAGTTGCAATTTGAATTCAGAACCAAATCATATATTGTTCTCATATCCACAAAAGCATCTAAAGTATAATTTGACACAGAATTGATATCTGGTAAATGGTTTCTTTTGCTCTCAGGATCCTAGGAGTCTAATCATATCCATTCTCTGACTCTAAATATTATGAATATCATTGTCATTTAATTATTTCACAGTTATCTTGTATTAGTTGTCTATTGCTGGGTGAGAAAACTTAGTAACTAAACCCAAAAATATTTATTATTTCCTATAATTTCTAAAAGTCAAGACTCTGGGCAGGACTTAGCTGGGTGGTTCTGGATGAGGGTCTCACATAAAAATTCAATATATTGGCTGGGGCTTCAGTCACTTGAAGGTTGACTGGGACTGAAGGACCTGCTTACTTGATGACTCACTGAAATGGCGTTGTCTGAGGCCTGAGTTTCTTGCTGGCTGTAGGAGAGAGGTCCCAGTGCCTTGCCATGTGGATCTCTCCAGAGGGCTGCTTAAGTATTCTCATTTCACGGCAGTTAACTTAAACCAGAGAAAGAGAGAGCCAGGCAGATGTTTCCTTGTCTTTATAACCTAGTCTAAGAATGTATATAGCATTACGTCTGAGGTATTCCATTGGTCCATTATATGGCGGCCCTAATTTAATGTGAGAGAGAATTATATAATGTGCAAATATTAGAAGGGGATTATTAAGAGTTTGCTATCACATGTCTCCTATTAACTGATATAATCAAACTTATGAAGTGGTTTTCAGCATTTGTGTTTCATGTATTTGTAAAGTGGTAACAAGAATCTGAACAACAGGTCAAATGATTTGAGCTATTTTCCTTTCGATTTTATATATTTTTAATTTTATTGGTTGAATTACATTTCCTTATAATTTGGTTTTTCCTCTTTAGTTTTATTGTTGACACGAATACAGATGTCCCATTTCTCCCCATCCCCTTTGCATGCCTACACCCATGCCCATATTCCCTTCTGCCCTGCTGTTACCACACTGCTGTCCATACCTATGAGTTATGTGTGCATGTTCTTTGGTTAATCCCTTCACCTTCTTTCATCCAGTCCCTCCCTCTGACAGCTGTCGGTATGTTCCATGAATTCATGTCTCTGTTTCTATTTTGTTCATTAGATTCCCCATAGAAGTGAGGTCATATGGTTCTTGTCTTTCTCTGGCTGTTTATTTCTCTTAGTGCAATCATTTCCAGGTTCATCCATGCTGTCACCATAGGTAAGATTTTCTTCCTTTTTTCAGTCACGTAGTATTCCATTGCGTAAATCTACGACAGCTTTTGTTATCCACTCATCTACTGAGGAGCCCTTCAGCTGTTTCCAGGTCTTGGCTGTCGTAAATAATACTGCTATGAACATGTTCTTTCAAATTGGTGTTTTGGGATTCTTAGGATACGGTCCCAGAAATAGAAACGATGGGTCAAAAGGAAGTTCCTTGTTTAATTTTTTGAGGAAACTCCACACTGTTTTCCACAGAGGTTGCACAGGCTATATTCCCACCAACAATGTTCAAGGGTTTCTCTGCATCCTTGCCAGCACTTGTTTTTTGTTGATTTATTGATGGTGTGAGGTGATATCTCACTGTGGTTTTAATTTGCATTTCTCTGATGATTAGCAACATCGAGCACTTTTAATGTTTATTGGAAATATATTAGAAAAATAAAAGAAGTTGAAAAAGGGAAGGAATAAAGAGATCAATTGGATTCCTTCAAGTTTTTTTTCTGAATTTTCAATGTGAATTGTGCTCTTACTATAGTGAAAATTGAAGAGCCTAAACTTAACTAAGACAGAAGAGAGGAGCTTGTAAAGTGTTAGGGAACTAAATATACTTTCTGCATCATAGTTTTAGGAGTTAATTTTTTTCTAAAATCTTCTTACATTTACCTATTTATCAAGGAAAAAATACTTTAAAAATAATTTTGAACAATGACTGGGAAAAAAATGAATGATGAAAACTGTAGATGTTTCCTGAACTGAACCCATTTCTTTACATAAAATTAAAAATAAATTGATAGTCTCGGCATTATTGACATACACAAACGTCATCTAAGATCTCCTTGAAAATGAATTTTCTTTTGTTGTAAATCTTCACCTGTGAATGTCCAAATCTCTTCTTTTTCATGTAAGTTAACCATCTCAAGTAAAGACGATAACTTCATAATCCAAACCCTACTTTACTTGTTGTTTATACGACCTATACAGATATCATCCTCTCTTTATGTTCCCCCTGTATATTTTTGTGTAACACTTCATCTTTCCAGCTAGAATGTCATCATCCCCTAGAGATGGAAGTTGTACTCCTCACACCCACTGTGCTTAAAATGTGTCATGTTTTTATAAATGTTTATTAAAATGAAATATCCTTGCCTTACTCCAGATTTTATCCTAAATTTAGTGCTCTGCTTAGATCCTTTATAAGCCTGTGTGTGGCATTTCATTTTTACATTTAAGTGAGTTTGTTTAAATTGCTGGTACTGTTCTACAATTAATGGCAATTACTCTCTTATTAATCTTTTCTTTTTGGTAATAGGATATTTCTACAACCATCAGCCATACTTTGCTATGCAGTTTTTTTTTGTCTGTGAAGTGATATTAATTATTCTAGCTGAAAATAAGAATCATCAAGAATATATTAAATTATACTAAACTTGGCTGTAGTGTTATGTAGTTGTATGTTATTAGCTTTCACATGGAAAATCTATGTGTATCCCTTAAGATAACCCTACCCTGGCCTCTGTTTGGGAAGCACTCTTCATTTCTTAGTCCTTGTGCTTTAGAAAGGGCCTCCCTCCTGGCTGATTGAGAATGGTTCCCAGGCCCAAGCATACTTTCAAAACCAGTAAGGAACAAAATGTGTCTAGAAAATGTATTCTTACTTTTCTTTTGTGAAATTTAAAGTACAGAGAATGCAAGGTGAATTGATTCCAATATGTTTACAGCAATAAGAAAATGACTGTTTTAGAAACAGAGAATTGAGTCAAAAGATAGAAAGAAACTAGGTTCTCTCATCATTTGACCCTGTGATCTACATCTGATACAGAATTCAAACACCAATTTTTCCGACAGCTTAATGTGACAATATGTTTACTAGATACAAATGGTTAAATCATTTTATTTATTTATTTATTTATTTATTTATTTATTTATTTGGGTTTCTTGCCCTTTTATCTTTTCCTCAGTGACTTAGTGGCTTTGTTTTTCTTTTTAAAAACCTGTTAGCTAAATAGATCAAGCTCTGTACTTGTTAGATTTTTTTCAATCTGTCCTAATCTATCAGATAATTATTTATTGGTGATAGGCTCTGGCACTGGCCACTTTTTTATAAAAACTATTGACAGCTTCAAATGCTTAGTAAGCATATAAAGACATTTCCATTTTATGTAACTATCTCATTAATTTATCTTAACTCTAGAAATAGAGATATGACTTTAATGCAAAATAGAAATACCTAGGATCACTTTACAATTAGAAAGTATGACTCGGTGCTTTAGTGGAGAAGAGATCTATGAACTGAATCATTACACTGTATTCAAATCCGTATTTCACTCAGTACCAGTTCAGGTCGCTTCATATGGAAAGTAATACAATAAAGAACAAACTCTTGTTTTGCATACTAAGAACTATAAACCTACTTTTTCCCCACCCTGAATATATATGGATTGATTTAATGAATTGGCTTATACAGTTATGGAGGGTGGCAAGTCAAAATGTATAGTGCTGGCCAACAGGCTAGAGACCCAAGGGAGAGACAAAGTTGCAGCTCAAACTGTAGGCGTCTGTTGGCAGACGTCTCTCTTGCTGAGGGGAAGTTAGTCTATGTTCTGTTCAAACCAATTGATTGGATAAGACCCACCCATACTGTGGAAAGTAATCTGCTGCATTCAAAGCTCACTGATTTAAATGTTAATCTCATCAAAAAAAAAATCCTCACTCAGAATAATATTTGACCAAATATCTGGCACTATGACTCAACCAAATTGACACATAAAATTAACCATCACAAGCTTGATAGTAAGACCATAAAAATTATAGCCTAAAATTCATAATGTAGTTTATTTCGTATTAGCTTTGACTTCCTCTTCTATATTCTTAATATCTACTTACATTTACTTAAATTTTTAAGTATTAGATAACTTTAAGTTTGCTGTTGATTCTGGTCAACAAACTGTTTTCCTTTAGTAAATTGAAAATGTCATATTATGTTAGCACTTCTATCAGATCAACTCTGGGTTTAGTAGTCAACATTTGTTTCTCTTGCCCAAAGCAATTTCTGAAGGAACATCACAGAGATTAATACCAGTTCCTAGGAGTCTTCCCTAAAATTTCCAAATAGAATGTTTAGGGTCATTGACTAAGACCTGATGCAATTTTAAAAGGGCAAATCTTCTGTGAAAAAAATCTTAGTTTTTATAGTCTACACATCTTAAAGGATTCACAATCATTTTAATTTTTAACATTTTTATCAGTCTAGTTTCTCTGCATTTTAACCTACTATAAATACTGTATTAAAAATAACTAGAGGGAATTTAACATTTTTCATGTAATAATTTCCTGAGTTCATTACCCTTTACTACAGGAGAGCTTTGATGTAACAGATAAGTATAAGCATCTAAACATCTAATATCAAGATCCTCTAGAGAAATGGTTGCTTTCCTGGTGATAAACAGGTTTATCAAACTTTTATCAAAGTTCAAGGTACAGTTGAAGACCTGAAAAGAAAATTGTAATTTCCAACTTTATGGAGGTGGATTTCCTGTTCCATAACTATCTTTTAATTTGTCTCCCTTTAATGCAATCTTTATTATATCTCCAATTGCATGATCTTATGCTTTGGAACAGTTTGGAGGAAACTGTCTAGGAAATAATTCTACCCACTGCACTGAATTACAGCATTTCCTCAGTCATATCACATCTGTGATGCCACTTAACACCTGCACCACACTTATACTGGTGAATTGCTGCTGTCTGCTCTGTGACTTAATGGCACAGAATATACACCATATGTTGGTAATTCTTTTGTAATATGTTTGAAAATGTGTATACAAATGAATCCTCTTCAGGTGCAAGAGCATGAATTTATAGTGCAATTAACAGTTTGAGCTCACACCTGCTTTAAATACCACATAGACTTGTATTTTAATTACAGGGTATGCAGCGAGACCACCCAAAGTCTCTATTCCATATGTAGTCTAAAGAACTGGAGCAGAACCCAATTCCAAGTTTGAGCCTTGTTTTCAAGGCCCACACATTTTACATTTAAGAAATAAATATTCTTCTTATAGACAACTCAACTACTTACAGAATTAAACAATGAAAGGTCTTATATTTTAAATAACAGAAACAAAAAAGTAAGATTGATTATTGATTGACCGAAAATATAATAGAAGTTCATACCTAGATATATTTAAATACACAATTTTGACTCAAATATTTCTTGACTCTGTACCTCTTATTTGTCTGGTTCAACATGTCTGCCCTGGGTTACAGAAAGAGCTCTATAACTGTTTTTGTTAATACTACCTGTCATTTCTACCAGCAGCATGTAAAAGTTACTATTGCTTCATATCCTTACCAACAATAAAACAAATAGACTGCTAAATCTTTGTCAGTCTTGCAGAAATATTACTGGGGTCTTAATTAACAATTCTCTTATCCTGATGCGACTTTTACTTGATGACTGGCTACTCTTATTTCCACTTCCATGAAATACTCACTGCCAATTTGTCCAAATGTCTGTTCCCATTTTAAATAGGATGTGTGTTTATTATTGATTTAATTTGAAGAAATGTTTATGCTATACATATTAGTTATTTTATGGCTGTGCTAATTGCAAGTAGTTTCTCCCAGATTCTACACAGTCATTTAACTGACTTTATAAAGTCTGTTCATGAGTAACAAAGCTTAATTTTAATGTAGTAAATATGTTAATATTTTCCTTCGTTGTATATGTGTTGAGATTTTAAATGCAAAATATGTTCTTAGCTCGATTCTTAAAGCTATTATTTCCTTCTAAAAGTTATAAAATGCTTCTTCTCATCTTTCATTCCTTGATCTAACTGAAACTTGATTTATTTGTTTGTGTTAGGCAACAAACCAGTTTTATTTTTTCCTTGAAATAGCTGTTATCCCAGCACCATTAACTGAGTAATTGCTCTTTTGTAGTCACTTCTGCTGGAACACAGGTGTCGGTGAACAGGATGACCCAGCTCTGATCAAACAGTCATTATTCCTTTACCAAGACCACACTGTATTACTCAACGCAGAGAGTTTTATTAAAAACAGTTTTGATATTTGACAGAGGGAATCTCCCCATCTCATTATTCTCCAAGAGAAATTTGACTGTTTTTGATATTTTGTCCTGATACAGTCGTTCTAGGGTCAGCTTTTCAAAGTATTAAAGATATGTGTTGTTGGTTTTTTAATTGGAGTTGAAGTAAGTCTATACATAAATTTGTGGACACTGCTTCCTTACAAGCTGCTTTTTTTTCATTGTTAATATCATTTAATGATGTTTTAAACTTTTCTGTAAAAGCCTTGAAAGTGTTTCAAAATATTTAACTCTATGTTTCTCATTTTAAGTTGATATTTTTAATGATATCATATGTTATTATTTTGGTTGACAGTATTATTACTTGGGGAGGGTTTATATTTCCCAATATCTTTGAGAACAAGCTTGGTTCTATACATATAAGTTACTCAGGGGCAGCCACTTTAAGAGCCTGTGAATGGTATGATCCACTCTCTTTTTCCTCCAATATCAGTGTTAATCATACCTGGAGTTCTAAGCTACTGAGATTTTGAGTCATTTGAAACTGCTGTGTGTTTTAATGTGTGTTTCTCAACCTTCTTTTCTTCTTTATAGGTCTCTCTGTTCCAATTCCAATGTGCTTTTAAGATTTTTTTTGGTCAAATAAAATTGAGACGAGTTTGAGGGTCAAAAAATAAGATTTTTTTCACCTATGAGAATAAATTTTCATCCTTTTGGGGGTTTAAAGTATCAGGATACTTTAAACTGGAATAATTTTTTTACTAACCTTTGTCTATTTTGAAAATCAACAAAAGTTGATTTTTTATAATGATGTTATATAAAAGTATCTTGCTTAAGTCTCTAAGTCTAATCATTTCTTTGTATTTAAATTTTATTTCAGGTAGACAAATACATGCAAATAGTGACAGAATTATTTTTTCCAATCCCAGTTTAAATATCATTAACCAAGCAAGTTATATACTTTTTTTTTTGACTAGAGTAGAGCTCCCTAACAGATAAGGTGATATGAACTTCCCTGACAGTTTCTGGTTTCAAAGAAAATATTTCTCACATTTTCCTACTGTTAAATCTATTTGCTTTATGTTATTTTCTGATACCATACATCAGATTTTTAAAAAATTTATATGTAATAGTTAAGTAAATGCTAACCTTCTCTACCAATGACACTTTAAAATACATAATACATTGGTTTACAAAAGATAGTAGTTTTAACCCCTAAAATAACTATTCAACATTAAGTTAGTATCTTTCACACATCTCAGATGACTCTCGGGTTGTTACTATTTTGTAGCTATTTTACTGATTTTATTTTCCCCAATTTTTTTGTTTTTAAAAATTCTAAATTTACACAGAAATACAAGAAATATAAAAATAGTACAAAATACACCAACAAAAGCATAACCTTTACCTATGGTCAACTTTGACAAATGGTCTAATGCTATGGTCAGCCTAAAGCATCTTTACCTATGGTCAACAAATAAGAATATCCTTTCCAATCTGCTTAAAAATTAACTTCAACTAACTTGATATTTTTCTTTCAACATGAGTAGTTTTTTAAATTTTGTGAATTTATCTGTTACTGTTGAAACTAAATTGTTTTTGTAACTTGACAACATAATGAATTACATTTGTGATTTTTCTAATAATTTTGAAAGTGCTAAAAATGGCTGTCATCTGGAATAGTAAACTCAGAAAAAATGTCTTTGAAGAAAGAAAACAAAGTATACATAGTTTTAGACAAGCAAATGTTACCAACAGATTCTCTAAAGAAAAGATAATTAAAGTATAAACCTAAGGAATAAGAGAATATCCTAAGAGAAAGAATCAAAACGCAAGAAGAAATCCTGGTGAAAAATCATCATTTGTATATATTTTAAATTTTATTTTTAAAAATGATATTACTATGTACAATTAAAATTTAATGATGACAGAAATACTTTCCATGAAAATAATATCACATGATGAAAATTTTGAAATAAAGTAAATATGTAACTTCCAGTTAGGCATTCTTCAAAGATGAGCTTTTTAGCTAAATGTGTACATTTAAATTGCTACTGGGGCCATGAAGGAAATACAATTGAGTACCTAATTTCTAAGTAAGAAAAGTGAAAAACATATAGTGAGAAAAGGAAAAAACAACCCCAAAGACAAAAAAATAATAGAAAAAGTGAGAAAAATAAGCAAAAAATCAACATGATACATATTTCATTAATAATGTATAATAAATGCAATTATTATAATACAAGCACATTTTTCATTTACAGATATTAGCTTTGTGGTTTTGGAGGAAGAAAATGTAATGACTTAAGTTGTATGGGCCAAGACCACATGATGTGGAGAGGGCTGACCAAGGTTGGAGAGTGAAATTGGGGAAATTCAGCACAACTACACACTGGAATTTTTTTCAGAATATTGAGAGAAATGAACAGAAAAAGTATAGTTACTAAAGTTGGTTAGATTCAGAATGTACCTGCACAAGTACTCTGTATTTATCATTTCACTCAATCATCACAGCAACTTAAATAATACACACAATTATTGCATCCAGTTTTTATAAATATAAACGTAAATATGAAGAAGGAGAAGTAGAAAAAAGAGAAGGAGGTGACGATGACAACTGAGGTGATATAACTTGTCCAAGATCACACATTGTAGTGGATAACATGGTGAACTTCCTCAACATCCCTTCACGCCCCTTAAAACTTCTCAACAGAACATTTTTTAATATTAAAAAATACAATACTTTTCCACTTAGCCAGAGTTTTCAGAAGAAGATCACTATTCCAAAGTTCCAGGAAACAGTTCTGATTAAATCTAAAGCTAGAACTTTATGGAATTTCTTTGCTGATTTATATTGGTCCACGTGTGGCTTAGTGTCCAAATATAACTTTATCATGCTAAAGAAATGTTTTGCTGTTGGGTTAAGTTTCTCCTTGTAAATTGTTTCTCTCATAATGGTTTATGTGTGTGTATTTTTATATAGATATATATTTAGATGACATATTTACATATATGTATATACATGTTTATTTAAATATATAAATATGCATTTATTATATATTTATACAAATAAATATATGTTTATGTTTATTTATATATTTATATATATTCATATAAATAAATGTGTTTATGCTTATTTATGTAACATATTTATATGTATAAATATAAATGTGAAGCAGATGAGTTATATAGACTTGAGGTTTGACTTGATCAATACAGAACTTTATTATCCTATATAACTGTAAGTCCAAAAGAAGAAAACTCTCTAGGTTCATTTGATCAGTAGTTCCATGATGTCCTTAAGTGTCCAAGGTCTGTCTGTTCCTGGTCTACAGATGTTGTGGTACTGGCTTCATTCAAAGGCTATTTTTGTTGTAGTTTTAAGATGGCTGCCAGTAGCAAATGGAAAAAATGTATTTTTGTTCATGCCCAGAAGAAGACATTTCCCAGACTATTGAGTCTTAAGGGAACCATTGAGCTGCTTCATATAACACAGGGATGTGTTTGAAAGATATGGGGGGATAATTGGAAAAATGTTGGACACAGAGAGTAAGAACACCTCTGGAGGCTAACCTACCTCTGGATTTAGGGATTTGTTTATCGATTAAAACTGTTTAATTCAATAGTTTTGTTTCTTGAAGCTACAAGTGTGCCACACACACAATTTGTGTGCTACGTACAACATGTAAGTGGTAAATACAGTTATTCACGTCCAAGTCTTTTTTCTTCTTGTGCCTCACTTTTAATCTCTATGTTATACCATCCATAAACTGTGAGTTTAGAAGTGATAAGAACATAAAGCAGAAAACAGTTCAACCTAAAAATCTAAGGTATTCTAATGAAATATCCAAAGCTATTCAAATGGACGCACTATTCATGTTTGAACAGCATTTTCCAGAACTTTGGGAAATGTGAAATTTAAAAGACTACAGTTATATACAAAATTAACTTCTTAAAAAAGAGCCCCTGGCTGGGGTTGCTCAGTTGGTTCGAGTGGCCAGGTTTGACCCTGGTTAGCGCATATACAAGGACCCACCCATGAATGCAGAAATAACTCGAAAAACAATCCAGTCTCTCACTCTCTCTAAAATCAATCAAGATAAATACATAAATAAACAGATAAATAAATATAAACAAAGCTATATATATATTGACCATTTCTCTTCAAATTATAAAATAAGCATAAACATCCCACAATTATCCATGCAAAAAAACAAATATTATATCCTATATACAACAAATTGGAGTATACTGTTCTTTAATCCAAGCATATCATGGCAATTGAAAAATAATTTAATTATCCAATGTAATTTAGTTTTTTTGATATCTTCAGGTAAAATTACTGCAGTCTGTTACTAGGACATTAGATAATGTAAGAAGCTCCCCAAAGATGTCAAATAATCTAATCCTTGGTTCGCATGAGGGAATCTTCCCAGTTGGAACATGTAATTGTCTGGCAACCAGCTAATGACTGATGATGATCAGCAAATTAGTAGATTGGCCAGTATGTTCACAACCTAATCATTTTCTTATTTAACTGACAGTTGATATCCTCATTCAAGCTTGTTAGTGAATTAAAACAGGTTTTAGGGTTTTGTTGTTGCTGTTTTTTGTTTTTTCCTGACAAAGTACTAATTACTGCAAGATATAAACCATTGCTGATGTAGAGGGACCTAAGTATGCCAACCTTTCCATATTACCTGGAACTATGTAGTCTAACTTGTTTCCCAGTAATTCCAGTTATCAAAGCCAAAAATCTGAAAATCAACCTAAACTTCTTTCTTTCTTGCATAGTCCAAAGTTTTCCTATGTTTAGTTTGTTTCATTTTCTTTTAAATATTCAACTTCTATTACCTTTCACATTGGTTTTTCTTCTTGGTTGTTTGCTTCTATTTAGATTTTCCTCAAAATAAACAGCACCCAAACTGGTCTTCCAGTATGAGAATAATTTCATCTTTCCTTTTTCACTCTCTTCCATATTCTAAAATGAACATCCAATGTCACCTTCTTCTTCAACATCCTTCCATAGCTTTACATCATCTACTCACTGAAAAAAAGGAATTCAGGATTCTCTTTACTTCATTCTTCAAGCAAAGCATAGGGAAATACTGAGCTAAAGACAAACTATTTTCAGGGTCTTTGCTAAGGTGTTTTCTCTCCTATAAAATCTAATCTCTTGGAAAAGGTTCCCTCTTGGTTCACTCAGCTAGAGAAAGTAGGGCCAAAGGTGACTCACAGGTGACAGTGTCTTGAAAGGGGTAAATTAGACCACAGTTACCTTGAAATTCATTCTCAAGAAACTGAACTCTTACTCTCTTTATTTTCCTCGGTGTGATCTGTCTATCTACCTATCTATCTATCTATCTATCATCTATCTATCTAATCTATCTGTCTCACCATTTCTTATCATCAAAGTGGAAAGATACTGATGTTGAAATGTTAAGTTAAAACAGCTTGGAAGCAACCAAAGAGAACTTTTCATGAAAAATTATTGTTGTAGGTTTTTTGGAACAACATCTCACACAGACCAAAAGAAGTTCTTCCACCAGCCTAAACCAGTCCCAGAAGGTTAGGTTGGTGCCAGAAAAAAATATGTTTATGCTAATAAAGTTGCAAATTGTCTGACTGTGTGTGAGTGAGGTAATTTTTCTCACAGACGTCTAAGAAGGTAACAGTGACAAAAGAAAATTCTAGAGTTCAGAATTTTTTATCGCTAGCCAATGATCATTCATTATTTGCTATACTAACTGGACTAACATTTGAAAGAGAAACAGAAGGTTTGGGACCTGCCCATTGTTTTTAGCCTTTTCTTTCTTAAAGTCATCTCCCCATTATCTCCACTTAGCCTTCTCTTTGACTGCTTAAATGCTTTTACTCTTTCTATTTCAGCTACACCTTTGAAAATACCATTTCCTTTCTTAAATATACTGTAAGCAGCAAGTAAACTCCAAATCTTTAAAGATTTGATGTAAAAACAAAACAAAACGAAACACAAAGACTCAATGTAAATATCCATTTCTTCTGTCCTCCTGGGGAAATCTTATTGAAAAAATACCTTAAAAACAATTCAGTCCTGGCTGGTGTCACTTAGTGTGTTGAGGACCAGCCTGCAAAGCAAAGTGATGCTGGTTTGGTTCCCTGTCAGGACACGTGCCTGGATTGTGGGCCAGCTCCCCAGTTTGGGGCATGCTAGAGGCAACTGGTTGATGTTTCTCTCACACATCGATGTTTTTCTTCCTCTTCCCTCCCTTTCCCTCTCTCTAAAACAATAAAATCTTAAAAAAACAATTAAATTTATTGCTTCTTAATTATATCTTTGCTATCCTGTGAACTCTTAAGTACAATTATTTTATTTTATTTTATTTTATTTTTATGTTTTTGTATTTCCAAAACTTGGTGCAGGCCATGAACCTTGGTATATTTATTATATTGAAAAAATACAACCATTTGGAAAGATACACTAGATTTGAATACTGGTTTTGCTACTTTATCTGGGAAAAATTACTGCAAGTTTCTAAGCTGAATTTACTCATTAGTTCATTAACATTAACTTTTATTTATTTCTTCAATCACTATTTTTTCTAATCACCTGATTAGATGCTTAAATATATTAATAAAAAACAGAAAAATTATACAGCATATTAGAAGGTAATAAATTTCCTGGAATAATAAAGATCAGAGAAAGGGCTAACTGAAGTCTTGGGATAATAGATTGAAATTTCAAATCAGGTAGTCAAGTCAGTTTCATTGACAAAATGACATGTAACCAAATGTGTAAGAAGTGTAGACACGTAGGGACGAGTACTTCACGGAGAGAAAACAGACAATTAAACAGCCCTAAAGCATACAAGAAGAAAACCAAGGACACCAGTGGTGCTATAGCAGGGCATGTGAGAGGATGAGTCAGAAAGATAAAGAGAACTTCATTGTAAAGGGCCCTGAAAGACAGTAAAGAGGTTTTGGTCTGTACATTGAGTAAAACGAAGGACTATTGGAAGGGCTGAAGCAAAGAATGAAGAAGAACAATTTTATGTGTTTTTTGTTTTTTTGCTTTTTGTTTCTTAAGATAGAATAGTGGGAAGGACCAACATTTATTTTTAATCTTCTTAGATTAATGAAATTATAGAAAGAAAAATCTTTATCCAATTCATTTTTTAAATTTTTATTTTATTGCTGTTCAAGTACAGTTGTGTAACTATTCTCCCCACAACTCTCCCCCCGAACCCCAGACATTGGCACTTCCCTGCCCTGATTCCACCCCTTCTTGGTTTTGTCCATGTGCCCCCCAATAGCTGTTTCTGAAAACCCTTCACCACTTTCCCCCCACTATCCCCTCCCCTCTCTGGTTACTGTCCATTTGTTCTTAATTTCAATGTCTCTGGTTATGTTTTGCTTTGCTTGCTTGTTTTGTTGATTATGTTCCACTTAAAGGTCTATTTTATGCTTGAAAAGAATCATTGTAGTTGTTGTTCAGAAGCAGAGAGACCACAACTGTAGTATTCCAGGGGAAAAATGATGTAGATTGGATTGGATCATATGCTAGAGGTGGTGAAAATCAGATGCTAAAAGTATTAGAAAATAAATCTCAGATTTATGGATAATAATTTGAGATGCCTACTAGACATTTCAGGAAGGTGTCAGACTTATAAGATTTGAAGAGGCCTAAGCAAAAACAATGATTTTGGAAGTTATCAGAAAATGGAAGGTAGTAGCTAAAGCTAGGAAACAATAGAATTACTTACTACCAGAGTGATAGCAGATTGAAAAAAACAAGCTCACAGGCTGATCGAGGGAATGTGTGAATACTAGTGGTTCAGGGGGATGCGGAAGGAACAACAAAGACTATTGAGAGAAAAAGAGAAGGTGATAGAAAAACCATCAACATGTGGTGTATGAGAAGCTAAATAAAGTATTTTAAAGGAGAGGTGGTCAATACTGTTATATAATACTGATAAGTCACTTCAGATAGAGATGATAACTCATCATCAGATACAGCAGCAAGAAAGTTGTTGACCTTGATAGAGAGCAACTTTTGAGGTATGGTAAGAGCCGTGGTGATGAGAGTGAAGTGTTAATAGAATGTGGTTCAAAACATAAGTTTTGAAGTTATTGTTTAAGAATTTTATATGTATATGTACACATTATATATGCATATATTTACATGCAACATACACATGATGGATACATATAATGCATATGTCGCACATAATTCTGCACATATGTTACATATATGTATATACAATGCATATTTTACATGTGTAAAGTGGGGCAATGAAATGATCATCAGTAGGAAGGGTATATAGGTTACATACACACACAGAAGGAAAAATGTCCTTGAAGAGCTGAAAGGTATCAGTATGCAATGTACTACTCTCAGATATGTTCAGAAAAAATCCATCCACCATTATAAGAGGATAAACAAACTATTTGGGTTCAATTTCAGGTAAGTATATATATGTAATCAAAATTAATCATCTGTATTAATTTTCTAGTGCTGCATAACAAATTACCACAAATTTAGCAGCTTAACACAAATCATGTTTACTATCTGTTTTCATGGGTCAGAAGTCCACACATTTCCTAGCTGTGTCCAAGGTGTCAGTCAAAATTGTGGTGTCTGCTCCCCAGCTCACATGGTTATTGGCAGAATTAATTTCCTTAGAGCTGCAGAACTCGTGACAGTGTGCTTATTCAGAGCTTTGAATCTCTGCCTTCAGAGAACACCTGGGTCCCCTCTTAAAAAGTTATTTTGATTCAGTCAGCCCTACCTAAGAAAATTTCCCTTTTGATTAACTAAAATCAAATGGTTGGAGATATTTATTACACCTGCCAAATCCTTTCACTTTTGCTATATAATGTGAGTAACATCCCACCCCTTTCCACATTCTATTGCTTGGAAATAAGTGGCAGCTTGTGCCCACACTTGAGCAAAAGTGTCTGTACAAGAGTTTGGTTTACAAAGGTTCATTCCACCACATCTTCTAATTCACTTCTGATTTTAATGTGTTCCTCTTAAGGGAATAGGAAGCGAAGTCAACAACTAAGATTGAGCCTTGGCAGGAGGTATTAAAGATATGAGGAAAAGAAAAAGTTGAGAAATAGTTATATGGAGGAAGAGGAGGGAGAATGACTGGGTAAGGACCCACTCGAGACTGGCCATGCACACAGTGAACCTGACATTATTTTGTGCTTTTCTTTAGTCATGTTAGGCTGTGGGAGTTCTGTCATGCAGCAGGCAGAGAGCTGAATCTCTGCTCATAGAGTACAGCAAAGTGGAGGCAGGAGAAGTTAAGTTTATCTAAAAATGAGTTAATTGATTTTATATTCTCTGAAATGCACAGAATAATGGTTTTACGTAAATATTCGCTAAAAAAATTCTTATGGAGCTTAAATTAATGTATATGACCTTAGGATAATACTGTAAACCCTGTGAATATTCATTATTTATTTGATAATTGTAATAATCAATAATTTCTTTGTTCAAGAAAATCTCAAAAGATATCAGATTTATCTTCAATGTTAATAAATATATAACATTTATTTATATCTCTGAATATTAAACACACTTTAGCATTTAATAGTTTTCTATGATAACCAAAATAGGGTTTTTTACTGTCTTTCAGATCTTTTTCTAATCTCAGGGCAGTTTTGAATTTCAGATATAGTGAATATGAATATAATTAAAACATCTCTAAATACATTTAGTCATTTTTATAAAATTGATGCTAAGGCTGCCACTGTATTTTGCATTCAGATATAAGATACTATACATAAATTGTGTTTTTATGCTCATCTAAAGATGAGCATTTTTTCATCTTTACATCCAAAATCTGATTGTTTGAACCCACCCTGTGCATAAGGTCTAGAGACGGCCCATCCGGAGTGTTAGTGGTGCTCAGTCATGAGGGCTAGATTCCCCAAGCAGGTGTGTAAGTGAATCTTCCTACCAGCAAAGCATAGAATGTGATAATGCAGAAGGGTGAGCAGTTCATTAAGTTTATTAAGAAAACCAGAGCCATAAGCTGGAAGTGAAAGAGAGATAGAATCAAAAAAGAGCAGGAAGAAAGTAAAAAAAAGAAGAGGTTTTAAGTTATTCATATGCCACTAATAATGTTACTAAAGATTTTCTGTTTTGTGGTTACATTAATATGTTGAACTTTATTAGGTAATATACACATTGTTGTTTCTAGAAGAACAAGTTGCTAATTTATGTTCTAATAACCTCAAAGACTTACATTCTCAGAAGTGTTAATTTGGTATTGGTGATGTAGACACCAAGCTCTGTAGTATTATATTATAGCTGTGAAGTCTTGAATTCACCTAGATATGAAATACCTATCTAAAGATCACATAATGCATGTGATCTCTAACAATTATTAATATTTTTGTGTAGTACACGTGACTGTACATATTTTCCAATGTTAATGTGGTTGGTTTGTAGAAATATTATGGAAAACAAGGAAAGTTAATTATTATCATTTTTTTGATTCCTGAACAAAAGACATAAAACTAACATGACAATGGCATGGATGATGAAGGACCTGCCTGGTTTAAAAATCATGACATAATGAAAGGGAAGAAAAAATTTAGAGAAAGAAAAAGCATAACCACAGCAATTGCTTTTTAAAAATTTTTTAAATTATAGGCAAAAAAGATTTCTTTTCCACTCTAAAAATTATAATTTATATGATTTGTGACTGTAATATTTTTAGATCAAGCATACTTGATCATTTCCGTCATTTGTACTTTTTCTGCATCTTTGCCTGATACTTTTTATCATTTAATTACCTTATCAATCACTTTCCCCCCTTTAGTTCTTAAGTACTATTGAAAATTATCTTCAGAGCATTGGAAAGCAAAAGTGATTTGCTCTTCCTCCTCCTTTTCTTTTTTTTTTTCTTTTTAATCAGCAAAGGCTGAGCTCACATAGCTGAAAATTATAGATTAGATTTTTACAGAATGGTTAAGTTTTTATTTAACCTTCATCTTTCTAGCTTGTAGTTGTAGGAATCCAGCAGAAAAAAATATAATTAAAAGAATAAAAATGAAAACAATATATTGAAGCAACCAGAAAAAATTGAGCATGCTTCTAGCAGATTCATTTCTTAATTACAGCCAATCAAAGAGAAACTAACAGGAAAATTCAAGATGCCCGCTTGCGCGCACACACACACATTTAAGATTCCACAACACCCAGGAAATCATTCCTAGGCACTTTACTTTGATTATTCACAATTATACAGACAAAGAAAAAGAAGCAAGTGAACTTCAACATTCAATATGGCCACCAACAAATGTGGTTTTTTGAGGCTATTTGAGTTTCAGACATACGTATTTTGATATTCTGATAAGAAAAGTTTCTGAAAATATATGGAAATCATTAGTTTATTTATGTGGTCAATTTCAACAAATATTAATCTCTTTTAAAAATACGAGAAACTATGCTATATGCTAAACATACCCCCTCAAAAAAGGGTATGTCAGAAGATTTGCCTTCAGAGTACATGTGATCTCCTGGATGGTATCCTGGGACATAAAAACCGGCATCGGGGACAAACTAGTGAAGTTCAGGCTAAGTATGGATTTTAGTAAATAGTGATACAGCCCTGCAGCACAAAAAAATCTTTCAGTCAGTGATGGCTGGCATGCATGACAGTGGTCCATCCCATAGGATTATAACAGAGCTGAAAAACTGTTATCACCATCCGACACCATAGTCACAACGCAACATGTTACAACTGGCTAGAATTTTCAATAGAGTAACTTGCAGTAAAAGATTGTAGCCTAGGAGTGTTGGGGTGGCTTCTTTGGGGTTCTCTAAACATAATGTCTCCTGAACATTGAGACAGTTTTACTTCTTTCTTTCCTATTTGGGTGCTTTTTAATTTTTTATCCTATTAATTTCTCTGGTTGTTGATAAAACAGAGCAAAGTGGGGCATCCAGCACTTAATCCTGATCTTAGAGGGAAAGGTTTTATGTTTCACCATTGTGAATGATGACAGCTGTGATCTTGTTATACAGGTGGGTCAAAAGTAGGTTTACACTGTATGGGAGGAAAACAATACAATAATTGATAAATAATAATATAAGAATAAACTCTGTGTTTCTCATATTCACAACTGTAAAACTACTTTTGCCCAACCTTGTACATGGCCTTTATTATATTGAGGTACATCCTTTCTATACCTAATTTTTTTAGAATTTTTTCATGAAAGTGTGTTGTATTTTTTCAAATGCTGTTTCTGCATTGTCTTGAGATTGTACGATTTTTATCTTTCATTTAATTAAAGTGATGTTTCACATTGACTTGTGTATGTTGAACCTGCTAGGTATGCTGAGGCTTTCTCTAAACTCTTCTATGGCTACACCAGCTCCACATTCTTCTTCCTTCTAGAGGGGTGGAAAAGGTTAAGATTGCATACTTTCTTTTGATGCTGAAAAGCCTGGCTGGGTGCTGATAACTTCTCATGTGCTTTCCCTAAAGTGGTGCTGAATGTTCACATTTGTGTCTTTCTCCCAAACCTGCAAAGATGGGCTGGTTTTCGGCACATGCTCAGTATCTGTCTGGGCTATTCTTCAGGGCCTGCATAAGGAGAGAACCATGGGTCAGGGGTGTGTATATATGAGGCTCACAGAGATTTGGGGTTGCCCATGGACTACTGAGGGGAATCCACATACAAGGCATTCCCAGTAGCTAATGGGTGGGTTTTCCAATAGAATCCACCAAATGGTTAGTAGGATCTATGTCTGTTTGGTACATTCAAAGCTCTGGCTGATGTTCTCTAAGTCCTTCCACATCTTCGGTCATGAAGCTCACCTGAATGCTCTGGATGGGGCAAGAAATAAGGAGCCATTTTTGGCAGCATCCTGCCAAGGTCGAGGAACCCAGGTACTCACTCACAGGCTCTCACTCTTCACTTTGGGAGAAATCACAGGTCAAGAAGATTTCTCTTGGCACAGACCTGTGCCATCTCGGGGAAGAGTGTTATGTCCCCCTCTGAGTTTTTTGCTCCAAGACTGTACTGGAACTTCACTGAACTGTTGGACTTCCACAAATTATTTTTATCCATGCTTGATTGTCAAAATCATTGTTCTTTTGGAAAAGAAGGTAGAAAACTGTAATTCCTGCATGTTGCTTATTGACTCTTGGATGAACTTCATTCTTCACAAGAGTTACATAACATTGTAACATAGATATAAAATATTTAATTAACTCTTTTGAAGGATATTGGGGCAATTATAATTTTGTGTTATGACAGGTAATGCTTTATTTTACATTACTGATTTTTTTCTTAGAAGTACAATTTTTGTATTTATACCCAAATTTGGAATATATTGAAGGCTTTGTTTGAATATAACAGAACATTCATACTGCAGCAACTGATTAAAAGAGTATATTTTACTGTCATTTGACATTAAGTTTCTTTCAATTATAATGAGCAACTATTTGCACGTGTATAGAAACGAAACACGTGGTTTCATTTCTATGAATGGTTTATTTGCAGTTAGGTGCCATGGCTGTGAACACAAAGATGCCATGACAAGAAACCTAGGTGAGAAGCCTGGCCCACTCTCAAGAAGATCTTACCAGTGAGTCAGAAAATTAAAGAGCAATTGTAATGAAGTATAATAAGTACTTGTGTTATAAGAAAGATATGCATGAAAAATTCAGGAAAGACATCCAAGTAAAGTGATGATAAAATGAAAATATCTAATGGATGAATAGGAAAAAACCCAAGGAAAGAGGCAAGAATGGTTTTCAGTAAAATACATATCTGAAAGATTTAGAGCTGGGATGTCAAACTCATTTTCACTGGGGTCCATGTTAGCCTCGAGGTTGCCTTCAAAGGGCTGAATGTAATTTAGGACTGTGTAAATGTAACACTCCTTAACCGTTAAGCAAGAGCTCAGTGCTGCCGCCGGGTAGAAACCAGGTGCCAGGCCAGATAAAACAAGGTGGAGGGCTGGATTCCACCCGCGGGCCTTGTGTTTGCCACCTGCGATTTAAAGTTGAGAGTGTGACGTGTCTTTAAAAAGTATATAAAAACACCAGCGTGGCAGAGGAGAGTCAATGAAGGACAGAAGTTGAGGTTGCAGAGAGGCCAGATCACGAAGAGACTCATTAGCTACGTTCCAGAGTTTGAACTTTGCCCAGGAGCCATGGAACTCATTTCAGGGTTTTCCACATTTCTGTGCTTCAGTTTGAAAACCTTAGCCTCATGGCTACATGGAGAATGGCTTGGTTAGGGATGGGATCTTGGCTTGATACAATTCGATAAATAAGCTGTGGCCTTACGTTGGGTTATACTGTACATTAAATATTGTTCCAAAATATGTTAAATAACATGTATGCTAGTTATTTGCCTATTGTCCCTAAGATCTTATGATACTGGAATTGGGGTCTACAAACCAATTATATACCCTTACCTTAGTTAACTTCTTGTTAGGTTCCATCTGGAAGAAGAACTAGACAAGATTTGGATATCAGGAGACTGGAAATAGACTTCCTTTCTTCTTTTATTTCTTTCCAGTGTTGTGGCAGCAGCAAAGGAAGTCCCATCTTTTCAGCTTCTTCTGGTACTCCTAGCCCTGGCTATATTTTGCTTTAGCGAACTGAGGAAAAGTCATCCAGAAGTTTCTTTCCCTGAGCTCTCGGGTACTTTCCGTTGTCTCACCTAGTTTTCTAGGTAGTAGCAGATTCACATGGTTACTAATATTTAGGTTATCGCAACATCTTATTAAAAATTTTTCTGCCTTCAAATAACTGTGTAACCAACTGCCAATAAAATACTTTCCACTGGAAATGGCTAATGTAGTTACTAGTTTCCATACTACTGATAACCTATTCTTGTAATTATTACCTTCCGTCACCTCAACTTTGGACTCTGGTGATTTTAGACACTATTTTAGAATCACTGGATTGGGGTGATTGATCTCATTTTTTTGAGCAGAAATTTGTGTAATGCTATATAATTTGGGGCAACAGATAATGTTGTCTTGAATTCAAGGGTATTTGGTGAATCTCTTCAACTTCTGTCCAATAATGAAAGTTAATGAAAAAATAGCAACTAAACAAAGGGGGCCTGGAATAGACAAAAGAACAAGGCAGTTGTAAGTTGACAACTGCAGCCTTGTGACTAGTTGGACAAGAACATGGAGACAAACTGTTCTTTTGTCCTTTGATTGTAATGTACATATTTAAAAACACTGACTAAATTTTTTCTTTCCTCCACATTCCCCATTTTTTAATATGGCTATTGTTGGTAACTTTTATTATTTTTTTATTTTAGTTTATTCAGTACAGTTTCTATCCTTTATTCCCATTCCAACCCACCCACCCATCCCTCCCCTCCTCCCTCCCATTTCCAACCCCCCTAGTTTTGTCCATGTGTCCTTTATATTTGTTCCTGTAAACCCTTACCTTCTCCCTTGAAATTCCCTCCCCTCTCCCCTCTGGTCACTGACAACCTGTCCTCTATTTCAGTGTCTTTTGTTATATTTTACTTGTTTCTTTGTTTTGTTGTTTAGGTTCCTGTTAAAGGCGAGATCACATGGTATTTGTCTTTCACTGCCTGGCTTATTTCGCTTAGCATAATGCTTTCCAGCTCCATCCATGTTGTTGGTAACTTTTAAATGGAGTCTCTTTAGGAGACTGAATAGTCTGGTGGATTTGTGTTCAAATGTAAACACCATGAACAACATTTCAGGGAGGACACGGTGCATACAGTGACTGCTAGACTTTGCATTTAATATTTTTAAAGAGATGATCAGAACATCACATAAATGAGAAATCATTGTGCCTTACTAGGAGGAAGCATTGAGTTGTTACTGGTGCTTTATGAAAGCTCAGATATGCTCCCTTCTTTGATCTCCCCAGTTCTAGGTCACACTTACTAACTTTGTTTCTTCCCTCAGTGTTGAGAAAGGCAGCTGCTTTCTGCAGTAATATCTGGATTTTCTCAGCATCCTGAAGGCTCCTAATATTCAGCTAGCCAATTTCCTGTTTGCAATATATAGCATGGATTCTGTTCTGTTTTAAAAGAATTTGACCAAATATTTTTCAATATTTCCTAAAAAATAACCCCTCATATAATTTATAAAGGTATATGTTTGTATATAATTCAATGTAAATACACAAAATATTTTTAAAATTTATATCTGGATAACAATATCTTGGGTGGTTTTCACTTTTTATTTCCTAATATTTTCTAAGTTTTCCACACAAGACATCCTCATCTCCATAAACAAGATAAAATTAAAATGATGATAATATTATATTAGGTGTTAGGAAGCAAAGTATTCCTTTTTCATGTGGATTGGATATTATAGGTCATTTGTTCACAAAATACTCTATGGATTACTTGTACTGCAATCGTCTCAAATGCTAGTTTTTAAAAAGTATACATTGAGTTTCTCTTCAGACCCAGTGTCTTTGGATTAGGGTTAAAAATCTGAATTTTAACAAGGGCCCCAGGTGATTCTTATGCATGTACTGAATTTGAGACCAGCCTCCCAAGGGTTGCCCATTTCCTCCTTCTAAATGCACAGTTATCCTCCTGAGACACATCTGACCGTGGACTTGACATTTTAAGGAAAAAAACAAGTACAGTAAATGTATTACTAACTCACTTCCATTTAAACCATTTGTCATTTTATTGGATGCTCTTCATTTCCTCTATAAAATCTACTGTGTGATACACATGTCACACCAAACGCTAACATAGAAGCCACTATTCTTTGATACCACAATGTATTTCGGATCTGACAATTAAATTAGTTGTAAGCCAAGAGACAGTTTGTACATAAATAAGTAAAATATGAGTATAAAGGTGAGTGATTTTGTGATAATGAAGAAGGACTTTTGAGGAAGTCCACATAAAGTTGAGTGACTAAGAGGCTGCCATAAAATCAGGTGTAGGGAAGACATTAAAAAAGGAGTAGATGGAGGAGTCATGAAATCTAAAAAGATGTTGAAATTTGCTCTGTAATTCCCTTTAAATTCTTGTTCTATGTTTAAAAAGATTGATATTGAAGAACATATATCATGACTGTTATTTATAGGAAGAAAACATGATATGAAATCTGAATGGTGGACTACAGTAAAAATTACAACTTATATGTTCTTAGCTCAAAATATTAGAGAACAAATGAAACTTTTTAGGATTCTCTTTCCAGTTAATATGCTAAATACATATGCAGACCTGAAAGCATTGGATAAGGAGTTTTGAAATATTTTCAGAGTAATTTCAATATGGATCAGAACTCTGTAGGGGCAGCTTTAGAGGCTCTTTTTCTGGTTTTGGATCTGGGGTACACTGAGAAATCAGTTCTGGCCTGATCAGGCATATAGGGTACAAAGGGCAGGTCATACACTAAAAAATATTTCACTCCAGCTTACAATCAAATTTCAGAAGTAAATTACATAACTATTGGGAGAGAGGCAAACATAGTATGACTTCTCTGTAATTTCTCTAGCCTGTCCAAAAATTAGAAACCTACCATTCTCTAAAAATAAAAGTGCTCTTATAGATCAACTCTCAACTCAATATGGAGTTTTTGTTCCTTATGAGATCATACTGTTGAAACGTTTTTATTGTCAGCCATTCCAATATTTCATAATGCAGTATACATCAGATTTTTCAGAAAATTAGAAATTTAAAGGTTTAAATTTAATCCCTAATCTTTAAAAAATTATACTCCAAAGACAAGGTAAAACATGACCATTTAGCATTTAAATGTGCTAGTACATATAATTATATATAATATTATATTAGTTGTAGAACTAAAATTTAATAGAATACTGTCAATTTTGTTTAATTTGCAAGAACTGCTGGTTAATTAATACTAGAAGTAGCTTCTATTCAGAAGAAATGGAATTTCTAATCAAGATTCAAACATCAAAGTTAAAAAAAGACAAAATGTCATGAAAAATTACATTAAAAGAAATAATCAGCAAATTCCAGTTGTGTCATGAATATTTTAGAAACTTAGAATTAGTTTTGATCTCTGTTTTTGAGATTGTTTTGTCCCATTCATCAAGATGGAAATTTCTAAAAAGTTCTTAGGCCAGAAAATGTACACTTGCTATGGACAGTGGAGGGAGGAAGCTTAGGGACACAATGATAAGGAAGAAACAAGAAGACATGGAAGGAAAGTTCTTATTCAAAGAAGCCAGAAAAGAATGAGGGTGGGCTGGAGTGATGATACTTAGGAAATAAACACTGATGAAAATGTTTCAAGTCTAGAACAAATTTTCAAAGTTAGAATAAAGTCAAGTAAGAACGTAGAAAAAAAAATAAAGCTTTGATTCAAATGCATCAACATATATTTTACTAAGAAATACTACATATAAAAGAAGTTGAAAAGATAAATTACATATATATGTAATATATGTAATACATATGTATATATATGTGTATACCCAGAAATATATATATAAGAAATAGCTATAATCCAAATATAATAGCTGGTAAATTCCTTGTAATCTTTCTGAGTAAGTGTAATTTCCAACCTCATTGATGATTACATTTCCAAAGTAATCTTAATTAAACTGAGTATAACATTTTTTCACACAGTGTTATGTCAACTGATAATATCTCTTTACTTCCCAGCTACAATAGGACAATGAAAATGCATGTGCGAATAGCCTTGATATACTGAACACTCCTCTAGTTTGTTCAGAACAACAAAGATAATCGATGACAGTCTCCAGTTCCATCCATGCTGTCATAAAAGTTAGGAACTCCTTTTTTCTTTCTGCTATCTAGTGTTCCATTGTGTATATGTACCACAGGTTTGTTTGTTTTTTAATCTAGGGAACTAGACACTATCATGCTAAGTGAAATAAGCCAATAGGTATAAGATAAATACCATATGATCTCACTTATAAGAGGAATCTAATGAACAAAATAAACTAATCAGCAAAACAGAACCGGGGGCATGGAAATGTGGAACAGACTGACAGGGTAACTGAAGCGAAGAGGAAGGAGGGGACTGTTTGAAAGAAGGCGAAGGGATTAATCAAGGAACAATGAGGGACTCTTGGGCATGGACAACAGGATGGGGATTGACCATGGAAGTGGGGGACAGGCTCAGTGAGGGGGAGAAGGGGAAAATAATAGGAATGACTGTAAAGCATAAAAATAAAAAATAGATGAATTTACATTTTGAACAAAGTATAAAATTAATAATTTGATAATATTTATTAATTTTCTGTTAAATTATATTGAGCAGAATACACTATTTCCAAATATTCTTCTAAACATCAGAGATTGCAGTATTTTTACTGTTTTCTAGTTTTTGGTCTATTCAAAAGTATATAAAGGAAGCAATTGTTCTATAAAACCAGAAAAAATGTAATTTCTTAATAAAATGAAAAGTAGTATAATTCAATTATCAACACATATATCCAAAATTATACATTCAAATGAGTAATGTCATGTTCAAAACTTAGTGAGGAATGTGGGAAAAGTGGACTTAAGGCTTATTATTTGAAGTTATTATAATAACCTACCTAGGACTTCAAACATCATTTTGAGCTCAGGAATTATTTCTAAAGTTTACAATATATTTTAAGCATAAACACAGTACAAAATCTCTATGTTTTGACAATAGCTTGATTTTCAGAAACCAAATGTCATTACTATCCAAGCCTGTTAAAGGATTGTTTAACCAAGGTGGGCAATAATTTGGCCAAACAATGCATGTTGGAATATTATGAGATGGGCGTTTCTCACTACACTTTAAATTCATCAGAAAACATTTATAAAATTGTTTCAAGATATAATTGTACACAGTATATGTGTTAAAAACAATTTGCTATTGAATTAATAGGTCCTATGAGATAATTACATGGGTTAATGGACTTATTCTTTACTTAAAGGGAGATTAGCTATATAATATCTTAATTTTGTTTCAGGGTATTACAGCTGGATCTGACCAAGGAGAAATCCAATTTTGGAATAAATGTTTGATGAGTGTAGACTAAACATCCAACTCGCTCTTCCTTTGCCAACCATCATGTAAGCACAGGTTGTTGCCTCAAGGAGGAGAAGGCACCATTTTCTCATGAGTGTCATGTCAGCTGTCCAGCATGTTTGTGGCTTTGCTGCTACTATTGACAGTCACCTCACACTGGGAATATTCTGACTACTTGTAAAAACTGATCTTCATTCAGACACCCTGCTCCACCTGTCTTCTGTCTTCTATCCAGGGAGGGCACAGTCACTAACCAATCGGAAAGGATGGCTGCTAAAGCACTGGGGCAGGGCCCCGGGGGCCCTGTGCTGTGCCCGGGATTTCATTCCAGTTATTCCATGATGAGAACTTTAAGAGTCCCTGAGTCAGGTTTGCCTAGTGAGGGCAGCAGTGCCTGTCATATTTTTGGCTTCAAAGTAGTGGTTTTATTTCAAGGTGTGCTGTATGTTAGTAATTTAAGAACTTACATGGCCACAACCACGTTTACTGGCTGAATATCAGCCTTGCTTCTATTGACAAACATCCTCATTGTATCAAATCTTCATTCCTTGTTGGTTAGTCTTTCATTGGTTGTTAGCTGTTGTAAACATCTAAAAACAATGCAAGCACAATGACACGTGATTGCAAAGTGAAACTACAAATCTTATAAAAACTGTAAGATTTCATGAAATTTCTGTAAGTAATGGTGAAGAACTACATTAATCACTGGTAATGATGAACTGCATTAAAACTGGTAACAATTAATACAGTTGAATATAATTAACATAGTTAATGCATATTAATGTAGTTAAAAGTCCTGCTGCATTTTTTAGAGGTAGGAAAAATGAAAATGAAGTCAACAAGGATTAGAGATAGGCTCTTCAAAGATCTTGATTTGACAATATGAAAATGAAACCTGTTTTAGTGAAATTTGACAAGCACTTGATTTCTTTTTTGATCATGTTTCAAAAGTTAGATTGATTCTATAATTATGGCATATAATTATTCTCCTAAATTAGATTTTCATTATTAAGTTAGAAAAGTTAGATATGAAGGCAAAGCTAATTTTCTTATTATCATTGTTTTCATTCTTTTGTTCATTTTAAGAAAATGAATAGTCATACTTATAACTAAACAATTAAATTTAGTTAAATATTAAATAGAAGTGCATATATTTAAGTTTTACTTTTCATGATAAATTTCTTGTGAAAATGTTTGTCAATATTTCCCATGATTTAAAAATTTTGTTTGAAATTATTGTAGTGTTTATTATTAGATTGTATAAAGGGACCATCAAAAATCCAAAAGTCATGGCTCTGGAAGCTCAAGAATGAATCTGAGAATTAGTCACAAAAAAATGCTAGTGAAACTTTTCCTCTCTTTTAATGGCCATCCATGTACTTCTAATATATTTGCATGAGGTCTCTGCAACTAACTCTAGGTTGTTTCCCTCCCCACTTAACCAGGGGCCTCCCCTCAATTCACTGCTCATCAGGTCTGAAACTCAAAGACTGAAAGTTCCCTCACTGGTGGTGGTGCTTACCGTCTGTGTAAGATATTGCTACATGGATGCTGACTTTGGGCCAGGCTGCAACTCCTTTTACATTCTTACATTTTAGTTTCCCTCTTAACTCTACCAGCAAAATCACACTGCTACACCAAAGTTGTAGGAATGCATGTTTAAGTATATGGGTGCAGACAAGTAAATGGAACACATTCCCACTAGTTCAGACTGCACTGATCTCTTGTTATAAGCAGACAGTGAGACTGCGGGTGCTAGCCAGTGACTGGCAAGCAAAGGTGACAGCTAATGCCAACTCATCAACTATAGCGGAATATACTATGCTGTGTTGCAGAACAATGTACAAGATAAGGCATTGTCTCTTTGCTACTTTAAAGGTGCAAACCCGCTACTCTGACTTACTTCCACTTTTAGACCATTTGACTTGTGAGGCTCCTGTGTGTTTTACAGAGGCAGGGGTAATTAAGCATGTGGTCCTTGAAGCCAGACTGCCTGAGTTTGAATACTGTCCCCACTAAAATGTATCACTGGAGTCTTGGACAAGTTACTTAATCTCTATGTCTTTATTTATTTCATTTGCAAAATAAAGATAATATGAGTATCTGCATAATAGATTGTTGTGGGTTAAATTAATACACATCAGTATATTAAAACACTTTTGTCAGATGACACCTCATATAGGTTAGCTTTTATTATATGAGTAAATAGTTGACCTGTTTGACCCTCTATTATCTTATCATCAAAGTGAAAATACTACTATCTATTTGCTCTAAGTATCAAAACAAATGTTAATGTAGACCAAAACATGGAGGACACATGTGAAATGGGTGAAAACTCAGAGATAGGTCTTTCCCTCAACATCCTGAGGTTATCAAGCTTTCACTTAAAACCAGTTGCCATTTCAGGGAACAGACAGAGTGGCAGGTGAACTTTGAACTGAGAGCCTACCCAAGAGGAATTGAAATTATTTGTAATTACAAAATTTAATTGAATATAAGACATCTTTAATTGGCAAATATATATTCCTATTGTCTAATCAGAATGACAGGCACTTGAAAAAATTGTGGTAACAGACGGTAGTAACTCTAAAGTTTTGTTTGCTTTAATTACAGCATGTAAACTTTGACTTCACTGTTAGAACAATACTTATAGAGCTGATGCATTTTTAAAAGAATCGTTCCCTGTGCTGTTTATTATTCCTTGTGCAATATATAATAGTGATGCTCTTTAACAATTCAACAATATAACTCGGTTTACATCTTTGGAAGTGTGAATTTCTATTAGCACATTCCTTGAAAACATGAAGAAAAAGATGTATAACAGTTGTAGGCTAAAAGAATTTTGATTTGTTTTTATTCTTCCCTGTCTTCATGGTGCCAGATGAGCTTCGTTTCCAAAAGCCAAGAGTTTTGCTAGGGTACAGGCTACTTGCTTGACACTGAGCGAAGTGCTTTTCCCCAGTCCTTTGTGTTGTTATTGTTGGTTAAACGCTTAGGTTTATTTGTACTTTTACATTCTATAGGGGCCTAGTAAATATATATGAGTTAACTTCCAGTCTAAAATATACAGACATTAATAAAATATGCAGGCATTAATAAAGAAAAGGATGCTATGTCATCTTCAAATTAAGCAGCAATTGGCCCTAGTCATTGCTCGCTAGAGTATAGCATTTTATCATTCTGATATCCTTAATGGATATCCCTAAGCTTATAATTGACAGGTTTAATTTGTGTTGGTTATAGTGCCATAAACAAAGCAATAAGTTCTGATTTTTTTCTTTCATAGAAATATTTTATTATTTTTTGCAAACTTTTATTGTTGTTCAGTTATAGTTGTCCTGCCTTTTTCTCCATTGCTTTCCCCATCCCATCCTTTCTACTCCCACAGTCAGCCACCCCCATTGCCCGTGCCCATGAGTCCCCCATTCTTATTTTTAAAATTGCACACTGGATTTTGCTTAGTTACAAATATAGGAAACTGCTGAGGTTACAGAATTCCCCTGTATAAAAGAAATATTTCTCTCTTTTTTTGCAGACCAATCTATTTATTTATTCATTTTCACATTTTTTTTACTGTTGTTCAAGTACAGTTATCTCCATTTACCTCCCACCACCCCCCCCACCAGCCATCCCCACTTCTCACCCTTGAATCTACCGCCCTTTGGTTTTGTCCATGTGTCCTTTATACAATTTCCTGAGAACTCTTTCTTTAATTTCAATTACACTTCCTAAAGTGTTAATTGAAGAAGACTGAGTCTTCATTTGAATAAGGCAGGTAGTCTTTTTAAAGAAATAATAAATTCATTTAATGCAAACCCAAAGCTAAAAATTACAAACACTGTACTATTACAGATAGAATTCTTTTTCTTTTTTTTTGCTTTTAGTTTTACTTCCACTACACTCTGGTGTTGCCAGATTCCCCAAAGAGAGAGGTGAAATCCAGAAATGAAGAGGCACTCAGCTTGGTGGGGAAATGCAGTGGTTTCAGGAATGTCTAGTGCATAGGGATCCACTTTGTCAATAATAAAATCTCTAAACCTAAAGCCCTGAGGATGACTATTCTCCATGCATTTTTTATCCCACAGGCTGATACAATATCTAAGTAGGAAATATTGTTGGAAACTATTACTTTGTGAACTCTAGAAAATAATTAGTTATCACATACTTATTCAATTGTACACAATAAAACACACATAGCCTCAGCTATGTGTTATTCTACTTACAAGTTTCTGAAGGATATTTGAAGTTTCCAAGTAGCACACTTTTCATAACAGTAATTTACTAAACTAGAATGTGATGCATTAAAATTATTCATTGAAAAAATAATTTAAGTTCTTCCACATTTAGCAAAGAAAGCAGAATGCTGTAATAGAGGAAAACGTCACCTTTGAAGAGGGAATTGCAAAAAAGGATGGGTGGGGAGGAATTTTCCTATCTCTAGGTTTGGCAAACCATGTGTGGGTTTCAACAAAACCTGAAAAGGTCTAAATTCTAAAAACAGCTCTCACAGAAGAAATACAGCATGGTGATTTGCAGCCTGCACAAAAAAACCCCAAAAATAAATTTAATATTTCATCCCAAAATTGGGAAAGGAGTTACAATTTGAGTTTGAAGACTCTCCAAACATCACTAGATTAATCCCAAATTATATACTGTAACACAGTTCTGAATGTACTTAAAGTATCTTCCCATATCTTCCTTGATAAGACCAAGAATCTCATAATGAGCTGGACTGCAAAAAATTATTTGTGTGATCTTCACATTTGTATGTAAAATGTGAAAACATAAAAATACTGATCTTTGTAACAATCACCTCACTGCTTAACCAGAATTCAAATTAGTAGATGTATAATACCATATAATTATCTAATAAGATTATTTTATAAAATCTACACTAAAAAGGAAACCGCAACATAATAGAAAGCCAACTGAGCCAAAGCTTCGTATCCTGGTCAAACAAATTTTTTTATAGATTTATAAAACATGAACACAAATTCATTACTTTTAATTATCAATAGTGACACCCAGATACTTCAAGTTAATATTTAGAAAATTCTCATGAGACACTACAGGATCTACTACTGTCTAGGAAATCTTGCATCTGTCATCCTAAACACATTGATAGGGAGGAGGAAAGAGGAAGGAAGCATTTCATTAAACTTTTTAACAATGAAAATGTTCTCAATCAGGAAATCTAACTAATCAAAGCACTTTAATTCCTAAAAAACTACTAACAAGGAAAAAATAATATGTGGGGTAAAAACTTAGTTCTGGTTTTCATTGCACAGATTTTGTCTGTTTTTCCCTCATCATATTATTAGTTTCTACACCTGTTTTTACCACATGGTAGCTACTTAATTAATGCTAGTTGAATGTTATTAATAAAAATATTACTGTTATATCCAAGGCTCAATAAATATTTGTTGAAGTAATGAGTGAAGGGAAATTAAGATCTTTATTTTGTGTAATGTGTGTATTTTGTTTAATTTTTATTAA
Organism: Trachops cirrhosus; assembly: GCA_028533065.1. Lineage (NCBI taxonomy): Eukaryota > Metazoa > Chordata > Mammalia > Chiroptera > Phyllostomidae > Trachops > Trachops cirrhosus. The sequence continues at coordinate 25,443,775 of CM052539.1, forward strand.
CACTATTAGAGGTATCTCCTGTTTTGCTTTATAATTACCAAAAAGAAACCTTCAAGTGACTTGGATCTGTTATTCTCTGGTATTCCTACTACAACCAATGCTATTTCATGTATTTGTTATTACTTTGTAACCAGGTAGACTGTCTTAACAATCTGAACTCCCCATGTTTAGGCGTAGCATAAATGCCTAGTAGCACACACACGCACACAAATGAACATGTGCTGTTCTTGTTGAGTGGGTAAGTGATAATAATTATTTGACAACTATGGAAATTAAACCTTCCCCTGGAGCAATAAAACCATTAAATAAAACAAAACATTAGAACCATGCTTGGTATAGTAAGCACTTAATAAATCTTAGCTATAGTATTATTATAAAATGATCTCTGATAAATAAATATTCATAAAGTTCCAAGGGAAACTCATGCAGAAAAGATTACATTTGTGAATTAAATAACAAATCACAAAAGTGTTATCATAATATGAGCCATTAAGTGTGAGTATGATTTTGCATGTAGCTGGATATAAATATCACATTTTAAAAAATACATTTGCATTTTTATTGTTAAAAAGTACATTTGCAAATGACACATAGTAGGCACCTATCTGTACAATTAAATACTCAAGATATTAAAAGTAATAAATCAGAGATAGGATGAAACTAACTTGGAGACATTTCACCTTTGGATGATAAACATGCTTTCTAATATAGTAAGAATGACATATTAATTAAAATACATAAACTATGAGATAGAGAAATAATCTAGTTAATATCTTACTTTCGAGATCAATCTTCACTTTTGTTGTGTTACTTGAGTCTTTCCTTAACTTTAGTAGCCCTTTAAAAATCTTATCAAAGTACCAATCAAATGTACTATCATTAATGTTCTTCAACAGGCAAACTATCAAATCTGATGAGATAACACAATAAATTTCAATGACAACAAAACAGGGAAGTGTACTATGTGGGATGTAAAACAAAGCGTGTGCTTATTATATCTGGAAACAGATTGGAAAGGACTCACCCTACCTCCAATTAATGAGAAATGGTAAAGGTTTCTAAAATGTGTGGATAAGTAAAAAATTATAATTCACTTGTTTCTCTGAAATTGTGATTATAAGAGAAAATCATCAACAGAGTAACTTTATCATATGGAATGTGGTTTAATACATTGTTATAAAAAAATCAGAGTAACAGCACTAATACAACAACAAACAGACAACAAAGGAAACTGCTTCTGGCCTATTCACTGAAAAACTTGCAAATGGGAAACTTTATCCAGAATTTAATTGCTAAGAACTCAGAAAAACTCTTCCATATAAACCATATTCCCATCCCGAGGAGAGATTTTTCAAAGACCTGTGAAGTTCTAGGTTTGGGAAAGGCACTTTCTGAGACTCTAATATTCACTTGAAAGTTCTGTACTCAAGAAAATAATATTTCAGGTTTCTTTAAATGAAAAAAAAAACTATGATGTTAAGGTAAAAAGGAAAAATGAAATGGCAGTGGCCATGCTTTAATGATTTAACTTGGCATCTGTTCAAATGACCTGGGCAAATGTTCTTTTGAAAAATGTCATGGAATTTTTATTAATGATGAATATTTAAGGTCTCAAACCATACTCATCTTAAAGATGACTACTTTAGCAATCTAGGTTCTGTCAAAACTGGGTTTTGAATGACTTGACCCTCATAATAATTGAACTAGATCTGCATGCAAATGTGGTCTAAATCACCTTCCTTTCAGGCATCCAAATTCTCTTGTTGGATATGAACTAAACATGCACCAAAAATTTTAAAAAATCTGCTAACATGTATTTCTTCAGCAAACTTATGCTTGCTATTCATTTGCTTATTGCAGTGCAGAATTTTGTGGACTTAATATTTACAAACCTAGTTTCACAGACTATGAAATTTTTAGGAATTACTTATTTCTCAATAATACCTGATTTCAAATGTCCAACTACCAGGGAAATATATGTTAACACAAAATACTGTGAGTTGAAAACCAACATAGTTTTAATAAATTTTAACAATGACAATACAAATAATAATAATAATGTAATTTTCAAAACCTTTTTTACTTATAGATTAGCATGTACCATATGAGACATTTTCTTAGTGCCTTTTAAGAATTTTCTCATCTACAGTTTCTATGTGGAACTTGATGCAGGATAATGGCATAAGACCATAAAGCTGGTAAATGATGAAACCAACACTGAATGCAATGACTTTTTAAATATATTTTTAAGATTTTATTTATTAATTTTTGGAAAGAGGGCAGGGGAGGGAGAATGAGAGGGAAAGAAACATCAATGAGTGGTTGCCTCTCACATGGCCCCCACTGGGGACCTGGCCAGCAACCCAGGCATGTGTCCTGACTGGGAATCAAATCAGTGACCCTTTGGTTCTCAGCCCACGCTCAATCCACTGAGCTACACCAGCCAGGGCTGAATAGGTTGATTTTTGAAATGAAATTTTCAAATTCATCATAGGAGTGCAAATTCTGGAAATTCTGGAATACAAAAGACTTTGGTTCAAATCCCTGTGTTACTGCTTGTAAGCAATGAAACTTCAACTTACTTAAACTGATCATGCCACAATTTTTTTAATCTATGAAATGAGAATACTAATATTAAGATCTAATAATAATCTGCCCCATAGGGTCCAATTAGAATTAGATGAAAAGATACATACAATGCTCTTAGAAGACTGTGACACACATAACTTAATGTTTTATTGCTATTGCAATTGTTATTATTTTATCATTATTTGTTTTCTAATGATTGATTTATTTATCTTTGGCAGCTATTTTTAATTATAGTTGTTACATCTTATATGCTATCGGGATATAATAACTTGGTATTTACTATAAGTTAGTATACTTTCAGAAGGTAAGATTTCCAGTATGTCAGAAATTAGGAGATTCCCACCTTAATGATACACAATTGAGAGATATTTAACTAGAAAAAAATTGTGACTACAATAATACATATTAAGTCTAAATAAAATAATATTGAAATATAAAATGTTAAAATACCAAAATAAAGCAAGTATATGTACTCAAAAATTGGGTTGATTTTACAAATACTGTATAAAAGAGGAAGTGAAGGAGAAAAGAAGGAAAGGAAAACACAAAGCTATTAAGTGCCTACATGTGTCACTTTCTTCTCACTTTTTCTGAATTCCATAAATTACCCATATCCAAGTCTTGCCAATTCATTTTCAAACTCCACCATTTCTCCACATCTCTACCATCACTTAGTCCAAAGTACCATAATCTCTTATTTTTATACTTACCTTTCATTCACTGCCACCCTCTAATTTTGTCTCCACATGCATAAAAATCATATCTTTTCATATCAAATCTGATCTTGTCATCATCTGATTTTTATCACTCATAAACTTTCTATGGATTCCCACTGCCTTAGGATAAAGACAATTACATTGCCCATACTCTGCTCACCTCTAAGGCTTACCTAACGCTGACCTGTGTTCTTTCTTGTTAGTCAGTCCCCTGTATTGGCAATCAGTCCCCCGACACAGCTTTTTTCACACAATTCTCTCCTCTCAAATGCTCTTCTTAAACTTCACTTGGTTAACTCTGACTCATTCTTCTGATTTCAACTGAATCATCAATCCCTTGTTATAAAGAAGGCTTCTTGGCATAGCAAGATCCATAATGTAGACTCTGAATTGAGTGCCTCTCCTTCAAATGGTCATAATAGTTGCAACTTTATATATATTTGTGTTTATTTGATTATTGTCTGTCTGTCTTCTAGATTGGATTAATAACAGCTAATTTGTATTCCCTTGGTATTATATATTGTTTTAATGTGCTTTATGCACACTAATTAAAATTTGTGTAGTAACCTAAACATGAATTCTATTGTAAATAATACTTTACAAGTAAAAAGATCTAAAGTATGAAAATTAAGTACATTTTGCAAGGTCGCAAGGTAATAGACACAGGATTCAACCAGGCATTGCATTCAGAGTACTTTCTCTGACTTGGTTCATTTGTTGCCTCTCAGGAGCTGCGCAGTGATAGGCATTACCAACGTTGTATCCTCCAGAATGACCACGGTGATTGAATACAAATGGATGGACACGCGCTAAAAGATATTTTGGCATCATCTATCAAAATGTAAAATTGACATATTTGATCCATCAGTTCTGTTTCTAGGGTTATCTAGGACTGTAATGTTTCGTGTCCTCAAAATATAGGTAGAAGAGCATCCGTTGCTTAACAATGTGGACAAGCAATAAGTTCAGACAACGACAAAGTCAGTCAGTAGAAGACTGAATGAATACATCACAATACTCTAGGCCAGGGGTGTCAAGCTCATTTTCACTGGGGGTCACATCAGCCTCATCAGTCTTGTGGTTGCCTTCAAAATGCTGAATGTAATTTTAGGACTGTATACATGTAACTACTCCTTAACTAGGGGCAAAGAGCTCTATATTCGATCCTTATAAAAATTAAAACTATTTTGTCGATATGACATGTACCCAATATATAAAGCTAAACAAATAAAAAGTGAGGAGCAAAGCAATGCACAAAAGCTTATTTAGGTTTTTATTGTATATACACGCATGACATACATATGTACCCCATAGGGTCCAATTAGAATTAAATAAAAGAATACGTATAATGCTCTTAGAAGACTGTGACACACATAACTTAATGTTTTATTACCATTGTAATTGTTATTATTTTATCATTATTTGTTTTCTAGTGGTTGATTTATTTCTCTGTATCTCTGTGCATGTATATAGTCATAATGTGTAGAACAATACATGAATTTGGTAACAGTGATTGCCCTTGGGAAGGAAGATGAAGACACTGGACATCAATTTATTTCTCAGTGCCCATTGTTTTCTTCTTCCAATCACATATATTGGTGTTTTACATTTTTTTTTAAAAAGGGGGATAAGGGAGGAAAGAAGGGGAAGGGTCTAATCAAGAAACAGGTGTAAATGACCCATGGGCATGGACAACTGGGTGAGGGTTGACTGTGGGAGTGGCGGGGAGGACAGGACAGGGGAGAGCAAGGGGAGAAAATTTGGACAACTATAATAGAACAATAAAAAGATAATAAAAAACAAAAACATGAACTCATAAGTTGGAAACTCTAATAGCTCAGTGAGGATATTCTAAGCAAATATTGTAAGGCAAATACAAAATCTCATTTTAAAAAGATATGTACCATTTCTCCTCAAGGGCTATCTAACTACAAGTGAAGTGAAATAGTTTCAAACTCTCAGGCTGTCTGCATATGCACCGGGAAAGGGAGAGCATCTCTTTAATACGCACTTGAGAAAACAACTGGGACGGCCACTTTCATATATTGGGCTGCTCAGAACTTCTCTTTGGGAAGAAGGTTGTTCCTTTAGTGAAGCAGGCGCAGGCCCTTCGGGGATGTGACAATCAGAACCTCACTCCCACCACCTTAGCCTCCGGCAAAGTCAGGAAGAGGAAAGTTAGAGCTGAATTTTTCTGCAGAATAAATTTTTTAAAAATCCTAAGTTTTCTTGGATAGCTTTACAGGGAGCAGCTCTAAAACTGGAGAAATACCCAAAGTTAAGGGGAGCCAGAATAACAAATTAAAAATTGTGCAATGAATATTTCCAGGAACAATGATACTCAACATTTAATCTTTAGTCGTTTCATCTTCTATCCTGTGCCCTAAATCTTTAATAAAAGATGAACACACAAGCTGACCGATATTAAAGGTGCTCTGGAATATTAAAAACGAGGTGAAGTGGTGGTCGGGATGGGAGGGCAAATGTCAAGTGCAGGACCGAGAAAGATCATGAAAGTGTCAGGCTGCAGGTCGAGAAACACAGGCTGCAGAGTAGACTCTTAACAAAACGACAACCTCCCTTTTTCTCATACAACTTAAATTCTTTAAATATATTGGAAGGATTTACTATGTCGACAATGCAGAAAGAGGACTTTGACACACGAAAAATATTTAAAAGCACAAAATGCTTATGAGGCTAAGGCTTGGGACTTAAACTTGAGGAGCTTGCATGTATGTTTATCAAGGGAAAAGCGCTACCTAAATAAAAGATTGTTTACTTTAAATTCTATCTTAAATTCTGAATCAAAATGCCAAAATTGTATCTTAAATATAAACCTATCATAAATTCATTATATTGTGTGCACTGTGTTAGGTCAGCAAAGGAACTAAATTAGAAATGAAGGAATTTCAAATATCTCTCTAAAATTATGAAATATAAATTATAGGCAGACTATAAATGTTTGACTATAAAACTACAGTCAAGCATTTTCTCAGCATATACTCACTTGGCAGTCAGCCCTCAAGACGAGGCATCTGGTGATTTGAACACCATTCGTAAGCACAGGCCAAGGTTATGCATCCATCGAACTTTCCACATTAACTGAAATAATTTTTGTTATCAGAGGTTTTAGTTCATTCAAAGTTTTGACTTGCTGAATCTTGGACTTTAACAGTGGAGTGCTATCAATGGGTAAATTTGGACAGAATTACATAAAGACAAATTATTAAATTTAAATACAATTTTTCACAGTGGAATATTCCAGTGCAGGTAACTCTAGAAAATTCTGAGTATTATATATGAGAATATTAATGTGGAAAATCACATACACAATGACAGCAAAAACAAAAGTCATAATTATTAGGCCATATTAGATATTACTATTCTTATTTTTAACTGGAGACTTAATTACCTATTTAAGTTTCTAAGAAATATTTTCCTGATTGTATATCAAGCTGGATACTACATGGATATTTTTTCTGTGCTATATAGGTTCTTCATGAGAAATTAACATACTATGAATCATCAATATGATCAAATTATAACCTATTTATGAAACTCATTTTTTAATATGAATTTGTTTGGGGTTTAGACTCAAAATAATAGCCATTAGATTTTAATAGTGTTTCCTAATTATGAAGCTCTGCAAATATATCATCAAGTATTCTGTGAATTCTATTTTGATAAACTTTGATATAGTGCTAATTGTAAGAACAAAATTGTTATAAACAGAGACAATCTCAAAAAAAAAGTGCATCTTTACATTTCAGTCATGACGTGGTCCAATTCTCTTTTCTTAATATAATCTCATTTTTTCTTTTCATTGAGATATAACTGACATACAGCATTGGTAAAACTTAGGGTATACAATGTGTTGATTTGATATATTTATATTTTGTAATATGATTATTAACATAGTGTTAGCTTTTTTGGTGGTGACAACATTTAAGATCTAGTTTCTTAGCAACTTTGAAGTAAATACAGCATTGTTGACTATAATCACTACGCTGAGCATTAGATCTCCAAAACTTAATCATCTTCTTTTTTTTTTTATTTTTTTATTTTAGTTTATTCAGTACAGTTTCTATCCTTTATTCCCATTCCAGCCTGCCCACCCATTCCTCCTAATCATCTTCTAACTGCAAGTTTGTATCCTTTGACTAATCACACACTGTTACCTCCATTCCTCAGCCCCTGGTAATCATCGTTTGCTTGCTGTTTCTAGGACTTTGGCTTTTTAAGATTCCACAAATAAGCAATGTCATGTTAGGCAAAATGGTTTCTAGGATTTTGTATGACCAACATCATCTTAAGAAGCAAGTTGTTCTGTGACCAACGGTTCACCCTGAGAGGGGTGAAACTGACCTGAAAGCAATGATTTCACAGAGATAAGTGGGCCCATTACTGCTTTGGAACATACAGCTGTTAGTAAGCATGTGCCACCTGGCCATAAGCCACCTGTGTTCCTGGAGGCTGCATATCTCAAGCCTCCATCCCACTTCCCCACTTCAGCCACATTGTCTGTTCACGCAGCATCTCCCATTCCCTCTTAGAATAACATTTCTTTGTCTACCTGGTTGAAGTATTTAAGGATCATATTAAATACCTCGTTCTCCCATTACCTAACCACAGTGCTCCAGTCAACTCAGTGATTCCAAAATATTCTGATTTAATTCACTTTTTTTCTTCTCCACTACGACCTTTCTAAGCCCCTCGCAAAAAAAAAAAGTGATAATCATCCTGGGCTTCTCAAGTCACCCTACAACTGGGAAACTTTGTCCCTTTATTACTTCATGTACCTCACAGATGCAAAAGGGATCTTATAAAACACCCACTAATAGTTCTCCAATCTCTTTCTGTAGCACTTAATGTAAGTTCCAAATCCTGGATTATGAATCCTTAGTTGATCTGACATTTGTTTTACCTTTCCTGACACTCTTGGACGACCCCGTCTCCTCATTCTGCTCCAGCCAAATTGGCCTCTTTTCTTTCTTCTTTAAGTCTTTGGACAAGTAGCATCTTTTGCTTGGAAGATTCTTTCCTCTGATGTTCAAAAGGTTGGCTCCTTCTTGTCAATCAGAACACAGCTGCAATGTTAATGTCCTCTGAGAAGCTTTCTCTGGCCAATTTAATGTACCCTTGAGGCCAAAATTTGCCAGAATAGCATGGGTTACCATTGGATACTTATTTAATTATTTAATAGTTTATTGTATTATCTTTAAGAGTACAATGTGAGGTCCATTTTGTCTGATTTGGTCTTCACTGTATCTTCTGTATCTAGGACACTATCTAATACTTTGTTGTATAAATGATTGAATGAATGATGCAATAACTAAAAAGGTGAATAGTCTGTAAGAAAGTTTTTATAATCTTAGAATATTTTTTCTTTTTTCTCTTGTTTTCATATGGCTTCTAAGCATCACTATGTTCACTTAATGGGATTTGTATATGTCTTTCTCCTTTGTATAGCCCAAACAATTTGATATTAGTGTTTTTTTTTGTCCATCTCTGTATCTTCTAAGTGTTTTAGATGTAATGACCATTCATAAGTGTTTGTCTAATTGAATTATGCTCTCTTTACAAAATCTTAAGAGTCTCTCATGAGCACTCCTAAAGGAAAAGTTTTCTCTCGGAACCTCTCATGAGTACTTATCCCAAAATTAATTACTACTTCTCTATTCCCATTGTGATCGGCATACGTTAAGTGTTTTTAACAATAAGATTTCTATTGTAGACCTCTCTCCTCATGTTTATTTCCACAGCCAGACTGGGAGGATGTTAGCATGGTTTCTTAAATGTAACAGGACTTAAAAATATCATTAATAATAAATGGGAGTAATATTTATTTATTTGTCAGCTTTCCTCAGAATGTGGGGAGTCAGCAGAGGAAAACAGTATACCCGTGCAGATTTAGCAGCACTTCCAGGTTGTCACTGTTGCCAGAGGATAATCGTGCATTGTTCCGGACAGGACTTGACTGTCAGAGCCACCACTCAGTCAGTCTTAAGGAACTCACTCTGAGAAAATAAAGGAGAAGAAAAATATAGCAAAGTCATGATATCCTGTGACTATCGAAGGACAGCCCACAGTTTTCTTTGGGGGGTGGGGAAAGGGCATGATACAACTCCGAATTAGTTTTCATTTTTCTGTTCTGGCTACAACAATTACAACAAAGACAGTCTTTTCCGGAAAGAGTAGGTACTTCAGGTGTATACAAATCATAATTTCATTAATTTCTAATATGATTGTGCCTTACTCTGACAAAACTTGAACATATAAAAGAAAAACATACAACACACACACAAATGTCCAGCACAAAAAGAACTTATTAAGCACACGATGGCTGAGTTTGCAAAGAAGCACGTTTTGGAAAAAACTACTTGTATTTGGGGAAGCAGGAAGTGTGCTTTTGAGATGTAGAGTTACACTTTGAGGAAACCCAACACTCTATGATGCCCCTTCCTCAACACGGCTGTAATTTTTTTTAGTAGGAGACTTTTGCCAAACAGTGTTGTCTCTGGGAATGCAGCAGTAAAGGAGACAAGGCATGCCATAACTTCCAGGAATTTTTCATTACAGTGGGAAATTTCACAGTTTAGCATGTACCAAATAAGGAAGACACTTTTACTCAATCACTTTCTTCAATCATAGGTCTCTTACTGTACCAGCTGGAACAGCCAAAATTGCGTGAACTTGGCACCAAAACTAGAATAGCAGAGGGAAACAAAGGCTACCCTTGCTCTGCAGCTCCTCAGTCTGAGAATTCTGTAGCCATTCAGTCTGCTTCTCACTCCCCAAAGCAATGAGAAAGGAAAAACAATGTAGTAGCTCCTAGCTAAGATCTAGAGTCTCCAAGCAGTGCATGTAAGAACAATAAAATCTTAAGATAGGTAATCTTCCAGAATTTCTACAATGCCCCTTGATTTGGGGGCTGGAGCTGGGGGAGGGTATCACATTCAAACTCTCCTACCATTATGTCATCCTTTAGAGTTGTGTGGCCTTCAGTGACAGCATTTGGCAAGATGTCCTGAAATATTTTAACACAAATGACATTTGTTGAGATGAAACACTTTCTAAGAGTCTTGATATGTTGGTCTATCCACATTTGATTTTAAAGTTTCCATGGACATAACCATGGTTATTTTAATCTTAGATCTTTTTATCCCTATAGCTATGACACCACCTTAGTGGTGGTGTGCATTTTGCCAAGAAGGCACAGTTAATCCCCTACTCCACTCATTCCAGATGCCACCAATCAGTTCATATGAAGGTTCTGTTTTAGCATTCAGGAATTAAATGATCTTTATTCTTTCTCAGATTATGTTAATTTCTGAATTAAGTAGTCACATACCTATATGACAATCTATCAATATATATTTGAAGAAGAAGAAAAAAAGGCCAGATGTAACAACTGGGTCCTGGAAGAGTGCTTTCACCAGACAATTGGAACAGTTGTCCAACCTTGGCATTGAAGAATTTGACACAAAAATTTCTAGACTCTGTTTTACTCAAGATCCTCAGATTCCATAGCCTGCTCTAACCATCACTTCCCACAGTGGTATATTAGTGCCTGGAAAGGATACACAATATTTTGCAAAATATACCATCTTGGGATAAGGATCGGCCAAATATTTTACCTGTCTGATGCTGAAAAATGCAGGTGCCAGTTTTGGTAGGGCTTCTGAGATGGTGTTGATTTGGGGGTATATTTCAGAGATAAATACTGCTCTGCTTTCTTCCCAGTACATATATTATCTGCCTTTCCAAAAATTGGGGGGAAATGATAACATGTAATCTTTCAATGAAATAAAAGCTCACTGAACTTATGGCGTCACAACTTTTCCTTCATCCATGAGAACACATTTTACCTTTTCTCTTTGCTTGGTATGCCTGGCCTACAATAGTCTAGACTCTAACTTCCTCCCAGAAATAATTAGGAATGCATTTACATGACTGAAGTCTGAACTTCTACGGACATTGCGGTTAATATGAAAACACACCTATGATCGTATTTATTTGTTTATTTATTTGTCATTTATTTATTCCATTAATTCCTGTGTGGTCTTTGCAGGTCTGTTTACTGTGATGTGTGTGTGGAGGGGGGGTGAAGGGAAGGAGATCGTTCTTGCATTGCCTTGGGTAAAATTTCCTTATTTTAATCTGTACTCTCAGACATGTTGGAAAAAATTTGAAGAGGCTCAGGCAAATTATTAATCACTAGTGTTTGTCCTATGATAATTATTATTGAGAAAATAGCAGTGTAGAGGCCATGAAAATAATTTCAATTGAGGTAAATAGCTTGTACTCCAAACTGGCCTGTTCAAGAGGTCAAAGTTTCTCCCTGTCAGAAAGAGAGACTGTGTACTCGTTTCCTTAAGAAATATTGAAGAGCCCTCAAACCTTTAATGTGAATTAGTAGTTCAGGCTATCTGTAAATAGTAGGTCATTTTTTTCCTCCTATAGCAAGATTATACTATTGATTATTGTATTGCATTGCTAGATGTGGGATGAGAGATTGTTACAAGGTAATGAATCCGGAAGTTTATATTCTTAGACAAGAAAAACAGGCACTTGTCAAACTTTAGCAATTTCTAGGTAAGACTGTTTATTTTTTGCTATAATAGAATATCTCACTACCTTACATGATGGCACTTTTTAAATCATCTCAGTGGATAATGATGCAGACACCGGCCTGCAGTGTCCATGTCATTATTGATGAAATGAGACATTCACATGGACTACCAAGTCCAGTGGAGGAAAAGGGACAGCATGGCTTCTCCCTCAAGGGGAGCAAAAGCCATGGCTTCTGGCCTCTGCCTTGACAAGCATTTATTTATACCTCTGAGCACCTTGTGAGGGTCCTCATTTACTATGCACAGTTTTGCTTTAGGTGGTTACCTTTTACAGAAAACAAAGGAGCCAATGAGGCTAATCACATTACAGAAGAGGGATATTTGCAAATGAAAAGGCAAACATAGTTGGACTGGTTACACTCATCCTTGGAAGGTTTAGCATGGACTTTAGGAAGTTGCTTTGTAGTAAATGTCCTCAGTTCAGGGTGAGGGAGTTTTTTAGCAAGAGCAAGACTCAAAGAGGCCTACGCACATTGCGGGGCTGATTCCCCACGGGAGAACCTATCCGTGGGTGTGGGTCCTGTGCATCTCTGAGTAGGAGCTGGGCTCATGCCACGCAGAACCGTCTCCTACAGATAACATCTACCAACCTTGAGGTAATGGGCAAATAATGATGCAATGAATGTTATTGACATTATAGAATTATACCATCTGTAATTAATCACTATGTTAAATTTTCCATGGAAAAGAGACAGGATATCACTAGGATCTTTAGTTTAACCTTTCTTGGAATATTATAAACTGGAAACCTTAGTGATATAACTGCTTATGAGGCACTAGAAACTACAGAATATGAAAACCTGCAGATGGAAACTTTAAATGCTGCATATTTCATCAGTTGGTTCATTCTCCATGTTGCAAATATCAATTATTAAATACTACCAATATTATTTAAGTAGTCACTTTTAATCATAATATTTTACATGTATATTTATACCATCATAATGAAAGCTCCCAATGTGTTTTACAGACTACACAGCTTTATTAATAAAATGTGACTATCTCCACTAAAAGCATATTTTTATTCAAGATAATTATAAACTGCAATAGTCATAGATTATGCTAATAGACAAGAGAAAGAACATGAATAAATACAAGCCATAGATAATCCTCCAAACCTAATTTTAACAGCTATTTTAAATTTTCTTCTTGTACCAAAACCTTTATAAGAGTTGCTAACAAGTAATAAAATTGACTGATTGGCATTTCATTCTGCCTTCCTTCTGTTGCTTACGAACTAGTGGAAATGCTAACAAGCATGGAAATAGCCAGTGGGCAGGGAGTAGAGGAAAAAGGGAAGAGACAGAGGAACAGGGGTAATTCACCATCTAGATAATCAGCTCATGAATAACACAGAGTTGACTGAAAAGATAACACTTAAGTAAGTACTGTAATAAACTCAGTAATCAGTATTCTCAGTGGCTTAGTGGCAGGGAAGAGAACTACCTTTTTTAAAACTATGGGGAAGTCCATGATTTTTACAGGATTTATAGGGCAAAGAAGCTATCAGGCTTCGATCCAAAAAAAAAAAAATCTGTGGTAGTTGAACTAGAGGGTTTAGATCATCTCAAAAATGTCTTTGCTTATGTTACATAAAGGCTCCAAGTTTACAAGAGCTTAAGGGCACGTGTATATCATTATGATGTCATCACTGCTGGCAAAATGCACCAATCACAAAATTCAAGATATACAATATGTCACGATGTGGATTGTTCTGATCTTCCCCAAATTATTTTTTGTTTTAACTGCCGGAAGTTACAGATTATTTTCCTGGAGGGGAAGCCTTGTGAGAAGACGGATGGTTGGGTTTGGTGATGGCACCATGGCCTGATAAAGAAGCACTTCCATCTATTGTCACCTTGCTTGGGTACACAGTTTGTCACAGTTATTTTTAACATCACTCCTAATCAAGGATCGTGTATTTAGTTCTCTTTGTCACTCTATCAGAAAATGCTCTAAGACACTCAAGTAATGAAGAGTTGGTTGCTCAGTGGCAGGAAATAGAAGAACTAGCTATGTCTCCCTTCCAGTATCTTTCAATCTGCTTTCTATAATCATTTTAGACATATATCTACTAGCAATCCCTCCAATGATAATCAAATAAAATGCTTCTCCTTTCACAAATTTTACCTCCCTGGGCTACTAAACATCTATTATACTTTTTCAATGTTCTCAAAGGAATTAAGTCTCTGTGTTTGTTTTTTTCTTCTTCCCAGGAGTCAATCACATTCTTGCCACCTGCAGGCAATTTCACTTTCCAGGACTCATTTCTGCTTTGCTAAGCAATATTTTGACTTCTAGATCTAGAGTCTTAACATTGGCAAAGCAAACCTTAACTCTCTTGTTTCAGAATGTTGAACATTGGCAAATAAGTTCATGACCTCACCTCTAGATGTATGCTTAGTATCACATATTTGTATTGGGGGTATTAAAACTCCTGCATTTGTCACTCCTAATTGGGTCCCGGGCAGGAAAAAAACAGTTCGCAGCATGCCCTCTGTGAGCTGTCATAAATAGAAACATGAATCCGTGCCAAATTCTCCAAGGCTTGACAGCCAATGATGAGGATGTTTTAATTTAGTGGACACAGAGAACTTCTTCTAACATCAGAATGGGTGAACACCATAAGTTCTGTTTTTGTGCACACACTCAGATTTTGACTCAATGAAAAATATCTTAAAGTAGCATTTTAAAGTCAGCAGAGGGATTGATTTTAGCAGAATTTAGAAGTGTGTTGACAGTATAAAATGAAATAATAACTGAAATAAATAAAATCAACTTTAGACATTTTCTTTCTCAAATATTCATAGCATTAAGGGAATACACGCACATGCAGAATACTATTTTACAAAGATTTGGAATTTTTTTTCCTCTTTTTGCTGTGGCCTTCCTTTTGACTCAGTTACTTGCATTTCTACAAATCCAGTGTGATAAGAAAACATGATTTAGGATGGTTATATGTAACTCCTTTTAAAATTTATCTTTGAATTCCAGTTTACATTCAACATTATTTTGCATTAATTTCAGGTGCACAGTATAGTGGTTAGACAATCATATACTTTACAAAGTGATCCCCCCAATATTTCCGGTACCCATATGGCACCATACATAGTTGTTACAATACAGACTACGTTCCCTATGCTGTGCTTTACATTCCCATCATTAATTTGTAACTATCAGTTTGTACATCCCTCCACCTTTTTCACCCGGCTCCCCAACTCCCCCTTTCCTCTGGCAACCATCAGAGGAAAGGGGGGTTCTCTGTATCTATGTGTCTATGAGCCTGTTTCTAATTTGTTTGTTTACTTTGTTCATTAAATTTCACGTATAAGTGAGATCATATGGTATTTGTCTTTGGCTGACTTATTTCATTTAGCATAATACCCTCTAGATCCATTCATGTTATTGCAAATGGTATGATTTCAATCATTTTTATGGCTAAGTATTATTCCATTTTATATATGTACCACCACTCTCTTATCTACTCACATATTTAGGGGCACTTGGGTTGCTTTAATATCTTAGCTACTGTAAATAAATCTGCAATGAACATAGGGGTGCATGTACTTTTTCAAATTAGTGTTTCAGGTTTCTTCAGATATACACCCAGAAGTGGATTCACTGAGTCATAAGGCAGTTCCATTTTTAAATTTTTGAGGAAGTTCCACACTATTTTCCATAGTGGTTGCACCAATCTGCATTCCCATCAACAGTGCACGGGGGTTCTCTTTTCTCCACATCTTCACCAGCTCTTGATATTTGTTGATTTATTAATGATAGCCATTCTGACAGATGTGAGGTGATATCTCATTGTGGTTTTAATTTGCCTTTCTCTGATGATTAGATGATGAAAAGATGTTGAGCATCTTTTCATATATCTATTGGCCACCTATATGTCCTCTTTGGAAAAGTGTCTATTCACATCCTCTGCCCATTTATTTGATTGTTTATTTGGCATTGTGTGGTACAAGTTCTTTATAAATTTTGTATGTTAACACTTCATCAGATTTGTCATTGGTGAATATCTTTTTTCACTCAGTAGGTTGTCTTTCGGTTTTGTTGGTTATCTTTGATGTGCAAAAACTTTTTTAGTTTGATGTAGTCATTTTTTTTCTTGCTGGAGGAGATATATCAGAAAAAATATTGCTAAGAGAAGTGTCAGAGATTTTACTGCCTATGCTTTCTTCTAGGAGTTTTATGGTTTTGAGTCTTACATCTAAGCCTTTAATCCATTTTGAGTTTATTCTTGTACATGATGTAACAAGGTGGTCTGGATTCATATTTTTGCATGTACCTGTCCAATTTTCCCAACGGCATTTATTGAACAAACTGTCTTCACACCACTGTGTGTTCTTGCATCTGCTGACATATGTTAATTGGCCATATATTGCCTTACTCATATTTCTTTAGTCTCTTTCTTTCTGGAACATTTCCTCAGGCTTTCCTTAATGTTTGTGACCTTGACTGTATTAAAAATTATAGCTTGTTATTTTGTAGAATTTCCTCAATGCAGATTTATGTTTTTTCACAATGCACTTTAAAAATTTATTTATTAATTTTAGAGAGAGACAGGAAGGGAGAAAGAGAGAGATAGAAAGACAGAGAGAGACAGAGAAACATTAATTTTTTGTTCTACTTTATTATGCATTCATTGGTTGATTCCTGTTTGTGCCCTGCCCAGGGATCAAAGCCCCAACCGTAGCATTTTTGAATGATGCTCTAACCAACTGAGCTGCCTGGACAGGGCAAAATAATTCTAGTTATTTATTTATTCTTGAATTTATTGGGGTGACATAAAATTATGTAGGTTTAAGGTGTACAATTCCATAATACATCATTTGTATATTGTATTATGTGTTCACCACTCCAAGTCAAGCCTCTTTCCATCACCTCTCTTGCCTCCTCCCATCCCTGATAGTTTTTTTTAATTAATTCTTTCACACTTTCCCCCATTCCCCAATCTCCTCTCTTGAATAGGAATGGTTGGTTATATATAATTTATTTTGACATGGCTGGGGAGAAATAGATAACGGACAGTGGAAAGACCTATTGAAACACAGTTGAGTTTTGATGTTTTAATTGATATATTTTATTTGAATAAACCTGCTCTATAAAATTACAAGTGTAGAAAGTTACACTTTTTTTTGCTTTCCTTTCTACTATGTGCAACTGATGCAATATGAGAACATGTAGACCCACTCTCTGATTTCACATATTCTATGGGAAGTACATTTACTCTCAAATAGCTCCTTTAGACCACCATTTGTGGAGGTCTTGGATCACTGTACTGTGATTCAAGATAAAAATGTTAATCTTTTGGCTTCAAATATTAATGACTGATAGAATGTATTGGGTGGACCCAAATGTCTATATTTTTTTCCATAAAAAAGACACATTTTTCATTTTTACCAATAACTTTATTGATTTGGATATTTTGAATATGTCATCTATCTCCAACATAGTATAATTGATTGTTCCCAATTAATGTCTTGATTTGATCACTATCAATTTCAACTGGTCTACCAACTGTGGCGCAAAATCCAGCAAGAAATCTCCAGCACGAAACTTTGCAAACCACTTTTGACACATTTATTAGTCACCTTCGCCATACACTGCACAAATATTTTTCTTTTTTGCACTTCAGTTGAATTTTTACTTTTTTGAAATAATAAAGTATAATATGCCAAAAATGTATATTTTTTCTATTTTCAATATTAAAATGGCTACATGACATTTCACCAATTTTGATTTTTTAAAAAAATGCAGGCTGATATGACAGCTGTCACAATACAATCTAACAAAATTGTTTCGAATGAAGTTAAAGACAACTAAGTGCTGCCACAGCCATTTTATGGGGAAAAAAACAAATGAAATTTTTGACTAACTCAATAGTATCAATGATATACAATTGTTACCAAACTCTTAAAAATTTTTAGTTTCACTTTGAGACTATATTTCCATGATGAGAGGAGAAAGAATCCTCATGGGAGCTTGAGGGGAATAGGGAATTTTATCTTTGAAATACAGAATGAGAAAAACACCATTGTCTTGCCTGCTACAGTTTTCCCCTGGGATAACCCTGGATCCAACATATCAGAAAACACAGATTTATTTCTGTTATGATTCTTACAAAGAAAATTTGACCATTAGTTAATGACAAAATAATTTTCATCAGCATTTGAATTTGCATTTATAAGTCATCTTTTTCTTGGGAATTTTATGTCATATATTTACTCATTTCTTAACAAGTCTCTTGATTTCTTTCAAAGTAACTTTTGCCAAATATATGAGTCTCTTTAATTATTAAATGCCATTTTGCTCATAAATGCTGAGAAAGTCATTGAGGAAATAAAATAAAAATAGCATATATATATATATAATTTTACTATCAATAGTGCATTTTCACCAGGATTATTTTATTTATTTAACCCTCACAGTTATCCAATTGACCAGTGAAAATAGCTAGACTATGCTGCAGTAACAATCTCTAGAAGTGTTTATTTCTTGCTTACTACACATATTTACTGGAGATAATTATATATATTATACATCTTTATATATACAGCAACAGGAACTTAGTATAACTGAAGCTTCATCTCAGTATGTTAATCTGAAATCTCCACAGCAATAGTAATCATTTAAAAACAGCATATGGTGCACTGGCTTTAAAAGTTTCCATCCAGAAGTGATACATCCTTTTCATTTCACAAATCATTGGCCAAAATGATTCACATGGCCACATCTAACCTCAAAGAGAGTGGAGAAATGAAACCCTACCAACTGCCTGGAAAGGGGAATGCTTAGAAATATTACAGAAATGCACTGATAAGTATTACCCCCAAAGAGGTAATTATTTCTCTTCCTATTTCACAGATGCATGCATTTATTCATGCATATAGGAACCTACTGTATTGGGTGCATTCATTTCCAAACTCTCATTCTCATGAGATTAATCAAGAGGCAGGACAAGAGACACAGAAGAGCATGTGCAACAGAGGATTTTTTTTAGCATTTAATTGATTCAAATTAAAGTCAGTACTTCCGTGTACATTTACCTTTCCATTCCATATCTGTTGACGTGTCCTCAGTTCAATGTGATGAAGTCCCTTTTTCCTGCCAGTGTTACCACTGTCCATTACTCACTACTACAAAATAGCCAACATGGCCGCCATTGCTGGGCCAATTACAAATGAGGCATGCTGTAAGTTAAAAGTTTCCCATGGCAAAGGCTTGATCATAATTGAATGAAGATTTTTTAAATGTGGGATCTCCTTAGTTATTTAATCATAAGGAAATAATAGCTTATCTATTTTAACTATGGATCCCACCAATTCTAGATGCACTCTATCACCTTTATAAATGTGTTAAGTAAATAGGAACACATTAGCTGAAGTTGAAATCTTTGTTTCTCATGTGCATTTACATTTTAGTTTTTCATTTTAATGCTCAGTATGTGACAGGCCATATTTTTAAAAAAATAGTGATGTACATACAAACATGTCTCTAACTTTTCCCAATTCTTATTTTTGCATACCTTAAAATTTGGCTTTAGCAAGTCATTCTCAAGTTTGATACACTAACATATATGTACAGTTGAGCTCCAAATAATTTATGGGTTCTCACTTTGCTTAGTTTTCAACCACTTGTTAAAAATATAACAGAAACTCAGGTAAGCCAAAATCAGTGGGGATGTTTCCCTGATGCAGTTATATGTTCTTAAGTTCATACTAAATTATTTTATATGTTTTTAAATACTTTTTTCAAAATTCCTGTGTCATATTACGTTAACTCCTGATTCCTTCATAGTGTATCATTGATGATATAATAATGAATAATCCCTGATTTGTACACAAATTTATGCATATTTACTACAGACATGCCTTTGTCAGTAAAATAAAAGTGTTTCATTCAGGGTTCTTGGTTAAAGCAACAGGGCAAGAACTGAGTCATTTTAAACAATAAGAGAATCACTGCATGGAAATTTGGACTCAGGAAAATAGCAGAAAGTTGACAAACCAAGGTTAAAAATCAGTAGAAGTTGAAGAAGCTCTCTGGAAGGTGTGCAGCAGAAACAAAATAAAGGGCATGCACCAGAAAGCAAGTGGTTTGCACACCACCTAGGCTGCTGCTGGGAATCTGGCCTCCAAGTGTTTCCTCTGCCACTAGCACAAGACCCAACATTTCAGGGTTCCTGACTGACCAAGCTTAAGTCCTGTGTCCAACTCTTGTCTCTATCTGTGAGTGGAAAAAGGAAGACTATACCTTACTTTCTCCAACAGAACTAATAGCTCGTGAAAGTTTGATGTCGGAAGGTGAACTTAAGTAATTTGCATTCAAATAAGTTTACACAAATTACGAGATTCCTGCCAAAGAGATACAGGTGTAGCTGTTGCAATAGGAAGGAGTGGGGTGGAATATAGAGCCAAAAAAAATTTTTAAAGCATACACTACTCAGAAGTATGCATAAACATGATTGTAAAAATGTTATCTACTAATACTATTTTTTCTATTTAAAAAAATTATAAAGAAATATTTTATGTTCAAGATGTTAGTTGTTTTAAATGTATTTTGTATAAAACAGTATGCATTTATTTACTTGTTTTTGTTTTTTAAGCACCCATGACAGATTTCAGTTGCCACAGTACGCTGTCCAAGGCTAGTAGGATCACTCAATTTGTACCATAATGACTTAGAAGAAATTTACCAAAAATAAAATAAAAGAATGTGTATGCCAAAATATCACCAGCTTTAGGGATTTATAAAAATCTAATAAATAATGTTGTTAATTTCCAGCTGATTTTTGTTCTGGTGTTGAAACTGGAGAAATCAGCAGTCATGCTGCCTGTCACTACCAGAACTAGTAAGTAGAGACAAGGATTGAATATTTATGGGTGCTTTATTCAGACGGTCAGCAATCTGAGAAGACAGTGGTCTATGTACACTAAAAGACTGTCTTACATCTCATCTCAGACTGACTCTTTTTATAAGAAGAATAAAAGTGTGGAGAAGGGGTTTGGAATTGTGGAAAAAGTAGGTAAGATGTTTGGAAAAGGTTAATCATATAAAAGGGGCAGACCCAGCAATTTTCCTAGCATCCTTTCATCTGTTGACTGGTGATTCTTCATCTGTTGTGCTGGGCTGCTTATCTCTCCCTGGAGCACAGTGGCTCAGATACCATCATGTTAGCCTGCAGTCCTCTTGAGGCACCAAGGCTGAATTGCTCGTGGGTCTCTGGGAGTCAGGATGGGTCCAGTCATCCCAGTTCCTGGAACAACAGCTTTCTACATGCATTAATTACTAAATGTATTAACTACAACATAAAAGTAGAAATTTTCCAGCTCTTGAGTTCCCCCATCAATGTCTGTGGTTTTATGTTTCTATAATTGTCTAGGAGACTTCTGAATCAAAATCAACTGGGAGATGCCATGCTGGTATAAATGCAGATTCTTGGGCCACATCCTAGAACCACTGAACCTTAATTTTGGATGATGAGACTAAAACATGCACATTTTAAAGAAACACCCCGATTATATTTAAAAATTTAAGACCCTATATGTTAGATATTGCTCTCAGTAGTTCAAACCAAGGTTAACTTAAGTTGGATCGAATTTGCTAAATAAGGAAAAACAAAACAGGAAGATGAAGCAGAATTTGAAAAGGAAAAGCACCAGGGAATTACAAGTGCTTCTGAAATCTTCCAGTCCAATATTTGGTCACTTTCATGTTCCAAAAGCCAAGATACTTAAGCCACTACACCAAAAATGTTTTACATGCTTAATAATGATTTTAAAATAGAGTGGATTTTTCACTGTGGTCTTTTCGCTTCCTGTTTTTCTCATGTGGTTCATATAAAATTTACCAAAGAGTTAGAAGAGAGCTGTAACCCAAGTTTTTAAAATATGATTTCCTCACATGTGACTTTTTAAGCATATTAAAGGAAAAGTTATTTTGATGAAAGGGATGCTGTGAAGGAGAGGGAAGTTACCAGTACGCCTGCCTTTCCACTGCTTCTGGCCTTAGTGTTCTAGCACACTGTATTGAAATGAATGGAAGCAATTATAAAAGGAAGCTGCTGACCTTTCTGAAAAGGCTGCCAATCCATAATACCTCCTGCAATGCTCATCCCCTTTATTCGTGCTTAACAAACCTTGTCACCCTTGTCGCAGTGCCTCAGAACCCCTTGTTAACTTTTCCCCTTTTGTTGTCTTTAGGGTATCTGCAGCAGGCCTGTCTACTGAAATACCTCTCAATTGCCAATTAAAGGGAGTTTAAGAATGAGTACCTAGGGATGAATTAACCTACCAAGTTAACCTGGGGGAAGAATGTGTTAGGGTTACAAAGTCTTCTCATCACAGTCTTGCATGTTTACCTACTCATTTGACTTACTTGAGGGAGGGTGTTGGTTATAGGTTTGCACAACAATCAGAAAGCATCTCCATCTGGTATTTCAGGGTGTAAACAATTTGGAAAGCAAATGCCAGAATCTTCTAAATGCTTTTCTCCCTCGCAGTGTGTTCATTTTACCTCAAGGAAAGTTAAAAAATGTTAATATTTAAGCATTGCTTTGCAGAAACACTTATAGCAGGTACCAGTAGGTAGTATGCAGTGATTCCTTTGAGAGGATCTTATCCAGACTATCTTTGTGCTTTATGATGCTGATTTAATACATAAATTCCTGGATCATCCCTGTTTGCATTAATAATCATTTGAAGGATTATTAAGCAGAATTCTCTGGAATTAACTAGTTCTGGCATTCACATCAGAAAAAAATCCCACATTTAAATGATCATATATTTGAAACTCTCATGAAGTTTTTTTATTTATTTTTATTTTTTGGTTTGTATTTCTCATTTTATGCACTCATACTGATTAGTTTTCTTGAAGGAACATTGTAGGCAATGACCTCTTAGTACCAATAACTGAATGACTTGTTAACTTGCTTGCCCTAGGAGAGTAAAGAGAAATGAGATGAAGAATTTAAAATGCACTATATTTAATCCTGAGGTTAGTAAATAAATATCCATAAACATCATGGATCACTCCTAATATTTATTGAGAACATATACAACCTTATATACCTTTACAAAAGTTGAAGCAAGAAATAGTATATAACGAACCTAATAAATATATGTGCTAAGTCATTTCTATGTGTCTAATTTAACATCTCAGTAACTCTCTGATATCAATATTAATTATAATTTTTAGATGAGGAACCTGAGAAATACATAGATGAACTTCTTTGTTGGAAGCCATTTGGCTAGTAAGAGGCAGCAGAGACATTCAAAATTAAATAGAATTTCCCAGTTCAAATATGATTCTCCCTGGACCCAGAGTCAAAGTTTTATTTTTCTCCCCATACTTTACCAAACTACTTACAAATAAATCCATTATGAGATCAATAGATACCAAATGTCCAGTTTTTAAAAAATCACAGAATTATGTATCACTGATTAAATTACTTCTAAGTGATTCAAGGGAACATTGGAGTCTATAAAAATTAACAGTAAAAATATGTCTTTCTACATGTTTTATCAATATCATCTGAAAAATGTTTGTTCCTTGGGGTCCACTCCATTTCACATTGTCTAAATGAAGAAGAGCACATGTGTAAGGACTGAACTGAAAGTGTCTGTAGCTATCAATCCAATTCCCAGCTGATAAGATATGATGGAAACATAGCGCAACTTGCCAAGGTTATACAGGAATTACGGCAAACGTAATACATCGTGTGCCTTCGCTTCTTTTGTATGGATGAATGGTAGTTTGAATTATTTTGTTGTCCTCATCCAAGACTTGCCAGCACATTTACAGCTGATGCTTGAACAACACAGGTTTAAAATCTGCGGTTCACCCCTCCCCGGATTTTTCTCAATAAACAAAGTTGGCCTTTTCTCTGCACAGTTTTGGATCCGTAGATTCAACCAACTGCAGATGGAAAACTATTTTTGCATTCCCAACCGCAGTTTCCCAGCTACACATTCCCAGACCCAGATGGAAACCTGTGTTCCATCTGCGGTTAGCTGAATCTGCAGGTGTAAAGTGCTGATTGCAGTTACGTTTTTATTATTATTATTATTATTTTTTTTTTTGTAGTAAGGGGTGTCAAAAGATGTACATAGATTTTCAACTTCTCAATTTGGCAACTTAACCCCACATTGTTCAAAGGTTAATTCTTTATGTGATTTAGTACTTTTGTATTGTTTCATGTTTTCTGTGAATATCTAAAAACAGCCATATTTGTACCTTTAGTGTTCTGGTCATTACAGGAATCTGTGACACTTCCTGTCTCTCATATTTCCAAATCCTTGCTATCTTCATATCTGACCTAATATGATTTGGCTCAATTTCTAGAGAAGCCCCAGTGACACAGCACACCTTCCCTACAGGAAAGTACTTTGTGCGGTGCAGGGATTTGTAGGAGCCCGAGAAGTCACTGGGTATCAGTTTGGTCATGCCAGCTTGCCTTGATACTTTGTTTTAAAGGAAAAACGAAAGCCTTTTTTTTTCTTTCCCACAACATAATCTTCCATTTCTTACATACTCTGCAGAGTCACTTCCAGCCAAAACATCTCCTAGGGCACTTCTCCAAACACCATCGGTATGCCATGGATCTGTATTGCAATGATTTCATTGGCAGGTGTTCCCTATTAAAATATTTTAGAGTGTTTTTTCTTTTTTGGTGTTACAACCAGTGTCTAGGTTATTAATAAAGGAGAAAAAGTGCTATCGTCTAAGAAATCATTCTGCTGATTTTAAAATATGATGGTTAAAATATGATTTTACTTAAAGTAAGAGAATTATTCATTAATGTGTCAATTAATTAGTTAATAAGTGCAGTTGTCTGGAAAAGTACCTGAGGTTGGGTCAGATGGAATAGGAAAAACATATATGTGTATCTGACTTTACACTTTCCTTGTGAATATTAAACTATTATAAATATATAAACCTTCAAAGAATAGCATTCTTCAACTTTACACAATACAAACAATATTCCTTCTCTCTTTCTTGGTGAGCAACCCTACTTCCATTATTGGAAAAGAAATGACTCTCAAAGTTACTTCATCTTAGACAGAACAGAGTAATAAAATACCAATTTGCCTTGTGTTATTTTTAACAAGGTCCCTTAGGATTGTGGAGGGAAATATTAGAGCTGAGAATCAGAAATATAACAGATGAAGAAGAGGAAAAGGTAGTGCAATGTCAAACACTAAAGAAGTGAGATGGAACCTTCGCTTTTCTGTCTGCCCTAGTCTTTACGGATCTTAGTGGTCAGAGAACTGAGCTCAGATTACACCGTTTCCTGTCCTCTGATTTTGTAACAGCCTCCTAGAAGAAAAGATACATTTGAGAAAAAGGTGTCTCCAGCTTCATTCTAATTGCTCAGCATGATTCTCCAGGATCTGACTCTACATAATGATAAAAGTCTGGTGTAAGTTTATTTTTGAGCCTCCTCATGGTGCTTTATTAGGTTTCATATTTATCATTTAGGATATAATTTCTTTTCCTACATCTTATACTTTGATCTCATCCTCAGCTAGACAAGTGTCTTATGAGAAAGAAAAAAATTCATTTAAGTGCTGCAGTAATTAAGAACTAAAAAGATGCTTTCCCAGCTGTTGCCTTTGAAGTCAAGTTTAGTTATCGGCAAGGTGCCAATTATCAATTAGAAATAAGATTTTTATTTAAAAACTGTAATGTGTTATATTATTTCAATACTTCATTTTTAACATTCTTTAAAAAAAAACCCAAAAACCTTTGCTGGTAATGGGTCTAAACCAGTAATTATTAAAGGCTGAGTCCTTTGCCAATGGCACAGCATTCCATGTTTGTTTAGCTTTTGTGTGTTCATCATTCATTAGGCTGAAGTAAAACCATTTCCCTTATGTCCCCGAAATGCTTTGAGGAAATTTTACCTAAAAACATATTTTTCTATTCTTGCTTTGTATGTGAAAAGAAACAGTGTAAATACATAGACATACACATATGCATACATACTCTGTGCTTAAGTTTTAAAATCGGAGCTGAAGGAAATAAGTACCAGTGTTAATTCAAGTTAATTTCATAGTAATCTAACTTTTTCTTTGCCTATATTTTTTATAATAACATAGATGATTTTACCTAACCTAGAGATATGTGCTACTTCTCTTAGTAACCAGAAGATGGCATTGGAGGAAGCTCAGAAGGGATTTAGCCTAGTGGGAATTGGGCCTTGATGTTGGCTTATAACAAAGCTAAGGTACTAGAAAGATATGCCAGTCCCTGAATACCATGCCCAAGAAAGTACTGAATACAATAGATGCTTTCCGTTTCCTTCTACAAAAACATCATTATTTTTTCAGGGTGATTGGCCAAATTCTGTAGAATTAATATTTACATGATTTTCCATTAAGAAAAAATATTTTTTTCTTCTGTCATTTCTCCTCCCCTGGTTTTGACTTCCTTCTGAGTCACTAATGCTTTGTGCTAATGAAGCTCAATTTGGTCTAACTTCAGGTTCTCATTGTCAGGTAATTAACTTGGCATCACAGCAGCCCTTGGCAGCTATGGCCTTTGACTTGGAGATAGTTAGCTAAAAGGCTAGGCAGAGCTTTAATTCTTTGCCAACTAAATTATGTGTGTGTATGTGAACCCAAAATTTAACAACGTGGTTTTTTCCTCTTCAGATTATTTTATCTGAGTAGTGGTAATTACAAGGATAGATATTTGAATTCCATGCAGGTCCAGGTGGGGAGTTAGGAGGAGGCTTAGTATTTCAGCATACATTGTAAAGGAAAGCTACTTAATATTTATTGTTATTATGTTTTATGTTAGATATAATAAGATGTCTTCAAAGAAAGGTTTTTTCCCCTGGTGTTGCTTTAAATAGATTGGATAATCTGGATTCATATATCAAAACATTGTTCTACATTTTCTAAGCCAAATTATGTGAGAGATATTAAATTCTCAATTCTCTAGAGAATTTTAAGAGTGAGAGAGAAAAAAGAGGAAAGCAGCTGAGGGGAGCAGATGAGATATCCAAAATGTTCTTAGTTTGTTATAATCATGTAGCAGAACTTGAACTCTGATTAAATGAGACTCAGTGTACTCCTTATCTGTGGCCCCCAAGCTGATCACAGATAGAGAGAAAGCACAACCACTCTGGCTTAATTAACTTAGCATTCATTACCATTAAATTTTGGCAGGCCTTTAGTATTAACTGGAATATTTTATATTTTGTTTGTCTAGTTGAAAGTCAGAAGTGACTTTTGCCAATGACTTTTTCTATGTCATTCCGAAAGTAGAAGCAATCAGGAATCGGAAGATGATTTCCGCAAGTCCGCACACCTGCACCACTCACTTGGCTCTCTGCCCTCCTCGTGGGCTCCCCTTTGATCAAGCGGATAAGCCATTTATGCTTTAGTCTAAAGATGAACCCCACTTGTGTTCTAGATACATCTCTTTCACCTATTCAAGGACATTGCTCTATAAATTCTACCCTCATTTCCTTGAATCATCAGTTTTTAATTATTTACTTAATCATCTCCACTGGCACACTAATGGTCAGTAATTTCCCCTTTTATAAGAAATGAAGGTTTCTGAAAGATCCACTCCATTCCATTTGTACTACATTTTCACTCCCTTGTGTTAATAGCAAATTTCCCTGAACGAGTGGTCTAATCCTCTCCTCCAATACACTAATGAGCACACTCCAGTAAGACTTTCTTCCCAACATGAACTGTTCTTGTCTGGGGCAGTTAATACTGACCTCTCAGCAGCCTGTGATATGATTGATCTTTAAATTTTTGAAACGCTGTCTTTGCTGACATTTAAGATGCCACGCCATCCTTCTGGATTTCTTCCTACTCTACTTAGCATTTTGTTCCTTCTCGGTCTCCTTTGTGCCGGCTCATCTCCAGGACCACTTCAACGACACCAACATTAGTGCCCGAGGGCTTCACCTTGGCACCTGTTCTCTCTCTAAACTCACACAGTCTATGATTTCATTCATCCTTTTGCACAGGATTCCAATTATGTGATGAAAACTCCTAAATTTAGATCTTTGGCCTTGATTCAGTTCCCTGCATTCCAAGATCTCATATAGCAATTAAATAATTAACTCACAGGACAATCAATGGAATTCCTAATAGACAACAAAATCCAACTTCATTCAGATTACCCCAAACGACAGCCCCCAACACACACATGAACCTGTTTTTCAGTCATTTTTCTCATTTTAATAACTAAAAATGCAATCTCCTAGTTGCTCAGGCTAAAATATCTTGGCACCAGTCTTCACTTCTTTCTGTTTCTCACACCCGACAACTAATGCAGCAGTAATTTTTTTAATTGTACCTGCAAAATATATTAAGAATATCATCACTTTTAACTACCTCCACTATGTCTGCCCAGTCCAATCCACCATCATGTATTTTCCTGGATCATGTCATTAGACTTTTAGCTGGTATTTCTGCTTCTACCCTTCTCTCTATAATGCTTCATCCTACATTTAGAAGTCAGATAATTATTTAAAAAACATAAATAGATCATGGCATTCCTTACATCAGTCTTATCCAGTAGCTTCCCACCTCCCTCACAGTAAAAGCTGGAGTTCTCCCAGGGCTTTCCAAAGCTCTGTTCAATCTGGCACTTTCCTCACTTCATCACCTGACATCCTCCCGCCACAGATCTCTTTTTAACAGCTCTTCTTACCTGCCCCTCCATGCTTTTCTAGTGGCTTCTCTCTCAGGCACTTCCCACCTGCTGTTTCCTCACCATTCCTATTAAAGAGTCAGGCTCCTGACTAGGAAAACTGTGTGTGATTTTTCAGGTCTGACTGTGAGCAATTACAAAGGCTTTTGTTACAGGACAAAAAGAGTTTGTCCACCTGGAGCAAGCGAAACACTGGACACCAAGAGTTGCAATGGAGAAATATTGGCTTTTTAAAAATTACAAATGGTGCCACCCAGGAGAATGGAAAGCTAATTGGCAAAAGCCAAACTCGTTGATGGTGTGTAGGTTACAGATTATACAGAGCAAAATCAGAAGACGTCAGGGGCTAGGTGTTCAGGGTCATGCTGGAAACTGATTGGTTGGAGGTGAGTTAAGGGTAACAAATCATTTCTTTAGGTCTCTAGGACAGCTATGAGGTCTTTTCTGGTGTGCCTCTGTCTGTTCTCATGCGAAAGTAGCCAGGGGGCTGTTCTACCTTAGAGCTCAGGAACTGAAATACAGCTTGGATCAAGATGTTATCTTTAGCTTGCCAGAGGGATAGGCCTTGTGACCATTAGTCAGGTCCAGGCTACTGTCTTCTGTTGACTCGAGGGTTGCTGGTTATCCAAGGAAAAGGCTGGGTCTCTGGTGGGTATATGAATATGTAGAAAAAGAGAGGTGATTTCTAGAGTTCATATTTAAAAACAATTCACTCAAAGTCTTAAAGACTCTCAGTTTCATATTCCCTGGCATGTCTCATCGAGGAAGGCTGATCTTCCACATGAGATCGGTGCACAACTGGGGTCTGACAGTCTCTAAAGGGATTGCAGTCCCAGACTCAGGCCCCTCTGGCTGCCCAGGGTCTTACATCTATTAACAGTCCTAGACCAGACAGCTTTATTTGTAGGTGTCTTCATATGAGACTTTTGGGACAAGGGTTTTAGGTGCATCAATCAATCACTCCTTATTCAGGGAAAGAAAACCCTGATGAGACCTTTTCCAACGCTAACTCATTACTCAGTACTTTATCCTCCTTCTCCTACCAGCCCTCAAGTCCATAAACTGCAGGAGACTTTTTTTTTTTTCAGGGAAGGGAGTGTATGGACAGAAAGACAGGAAGAGGACTTCCACATCTGTACTAATCCATCTAATCCTCCACCAGTGTACCGTCCCTTGGGGGGAACTGGAACAGGAGTAGGTGGGGGAGTTGGAGCTTTCTCTGGTTTTAACCTCTTGCTTATGCTATTGAAGTAAATAATTAAAGGCTTGATTGTTACTTTCATTTTTGGCTAGTTACTTTAGTCAGCTATTATAACACCTGATAGTTAAGTTCTTTCCACTTTAGCTGTAGCTGAGTTTCTGATGGATGCCTATTTCCGAAATGGCTCAAATCTTTGGTCAAATGTCCCTTTTTAATGTACCTTTCACTCATCAATGAACTTAAAATTATTATTCTGGGAAAGCCCAGAATTTCCTGTTTTATCTCTCTGCTTTATTTTTCTCCATTAGCACTTAGTTCTCATCCAATGTACTACATATCTTATGCACTTTTTAAAAATTATCAAATTCTTCTCATTTAAACATAAAACTTATAAGGTCTGCAGTTTTTGTTTTTAGACACTGTGTATCCTCAATTTATAGAATTGCATCTGGTGTATAGTAAGTTGTCAACAAAAAATTATTGTGTGAGTTTTCTAGAAGTTAAAGGAGAGAAAAGCAGTGTGCAGAAGTAAAATCATGTTTCATTCTCTGCCTACTAATGGTTGAAAAAACCTGACTTTGGTTACCCTTTTCCCATGCCTAAGCCCACTTAGAGCTCCTAACTTCACTTAGAATATAAGATAAATGAGTGGGTGAAAAGCCTTACTCACTATCCTGGCAGGTTTCCTATCTGAATTGACTTAAAACATATGGAGATTGATTATGACAGTCTCAGAGAGTCTGTACCAGTTAGAATTGACTTTCTGAGGTACAGTTTAGTGTTCTAGTATCTTAAGCTAATGAATCACGGTCAACTCAGAACATGAAATTTGCTTTAGGGCAATTGTCCTATCATAAGACCAGAATGCTACATCTCTGGAAAGTGAGATAATGATATCGTTTTGTGCTGAAAACCTAATTTGACAACAGATGACTTCTCAAATGCTAATTACTTTAAAATAGACATTTGTAATAGGTGTGTAACTTTTAAAACCTTAAAGAGAGTTTCAAGCTATATTAAAAATAGCTATTGAGTGACACTAGAATTTAAGATACATTCAGCCATAGATCCTTATCTTTTTAATGTATATGTTTGCACCTTTCTACAAATTCTCTCTAATTTTTTTCTGTACTATAATGCTTTTTCACTTGAGACACATTTTTGGTGAGGTTTAAGGGTATAATGGAAAATATAATGATGTTCAAATTTTTGGTTTATGGAAAACCCATGAGTTCTGTCTTGGTCCTATCAAGCTTGAAGTGCATATTATACATAAATCCCTTGGTGAAGTACAGTAGAGGGTTGGGTATGCAAATATGGATCTCAAGGAAGGAGATGGAACTGAATAAAGAGGTCTGAGTTGTCAGTCTTGCATGTGGCATTCAGGAGGATGTACTAAGTGAAATCACTGAGAAGAGAGTGTGGAATGAGTTCCAGGGCTGAGCCTCAGGAGCACTCAAAATTGAGGAAAGGGAAGAGGATGAGAATCCAGAAAAGGAAACTAAAAGGAGGACACAGTGACATAAAAGGAGATTTAAAATTATGATAATCTTGGAGGTTAAGAGAAGAAAAGTGTCCAGGAAAGAGTCATCATTTCTACTAAGTGTAGTTGAGAAATTAAAGAGACAGAGTTGAATGTATGTCATAAAACTAGCATGTATATAAGCAATGACTTAATCAGTTTTGAAAGGAGACTTCCTATAGTTCATTTCTATACCACCATTTGATAGTTATTTAGAATAAAAATATAAATGTTGTCTGGTAACATAAAACTTGTTGTTCCCATGCTGTGAACTAATTTCCATCAGTCATTTGTGTCTTAGGTCCACATTATGCTCTGAAGGATATCGGGGTCTTGATGTATAAAATTAATAATAAAAATACTCCCAAATAAAATCATACACACTGTTATCTGTCTCTCAGATATTTTCAGATTCTAGGACTTCCCAAGGACTAGAGAAGCATGATTATTTTAGCAAACAAAGAATAGCATTAAGACAATTACACATAAAACTGCCATTTCTTAAAAACATATAGAGAGGAAAGCAACACAAATAAATAAATTAGTATTTGGACACAAAAGAAATTTTGTACCTGCAAGAGTTACTGTTTCATACCAAAGTGAAGTCCCTCAGGCTAGCACTCAGCCTGAAGGGCAGTTGCTTTTATATTGAAAGAGGATATGCTGCCGCCAATCTTGGGATAGTGATGTTAAAATACACAGTATAAGCACATAAATGTGACTCAAGTAGCAACAGGAAAATCATTGGGAACTTTGGAGTTAGGGTCTTCTTTCTTATGCGGTGAATTGAGGTAATGAACTAAATCTTTGGTCTTGGGCTAGATATGTCCTCCAGATATTTTAACATTCCTTATTTCTGTAGCAGACACTTATCCTCTCAATGTGATGTTCCACTTTCGGGAGACTAGTAGTAAAGCATCCTCCTTCGTACTGAGGCTTTCTGCAGTTTCGAAGTGTGGCAGAATGAATCTAGAAAATGTAAGGCAACACTTTCTGTTCTGGGCACTCTCTGAACTTTTTTTAGAGTTTATACCATCAACTCTCAGAACTTACTTTGCTCAGCATTACTTTGTCATGTTAAGAACTTTTCAAGTTGAAATTTACAGATAATGATGTACGGCTCCCTTTGCCATTCAGTTGTGTATTAGGACAACTAAGGATTATCTCAAAATTCAGTCTGTTTTGTCATTTGCTCTTTGAATTTGACCTTTAAATTATATGAAATACATTGTTTATGCATTTCATTTTCCATCTTCAAAAAACCATCCAGTGAAATAATCAATTCAGTAATTTTTTTTCTTAGGGCAATAAAGCTGAATAAACATGCAGTGTACTCATATTTGCTAACTGTAAGCATGATTCTCTTATACTTTAGTCCTATACCTATCTTTGGGAAGAAATTCATCCAGCGTAGGGGAGGGGAGGGACTGAGGTTAATTTCATGCAGACTATCGCCTCCGTTTTTCCTCCTATATCAATCCTAAATTAATACACTAGGTGCTCCTCGGCCAGCGTGGTTGCACATTGATCCCGGCCAGCTTGTTTACAGTGTTTTGGCAAGTTGCTGATGTACTTCTCCCTGGGGATAGAGCAGGGGTTAATTGCTGTTAAACTCTCAGTGCCAAGTAATGGTTCAGCCTCTCTGCTACATTAAAGATGACACTAATAAGGAAAGAGTGCAGTGGATTGCTCTATGTTGAAAATTGGACTTGTGGTGACAGAAACTTGGAGCCGAGCTGATGTAATAGGAAGACCATAATGTAATTATAACTGCTGAACATGTGTCATACCAAGTTAAATGATACATTAATGAATCAAAACAGGTGATGAAGTGTTGCTCTTTCAGCAGATAGAGGTGCTTTCAAGGTTAGATTGTCATTAATTTAATAATCTGTAATATGGATATTCTTCAAATCACAAATGAAATCAACCTTAATGCTTTCATACAGCATTGCTTCTTGAGTTTCAGAGAGAAAAGATAAAAGAAACAAAGCAAAAAGTGAGCAGAGTTCAATGTAACTCATTCTGTGCTTAATTTGGTAAGAAATGGTTTTCCGTTGTAAGGTGAATGGTTGCCCAAGGCCTTCTTTTTGTCCCTGTGGACCACTTGATCATCGTGATCGTTGTAATCCCCAGCTGGCCAGTCAGCAACTGGCATGGCAGCAGAGGCCTTTAGAAGCAAAAAATTACTTCTTTGCAAGCATACCTAATATTTTAATGTGGTTTATCTGAAGTTCACAATAGGTAGAATATAATAATGTCTCTGAAATCTTCTAATATATTTTGGTATAATTTGATTTTTTAAATTTTCCTAAGTATTTGTAAAGCTTTCGAACCCAGTTATCTTACGAATTTTAAAAATAGATGATGACTTAATATCTATGATTTTCAAATTTGTCTATTTTATTTTTTTCCTAGTAATACCACTATTATTATTCCTAATTTGTTTAGAGCTGTTAGAAGACTAATGATACAATAACTTCACTTACACTTGGATTTACTTTGAAAACATAAATAAATTTATCATTGTTTTTAAAGGTTCTAAAAACTCAGTATATTATTCTAGTGGGCTCCATGTTACATATGAAGCAATTTACAAACAGGATACTTTTCGTGTGTTGGGTCTATTTTATATCAGTTTCCATTATGTAATGCACAATTTAATTTTAATTTTTCCATAATATCTTCTTTCAGTGACCAGTAGATACTGTTAGTCAGTGGTATTTTACTAATGAATGAAACCAGTTACAAAGAAAACTACTTGATTCTTTTCCATAAAGTGCTACTATTATAAAAAAATAAAATAAATGGATGACTTTAAAATAAAATAGCCCTGTCATGTCTGTCTTCTAAAAGATATTAACTATGAAGCTTATTTTTACACTAGAGTTTCTCTTTTTAATAATTTTTTAAATATATTTCATTGATTATGCTATTAGAATTGTCCCATGTTTTTTCCCCCTTCATGCCCCCCTGCCCTGCACCCCCACACCCACCTTTACCTTCTTAGTTGATGCCCATGGGTTATACGTATAAGATCATCAATGTTAATTTAAAATTTGTATGTTCTCAAGAGAATTAAGCATATTTGGACATTGAAGGGTAGCAGAAATATGCCCACTCATATTATGCCAATTTGGAATATTGATTATTTTGAGCAATAGGCACTTAAAAAATAACAAATGTAGGGAGAAGTTTTCTCTGAGGTCCCCTTATCTGCCTAAAGACAGGTCTTCCAAAAAGAATGCAGATGCCATAGATCACCTCCCCCAGAGTTTCAGCAGTCAGGGAAGACTGACTAATCACACCCAGATGAGGTGAGGAGACTAAAAGTCAACAACACACCCAGAAGAGCTTTGCCACACACATCACACCTCCCATCTACTCTTCTAAGAGCCCATTCATCTTTCCTAAAGATATTCACTTTCTGCAGAGAAGCCTGCATCCTCCCTTCCATTCCCTCTTGAGATGCTATTAAGCCTGAATTCTAAGCCACCTCCACAAAGTTACTCTTTTTCCCTGGGTATCTCCATGTATGCATGGGCTATTCATGTTTGCAAAACAAACTTGTTTGCTTTTCTCTTACCCTTGTTTCTTATCACCAGGGTCTCAGGTAATAACTCAGAGGGATAGAGAAAAATTGTTTTCCTCCTTACAATATCATTAGTTTTTATCTTTGTTGGTAGCAACAACAATAAATACTATTATTTGTGACAAAGACCATTATTAAGAAAATACAGTGGTGGTGGTGGGGAATGGAGGCAACAGTACCTCAACAACAATAAAAAATGTGGAAAAAATACATTTTGTAATTTAATTTGTAATAATTTTAATTATTTTAATACAATGCTAACCAGCCTATAACTTAACTGTCCTGGGAACATAGAATTTTAAAAAACACAAAAGCAAACAAACAAAAACAGTCTAGTTTTCTAGTTTTCACATAGGCATTACTTGTTATCTGCTCATACCTTTCTTACTCAGGGAAGAGAGGGTCTTGCATCAAAATAGGAAACAATAAGAACAGAGAGGGGCCGATTGGGAAGAGAGTATAGAGATGACATTGGGCATCCAACATGAACTTGTCACATGTTTAGAACTCAAATATAAAGGCCGTGCAGTGTCACTAAACAGATTTGAAATGATCCAGCTACATGAGTAAGAGAAAAAAAAGAAGAACGAAGCCTTTCAGCAGAGAGTACATAAAAAAGCCCCACTACTAGGGAGCAAAAGTTGCTTTCTAGGAATTAAAGAAGGTCAATAATGTCAAACGATAAAGAGCAAAAGTAATATATTGCCTAAAAATACCACTGACTTTAACCACAATAAGTTTATTAATGTCTGCTAAGACAGGGACTGTGGTGGAATGAGAGCGGAAGAAATGCATAGAGCACGTGGACAGTATTGGGAACCATTTTATTCATTAGGAAAAGAGAAAGAATTTCGCTAGTTAGAGGTTAATAAAAGGATAAGAGGACACTGTCACTTTGAACAGGGAAGAAACTTAAAATCGTTTCTATGTAGAAGGGAAAGAATCAGCTAGGAAGAAGGGACACAGATAGGTCAAGAGCAAGTGAGGATAATTAATGGAAAGAAATGGTGGCGAATAACAGACAATAAACCCAAACAATGGTAGAAAGGTTAATGTTCACATAAGAAAGCTAATCTGTCCATGAAAATTTGCAAGAACGGAGGGCGTTGATAGTTTGAAGTGCGACTTTCTGCCTGTCGACCTTTGTTATTTACTCTTGTCTTTCTGTGAAGTGGGAGACAAGCACTGCTGTGTGGGGGTTGAAAGATGTGGAAGAGAGGACTCAGGAAACTAATAAAAAAATTGAAATAGCTGCCGGGGTTATCTGAGAAGTGCTTACCTGGGGACTTAGAGGAAGTTCACAACAGAATCGAGGGAGTGGCCGCTTGCCAGTTCCGGACGAGGGGAAAGCTTTCTCAGAACCAGAAGGCCACGTATTTCCAAGAAAGTCAACACAAATTTGATTGGTTTCACCTTTTTAACTTTTTAAACTTGATTTTACATTTTATTCTATATATGTAGTGTTTGGTCCGAAAAAGACGGTTTTGTGCTACTCGTGTATTTCAAGAACAATGGATGAACATGAAGATGGAAGAAAAACAAAAGAAAGTATTCTCACACCGTTGAAGATCTATCTGAAGCCAATATGTAGGCTTATATAAGCGGGGCCTTAACTTATAAAGATTGCTCCAAAATAAATTGAGTAGGTGCAATAATTCACTGAAAATTGCTCCTGAGTTATTGCATCCCACTGCTGACCACAAAGAAAAACAAAACACCCCAAAAAACCTGAAGTCAGCAACTTGTGGTTAATGTCCCCTTGTTTTATGTTCCTCTAGCTATTTAATTTCCTTTTCTGGATGGCACGCAGAGTGATAGTCAGCTTTTGTGATTTTTTTTCCAGATTCATGTTTTCTGCTTACCCATTTGTTGTTTTTTGATGTTATTGTTTAAATAGGAACAATTTAAAAGATGCTTGGGAAAGGGACATGGGTATACTGTTAATGAGAACAGCACAATCTAATATGAGCCACTACTATCCCTCTTTAAAATGTATATAACACCTTTCCTTAGGTGTTTTATTTTCATTGATATCTTTATTGGAGCCCCAACTATTGTTCCTGTTCCTTACTATTTCACGTTCCACAAATGGGCTTTGTATTTTGATGATCCTTGTGATGAGGGACATTATATAGGATATGTCATTATCCAAGAGAATTTTTGAAAACTCTCTGGAACTCATACTCAAGATTTATAATGATTTTCTCTGACGAGCACAGACATGATGATGGAGATTCTACTAATAAAGTATTTCATAATTAAGGACGTTATAATTTGCTCACAGGGCTCACAACAGCTGCCTGTGGAATAAGACAATATGCTTTTCCTCTCCCTACTGGGCCTAATTCCCCAGTAACCTTATTGAAAATGTGCATGGGCTACAAAACTAAAGATTAACTGTCCAGGGACCTGCTTCCTGGAGCTTATTTGAAGATTAAATCAAATGGCAGGCAATATATATTTGGTAATACGGCTTTGTTGCAGTCATTTTCCCACGTAGTGGTGAGTGTAATAGAAGGAGATGACACTTTATAGCTGTTTAAGAAAAAATAAAAGATTTTTCTCAATGTGAAATAGTTTTGTCCTCATGCTGCAATCAAAATGAATAATTTATTTCTTCATATCCAAAAGCATCTTCTGCTTTTTGAACACATAATAAAGAATCTCTAATTACAAATTACCCATAATTGCAAATTGTTCAGCCTCTTAAAAGATGATTATTATTCATTATCTATTTATTTCATAGCACATGCCACTAAAGGTGTGAAAGATGAGTTTAAAATGCCAACTGAGATGTTGCAACATTTTAATTAAATAGAAAGCAGTTCAAATATATATTTAAAAACATAGCTTTTTGACTACACATTAGTAACTGGATTTCTACTTAACAAATCAAGAAAGATGGATGAAGATGTTATGCTTTTAAAAATAGTCTATTTAGCATGCCTGTGCAGAGTCTCTGAATTGTGATTTGTCCTCATGGCAGACATCTGAAGAACAAGTGACATTCTTACACAAAATCCATATTGGTGATGTATTTAATTACAGAGCTGATTGAAATTGACAGCTTTAGTGACCTGCATTTGCACTTGTGGTGATTGATGTGTACTTCAACTCTGGTTACTTTGAAACCAATTCACATATTGCTCAATACTATAATATCATTCTGTCAAATTGCAAACTACATTTTTACAAGTGTGGGGACAGGAGAAAGTGCATGCTTAATTAAAGTGAGATAGAGACAAATTGTTTAAAAACACCAATACAACTGTTAAACTGGGATCACTGTAATTTGAAAGCAGAGTGAAAGAAAATTCAATACACTTACTCAGGCATTTATGTTCCTAGAGTCATCTTTACTCATAGAAAATATATTCCTGACTCTATTCATGGTACAGAAAGAGGTCTCAGAATCTTAGGCTGCTGTCTCTAAAGCTTTGTTTTTTTTTAATATGATGTCAGCCTTTTTTAAAAAAGTAAGTAAATAAAATTAGTGTCTTGGAGCAAGGAATAACCTTAATGATTTTGTAAACCAAATCCTGCCTGTTTTTTCTGCTTGAGTTTCTTTTTTACTCAGACTAGATAGCTGCTACCCAGAGAGGTAACTTGTTTGCAGAGGAGCACGAAGTTGCCGCTACTGCATAAAACTGAGGCTAAAATGCACTTCTTTTTATTCCCGATTCAAGGTACTTTTGTATTATGCAGAATTCCCTTCTCCAGACATCTTTCACTCCTTAATTCACTTTTAGTTATGGACATATTATGATCCTAGTCTTTATCAACAAGTGATTCACTTTATTTAGTTACTTTCAACAGTATTTTCCATAAGAGTGATGAAGAGCATTGATTGAATCTGCTATGATCACACTCTGAATTATACATTTACATAAAGTGTTTCTAACAACATAAATGCAAAATATGTGATATTATTGCCAACTTATTGGTATGTGGTGAGACTAAAAGAAGTTCAGCAAATTTTTCAGGTGGCCTCATGCACTAAGTAGGTGAAATATAAACCCAGATATGTTGAGTTCAAAGCCCACAGCCCTTTTCACTTGCGACACTGTTTTGCCATATATATATCTATATAATATATATATAGCAAAGCATATTCATGTATACTATAACCACACATGCTATATATATAATTAAAGTAGACTAATTGGCTGTCAGAATGATAAAGAACTGATCTCTCGAGGGGGATTGTTACATGTCCACTTGTTAAGAATAAACATCTACAAAATTTGGGGGCATTGATACACATATCTTCCTAAAAAATAGATTGCTGGATGAAATGATCTTTCATTCTGCTTCTCAGATATAGAAATCTATGTCAGAGTGAAATTTATCATTTCACTGGTTTTGAAATGAAGGACAGTGAAGGACACTGGTTTTGACATTGTAAGCTTCACTGGCAATTTTTAAAATATACTAACAAAATGGCTTAAATCACCCCATGTGGTCAGGGAAATAGAGGTCTATCTCCAGTGTTTGTTTCTGAGTTTCCTAAAGATATGAAGAATCGCAGAGGAGCAAGCATAAGTGCCTTACTGTCTCACAATTTCTGCTCCGTATTTAATTCTTCATGTAGCAGCTTGCCTTCTACAGCAATGCTCCACTTCATTCCACTTACAGACCTACCTTGTTTTCATTCACTAAAATATCAGGAGATGGTATCACTGCATGGCATAGAAAAATGGCAAAGGAGATAACCAAAAATTAAATATTAGACGTTCTGTACATTTTAAACATCCTGACACCAGGTTTGACTATGTTTCTACTTAGACTCTACTTGTCACCTTATTTTGACAGTTGACCCCCTAGTTCCTCTGTTTCATGTTCTCTTCTTCAATAACTATTGAGTCTCATATTTTCCTATAACGGAATTCAGAATACAGTGCATATATAGAAAACAAACATTCTTTTTTTCTTCCAGTTCTCTACCATTAATTGCTTACTTAGCACAAAACTAATTCATGACTAAATCATATTTAAAATGGTAGACTGAACAAAAATGTGTATTTACATTTCTTCTTCAAACTTCTCCACTACTTGCAGAAAATATTTAAGGAATAGGAATGGTAGAATATAAAAGGACAGGAAAAAACTGGTAGAAGTCAGAAATTGAGATATACCAACACATTTTTAGGTATCTCTCAATACCTAAGATCATGTATGTAAACATGATCTCTTTAGAGTGATTTTAGAGTGATTACACCCCCTGTAATGTACCATTTTCCAATTACTACTAACATTATGCTCTTATCACATTTTTCATCATACATATTACACAGATATGTAACCATTTAACTTAATTTTGGTACGGTAATTTCTTTTCCCCCACCCTCCCCCACAGAATGTAAGCTGCATGAAAACCTTTTTATCATTGAAATCTCATTGTTATCCATAGGACCCAGCTCCAAGTAAGTGCTCAATAAACACTTTTGTTCAGTTCACAGTCTGGCGCTCAGTCCACTGAGCCATACCAGCTAGGCTCAACAAAGATTTTTAAAAGCACAAATAAATGTATAACCTTGAGGAAATTAATCATCTCTAAACCATTTACAAACATAGACACATTCTACTTCATTAAATTGTGGTGAAAATTATGTAAATATGAGATATGCAATAAAAGGTAATATATCTAATAAAATGTATAGATAAAAATAATCTAAATTTATAATCTAGCGGAAAGTTATTGGGTACTTTTGAGCAAAAGTATGATTTAATCTTTCCTTTAGTGACATGAATTTGTCTTCACTTTAAGAAAAAAATAGATAATATTAGAAAGTAAGTGGATGCCATAAGAGTTATCTTAGTAAGATGTATAAGAAACAATGAGGGGCTCAACAGAATGGTGACAAAGTGACTAGGACAGAGTATACTAAGCAAGCAGTGTACTAGTCACAGGGTGAAAGTATTAAGCAAACTATGAAATATGTTACAGTGGTAGGATTTGCTTTTCTAAATAACTAATTAGATATGGAGTATAAGAAATGAAGATATCTGATATTTCAGATGTGAGAGACTTAGAGAATGGCAATGTTGTAAAAACCAAGAGGAAATTAATATGGTAAAGTAGATGTTTTTTGAGGAAGGTGAGAAAAGAGGCTATCAGTGGAGGTAATTATGAGTTCAGTTTTGTACACTAAATTTTTATGATAAGAAATAGGAATGTCAATTTGGAATTTAGAAATTAAGTATGTCTACATGCAAAGATATTGTAGTCAAAATATAAAGAAAACTATGAATGTATGGATTTCAATAGGCACTTTGGGCATGTTTCAGATATATAGAAGAAAAAAAGTATTTCTGCATGAGGTCTGAGCGAAAGAAATGAGAGAGCAACGAATGAAAGAAGGTCATTATCATGCAAGTGGGAAAAACAGGGCTTCAAAAATAGAAAGTCAGGTGGCATGGAGAAGTTGAGTGTCATGAGAATTGAAAAAAAGCCTTTGCTTTTGATAGTAGGGAATTCTTGGTGTGAGAGCAGTTGTGTTTTGATAATACAACTTTTATATTTCAAGTGATTAAAATTAATAAAATTGTTCTTGTTTTATTAGAACACAAAAAATGCTTTTCTCAATGGCTGTCAACAAAACACGCCATGGTGGGAGTCTGTGATTCTGTTATCGAATTGTGCCCCCCAACCCATATGTTAAAGAACTGACCCCCACTGCATTAGAACGTGGTCTTATTTGGAAACAAGATCACTGCAGATGTATGAGGTAAGATAAGGTCCTAAACCAATATGACTCTTGTCTTTAAAAAAGGGGGGAATTCGGAAATGGACATATGTGTAAGGACAATGCCATGAGAAGATGAAGCCAGTGAACAGTGACGCTTCTATAAGTCAAGGAACATCCAAGATTGCCAGAAAATCACCAGAAGTTAGGGAAAGGGCACAGAAGTCATTCTTCCTCACAGTCCATAGAAAGAACCAACCTAGCCAACACCTTGATCTTGGACTGCAACCTCCAGAACTGTGACACAGTAAATTTATACTGTTTAAACCACCCAGTTTGTCATGAAAACCCTAGCGAAGTAATACTGATTCCACTGCAATGAAAACTGCTGACAATTGATAATAAAAATTGAGTAGTTATATTTCTTTTCTGTTTTTAAGACTATTTGTCTCTTTAATCTCTCATGATTTTTTTCCAAACTTTTATGACACACCGTCTATCTTACTTAACAATAGTGTTAACTTACTAGTTGAAAGAGAAAAGATGAAAACCACCTTCCACAGTGTTCAAATCTATTTCCAAATATATACCCTATAAAGATTCATGTTTACTACCTTCTTCCCAGATTGGAGTGTTTTAGAAGAAAATTAACTGGACAGCAAACACATGGTTGTTCACTAGGCCATTTGGGTACAGGCTGCAGATTTGAGGAACAATATTTTCTTTTCAAATAAACACCTATAATGTACTGAATCCTGAGCATTGAGACTTACGCTGGTAAACCAGAACATAGTGAACTGGTTGAATCAAACCTTCCAATCATAATTGGACTATTTGGCCAAGCACCTGCTCTAATATGCTCCAATGGGACTAACCATGTTTACATTCCTCTATATAACAGTCAGCTAACTTCACTAGTAGCATCTCTACAATGATCTCTACATCCTTCCAGCCCAAACTAAAAGTTCTCTGGGTATTTCCTATAGCTTTTTCCCTTTTTTGGAAATCTTACCTTCCCAAAGATTCTTGGTTGAAGTTCACTGTTGTAGAGGAAGCATGGGATAGGAAAGAAATGGTTAGAAACTAATTAATGCACATATTTCCAATTAAGTAAAGTTTTGTA
Organism: Trachops cirrhosus; assembly: GCA_028533065.1. Taxonomy (NCBI): domain Eukaryota; kingdom Metazoa; phylum Chordata; class Mammalia; order Chiroptera; family Phyllostomidae; genus Trachops; species Trachops cirrhosus. The sequence continues at coordinate 25,486,526 of CM052539.1, forward strand.
ATGTATGTAGATTAGTCAGTGTTAGAGATACCTTATGGATTAGCTCAGAGAGAGGTTTATTCACTTTATGTGTAAACCAAAACCATGTTGAGACAATGGAATCTATTTTCAGGATACAAAGTCTGAGTTCTAGCAGCTCTATTGATCGTAGATGAGTGGTTCTAAGTGAATTTTTCTCATCATTGTTTGCATTTGCAGTTTTTTTTTAATTCAACATTAACCAAGCAGTTGATGACTGGCGTTTAGGACATTCACTCTTGAGCTAGCAGGTATGAAAACTCTTGTCCTCGTGAAATTGTGACCTTAATTGTCACTACTATAACTTTAGTTGTAATGGCATAAATCTGTGTTTATCTTCCTTACTGTTGTAGTTTTTAAGCAGAAGTGTGCTCAATTTAATTTATATCTCCAGTGCCTTATGCTGTGACATGGTAAGCAGTATATAATTGGTTATTAAATAAAAGAGTGATTAAATGAGCGAAGACTGGGTATTTGATTGGTGGCTTTAATCAATAAAGTCCATTCACAATACAGGTATTAGCATGTAAATTATCCTGACCCAACCTGCAGGTTAAAAATTTCATCATAGATCTTTGTGATATAAAGGATTGTAATGGTCAGCATTCCTAATCCCCTCACCCCACTTTTCTAAGCTAAAAAAATCTGAATTTAGCATGAACGTGAATCATTCCAAAATCCCTTAAGTTCTTTTTTCTATCTGTTTGAAATTTCCCTGACACCAGAAAAACAACAGTTGAATGATGACCAGATGGCAGGAGAGCTGTGGTAATTTGGCTGGAAGTAAGATGAGCATTGAAGCATAATGAGCAAATTAGAGAGTTAAATCTTTTCTATGAGCAGATCAACCTAATGGGGTGGACAAGATCACCCAAAGGTTTTTTATTAAGTGTATTTATTTCCTTTGTAAAACATTTACTGATGCATCGATATGATGATTTTGGGAAGATGTGACTGATGGATTGATTAAATGGAAATACTTTTCAGGTATTACCTTCTTAGAGCTACCCAGAGTGAATCCTTCCTAATCTTAGTGTATGAGGGCAGGAATGATATCACTGAGATGCATAGCTAAAACCTTGGAAACAATCTTATACTCTCTATTCAGGAGAGTAAAAGAGGATGAAAATCCCCCAATTGTTTCTTACCTTGTCATCTTTTTAAGGATTATGAGATCAGGGAAGTTTTCATGTCTTGATACATAATTCTGGTCTTAAAAAATTCTGAAAAGACTTTCTGATGTTAGAGATAATTGCTGCAATCAGGTTTTATAAGACTTGATGGAAAAATCTGTCAGCAGCTGAGGCTTTGCCTAGGTTTATGGCTTGAATTTGAGGTCTCTCAGTTTTAATGATACTGCATTGTCCAGCTGATTAACTTAACAGAGGGAATGAATTGAAAGCAAGGCCTATCAGTGTTCTGTGTGGTATAGCATTGAAAAAGTATGTTGACTAGATTCAAAAACATTTTGAAAATATTAAATATATTTAGTTTGCCTTTTTAAATTATTGGAATCATTTAACTTGGCCTGTATTTTGATTGTACCTTTATCATTTTGCTAGCCCATATTAACTGATAAAAATACATATTACATAAATTAATCAATATCCGAGGTATTGTAAATGGGGATTCTATGTAGGTTGTGATATTAATATAGATAGATGGGATAATGTGTATTTCCAATTCCATGTGCAATGATGGAGATGGCAATCTTTTTAATTCAATGAATAATAGAATAAAATAGACTGATAAGTCTATTTATTTAATTTCTATTCTAAAATTGTGACACAATCAGACATTTTGAAAACTAAAAGCCACTTCTTGTTTATTATGGTCTGTCAATAGTTGTTATTACTAAAGTAATAACAAACTCATGATAATAATACATTTAAAGATAAATTACTTGTGGATATACATGCAATTCTCAAAATTTTCTTTAATATCAGTCTTGTATGCATCTGTTCAAACGTTTTTCAGCTGATGATTTTTTTTAAATTCAAAGCTTAGACATAAACACTAACTTAGGAAGTGGGATGTATACCTTATTTAAATATAAGAGTATTGTTCTCATTTTCTGAGCTATGAACTTGAGAGGAGATACTGTGTTGGGTTCCTTTCCTTCTTGTGTCCCAGGACCTCTTTATATGATGAGAAATCTCCCCCAATATTTATGTGAGTCTAGTGAAATAATTACTTCTACATGGCATAATACCTACCTTGGACAGTGAGAAAAACATGAGACTTCAAACTGACTGATCATGAGTTATTTAACAATATCAAATGATACCAATAATACATTCGAAATCTTTTATGCAATTTTTATAAGGATAGTGAGAGAAAGGATTTTATCTTTGGAGTATGAGAACCATGTAACCTATAATTTCAGAGACTCAGCTTTGTTCCTCATGGGTAGAATGTGTCTGAAAACAAAGTCAATTACAGAAAAGCTTTTAAGAGGTGTAAGTGAACTTGGGCACACAACAGAGAGAGAGAGAGAGAGAGAGAGAGAGAGAGAGAGAGAGAGAAAGGTGTGGTGGGGTGGAGAATGTTCAATGTTATCATTTTATTATTTGGATCTCTGGATCAATAATTCATAAACACAATGCCATCCCTTTGACTTTCCAATTGTGTTAATCAACAAATTTCATTTTTCCTTAAGTTTGTTGAGAAGGATTTCTGCCACTCACAGCCTAAAGAGCTCTGACTAATACATTCACTTAATGGTGGAATATGAAAAATTATTAATTAGTTAAAAGTAACTGCAAACTATATACTCCACTATATATCTGGATGGCCATAAAGTAGGAAAATCATGTCTTCCTGATAGATATAAGTGTTTTATTGAAGCTGGTCAACAGCTTCAGTGAAATACTTATATACAAACTAAGTTTTCCTAAGCTCATTTGAAAGACATAAATTGAAAAGAGCTGCCGTCAAAATTTCAAAATTACTTTGACTTTTAATGCAAAAGAACTTTTACCTTTGAAGGAAAGAAAAAGATAAGAAGAGAGAAGTAGTACAATGGTTATAAAATTCATTTTCCACTTCTGCTGCTACTTGAATAAAGTTTTAAAGGGGCAATACAGTAAGCGAGAAGTACTTAAGAGTTTAACTTAGTCATAGATGTCGCAAACATATTGTACTATTATTGATGACTCAGCCATTTATGCACACCCTTAAAGCATTTTGAAATGATTACAGTAATGAAGATTGAACAAGATTTTTAGTGTACCTGGTAAAGGTTGGAACTAGCGGGAAAATAGCAGTAACCTATTTGCTCCCTTTGATTTGTGTAAGGAGCAGAAACCTTTATTCACCGATTCATTTGACAAATATTTACTTAGTGGTACTCTGTGTCAAACACTTGGGAAAAGTGAACAAGGATATGCTCTTTCCTGGAAGATCTTAAAACACAATAAAGAAGACATGTAACCAGTAAAATAATTTAATATTCTATAATATAAGCCTAATGGAGGAATACTGGAGCATGTAAAACATATATAAGTGACATCTAACCCTGATTTAGAGATGCAGGGAAGACTTTCTGGAGAGATAGCTGTCCAAACAGATTCCTGAAAGGCAAGTAGAAATTAGGCAAAAATAAAGTCAAGGAACTTATACAGACAGATGAAACATATGCAAAATCTAGAAGGTAGTAAACCTTATGCTTTGTATAAAAAATAACTCAAGGTTAATAAAAGGCTTAAATATAAATTGTAAAACTATAAAACTTTAAAAAATATGCATAGGGAAAATCTTCAGGCAAAGAATTCTTAGACTTGACACCAAAAGCATGATTCATAAAAAGGAAGATGGATAAATTGAATTTCATCAAAATTAAAAACTTTTTCTCTGCCAAAGAGCCCATTACGGATATGAAAATGCAAGGCACAGACTGGAAGCAATGCTGTAAACCACATATTCAACAAAAGATGAATATAAAGATCTCTCAAATTTCACCAGTAAAAAAAATGAAAAATATAATTAGAAAATTGGCAGAAGGCATGAAAGATATCACTGTAGAAGATATAAGAATGTCAAATGAGCACTTGAAAATCTATTCAGTATATCAGTTATTAGTAAGTGAAAATTAAAATTACAGTGCTCTATCACTGCATACCTCTTAGAGTGGCTAAAACAAAAATGATGACAATATTTAACATTGATGAAAATACTGAGAAACTGAATCAATCATGTATTGTTTGTGCAAATAGAAAACGGTAGACGTTCTGCAAAAAAGGCTGGCAATTTCATAAAAAAACTAAACATGTGACTACCACACAATGTAGCAATTGTAGCAATTGGATTTCTAGGAATTTGTCCTGAAGAAATGGAAACTTACCTCTGCAAAGAAATCATGCATAAAATTTTATAATTATCCTAATTCATAATAATCAAAAACTGGAAACAATTTAAATGCTGATTGACAGGTAGTTAAACAATATTGGTACATCTATACCATAGAATGCTAGTTATCAAATGAAACAAATACACATAACAACCTGTATGACTTTCCAGAGAATGTTAATAAAAAAATACTCCAAATTAAACACTGTTTGATACCACCTATGCAAAATTCTCAAAACAATTACACTGTAAAAATTGAGAAGAGGAAGGAGTTGTCAGAGGTTAAGAAGGGGTTAGGGAGTGAGGGGAGTGGGGGTGGCTATGTAAGAGCAACATGAAGGACTGTTGTGCTGATGAAAATGTTTTGTATCTTCACCATATGTGTCAATATAGCAGTTGATATATTTTACTATCCCTTTGCAAGATATTACCATTAGGGAGCAGCTGGGGAAATGATATGTGGGATTTCTCTGTATTATTTCTTAACAAATGCTCATGGATTTACAATTATCTTAAAATAACAACAAAAAATAGAACTATTACTATAGCTTGCTGTGTAACAGTACTAACACGGACACAGTATGAACTTGAGTGAGTTACTGAATCTTCACGTATCCAGCATCTGTTGCTTGAGGAGGCTTGAAGAATCCATGAAACCTTTATGAATACTTGTGATTTATTTAATTTTGTAAATTTTCTATAAAAATGTTAAATATGTTGCAAACATTTGAATTTAAATTAAATTTATAGTAAAATGATCACATGCAGCAAGATGACAAAAATCTGATTTAAAAATATTTTGTTGCTTTGACTAATCAGTTAGTTTTAAGTGGAAAATAAACAAAAGATCTAAAGAATGTTATATGATTACAAGGCCCAGCATTAGTGCAATTTGTGTCAAAAAGTACAAACGAAAGTAAAACACTTCAAATTTATATAATGAAACACAAAATACATGTTCTAAGTTATCAACTGACAACTTTTCAGGTAGATGACACATGCACTATAAGTATCAAGTCGTATTTTATTTTCAGACAATTGCAGGCTGCCTTCTGTTTAGTTGAGAAGTTGAAAATCTTTTATCTGTTATTGTTTTATACAGCTATTTGTGGACCACGGCAAGGTAGCTTAGGTTAAAGCAGGCTAAAGCTAATAGCTAGATGGGGGCCAACAAATAGTGACTACTTGTTGCACATAAAGAACTTAATTCCAGTGGCCACCTACTAGGTTTTCAAAATGTATGGTACTTATACCGGATAGATGTCAGATCAGTACCTTTTATTACTATTATTGTCATTTTTGTATTTGAAGATTTGTGTTGCTAGATAAGAGGTGGTTTAGTAAAAACTGGCCTGGGGAATGATATCAATGAAGTGAAGAAGCAAGAGGAAAATCTGATGTTCTTTCATCGGATTTTCATTTCTCGGAGATCACCGAAATGGGTAGCTTTGTTTGGCATAAGCTGAGGTTGAAGAGAAACACCCTTTCTTTTAACCTTCTTTTCTTAATACATATAGACACATATTTTTAAAGGATATATTTAACTACTACATTGATACATTCAGTAAATAAGACATTTGTTCTAAATAATTGTATATTAAATAAGATTATGAAATACAGCATAAAATGCAAAGGTTTATTTTTGCTAGATAAAAGGGAATGGTTTTGTGCAAATGATAACTATAAAACCTCTAGAGTCTTGGGAAAACTTTCAAAATACTTTAAAATAGCATGAGTTTCTTTTTCTTTTTTCATGACCAAAGTAGCAGGATATTTATTTGGAGATTGAGTGCGATAAAATAAATCTCAAAAATAAAAAATAAAAAGTTAAAATCTGAGATGTGGAAAATATAAATGTACCATGGCTGCTAACTCAACAGTGAGAAGTTTTAAAAGACAAGATGACAGGGGGGAAAACATGGAAATGACAAACTATATCAAATTCTCAATGAATTCTAATCAGAAAATTAAAAAATTTAAATGATAAACATAAAGAAAAAAAGCAAAGTGAATACTTAAAAGGGGAAAAAGTTTTGCTCTATCTTAGGATCCATTATATAAATTTTGTAGTAGCCCTTAATGGAATTCTAAAGGATTTCCATTTGCAGGTTCGCAGACATGCTACAAGAGTCCCCAGTGACTGGATTTATAGCCCTGTGGTTTTGGATGTGGCTTGAATTGTGCTTTATGCTTGCTAGGTTAGTGCTGCATTAATTTCTGGCTAAAAGAATATTTTCTGTTTTACATTGTTCATACAGCATACATTTCCTTCTTTTAGATACCTCATCTCTATTGATATTTTAAAGATAAAATATTTATAATGCATTTGGGAATAGTTATTACTTTAACTAAAAACATGTTTAGATATTGAATATGTATATATTCAGCAAATTATTTTTTTATCTTTTCATCTATTTATAAGGCTGCCCCTGGAATCAGTCCTCGGAGTCAGTGGCTAGAATTTATGTCAAAATTATTGTTGTTGTTACTTGTTGTAATTACTGTTGTTTTGTCACTCATTTCCCTCACTTTTTTCTTTACTGTCAGCCATTGCTCTATGTATATAATTGCATTTATAACTGACTGCCACAAAATTGGGTGGTTGGAATGAGACATTGTTTCAGAGAAAATTACCAAAATCAAGCTCTTTGTATGTTAAAAGGACAAAATCTGAACTGTTCCTTTAAAGAAGCAGAAAATCTTAACTGATTTATGTATTGGCTGATAATGAAAATCAACTATTTAATGTTTTAGAAAATTTTCACCTACATTAACCTCATAAATCTGTACCCTCTGTCTTCACCTATCGCATAAACTAATGTCTTCTGAAATAAAACAATATTACATCTGTAAGCATAAAATCACTTATGAGGTCTAGAGTTCTGAAAGCATAAATATTGTCCCATGATTTTCTTTCTTTTTGAAAAAAAACAACATGTAATATTGTTCTAAAAACATATAGGAGTGAAAGTATTGAAGCTGACAGATAAATCAGGAGGCTCTGGGTGATGATGGATAACAAGTAAAGGCAGTGACAATGAAGGTAGAGAACAACTGATTCATTTCAGAAATAGTTAAGACACAGCAGGGCTTGATATTTAATTGGACATGTGTTGCAAGTAACACCACTTAGTTTCCTGACTTGAGAATGTGAGAATTGTGTGGCTGATATTACAATTTATTGCCATGAAACCAAAAACCAAAAAAACAGTATGAGGACAAATTGTGGAAAGGTTTTTATCATCTCGCATGTTGGATTTCAGAACTTTCCAGGTAACTATTGGTGTGTCAGATTCAGTTAACGAACCACAATAACTAAACATACTTGTTTTGGTCTCTGTAGAACAGCCTTAGTAATGGCTGCCTCTGTCCTTGCAGCCACAAATAACCGCTGATAATGTTGTCACAGCAAAGAGACTTACACAAGCTGCTGCTTCTATACCCTTGAGCTTATGGGCTGAGCAGACAGCACATGGCCTCACTGAGACCAGTGGAACTTTTGCCTTCTTTTGTGTCCCGGTATCACTGAAGTAGGAGACACTGTAGGAGCCGCTGGACACACAAATGTATGACTCACAAATGCAGGATTATGGATTCTTCAGAGGCAAACTTTGACTGTTTTAATACAAAAACACGTAAATAAATTGTTCTCTCCTCCAAGTGTATTTTATTTAGGAAGTACAGTTCAGTTGTTGTCTCTTTAAATGGATTCTATGAGATTAAGAAGTCAGCTTGTCACAAAACAGATGACATTGTACATGATTTCCTTGTGCTGATCAATTTTTTCCCAGATCATTCTTCTTTCCCCACATTCCTGGGATTGACACTTGATATGCAGCTAGTGGTAAAACAAACTTATTAAAATCTTTGCTAACTGGTATGATAAAATGCATTACACTTTTACATGTCAAAAACCACAATACACATTTACTATCTACCCCTAGGGTTGTATTAACTCTCTTGCTCTCTGTTGAAATATGGTCCAGAGAGTCCTTGATTGTCTTAAATTCCACAGAATATCATTCTGATCCACTATATTTATAGCATAATGCTAGTTATACATGGTGAATAGGCCACATTTTACATGTTCTAATAAGATAGATATGCCAGCAGAAGAAGTAATAAATGTACACTAGGATTATCAGTTGGAACAAAACTTTGGTTATTGACTTCATTTTCAGAGGGAAGTAACCATAGGGATAAATATAGAAGGTCTGTCCAGAAAGTATCCAGCCATGGAATATGAAAAATAGAGATTTATTAAATAAGATACGAGGTACAAGAAACACTGTACATAGGACAATGATGATTCAGTCCCCTTCAAAGTAGGCTCCTTGGGATATCACACAGTTCTCCCAATCTCCATCAGCTGCCCCATGGTATTTTCCTGAATCTCACTGATGGCCTGAAATCTCTTCCCTTTCAAAGATGAGTTTAGATTTGGGAAAATCCAGAAGTTGCCGGGTGCCATTGAGTGAGCATATGCTGTGTGGCCGTCACATTAAAATGACTGAGTCAGAGAGCAAAGAATCTGCGTTAGATTTTATATTAAGCTTGAACATTCCTCTATGGAAACTATTTAGATAATTCAGAAGGCTGCAGCTATGGGCAAATGGAGATTGGAAGTTCTTTAACTTGGCTCCTCTGTGTCCCTTTGACATATCCAAATCATTCTGATTTCCTTTTCTCAACTTTTTAAAAACATTCTGATATTACAAGATGCTCTAGAGTTCATTAATTAGAGGTGTGGGTTTTTATAGGCTCCCTTTATAAGACTGAGGAGGTTGTCCTCTGTTTCTAGTTTGTTGGGTATTTTGTTAATAAAAGGGTGTAGGATTTGTCAAATGTTTTCACTGCACTTATTGATATAATTATATGTTTTCCCTTTATTCTGTTGATATGGTATATTATATTAATTAATTTTTGGATGTTAAACCAATATTGCAACCCTGGGGTACATAATCGTTTATGGTACATAATTATTTTTATATCTTGATGAGTTTGGTGTTCTATAGTTTTCTTTTCTTGTGATGTCAATATCTGTTTCATTATCAGGGTAATACTGGTCTCATAAAAGGGGTTGGGAAGTGTTTTCTTCTTTTATTTTGGGGAAATTATATAAAGAATTGGAACTTATTTCTTTTCAAATGTTTTTTAGAATTCTGCAGCGGAGCCATCTGGGTCTGTGCTTTACTTTGTGGGCATATTTTTAATTGCCAATTTAATCTCTTCACTTGTTATAGGTCTGGTCTGTCTATTTCTTCTAAAATCAGTTACAGAATTTTGTAACTTTCTGGGAATCTGTCCATTCAATCTGAAGTTATTAGATTTTTTTGGTATGTAACTTTTGTGTATTATTTTTTTACATATATATTTTTTTATTTCTCTAAGGTAACTAGTATGGTCTTCTTTTTTCTGATTCTAATGATTTGAATCTTCTTTCTTTTTTCATGATTAAATAGCTAAATGCTTGTCATTTCTTTTTATATTTCAGAGAATCATCTTTTGGTGTCATTGATTTTCTGTTCACTTTCATTAAATTACACCATAATTTTTATGATTTTTATGCAAGTTTAAAGTTTGATCTTCTATTCTTATTTTTTAGTATCCTAAGGAAGAAGGTTAGGTTAATGATTTGAGATTTTTTTATTCCTAAAATAGGTATTTATGCTATATATTTCTGAGAAAGCAATGCTTCATTCACCTGCATCTCATAAATTTTTGGTATATTGTGTCTTTATTTTCATTCATCACTAAGTATTTTATGATTGCCATTTAGAGGTGTTCTTTGATGTAATGACTATTTATAATGTGCTATTTAATTTTTACGTACTTGTACTTCCCAAATTTTTTCATATTTGTACTTCCCAAATTTTTTCCTATTACTGACTTCTAATTTTATTCTATATGCTCAGTAAACATATTTATATTATTTATATCATTGTAAATATATTAAGATTTGTTTTCTGGCATGGTGTACAGTCTATCATCAAGAAATTTCTATGTGCAATTAAGAAGAATTTATAGGTTATTGTTCTTGAGTAAAGGGTTTTATAGATGTTTCTTAGATTGTATAACAATTGTATAATGTTATCCAAGTGTTCTATTTGTTTGGTGATTTTGTCTCTCTAGTTATCCTATGTTATTGAAGGTGAAATATCAAATTATCTATTATTATTGAATCATCTATTATGCCTCTCATTTTGTTCAGTTTTACTTTATGTATTTTGGTGCTTAGTTATTGGGTGCATATATATTTGTAATTGCTATATCTTTCTGATTGATTAATACCTTCATTATTATAAAGTGTCTGGCTTTATCTCTAGTAAGACTTTAAAAGTCTATTTTGTCTAATATTAGCATAACTAGTACAGGCATATCTGGCTAGATGGCACAGCCAGACCCTGGAGTGAGGGAGGAGTTGAAGAAAGCACCAGATGGTGGGGGTGGGGGGAGGAGACACACTGCTAGTGCAGTGCATGATGACAGATTTCCCTAGTGCTGGGCAGAAATATGGTAGGAGGACACGTTACATGCTGAATGCATGAGGCTAGTGAAAAGCTCTCCTACTCCTTTCTGGAACATGGCGGCATAGAGTGGTACAGACCTGCCAGCATAGCTGTGAAAAGGATGAGTTTGGGTGGGGAAATGAACCTATCTAGAAAGCACAGAATTTTGGGCTGGGGTATTTAAATGCATGAAGGACAGAGACTCTCCTTTTCTCTTCCTTTGGGATGTACACATGAATGTGTGGGCCAGAGTGCTCATAAGACCCTGTGGGCCATGGAAGCTGTGTGGCCAGGTGGTGGGCCTCATGACCAGAGCCCCTTCATGGCCAGCTGCAGCAGCTGGCAGCAGCCCCGAACTCCCAGTGCAGGACACTGCAGTGTGGTGATGGCACAGTGAGTTATGTGCATGGACTCCGGGAAGCCTGAAGTCAGAGGGCCACCCCTAGCAATGTTGTGCTCCAAAGGACAGATAACAGTGGAGTAGGATTTCTGGGCATGGTTTTCAGTTTCAGTCTTTTGGGGAAAAATGTTTTCTTCTGCACTGGCTGGTGCAGGTCAGTGGATTGAGTGCAGGCCTGTGAACCAAAGGGTTACAGGTTCGATTTCCAGTCAGGGCACATGCCTGGGTTGCAGGATAGGTGCCCAATAAGGGGTGTGTGAGAGGCAACCACACACTGATGTTTCTCTCCCTCTCTTTCTCCCTCCCTAACCCTCTCTCTGAAAATAGATAAGTAAAATCTTTTTAAAAAATGTTTTCTTCTATGCTTTGTGGAAGAGAGGAGCTTGGAGCCAGTGAGGCTCCTATTTCCCCAAATAATGCAGCATCTTAATAAGGACCTTTTTCTCTTCCCACCAACATTTGTCTTTGGAATATGCCTGTGTTTAGCAATGAGCAGCCAAACTCTACTTTTGTTCAGAAACATAACCACTCCAACTTTTCTGTAGTCGTGGTTTGTGTGATATATCATTTTAAATGATGTTAATTTTATTCTATTTGTATCTTTACAAAAATTGTGTTTGTTAAGTATTTCTCCCATAGAGAACATATCTTTGGGTTCTGTTTTTTCATCCAGACTGACAATCTGCACTGTTTCATTGGATTGGATTGTTTAATTCATTCACACTTAATGTTATTTTGATATACTTAAATTTAAGTTTTCCATTTTACTTTTCTGTTGTTTTTTACACCTTTTGAATTCCTCTATTACTTCTTTATATTTCTTTTTACAGTAAATGCATACTTTTGAATTAGCACTTTAATTTAATAAATGATGGCATACTTAATGATGAAAAACTAAATGATTCCCTTTGAGATCAGGAACAAGACAAAAATGCATACTTTTGCCACTTATGTTTAACATTCTACTTGAGCTTCTAAATAGGACAAGTAGGCAAGGAAAAGGAGTAAAAGTCATTCAGATTGGAAATGAAGACATAAAAATTTCCCAACCAGCAGGTGATACAGTCCTATATAAAAAAATACATATATTCCACAAAAAATTAGATATAAAAATGATTTCAGGAACATTGCCAGACATAAAATAAGAATATAAAAATCAATTGTATTTATATACACTTGCAATGAACTATCCAAAAATGAAACTTAAGGAAACAATTCCACTAACAATGGTATCAAAAAGATTAAAATTCTTAAGAATAAATTTTCCCTTTAAGAAGTGCAAAACTTACAATCTGAAGATTACAGAGTATTGTTGAAAGATATAAAAGAAGATCTAAATAAATGGAAATGTATTTCATGTTTGTTTACTAGAACACATACTTAGCATTGTTAAGTTGGTAATACTTTCCTAACAGATTTAACAATTTAACACAGTCTTTGGCATAATTCTTGTTGTTGACTTATTTCTAGAAATTAAAAACTTGATTCTAAAATTTATATGAAATAGCAAGGGAACTAAATACCCAAGACAATACTGAAAAGAAAAATCAAGTTGAAATATTCATGCTATCCAATTTTAAATTTAGTATGAAACAACAGTAATTATAACAATGTGGGACTGGCACAAGAATAAAAAGATACATCATTGGAATAGAATTGAGAAACCAGAAATCAACCTGTACATTCAGTGAGGATGCAGAAATGTTGTTTTGGGTGTAGGAACTGAGACAATGGGATATTACACCAGCATTCATGTTAAAATAAGTGTTAATCCATGGTTAATATTTGGTGTAACTATATGTGCTAGAAGCTCAACAACCCTCTACTTTTCTCAATTTTGTCACCTTTGTTGATTTGGGCTACCATAAATTCTCCTCCTCAGAGACAGAGTCCATGCATAGCAGGTCTTTCAGGAATAACTGTTTCCTGTTCCAGTGTCTTGTTTGTGTTTTGTTAAGATCTCGGGGAGAGAGAACAGTCCATAATATGATTAAGTTCCTTTATTTAATGAGTCTATGTTTTTGGAATGTGACCTCATGTTTCTCCAGTGGCATTGCTCTTTTTTCTCCCCTGCCTTCTACTCCCTTCACTGGCTGAATCTTTCACATTTACATCCTTGAAGCCATAACTTCTGTTGACTCTGCCATTTGTCCCTCACCACAATCCCCACCTCCAACCTGTACTTTGGGTAAGACAAGAAATCTAAAGATTTGGAATAAGGATTGGGAAATGTCTTTTCTCCTGTAGAATAGACCATTTTTATGAAATATCCTCTGGGCTCATTTCATAATATCTACTCTTCAATCACTGTCAGAATTATGAATGATCTTTACTGTGAGGACCTTGTGGGGTTATTGAAAGTAAAGCCCTGGAAAGTGTACCTCCCCACAAAAATTATGTGTCTCCCTTCAAGGCTTCCTCACTCTCAAATTAGTGTATACTCAACTCCATTAGTTCTTTGTGATCACCATTTAAGTATTCTTCTCATTTTATGGCTTACTAATTTATGTTCCACATAAACAAATCTTTACTGCATCTTTCAGGATATACCTGTCTCTCCTGATTTTATGGTGGGGTTTTACCCTGAAACTTCTGACCTCTATTGTGTATAAGAAAGATCATTGATTTTCAGTTTGTCCATCTTTTTCTTGTAAGGACTGAAGTGACAACATCTAAGATCTTTGCAAGTTCTTAAAAGGAGAGATAATAAATATTTTATATGTTCAGGTTGTATGATTTGTCTCATAACTACTCAACACTGCTATTGTACTGCAAAAGCAACCATAGATAACATATACAAACAGATGAGTGCTTTTTTATTGTTGTTCAGTTACAATTGTCCTGCTTTTTATGCTGTTGCTCTACTATCCTGTCGCCTACAACTACCATAGTCAATCCCGCCCATTGTCTATGCCCATGAGTCCTCTATTCGTGTGCCTTGACTTGCCCCTCCCCTTTCTTTACCCTAGGATCCCCCTCACCCCTCCCCTTTGGTCACTGTCAGTTTGTTCCTTGTTTCTATGTCTCTGGTTCTATTTTGCTTATTTTGTTTAGGTTCCACTTATAGGTGAGGTCATATGGTATTTGTCTTTCACCATCTGGCTTATTTCACTTAGCATAATATCCTCCAGTTCCATCCATGCTGACACAGAAGGTAGGAGCTCCTTCTTTCTTTCTGCTGTGTAGTATTCCATTGTGTAAACACACCATATTTTTTTGATCCACTAATGGGCACTTAAACGGTTTCCAGCACTTGGCTATTGTAAATTACACTACTATGAACACAGGGGTGCATAGGTTCTTTTGAATTGGTGATTCAGGATTCTCAGTGTATAGTCCCAGCAGTGGAATCACTGAATCAATAAGGCAGTTCCATCATTAGTTTTTTGAGGAAACCCCATACTGTTTTCCACAGTGGCTGTACCAGTCTGCATTCTCACCAACAATGCACTAAGGTTCCCTTTTCTCCACAACATTGCCAGCACTTGTTTGTTGATTTGTTAATGATGGCCATTTAAAAAATTTTATTTACAAAAACAAGATTTCTTTCATGTGCTAGCTCACTGACCTCTATTTTAGAACTATACCCAGACTTTACAGCAAACTCTCAAGATTGAAGTTCCAAATAAGACCCATTACAGGGTGTGATATACAGCAAAATATTTGCATGATTTAGCCAGTTTTTATAGGTAGACTACTTAGAAATAGGTGTGGGAATGGATTTTATGATTGTAGGATTAAGGTAGAAGGATATATAGTCTTGGATCAGGCCAGATTTATTGATAATTAGCCCTTTAAAGCAGAGATTATGGACTCAGTGTTTTAGCTTGATGGGTTAAGAACATCTGTAACAGTTTGATTAGTCAGTTGACTGACATATGGACCCAATCAAAATCTATATTATATGAAGTTGAAATGCTAAATCTTCCTTTATTAAGATAGAAGAAGGTAGCAGCAGATTTAGAAAGTTTGGAATGCTAAAGAGGATTTATCAGTTAAGATTCAATCACACATCTCATCGGGGCAGACAATTCACCATCTCTGTTGTAAACACATTTATGAGGAGAGCTCCAGTTCACAGGGCAACAGCCCCTTTGACATAAGCCACGCCATTGTACATTGGAGTAAGTTGCTTGCAACTCCTCTAAAAATTTATACTGCTGGTCATCTTCCCTAGCATTCTTAATGGGACCTGTAACCTGACTGTGGATGATGGAAGAAAAAATCGTCAGAGTTCTCAGGGTTACTGGACACCAATTCTGTAGATGCCGAGCAGCACTGTGGTCTACCAGCCAAGTAGGGTCTTACAGAGGTTATGTGATTAATGAAGGTGCTTTTGTTGTCATTGGTTTGTTTTTATCAATGAAAGTTTGCTTTAGCTCTGTTTTACATGAAGCTTAGTTTTTCTAAGATATATCTGTGCATTTTCATTCTCACTTATTTCCCTTGTAAGGTGGTGTGGGCTGGAAGAGTTTACTACCTCTAAAGGGGAAGTGTTGCCTTCCAGAGTGTGTCTAAAAAGCATCATCAGATCATAGCAGTTGAGCTATGAGGGCCTTTCCAGTGAGCAGTATATTATTTGGGGGCAGTGTGGAAAATGTGGCATACCCTCTAGAATATCCCTTTATCTTGTCTGGTCATTAGGTTTCTGTCATCAACATGTCTACTTTTATTTACTGTGAAACTTTTAAGTGGATTTACTCAATTAGTTATAAACAAAGACATAGGAATAATGCATTTGGATTTATGAAGTGCAGCTGTATTACTCATATGAGCCAACCAGATTGAAAACAGTGTGACTAAATTAATTTTAATTTTCACCAAAGGTGTTTTATGGACTTGAAAGTGTAATAATATTTACTTTTTAATGAGTATAAATACCTCAAGGCATAGCACAAGCACTTTCTGATATTGCTAAGATATCAGAAAAATTCATTTAAAAATGATAATCTCTCCATCAATCACAGTATAAACAGAATTGTATGAACCTGTCTAGACTGATAGATATAAATATATTTGTCAGTGCTTAAAAACAATTTTCACAGCTGAGTGTATTATTTAATTCAAAGTTAAAGGGCTTATACTGAAGTTCAAATGATTTTAGTGGATTAGGTGTCATTATGTGAACATCTTTGTCAGCAATTACTGGGTATAAAAATATAAAAACATGTACAATTTGTCTAAAATAGACATGTTTCCTTTGAAAAGTAATGTGAATGTTTCTTTAGTTATCTTCTTTTGTGAAGAACTGGAAATTAAATTCAGCCAGAAGAGTGTCAAAAACTTACCTTCACTTTTCCTAACTGTAGTTTAATTGAGCTTTAACATCAAATAAACAGTCTTTACCTTTAATGCTAATTCACCCAAAAGACAGTTTCTATTCATTTTGTATGATTAAAACTACATTAGGAATATGAATGTATTAATTTAAAGATACAGATACTAACTGCTTAAATATTGAGTTCAAAACTAGGCATTAATATGGGTGGAATAATTGGTTCTTGCTGTAGAAGGAAACCATAATAAAGAACTTGAAAGTGTTGTCACATTTTACATAACTAGTAAAGTCTCTGAATATTTGAAAAATATTCTGAAAGAAAATGTCTTGGGGCTTTCTTAATGAGAATGAATGTGGTTTGAAAAGATCAAATAATATTCACATATGTCAAATACAGGTTTTAATAACAGTTAGAGATAATGAATAAAATTAAAGTAGGTCGATTTAAGTCATTTCTTTTCCAAAAGTAGTTACATGTTATAATCACTACTTGTTAAGATATAATTAAAAGCAAAATGAAATATACCTAAGAAAGCTCAATTACTAAATATAAAAAAGTCAACATGAATGATTTTATCATCTTTTAATGTTTATGTTCATCTGTTTTATTAGCATATCAACATTTTGTAGTTACTGGTCATGTAAATATGTTAATGTAATAATAATTTGGGTAATAAATAGTAGAGCTATGAACACAGTGCCTTTACTTTGGCACTGATGTTTTAATAGTCTGCTTTCAGTGAGATTGGGAAACAAACCAAATGCTTTTTAGCACAGGTAAAAAAAAATTTGGACATCCATATATCTGAAAACAAAAAAATTCCAAAGTACTGAAAACATTATTTGAATTCATTAAAAATAATACTAAAAGTAAATCATAACCTTTATGTATACATAAATTAAAAAATGCAAGGCTATAATCTTTGCAGTTTTGAAACTTACTCTTTGGAAATAAGACTCTGATACTAAACCTGTCAAATTATATATCTACACTCAAAAAGATTGTTCTTGTTAGAGGGTGCAACTTGCATAATAAAAGGTAACTGTAAATTCAATATAAATACCTAATTTTTAAAATAAAATTTGATGTAAGTTTTGAAATCTACTGAATTTACTCTCTGGAAAACATTTCAATGAAAGTCATTATTTATAAGTGCCCATTTTAAATAAATTCTAGATGGTCAATTTGTATTCTAGAAGTTATTGCTATAATTTCTTAATTTTTGAATGGCAGAGAAGAAATATGAACTAGAATCAACAGGGAAATTGACTAGTGGAGTCAGGAAGGCAGGTGCCACAATTCTTACTCTCTCATAAGCATAGCAATGAAAATAAATTTCTTAAAAATATACATTATTAGCAAGTTTTAAAGAATAATATATTTACAGTTATTTTTATTATTTTAAATAAACCATTATTACAATTTGTCTTAGTATGTAGCATTTACCAAAATACCTACTTAATAAAATGATTTAAGTCTGCAGATAGGTCTTCACAAATTTTAACTCAGAAATTTATAATTAATTAAATAGAGTTTGTTTGGACTAATTAAATTATGCAAACATGGTTTTCAGTACAATGTAGTTTTGATTTTTAAAAAGAAATATGTGCATTGTGCAACATGAATATGAAAATAAACATTTACTTTCCCCTGGTTTTTCCAGCAAGTTCACTTGGTAAATTATTGTCCATTTGTGAAACCTCAACATATCTGTGAAATGAATTATTGATTTTAATTGTTTTATAATTTCAAGTCTTTGTGCTTCAATGTATAAAGTGTCTTGGTGTGTTTATTACAGAGGCTTCTAAAAGTATCTGATTGAACCTGGTTATTTCTTAGGTTTCCTCATTCTCAGACAAACAGTGTGACCTTTACAGGATGTTATTACTTCAACATATCATTAAAGTTTTTTATTACACATGGATACATGTTGGTTTCATCCTCAGAGTTTAACTACCTTGCCAAGTTCTTGGAGACTGTTCTCTAGTTTTCCATAGTGAGACTGCTGAGGCCTGTAGCTATACCTGTCTGCGATTAACGAGTTAGCTAGACCATTTTTGGTGTCTGTTATGTGTATGCTTTCCTCCCCTTAATATAGCCCAGATTGTATTTAATTGCACAGCCATGGGCGTGATGAGAAAGAAACTGCCTTTGAAAAGCACATCTGCTTTTAAATAAGGAAAACATCTTATTCTTGGTATATTTCTCCTAGAACTTCCTCTCTCTAGGGTAGAATATCACCAATTTTGGAAGAGAATCCTAAAGAGAGAGCTTGCACGCACATATGGTGTTCAGTGTGACATTAGCAGGTGCAACATTGCGTTAGAGGCTGCAGTTAGGCATTTTTAAAAGGATGTGAAAATGCGAAGGGAACTCCAACCCATTTGATTTATGCTGAAGAATAGTTTCCACGTGGGTTATACTTCCATATTCAAAATACTTTGACACTCTATCTTTTTCTTTCTATTATCGATACCAAAATCGACCACTAATATCATACTCTATGTAAAAACAAAATATCAATTTATATCGGTTTAGAAGAACATAAGAGTGAGATATTTAAAAGATTTCTGGAGGCTGCTTACAGCCCACTTATTATGGCTGGAATTCAAATCCCCCACATTGTCTTCATGAAAATGTTGGCAGAGTGACTGAAAAAACAGCCGAGAAGACTTTTTTTTCTTTCTGCTTAAAGTTTTAAAATATCAGTTAAAGACCCAGTCTTGGTTTTCCACTGAGCTAGTCTTAATTGATTCTATTTTTAGTTAATCACTATATAGTAATTATTATTTATAGATATTCACTCTAGAAGTCATTGGAAGTTCCAAAATTGATCACATATTATCCCCAGCTCACTTTTTGAATGTTAAAAGGCTTAAAATTTCACACAAATACCCAGGTATCTTGATTTATTAGTCCCCCTTATCCATGGTTTTGTTTTTTGGGGTTTCAGTTTCCTACAGTCAGCCATCATCTGAAAACATTAAATGGATAATTTCATGAATAAACAATTCATAGATTTTCTTTTCTTTTTTTAATTAATTTTTTAGAGAGAGAAAGAAAGGGAAAATAGAGCAAGAAACATCAACTTACTGTTCTACTGTATTTATGCATTTGTTGGTTGATTCTTTTATGTGCCCTGACCAGCAATTGAACCCACAACCTCAGCATACTGGGGTGGTGCTCTAACCAACGAAGCTACCTAGCCAGGGCACAATTTGTGTGCTTTAGATTGCATGTCATTCCGAGTAGCATGTTGAAATCTCCCTCCATCTTGCTCCTTCCAGCCCAGGACACAAATCACCCCTTTGTGCAGGGTCTCCACACTGCATGTGTACGCTACCCTCCCATTAGTAAACATCTTGGCTATCAGATTGCCTGTTGTGGCATTGCAGTACTTGTGTTCAAGTAACCTTTATCTTACTTAACAGCTCCAAAGCACAAGGGTATCAATGCTGGCAATTTGGGTATGCCAAAGAGAAGCTGTAAAGTATTTTCCTTTCATTGAAAAAGAAAGTGCAGTGCAGTGGGATATTTTGAGAGAAGGACCACATTCACAAAACTGTATTACATTATATTGTTATAACTGTTCTATTTTATTAATGATTAGTTATTTTTGGTAATCTTTTATTGCACCTAATTTATAAACTAAACTTTACCATAGGCATGTTGCACATAGGAAAAAATATAGTATATATAGGATCGGTACTATCTGAGGTTTCAGGCATCCACTGGAATCTCAGAATGATGTATTCCTTGTAGATAAGGGGGGCTACTGATTAGTTACTAACAAGAAGTAGAAAGTAATGAGTTTCAAAGAGCAATTAAAATATTGTGTGTTGAATAGGAAAATATGCATACCTTTATTTTAAACCTTTAACATAACTGTTATGATCCATTGCTGTCACCCATTTGAGCAGAAAATGACATCTATCTTGTTTACTAATTATACCATGTATATTAACTTTGAATTTCAACTAGAAGGCAAATGCTGAGAATCAGTATCATGTTTGGGCCCATGATTCTTCTGTGTATTCCCAGTGCTGACTTATTTCGTGGCTATTATATGGGTTATGTGGTGTGCCGTATGCTTTACTGATGTTATTTTTGTCAATTTTCTAAAATAATTCTTAGAGTTACATACTAATATCTCACATTTTCTGATCACTAAGATAACTCAGGCTTTTATTATGTAGGGTGAGTATGTTATCACATTTAGCCTTTACCACTTTACCTCTGTAAAATGTGGCAAGTACTTAAACATTCTATAATGCATGATCTTTCATCTGTAAATGGGGTATACTCTATTTACTTGTATTTTTGGAAGGGGGTTAAATAAGTTAAATGTACTGAAAACATCTGAAAGAGAGCTGGTACATGTCAAGCTGTATATATTTGCTGTTATTCCAATAGCCCAGATAGTTCATTGCAAACCAGAACATCAACCCAGGTATACCTGGTTAGTTCAAGTATTTTGTGAAAAACAGAATTCTTATTGAAATATATAAAGGGGATTATAAAACTAATATCCATTCTTCACCAGGAAATAAAAAAATTTTGCTAAATGCTTTTTCTGTCTATATTAAAATGATCTTGTAATTTTTTTCTCCTTTAATCTGTCAGTGTGTTGATTTTCCTTAATTGGTTTCTATTATTAAGCAAACCTGGAATTCCTGAAACCCTGAGAATCAGTTCAAATTAATGAAAATGTAGTATTATTTTTCATATTACTACACTCCATTTGTTAGTGTCCATGTATCTGTTACTCCATTAAAATGAATTTTTCTTCGTCCTCTGGCCATTTTCTACATCTTCTCTTTGTCTTTGTTATCCTGCAGTTTGTTTGTGATGTGTGTAAGCGAGAATTGACTGCTTCCCTCCTCTCTCCCTGCGTTGTCTCTCTCCCTTCCTCTCCCTCTCTGCCTCCTTCCCTCACTCCTGTCCTCTCTCTGTGCTTGGGATTCAGTGGAGTTCTTCATTGTGGCGATAAGTGTCTTTCATAAGCCCTGTAAGCCTATCTCAGGAGTAAATATGATTTTACTTCTAATTCATCTAAATCTGACAGTCCTTTGGAGCCCTAACTTAATGAAGGTAGTTTCTCCCCTGACTTTGTTTTCAGCCTTTTGTACCTCTGGTCATCATTAAATTTAAGATCCTATTATATGGGTTGCAAATGCTTTTAAGACGAAAGAGGTTACAGTGTTCTGCTTATCCTTCTCAATATCTGTTTTCAACTACACGTTGGTTTAGTTGTTTCTTACCATTGTAAATTTTTCTAAATAATTTTCAAAGTATTTAAATATTTGTATACCATGTTTAGTACTTTTTATTAGAACTTAGTGCTATGTATTACCTGAAAAAGAAATAACATTTAAACTAGTATACTTAATTACTATGCATGCATAATTAGAACATTCATTACTCACCGAAGTAATGAATGTTCTAAGTTGACATAAGGTCCCATCAACTATTTTTTAAATACCTATTATGTGTGAGGCTCCTTTTTGGATATGTGGGGTAGATCAATGAACAAAAGAAATATCCCTGTGCTCACAGAGTTTACATTCTAGCTTACTTTCCATTAAAATAACACAAAACACTGAACTCTAATATAATACACCTTTGTTGTGTTTACTAATGTTTGGGGAATCACAGTAGCCATACTAAGTGTTACTTTAAAATTGCAAATGCATATACCTGGCTGTGTATTGTTATATTTTATTTTTAATTTCATTTGAATATTAGTAGACAATCACAGGAGGTTTCCAAGTTGCTCTCAGTCATAGTATAATAAAATTGGTTAATTAAGCTCACTGTACTTTTTTTTAGGTACTCACATAATTTGAATAAATAGTTTAGATTTACTTTCTTTTAAAACTTGATATTTTCCTAAATCCAAGCTTTTCTGAACATGTACAATAACTGTTTGTTTTGTCTTTTCCCTGGAGGCCTGCCAAGATTTTTGCTATTGAGTTATAATTAGATATTTTAATTGTTAATTTATTTTTATTTTCCTACATCTGTTTCTGCTTTCTAATAGTCCCCTTTTATCTGTCTTGTTTGCATTTTTTTTCTTTCCCTGCCAACAACATTTTAAAACTGTTATTTGTTGTTGCCATTTGGCCAGGCCAGTGCTTTCTACTTGTCTCTGTTCCTTTTTTACTGCAATTGATTTTTAACCATCTAGAGATAAACTGTGGCTTCCAACTGCTCTGTGGCTCTGGCTGCTGCAATTCCTTATTCGAAAAGGCTGAGTGAGCAGATGACTCAAATCATGAGCAGGAACCAAATGATTTCTTCCCTCATGCATCTTTGACTCAGCATTTGGCAAAGTCTAGAGATGTTGAGGTATTTCCAATGGTCTCATCCTTCTACTCTCCTTCAATTGTTCCAGCACTTACAAACCATCAGAACTTCATGGAAAGGCTCATCTTTTTTCACCACTCATTGATATAAAACTATTCGAAAAATATGGTAGTATGTTTCAAGTGATAGTTGCGATGCTCAAGTGGAAGAAACATATCACTCAAGGTAAGTTTATTTTCTAACCTAAAAATTATCAAAGGATATACCATTTGCAACAAACATTTTAAAATAATTATTTGAGAGAGAGCTATGTAGTGAAAAACAGTTAACATAAAGTAATAGATTACAGGGAAAATATAATGTAATGCAGCTACAGGAAGCCTCAGGTGTTTCCTAGCATATATTATCAACCAGAACGTTAAAGGAAGTCTTAAGTTTACTTTTACATGATTATATAATTTTAGTTAAATAAGTTATACTATCAGTATATTTATAGTATAAATAAGTTATACTATAAGTTTAGTTATACTATCAAAGTCTTAGTTTGTCCATATATGGTATAAACGTTTTAAACTCCTTGCCTTCTCTGATTCCTTAGAGTGTCTTTGTATGTACATTTTGCATATAGTAAAACTTACTGTCTCTTTGCACATGCAGTCCTGTGCACTTTATCGCATTTGTTAAGTTTATATACCTACCATCATTAAAAGGACATGGAACAGCTTTATCACCCCAAGAAACCATATCCTACCCCTTTACAGACATGGCCTCTGCCACCCCCACGCTTGGCACTCACTGCTCTGCTCTTGCCCCTAATGATGTCTTTTTGCAAATGTCACAGAAATTAAGTCATACAGAATATAACATTTTAAGATTGGAGCCTCTCACTCTGCATAATGCCCTTGAGGTTCATCCAAGTTGTATATACTGATAGGTTTTACTTCCTGATTAGTATTCCATTGCTCTAGATAAAGATAGTTTGTTGATTCATTCACCTGCTAATGGGTGAATGAATTTGGGTTGTTTCAGATTGGGGCAATTATAAATGGAACATTTTATAAACACTCAGATGGTAGCTTTTTTAAAAAATAAATTTTTTATTTCCCTAATGTAGCCTGCTAGGAGAGAAATACTGGGTCATATGGTTAGGTGTCTATTTAACTTTACAAGAAAATTGCCAAATAAATTTCTAGAGTGGCTGAGTCACTTTGCACTCACACCGGCAATGTGACAGTGATCCAGTTCGAATTCTGATTAGCATTTGTACTGTCAGAAATTCCATAACCATTGATTCTTAATAGACATGTAGCAGTACTATCTTATCGTCATTTAAATTTTATTTTCCTAGTGGGTAATGATGGCAAGCGTCTTTTCATTTGTTGGTCTCCTGTCTTCTTCAGTAAAAGTTTGATTCATGTCTTTTGCTCATTTTCTTTTTGTGTGTGTGTTAAATTTATTTATTTATTTAAATTATTTTATTGTTGTTCAATTACAGTATTTTCTCTCCACCCCTCCCCCACCCCCTCCAAACCCACTTCCCTCCCTTGTTTCCACATCCCCCCTTGGTTTTGTCCAGGTGTCCTTTATAGTAGTTCCTGAAAACCCTTCTCCCCACTGTCCCCTCCCCCTTCCCCTCTGGCTATTATTGTTACTTAATTTCAATGACTCTGGTTATATTTTGTTTGCTTTTTTTCTTTTGTTGATTATGTTCCAGTTAAAGGTGAGATCATATGGTATTTGTCCCTCACCACCTGGCTTATTTCACTTAGCATAATGCTCTCCAGTTCTATCCATACTGTTACAAAGGGTAGGAGCTCCTTCTTTCTGCTGAGTAAAATTCCATTGTGTAAATGTATCATGGTTTTTTGATTCACTCATTCGCTGATGGGCACTTAGGTTGCTTCCAGCACTTGGCTATTGTAAATTGTGCTGCCATGAATTGTGTTGCTGTTAGTCCTTCTAATTTGGAGGGGGGGCTCTTTTATGACTGAGCTTTTTAGAGTTTTTCATGTAGCAAGGGTATAAGATCTTTGTTAGACATATGACTTGCAAATATTTTATTCCAGTGGATAACTTTCTTTTTTGGTTAAGATTATTTTTAGAGTGCTTTTAGGTTCACAGCAAAATGGAAAGGAAGTTACAGAGACTTCCCATATACTCCTCCCCTCCACAAATGCATAGCCTTGCTCATTATCAATATCTTCTGCTGTTGGATACACTAGTTACAATTGATGGACATACATTGAAACATCATAATCACCCAAAGTCCATACTACTTTACGCTAGGAATCTCTCTTGGTGTTATATATTCAATGGGTTTGGACAAATGTATAAAGGCATGAACTCATCATCATTTTGGTATCATAGAGTATTTTCTTTACCCTAAAAATCCTTTTTACTCTGCCAACTCATTTTTATGCCCATCCAAATCTATGGAAAGCACTAAGTTTTCTGAAATTTCAACTTTATCAGTAGTTTTGCCTTTTCCAGAATGTTACATAGCTTCAATCATATAGTATGCAGCCTTTTTAGATTGGCTTCTTTCACTTAGTAATGTGAATTAAGTTTCCTCCATGTCTTTTCCTGGCTGGGTAGCTCTTTTGTGTGTGTGTGAGCAGAATAATATTTTATTGTCTGGGTTTATTAGTGTTGATTTATCCATTAACCTACTGAAGGGCATCTTGACTGCTTCTAAGTTATAGCAATTATGAATGAAGCTTCTATAAACATCTGTGCACAAGATTTTTGTGTGGACATAAGTTTTCAGTTCTTCTGGGTGAATACCAAAGAGAGCAATTGTAGGATTGTATGGTAAGGTATGTGTCATTTTATAAGAAACCAGCAAACGGTCTTCCAAATAGCCTGTCCCGTTTTGCATTTCCATCAGCAATGAATGAGAGCTCCTGTTGCTCCACATCCTTGACAGCACTTGGTGTTGACAGTGTCCTGAGTATCTGCCAAGTCAGTAAGTATGTAGAGGTGTCTCATTGCTGTTTTGTTTTCATTTGTATTTGCCCAATCACATATGATGTGAAACATCTTTTCAGGTGTTTAATTTCAACTAGCATATCTTCTTTGGCCCTGTGTCTTTTAAAATCTTTGCCACATTTTTTATCAGATTGTTTGGAATTTACCATTGAGCTTAAATAATTTTTTGCATATTTTCAATAACAGTTCTTTGTCAGAAATATCTATGGTAAGTATTTTATCCCAGTCTGTAGTATGTTTTTTTAATTCTCTCGACATTGTCTTTCACAGAGCAGAAGTTTTAATTTCAATAAAATCCAGCTTATCAATCATAATGCCTTTGGTGTTGTATTTAAAAAGTTATCACTACATACAAGGTCATCTAGGCATTCTCCTATGTTATCTTCTAGGAGTTTTAAAGTTTTGAAGTTTACGTTTAGATACGTGGTCCATCTTGACTTAATTTTTACGAAGGGTGTATTTCTGTGTCTGAAATGTTTTTGCATGTGTGCGTCCAGTTGTTCTGAGACAGTTTGTTGAGAACACTCTTGGCTCCACTGCATTGCCTTTGTTATTTTGTCAAACATCAGTCAATTATATTTATGTGAGTTTATTTCTGGCTGCTCTATTCTGTTCCATTGATCTATTTATCTATTATTCTGCCAATACCACCTTGTCTTGATTATTATAGCTTTATAGTAAGTCACGAAGTTGGATAGTGCCACTACCTAACTTTGTTCTTGTCATTCAATATTTTGTTGGCTATTCTGGATCGTTTGTCTCTCCACATAAGCTTTAGAATGAGTTTGTTATTATCCACAAAATAACTTCTTAGTATTTTGATTGAAATTGTTCTGAATCTATATCCAGTTATATGTTGCATAATGATGTAGTGATTAAAAATGGACTACATTATGACAGTGGTTTCATAAGATTGTGATGGAGCTAAATGATGTCTATCAATCACTTAATGATGCCATAGCAGTTATAATGTTGTAGTGTAATATTTGCATTACCAAATCTTTGTGGTGATGCCAGTACAAACAAACGTACTGCACGCCAGTCATAAAAGTATAGGACATATAATTACACACAGTACATAACAGTTGATAATGATAACAAATCACTTTGTTACTGGTTTATGTTTTTACTATCTATGCTTTTTATCATTATATTTGAGTGTATTCTTTCTATAAATGAAAAAGTTGGTTGTAAAACAGTGTGCTGTATTAGAGAGATTTCAGATAGTACTTCATCATACCCATACAATATGTACTATTTAAAACTTTAACAGATATACTGTCTTTCTTGTCTTTTTTGTCTGTCTATATAACAATCTCCTGATTTCCACAAGTAATTATACAATATGGGAAATACACTACCCTTTTCTGGTCAACAGTTTATTCTATGTAGATTTAAGAGTTAACCATTGAATGGGAAGCACAGTTATTCTGGAAAGAAGAAATAGTAATTGTAAATACGTGGACACAGGGATGATAATGTTGTGCATCTTCAATGGATGGCAAATAAACTCTGAAACACAGAGATAAAGAAGAGGAGGGCGAAGAAGCAAATGGAGAAACAAGTAGCATATTGAAGTATTTGGACAGAACACTCTCAAGCTATTGCATTGTCTTGAAGACATACATGACTAATTTATATTTTAGAAGGAGGAAAGCAGATCACATGGATAACATGAGGAATCTGGGAACATGAGAAAGAGCATGGTACTTTTGAAAACCTAGGAGAATTCTTCATTATAGCTAGATTTGATGAGAGCTTGTACTGTGGATGCAGGAGGAGGCTGCCACAGAAGGCAAAGACCACTTCGTGACAAGTCCCTGCAAGTTACGCTAATGAATTTGCAACTACTAACATTTCTGAAGCCAGAGAAACAGATTCCAGAACATTTTGTGCCACATTCACTATTTATGTAGTTATTTCTTTATTGGTAATAAGTCATTCCATTACAATGGCTGCTAGAATCTGAATGAATCTGATTAATGTTCCTTTTTATGAATCATACTCATTGAAGAAATTTCACATAAATATATTCAGTCTATTCTTTCACAAGATTATATTAATCATAACATAGATTTGAATAAAACTTTCTAATTTATAGTCCTTTAAAGGAATCATTTAACTTCATACTAACAAGGAAGTTGGTAGGATGAATACTTTAACACCATTTTACAGATAAAAAAACTCTGACATATTTTTTAAAATGTGCTCATTATCACAAAGTTAGTGTGTGATACTATTAAATTCAAAGCATGCCCCTTGGATGGGTTTTATGTGAGTCTACTGTATTTTAAACATACTCTGATATTTTGGTTTCAATTATTTGAGATATAAAATAAAGCATCTGGATAGGCAGGCAACTGGGGAGGGGCTGGGTGGGGAATGGAGGGATTGAGCAAAAAAGGGAAAAAAAGAGAAAACTCATGAACATGGACCACACTGTGGTGGAGGACAAGGTGAAGGAGGGGATAGGGGATAAATGGTGATGGGCAGAGACATGACTGGGGTGGCGAACATCCAGCTCAGTATACAGATGAAGTGTTATAAAATAGTGCACTGAAACATGTATAATTTCATTAACCAGTGTCACCCCAATAAATTCAATACAAAGGTAAAACAAAAAAACAGAAAAATAAAGTAAAAGACTAGTTACTATAGTAAAATTAAGAAAAACCTAGTTGTTCTGAGGGATTTATGTAACTGAATATTTTTGTGAACTTTAACCTTGGGCTACAATTCCATTCAAATAGAAATATTTGAAGAAATGTGAAGACAATTTTCCACATTAACTACAAATGAACTTACTGTAGTACTCAACAATTGTACATGAACCATTTTTAGTTTTTTGTTAATATTTATGTATCTAAATGGTATACTCTATGAAACTAGAATTTTCCCTTGCTTGTTAAAAAGTCTTTTGTAGCACACATTCTTTCTGAAAGCATAGCTACTCTTCAATGTTTCTTAGAGGTATGTGGGTTTGTGTGCATAGGCATGCATGCATGTGCTATTTTTAAATTTCAAGCATCATTGGTTTTTTTCTTAATTTTAATTCAATTTTTAACTTTAAAAAATCAGTTTTATTACTCCTGTTTCTTTTCCATGTCTTTAAAAATGAATATGTTGGTTTATTATGGGAAATATTTCTGTTTCTTGGATTGATTGGTTTCAACAAGTATATGTAAAACTATATTTGTTTTTAATGTTACATACTTTTGCTGGTGTTCATTATTACCCTAGAAACTGTATTTACTATTTGTTACAGAATCTGTGTACCTGTTCATTTAAAAAGCGCACATGAAATGGACATCTCATGCATCTGTGCTTCCCAAACAGTGTGTTTACACTGTATATACTTGGACTGGCATTACCATCACATTCTTGACCAGAATGTGACTGTAGCATCCAATTTAGATACCCCTTCGTGCCTGCCATTTCTTCTATTATTTCTGTTTAACTTGGCTGATGAGAATATTCTCTTCAGATAATTTTATTTAGCAACTTTGGATGCATGCAGATCTCAAATTGCCATCTGTTTCATCAACAATTACCACTTTGTGAACTCCAGCAGCAGTCTTTTGCACCTGACACGTAATATCATTTTTCTATTACTCAGTTAAACCTATAGTTTTCTCTGGTCAAGTTTTCAATAATATTGATGTTATTCTAATTGCATGTATTGGTGACCTCATATATTCCATTGACTCTGAGGAGTAATAAGTTGGAAATAATCCAATGTCTTCAACAAAGCAGCAAATAATATGCAATGTATTGGAGATATACACTACATTTTATAGTATAAAATATATCACCACATTCGTCATATTCTAAACAAGAGTCTAACCTTGTTAAAACATGAATAAATAACAATAAATATTGAATAAAAGGGAATGTAATAAATAGTAAAGAATTTACTGAAATAGATTAATGAAAGTTAATGCTAAACACAATTTTTATAGTACCAGTTCCAATAGTTATATTGGTAAGTGAGCAGTTAATTATTTGAAACCATAGAGGCATGAAATTATTATCAATCCAGGCAATATTATATGCAAAAGTAGATTTAAAGTGGCAAGATTGTCAACATT
Source organism: Trachops cirrhosus (assembly GCA_028533065.1). Taxonomy (NCBI): domain Eukaryota; kingdom Metazoa; phylum Chordata; class Mammalia; order Chiroptera; family Phyllostomidae; genus Trachops; species Trachops cirrhosus. The sequence continues at coordinate 25,516,461 of CM052539.1, forward strand.
AAGGAGTAGTGGAAGGTGCTGGAAATAAACATACAAATACCAGATAAAAGATCATTAAAGTAAAGAAAAATAAATACATGTTCTCCAGGGTAATGAGAGGGCAATTTCAATAACAAAGATATAAAGTAAGTCATTGTAAAAACTAGTATATGTTATAGTTTCTAGTACACATTGAAAGTATATCAAAGGATGGCTCAGATATATAAGGTAATCTGTTACCATATTTTCCTTATAGTCATTATATAAAGTATATGAGCTTTCTTTCTCCTTTCTACCAATCCAAACTCACTAGTATTTTTAATTGCAATTTTGTATGCTTAAAAAAAGTAGATGACATGACCTGGGGATAAAATTTCAAAAAAATATGTAATGCTTCCAGAGGTCTCAAATCTTTTAATATTTAACTCATATATTTCAAGTGAGATTTGGAATGAGAGACTCCAACATATGAAACAGATTAAGGAAAACTCAGAAGCAGCACAGTGTGGAGTGGTCCTGGGGACCTCTATGGAGCAGATGAGTCATCAGTTCAGGAGAAGTCCCCTTTGAGGTGCTGGTAATGACTGAAGAGAATATTGCGTGGGTTGTATAACCCATCGTCATCTCACCAGGAATTAAGGGAAAATGTGGTTTCCCTTAAATCCTGCTTTGGGGAGTGTATTAGTCTGCTTGGGCTGCCATAACAAAGCAGTCTGAGTGTCTAGACAACAAAAATTTATTTTTCTGCAATTCCGGAGACTGGAAGTTTAAGATCAATGAGCCAGCAGTTGATTCTGGTGAAGATCTCTATGACTACTTTCTCATTGTGTCTTAAAATGATCTTTTCACACACTCCTGGTGTGTGAAAAGGTATAATAAGGACATTAGTCCTTTTGAATTAGAGAGCCAACCTTATCACCATTTTAAACTTTAATTACCTCTTTAACAATCAATATTCCAAAGGGTTTACGTCTTCAATATATAAATATTGGGAGTTACAATTCAGTCCATAATAGGGAACGTCAGGCCACAGGAGAGCTAATCTGGCCTGGAATGTTTTGAACTTTGGAAGATGTCTCCATCTCTCTCTGTCTCTAGTCAATCATCTATCTATCTATCTATCTATCTATCATCTATCAATAAATGAAGACATAAACAATAGGTAAAGATTACTTCATATCAATAACACAAAATTCTCTAAGCATTGAAGCAGAGTAAAAAACAAAGGAGCCTATACTTTTCTGCTATCTTAGGCCTTCACAAGTTCTCATCGTTAAAACTCTGTCAGAACACAAAGCTGACAGTTGCTGCTCCACAGCTGCAACTTCAGTCATTCTAATCAAGAAACTCACATCATGGTGGCAGAAGACATTCTTTCTTTTTGTCCCCCCTTTTAAGAGCTCAAATTTAAAGTTCATCAAAGAATATAAGTGCCTACATGGGAGTTGTAGGATGTACACCATATGCCGAGGAATCTCAACAACCTGTGCACCAGGTTATCGGCAGACAGACCTCAGTGTGGGCTATGGAAATGGCAGGAGCCTATGACTTGGCTTCAGCCCCTATTGGTTATGGTTGGGGAGCACCTGGAGAGTGTTGACTTGGGCAGACACCCACAGGTGAAAGAGCCTTTGTAAGAGTCCAGGTTTCCTGAGAAGGATTTCAACACTCTGTTAGAAGCAAAACAAAACAAAACAAACCCAAATCAAATCAAAGAAAAACAAAACAAAATGAGTTTAGACATTTTGGAGAGAACAAGAGAAACTGTCAATGCCTCTCCCTCTCACGTGGCACAGCATGGGGCTGAACTAACCTATGGTGGAAACCTCCTCCTCTGGAGGAAAGGGAGAGTCGTGAGTGAATACCCAGTTTCCCCAGCTATTCAGGATATTGCTGGAGAAACCTATTTTGTTTCTGCAGTACCCTGAGTTTTGAGGTGCGATCTTTAGGGCGGGGGGAGGAAGGAGCTCCAGGAAGAGGCAGATAAGAATATCAGGGGACACTAAAGAGACACAGATCCTGCTGCATGCATTCAGAACTCTAGCAGAAAGCCTTCCCACAAGCTCCTGGGGTAACCTCACTTGAAGATTCCTTCAACAGGCCTGCAGGCATTTTCAGTGACCTGAGTGCCAAACCCACACCCCTTCTACCCTGCAGTTAGTTTCTTGTGCATATACTTGAAGGGAGCAGCAAAAGCAGGCTCCAGTAGATAGGGATTATGTGCAGAAAACAGGTCAGGGCCAATAGGCAAGAAAGAAACCATAAATTTGAGCACTAGAGCTACATTCAAGAAAACAAGAGAGATTACCCTGATACCAAAGCCAGAAGAGGACACAGCAAGGAAAAATAAAAACTATGAACCAAAATCTTTGATGAATATAGGTGAAAAAATTATCAACAAAGTATAATTAAACCAAGTTCAAGAACCTGTTAGGGATGAATGAAAAAGGTGAGGGGATTATGCAGTACAAATTGGTTGTTACAAAGTAGTCATAGGGATATAAATCACAACAGAAGGAATATAGTCAATATATTCTAATAACTGGGTATGAGGCCAGGTGGATATGTGATTTATCAGGATGATCACTTAGTAAATTATGTAATGCCTAGTCACTGGAGTGTACACCTAAAACTAATATGATATCATATGTCAACTGTAATTGAAAAATAAAAATGATTTTAAAAAGATCTCACACCATGTTCAACTGGGATTTATCTCTGGGAATCAAGGATAGTTCAAAATACAAAAATCAGTTCTGTGATACCGCACATTAATTAGTATACAGATAAAAAATTATTTGATAATCTCCATAGATGCAAAAATATTTGACAAAATATAAGATCATTTAATGATAAAAACCTTCAACAAATTGGATATAGAAGGACATACATTTACATTATAAGGTCCATACACAGCAAATCCACAGATCACATTATACTCAATAGTGAAGGTTGAAAGTGTTTTCTTTAAGATCAGGAACAAGACAAGCACGGCCACTCTCACCACTTTTATTTAGCATAGTACCGGAAGTCCTAGTTAGAGCTATCAGGCAAGATAGAAAATAAAAGACATCCAAATTGGAAAGAAAGAAGTGTAAGGAGCAAGGAAAACTTAGCAAGAACAAAGGATTGTAAAGCAGATGCAACCTAACATGTTTGGTTTGTAAAGCTACTACTGTTGAGCCAATCCCCAACCCTGTTCCCGCCTACAGTCTTTGTAAGTGAATAGCTAACTGCCACGTCTGCTTCTGTATAACGCTTGTTTGCCCGCCCCTATATAAGGACTTAGCTGTAAGCATTCGGCGCGACTCTCGTCAGCAGCCCTTGCGGGTACCATGTCTCCGGACACTTTGAGAGTCCAGAGGTAAAACATGGCCAATAAAGTAGCATCTCTGAAACCCTGAAAGTCTCCGGCATCTGTTCTCGCGGTTGCTGAATGCAACAGAAGTAAATTGTCATTATTTTCAGATGATATAATATTATATTCTCATAGATATAATCCTAATGACTTACAAAAATCTGTTTGAACTAATCAAGAAGTTTGGTAAAGTTGCAAGATAAAAAAATCACTATACAGGAATCAGTTGTATATCTATACACTTACAATGAAATATTAAAAAATGAATTTTTAAAAATACCATTTACAATAGCATCAAAAACTAATAAAATATTTAATAATAAATTTAACCAAGGAAGTGAAAGATACATGTGATAAAAACTATAAGATTTTGATGAAAGAAATGGAAGAATACATAAAGAAATAAAAACACACCTTGTGTTTATGAATTAAAAGAATTAATATTGGTAAAATGTCCATACCATCCAAAATGATATACAGAATCAATGAATCCCAATCAAAATTCCAATGGATTTTTCACAGAAATTTAAAAAAAAACCCTCCAAAACTTATGTGAAACAACAAAACACCTGAAGATCCAAAACAATCTTGAGAACAAACAAAGGGGAAAGCACCACACTTCATGATTTTAAAGTTTGTTACTGTTATAGTAACCAAAATGATGTTGGCATAAAAACGGACACATAGACCAAGGAAACAGGATAAGGAGCCCGGCAATGAACACCCACATATAAGGTCAACTAATATTTGACATGGGAGCCAAGAGTACTCAGTGAAGAACAGTTCTTTAATAAATGGTGCTGGGAAAATGAAATAACCACACACAGAAAAATGAAATTGGACCCATATCTGACACCACTCATAAAATTAACTTGAAATGGATTAAACACTTAAAAAGTAAAACCTGTAATCATCTGTAACAGGGGTAGAATGGAGGTCAGAACTCAGGGTGCTTGAGGATCTTGGAAACCCCCGCCCCACTAACTTGGCTTGGCAGATTGGAAAAGTGGAAGTCGGCCATTGAGAGTTAATTTCCATATCTTTTGGCAACTTGGCTAGCTTCATAGTTATGCTAAAAAGCTGTGCCTGCCATGCTCCAGGCAAGGGAGATTTGCAGGTGACTTTAACCCATGATGTATCTGAGCCCCTTTCCTGTGAAGCAGGGGTAGTTTGGTCTGCTTCACAGGGCCACGCCTTCCCAGACTAACAGTGGCAGCTGGAGAAAGGCAGGAGATATGGAGGACTGACAGATGTAGTCAACTGTGGGAGGAGTCAGAAACGGGGTTACAGAGGAAGCACTGGCCCAGGATTTAAACAAGGCATGGCAGCTATTCTCTGCTCTGGCCCATGCAGCTTGGGAAGGAGAAGGGATCTTGGCCATGGGGCTTGAAAGAGAGCAGTAAGAAGGGAGAAGTAGACAAGCAGCTGTGTAGTGAAGAAGGAGGCCATGAGGCCTGGACTACTAAGAAAGGAGATGCTGCTGCTGTGATCATGCCTGCTCTACCTGACTCCAGAGCTGCCAAGCACTTCCTTGCAAGATCCTGTCCTGCTAAAACTGGATTTTACCTGGACTCTCGGGACTGGTGCCTTTTCTAGACTATTGGAGGCTGATTACTACGTACCCCAGATCCCGAAGGAGAGAGCTGCTGCATGAGGATAGAGACTTTGGTACCTTCCTAAAGGAATGGAGAACTGTTTGTGCAACCAGATTAAGCCCAGATAAGAACATGGGAAAATTTGGGGTATGTTTTTGGCTAGTAGCCTTTTGGGGAGCATGGGAAATGCTGGGATTCATGGGAAAATTGGGCTCAGAGCACCAATGCTGTAGACTCCCATGAGGTTGGAATATTGTAAATAAAAACCTGTTCCTTCCAGCAATAATTGTTGGGTCATTCACCAACGTGCCATAGGAATGGGCTGCCATCTGCTCAGTAACAATAAACTCCTAGAAAAAAAGAGGGCTAAAGCGCTTTGTCATTGGTCTTGGCAGCAATTTCTTTGGATGACACCGAAAGTATAAGCGAGAAGCAATAAGTGGGATTACACCAAACATAAAAACTTCTGCCCTATGAAAGAAATAATCCACAAAATGGAAAGGCAATATATGGAGTAGTAGAAAGTATTCGCAAACCATTAACAGATAGGTGTTATTATGCAAAATATTTAAAGAACTCATGCAACTGAACAAAAAAAGCAAACAGAAAAGCAATTCAATTATAAAATGAGTATTATGTAGACATTTTTCCAAAGAAGACATCCAAATGGTCAACAAATATACATAAAAGGATGCTCAACATCACTACTCATGAGGGAAATGCAAATCCAAACCATGATGAAATACCATCTCATATCCGTTAGAGGGGCTGTCATCAGAAACACAAAAAACAACAGGTGTTGGTGAGAATGTGGAGAAAAAGAAACGCTGTACATTGTTGGTGGGAATATAAGTTGGTTCAGCCACTATGGGAAACAGTATGGAATTACCATAAAAATTAAAAATAGAAGTATTGTGTGCCAAGCAATTGCACTTCTGGATATATATTTAAAAATGATAACAGGATATTGAAAAGATCTGAACTCACATGTTCATTACAGCATTACTTACAAGAGCCAAAATAAAGAATCATCCTCATTGCCCATCAATGGATGAATGGATAAAGAAAATGTTTGTATACACAATGGAATATTATTCAGGCATGAAAAAGAAGGAAGTCCGACCATTTATGCATGGATTTTGAGGGCCTTCTGCTAAGTAAAATAAGTCAGAGAAAGACAAATGCTATATGACATCATATATGAGATATATAAATCATATACATAGATCATTATATGTCTCAGAAACAGAGGTAGAATGATGGTTACCAGGGCCTAGGGAATGGGAGAAATGAGGACATGTTAGCCAAAGAATACAAACTCGCAGTTAGAAGATGAAAATAAGTTCTGGAAATATAATGCATAGCATTGTGATTATAATCAATGATACTGTATTATATGTTTCAAAGTTGCTAAAAGACTAGCTCTTAAATGTCCTCACCACAAATAAAGAAATGATAAATTTGTGACGTGATAGAGGTATTAGCTAACACTATGGTAGTAATCGTAATGCAATATATAACTTTATCAAGTGAACACATTGTATACATTACATATACATTACATTTATACAAGATTATATAATTATATCCAGATTAAAATTAAAAGTGAGATTATATAGATAATACACTTAAAAATTTGGATTATGTAATGATTGATGGACCTAGAGAATATTATGCTAAGTGAAATAAGCCAATCAGAGAAAGATAAGCACCATATGATTTCAATTATATGTAGAATCTAATAAAAAAATAAACTATCAAACAAAATAGAAACAGACTCATAGATACAGAGAACAGACGGACGGCTGTTAGAGGGAACAGGGAAGATGGATGGGGTGCGGGGGCTGGGTGAAAACAGTGAAAGGATTAAACAAAACAAACACACAAACAAAAAAGTCATAGACTCAGAGTGTAGTGTGCTAATTACCAGAGGGAAGGGTGGGTGGGAGGAGGTAGAAGAGGGTAAAGGGCCCCATGAATGGTGATAAAAGGAGACTTGGGGTGGTGAACACATAATGAAACTGTAAACCTGAAACTTATATAATTTTATTAACCAATGTCACCCCAATACATTCAATAAAAAATGTAATGGTATGCCTTTTTTCAAGAATGTGTCTGTTTACAGTATTGTTCTTATAACTACCATTATATCAATGTTTCTCAAAATGGTGAAAACTTTCAGAATGCAGGAAAATATATTTGCAGACCTTCATGATTCAGAAACACTGAATTAAAATATAACTTTCATTTTGAGAATAAACCCAACAAAAACTTGGTAAACAAATTGAGATACAATAGGCTGCAATTTGAGCACCCTGACGATCCGCAGTATGTGAATTTCTGACAGAGAAACCGCACACCACAGAAAACATATTTATGTATCTCCAGGAAGATATTTCTTTGAAACTTGTAAGTTAAATAGGTAATCAAGTCTCCAACTATGAATAAGAATGACTCAGGGGGAAAAAAAGAGGCTTCAAATAAAGGAGAAAATGAGGAAAGAAATTGTAGAACAAGATTGCAGAAAGAGAAGTCTAGGAAGCAGGACCTAGAGAAATTCTCTGACCTCCTGGGGCACCTGGGGCACTAGGAAGGTAGGAGTTGATGAGAAGCCTGAAAGCATATGAAAGAAAGTATCCTAGGCATTCCCGTTTTCTATTCAATGTAGATATTATTACTTCTTGGAGACTAACTGCTTCTCCACAAATTACTTTGTAAATGTTTTTACATGATTTAGATTTTCCCATAATGTTTTCCTATCATGTTTTCAGATAAAACAATGCATGTTTAAGAATGATAACTTTTTGTGTATTTCTTGCATAAAAACATTGCTCATTAAGATTCAACACAGCAATTACCAATTCAATGTACCAATTACATCCCCTTTGCTGATTATTACTGGTGCTCCTTTATCCACATAACCATCACCAGTGTTCCCTCTGCCAGTGTGCTGGGTAAGAGTCTGAATTTCCTGACAACTTTTTGTTGATGCAACTTTTTAAAGTGCATCTCCTCACACCTTCTGCTTTTGACCTGTTTTGGGGATTTCTTTTCCTTATTTGCCTCTAAATTATACTGGTATTACTGGTGGTCTCAAGACTATATCAATGAAAAAAAATGTGTGAATGTGTGTGTGTCTGTATAAATGAATATTTATATACCTTTTTCTTTTTTATCAACTGATTGAAGGAGGCTTTATTTTTTCTTTCTGATAGTGGAATTTGACACTGATAGCTTCTTATCAATAGGTCATAGTATTTGTTTGTGAAGGTTAACTAGGAGATAGAAACAGTGGCCTTGATTTTGGGAAGTTAATTATTCAAATAAAATAATGAGTGTACAGTTTATTCCAGAGAAATAGTGCCTTTTGCACTAAAACACTGTAAGTCAGGCAATATCATATCAAAATCCAAATTTGAATTTTATATGGTTTATTAAAGATAAGAAATTCTCTGAGTACAGGCATAAACAAATTAGCAAAAGAAGTTAAAACCCAAGATTGCTGCCAAATTCACAATTTAAATTTTTATTAAAAATTATAAATTAAACTATATAACGAGGTATATATTGTCTTTCTGTTTAGTGGATATCACTCCCTTGTATTCAATTTAGTGTCGGCTATATTTTGGAAAACATTTTGTCCTTCCAGATACTTATTAAAGGAGAAACATGAAAAATGATGCAGAACTAAGACATAAAGGTAGAAACTTCACAAAGAGGAATGAATCATTACACATTCAACAATGAATCTCATCAAAATTGTTCTTAGCATCACATACTTTACTTTCAATGGTCAATCTATGAACAAACTAGTGACTGAGCTATGGGCTCCCCATCTCATTTATCACAGCAGAACTATAGCGTTCGCATTTCAAGAAAATTACAGAAAATAAAACTGCAATAAAACCAAAAAGCTGGAAACAGAGATGACACCCATGACAACATTAAAGAAAGGATACTGAAGTTGTGCAGCCATCCGCTCAGCTTACAATTAATGCAGCCCAAGATCGATGTCTGACTCTTCTCGGTGCAGAATCTGACTGAACCTGAAACAGGACCCAACGGGAAACAAATGCACACCAAACTGGGTTTTATTACTAATTATAGCTGATGTATATGTCATCACTTTTTAGTTATACGAGTACACATATATATACGTATTTTTCCTGTGGCTCAACTTTAATTCAGTTCATATATGTAAATATATAACATTTATTAATCTGCACCATGGCTGAGATGAATCTGTGATTTAGATCTGAACTAATACAATGCATTTCTCCCAAGGTGCTGATTCTTGGCTATAATCATTCTTCATCTGAGGGATTTCTATTAGGTAGACTTGTCCTGAAGTAGGTATTGGAACTAAGAAATCGGACTAGGTGACTGTATATGTATATGGATAGAGAAGAAGAGGAGCAGGTTAAACACGGGGTGAAGAGGGAGGAGTATCATTAAAGATGGAACTCGATCACGTAGAACGTCCTGGCAGCACTCTCAGCACGAGGCTGCCCTACGCTCTTGTTCAGGGCAGGTCAGCATCTTCGAAGTGGAGGTAAGTGTGGTGCAGGGAGCATGAGCAGAAAACTTTCAGGGACTTTGTTCATCATTTACCTTGCACTTTTTCAACTTACATTTTCATACAAAATAAATACTATAGAAAATTTAACTTTTATTAAGAGTAATACCTATTTTGACAGTGCGCAATCATTTTTACATTTGTAGATCATTGCCAGACTTCTCCTGTTGACCTGTGTCTGGCACCTCGCACAGCAGGCAGGTTGCAGAAGGACAGACTCTCTCCAAAAAAAAAAACATTCATAGTCATCTACTTGTTTTAGAACAATGGATATGGACTTACAACTCCATGGATATGTGCTTATCACTGACAAGAATTTAGTGAATCTCATTTAATCCCTTGTTGCTGATTTTTGAAGACCCGGTTTCTAAATTTGTAGTATAGGCCTGAATTCTAACCTAAGAGATTCAAAGTATGTGATTAATGGTAATAATGATGGCAGTGAAAACTTTTTTTGTCTGCTTATTCTTAAATTATCGGTATCAAGTATTAAATAAAAGAAAATCCTGGAATTAACTATCTTGTTCCTGTGACTATGAATTTGTGTTCATAAAACATATAATTTAGGATTAACACATATAGCTACTTTGGAACTATACATAAAAAAGTACAAACATTAACAAACAAAACCGTCTATGTTTTCTCACCTACAATTTGAGGACAATAATTCTACCCACTTCATAGGGTTGCTGTGTTGCATTAAATAGGCCTGCAACATAGTGCTCAGTAATCTCTAATTCATATTATTATTATTGTTTTGTTTCTCTTTGATTTTCCAAATATCTAACATAATTCTTTATGCACACAATAATACTTAATAAATACTGTTGAATAAAGTAATGAATAAAGGCTCATGGATGCTCATGCAATTTTTTAAAATCATATTCTTAGTAAATGAATAAGAAGAGTAGAGGAAATTTTATGGTTTTGGAAAATGGAATTCACTCTCTATTAAAGACTCAGCTCTCTGTCCTCACTCTTCAGTACATTAACCCCCAAGTGGTTTTGTGGACAACACAGTAGTCTTGCCAGTTTTACTCAGGCTGGAAGACTTTGTTCAGCCTGAGATCACACATGACAATGATGAAAGAGAACAGTTTCCCTATGTCTACCCTTATTTTTGGAGAGTGATGATGGGTGTGGCTAGCGTGGGGATTTGAAGAAGATAAATTATTTGGAAAATGCCCTGGATTTTGTAAACAGGGCCAGGTTGTCTGTGGTATAAAATATTCTTTCTTATACAGAGTCACTTTCTAGCTAATTCTCATTTGTATTTTTTTCACTTTTCCACATCGTTTTCATTAAGTAAGCATTTGCATTTGGTGTGTTCTACTTTTAATTATGTCATTACTCAGCTAGAAACATTTTCCTCCTTTGTTCAGCTACATAGTCTCCTTTTGCTTTTTAAAAAAGAATATTAAAAAAACAAATCAGATTAATCATCTTTAAGTCTGGTTTTCTTTATGGCACAATCACTTTTAAAGGATTACTGGGGTCTCTTATTCCCCATTTTGTCTTTTATCCTGTGTTCATTAACATCTTTACTGTTTCTTCGATTTTAGGTTACCTTATCCACACTGCACTCCACTCTCTACATCTAGGTAATTCTTGCCCATCTGTAGTGGGTTGAATAGTGGTCCAAAAAATAAGATAGGTCCAGTTCTAACCTCTAGAACTTGTTAACAAGACAATGTCTCCAAAAGGGTCTTTGCAGATGTAATTAAAGAGGTTGAGCTGAGATTATCTTGGTGTTAGAGTAGGCACTAAATCCAGTGGGAGATGTCCTTAGAGTGGAAGAGCAGAGAGAGAGAGAGAGAGGAAAATGTGACTTGAGGACAGAGTCAGAGACTGCACCAATTTGCTTGCAGCCATCAAAATCTAGAAGAAGAGAATGGAACAGTTCCTTCCCCAGACACTGCAGAAGAAACCACCATGCCAACACATTGATTTAAGACTTCTGATTTGTGGATCTATGAGCAAAGAAATTTCTCTTATTTTAAGCCACCAAGTTTTTGGTCATTTGTAATAGCATCCTTGGGAAACTAATATACCATCCTTCCAAATTCATTTTAGGTTATAGTTATAATACTAATAGCCAGAATTTGGAGCCATACCAACTGGATTTGATGTTCAAGTCTTCTACTCACTAGATGTTTGGTCTTGGACAAGTTACTTACCTTTCTCTACCTCAATGTCTATAAAATGGGAATAACAAGTATTCACTACACATTAAACTATTAGAAAAATTAGCCGTTACTATTTTTAGTTGACATATAGTGAGACTATACTATATATTTGTTAAATAAATAGATATGTTGATGGATACATAAATATGTTCCACAAAGTTGGATTTAAGTACTCAGTCCTCACTGGCCTCCTGGCCAATTTGTAATATGCACCTTATCTCTTACTATGGCTGCATTTCAATATAGTTAAAGTATAATAGTCACGCATAGTGCTCACATTATAAATCTCCAACACAATTAATTTTCTCAATGAAAACACACCCATGTCTCCAGCCCCTGAGTATTCACTACCTCTCACCAAAACACTCTTTTGACTTGTAAGACTATAGATTAATTTTGCCTGTGTTCAAAATGTATGTGAATGGAACCATGCAGTATGAAATATTTTGTGTCCTGGTTTTTTTGCTCAACATATTTGTGAGGTCCATTCATGCTGTTTATTCTCACAGAAGTATACAATATATGACAATTATATAAGTATACTAAATTTTTGTTGGACACTTGAATCGTTTCTTGTTTTGTTTGTCTATAATAGTGCTGCTATAAATATTCATTGTCACGCATTTTGATGAACACTAAGCAATTCAGTGAGGCATATACCTAGAACTTCCATGTCACAAAGTGTGGTAAATTCAGCTTAAATGAATACTGCATTTTGTCAAAAATAATTGCACAAATTTATACTTCACCAACAGTCTATGAAGCTTGAAATTGTTTACATGCTCTGCAACACTTACTATCATCTACCTCTTATTTTAGCCATTCTAACACATATGAAATTTAAATTTAAATCTGTGGTTCCTTGATGAATAATCATGCCCATAGCTTCATTTGTGACTTCCATGTTTGCCATTTGTCCACTTTTCTATTGGGTTATGTGAAGGCTTCCTTTTCTTACTTCACAGATAATTTGTTATATATTCTGCATGAGTCCTGTTTCAGATATGAACATTATACATGTTCTCTCCCAGACTGTGCTTTGCCTTTGTAGTCTCTTAATGGTATCTTTTGATGAACAAATGTTCTTAATTTTAATGTAATTCAATCAATCTTTCTTTTTCCTTTGGAATAAGAACTCTGTGCATTGTGTTAACAATTTTTACATGTCCCCAGGTCTTAAAAGATTTTTCTCTTATGTTTTACTTTAGAAAATTAATGTTCTACATTCACCTCTAGCTACAAAAGTTATATGGAGCATTTTTTCTGCATGATTTGGGGTAAGGGTTAAGATTCATTTTTTTAAAGGATAGACATGCACCTCTTATTGAAAAGATCATTGCTTTAAAGCTTTAGTGCAGTGCCAATTTAACCAATCCAAAAACACATTTCTTCACTTAGACAGTAAACTTGAGAAGGATATAGCAGTTTTCTAACGTCTGTTTCTCTAACTATATCCTTAGTACAGTGAATGGGTGAAAGTGGCCAGGTGAGCAATGGTAGTTTAGTACATTCTGTTTAGTATGCTAGTATCTTTTGAAATGTTTATTCTTTTCCAAATAAATGAATACTTTTCTACTATAAAACCACATTTTATTATTCTACCTGATAAAGCTGGTATTTAAAATAATTCACATAACCCCATAATTGAAGAAAATTTTATACTTTAGTTGAGTTTACTATTAGTTTTTTCCTTTACTGATGAGCATCTATTAAATTAGGTAAGCATTACAATACTTCTGTATTTACAGAGCCTAGCACATAGTAGGTACTAAAAATATATGTAGATACTAAAGAAATATATTTGGAATGCACAAATAGAAGGAAAACCCCATTTTCCACATATTATGCTCATAAAAGGGGGGGAGATAATGAGTCAAAATAAAAAGATGGGATGAAAGAAGTAAGTCTTATTTTTGTAAGATGTGTGTGCTAATTTGTTTGATTTAAGTTGATGTTTCTGTATATGCAAGTATGTGTGTTTGTATGAATCCTGTTGAACAATCCTTTCATACTTACTGATTCATAAAGATAACTTACAAAAAAAATGTTAGCATTTATGCAGGTTAGGGACATATTGTAATGTGTCTATGTAGCACAGTAAAATGTCACTTTTTCTGAAAAACAATTCAATGACAAGAGCCGGCAATTCTAAATGCTATATAAGCGTCCTCTGAGCTGTTTACTTCTTGTAAAAAAAAAACCTGTTACCTTGATAATGTGTGGAAACATTCTTAAGATTTGGCAAAGCTGATAACCAAAATCTAAAAGTGCTACTTTAAAAATATATCAGTGAAAATCCAAGTGAGAATGTAATCAGAAATTATTCATTTATCCATTCATTAATGCATATACTCATTCATTCAAGCACATTGTTTTATCCTCAGTAAAACATCATAAATTATTTTGATGTGCTTCCTGCTCACATACCTCACTCTCGAATGGAAAGGAAACCAATTTAGGTTTCTGAGTGACAGGTGAGAGGTAGGTATATTCAGAGGTCAGGGATGCCAGGGGGATGCATATTTAGGTTAGGTTTCTCCCTTCAGGAAAGATCTCTTTCTCTCTCCCTCTCATATAATTTCTTTCCTTTAGCTCAAGTTGAGAGTTGAGCTTATACTCATGGTGAATGCACACAAATACTAATAAAGCACTGCTAGAAGTCTTTTTATTCAGCTTGTTGAATATGCATTTCCAAAACTCAGGTACCATATAGAATAAAATATAATATACTTGATATATGGCCTTTCATACTCAAGGTATCCGAAAGCACTTTACAGAGCAATGACTTAGATAATGTAGTGCAGTGATGGTGTTGGCAAACTCAGCTGTCATCGCTAACTTGGCAATAGATCACACGGTAGCCTTGAACATTGAAACCTGTTTGAGCGGGAGAACCAAAGTTAGCTAAAATTTTGAGAATTATACCTGACAGATTTTTAAAACGACTTGCTGTATTGTTATTCTTCTCCTAAGTCTGATGTTTTATTTAAACAACAGACTATTTATTTCTCAAGGTTTTGTTCAAAAACTGGCACAGGCATTAGTCCGACAATTTTCATTAGAGTATATATTCCAAGAAGAAAAATCTGATAACTGGAAATAAAAATCCAGTTTTTAATGAAATTTTCTTGTGTTTCACAGGTAAAGCTGGGAGTAAAGTTGTTCAGGGAGGGTATCAAGTACTGAAAAATATGTGCATATTATAATTATTTTATTGATATCTGAGATACAGAATTCTTGGAATTTCTACTTTCAATCCTCATGGCAACCCTATTAGATATATATTATTATCTGAATTTTGCAGGTGAAAATAAAGGTGCCAAGAGATTAGGAAACTCACTCAAGGTCACTGTTAAAATACAAAAAAGTAATACATAAACCCAGCTCAGTCTCACTCCAAAGTGTAAGATCTTTCCCCTGTATGAAACAGTCTGTGAAGGGTAAAGACAAAGGAATGTATTGATTATGTTTCATTCAAAATTAAAATTAAAAGTTGGTTTCACAATAATGCAAATATATGTAGGTTAAGGTTATACCTCAAATATAAAACAAACACTATTGAGGATAATGTTATAGTAACAAATAAGTGTATCTCAAAGCTTCAGAAAGAATTTCAGATACTTCCAATGTTCAGAAATAGTCTCTGTGATTACTGATGGTTGGAGCAAACCTCTCCCTGGATGTTAACCAATGTGAGAACAGGGGTGAGGTCTTATTGTTCTCTCACAAATAGGTATCTGACTTCATAGAGCATTTGGCCATAAAAGCAAAATTTTATACTTAAATATGTGTTCATTGCCTATTAGATAAAATTCTAAACTAGAGATTGTGAAATTATTAATACAAACTAAATATAGATACTGTTCTCAAAAACTTGCATTCTAGTTTATTTCAATATGCAAGAATTAATAAAATGAAAGAATAAAAACAGTACTGAAAAGCAAATGATAAAAATACTTCCAGCAAGGAGATCAGAGAAAACTAATAAACAGAGGGTACATTAGTTGGACAAGTGTCCAAGTACAATTGCAAAATAAGACGCATTATACCGTTCCTCTCCCAAATGTTGTCCTTTACTCTGCTTTATATATTTACTGATAATATCATGTACTCAGCCAGACACTCACACAAGAAATCTTCACTTTCCCTTTGACTTTTGTTTTTAACCATATAGTCCTCTCAACATGGAACACCATTAATTCTAGCTGGTAAATGTGTATTTCTTTTCCACCTGCTTAACTCTCTTTTCCTCGTTCCCATGATATTCAGATTTCTTTTATCTCACATGAATTACCCCCAATGTCTACTATATCTAGATTTGCCACATTTCAGACTTCTCTTCACACAGTGGCCAGTGTTGTTTGTATAATGCAAATATCACTATATCATCCCCATGCTTATACTTTCATCTAAATCCTCAGTTTAACATTCAAATTTCTTAGTTTATTTTAGTGGGCCATTTTTTATGGCAACTGCTTATTTCTCTATTTCTCTAGTGCCATATCACCGCTTCGCACCTTACCTGTTAAGCTCCATTTGTACAAGTACTTGAAATTCTTAGAACACTGATTCCTAGTATTAAGACTCCTACAACAGAGTGTTCCCATTGTTTGTGATGCTCCCTTAACAGATCTGGATGTCTCAGATTTCAGTTGAGCATTCACCTCCCTCGGCCTTGCACTCACTGTACTTCATAGGAAATAAATGCATGGCTTCATATACCTTCACTGTATCATTTCTGACACTTTTCACACTCTTCGTAGTCACTTTGTATATCTCAGTACACTTTAAGCGTCATGGGAATGATATCTGGCATACGGAAGCTGCAAAATACCTATCAGTAAAATGAATGAACAAATGCATTCGTTTTCTGCCTCTCTTCAGGATTGTCATTTAATTAGTTAAAATTGAGGTGCAAGAATATTTCTCTGTCAATATAGCTTAGCAAAATTTTAAAATGAAGAGTAGAGACTTTGTCACTACCCCTTCAATATCCATCTTATTCTCTAGAACATAATAAGCTCACTGAATAGTGCAGTAGAGAGAACAGTGAATCCACAAAAATGTCCATGTGCTAATCTCCAGGACCTGTGAACAGCTGCCTTGCCTGGCAAAAGGGACTTCATGTTTGTGATTCAATTAATGGTCTTGAGATGGACAGATCACCTGGAATGATCTGATGGCCCACTGTAATCACAAAGGTTCTTCCAAAAGGGCAACAACACCAAAAACAACAATAAGAGATGTGACATGATGGAAGCAAGCTCTTGAGTGGATGTAAGAAAGGATCCACATGCCAAGGAAGGTCAGCTACCTCCAGAACCAGAAAAAAGGCTAGAAAGCAGATTATCCCTTCAAGAGCCTCCAGAAATAACAACAACACAACAACACAACTGACACTTTGACTTCAACCAGGAGACTGATTTTGGACTTCTGACTTGCAGACCTTGAAGAGAATAAATTTGTGTTGTTTTAAGCCACTAAATTTCTGGTAATTTGTTACAGCAGCCACAGAAAGCTAATACACATAGTGACTTTCACATAGTAGAAAATAAATACATATTTAAAGGTGAATAAAGGAAAACCTTAGGGGCAAACGTGCCTGAAGGAACATCGAAAGGACAAAGGAAAAAGTCCACAGATTGTTTTCCATTTTTTAATAAATGTTGGTTAGAAATATTTTTAAGTAAAACACATATACGAACAAAAACACCTGAAGAATCGAAAGGTGAAGAGTAGAAGCAGTCTTTCTTTTTTTTTTATTTTTTTATTTTA
>CM052539.1:25534029-25564309 GCA_028533065.1 Trachops cirrhosus
CCTTCCCTTCTCCCCTGAAATTCCCTCCCCTCTCCCCTCTGGTCACTGACATCCCGTCCTCCATTTCAGTGTCCTTTGTTATAATTTACTTGTTTCTTTGTTTTGTTGTTTAGGTTCCTGTTAAAGGTGAGATCATATGGTATTTGTCTTTCATTGCCTGGCTTATTTCGCTTAGCATAATGCTTTCTAGCTCCATCCAAGAAGCAGTCTTTCTTAAAGGGCAGTGCGTCTGAGAAACACCTGAAACGCTGGAGCCGACTCTCAGGTTTTCGGTTCAGTGGTTCAGGACGGGGCGTGGGCCTTCCATTTTTAATAAGCTCCAGATGAAGCTGCAGCTGTGCCAGGGTTGTGCTTTGAGAACTATTAGGATAGAAAAATATCTGTTCATTTTGATTCTTCTTGCTTTCATTTCCAACTAATTTGAACTTCTTGTCTATTTCATATTTTTGAGCATTTCTTATGTGTCTTTAACATTACATTCATTTTCCAAATATTTCCAAATATTTTCATTTGCCCAAACACTAGATTTCTTTTATGTTATGTAGAAAAGATTGATATTTAAGCTTACAATTATTTGAAATGGTTCCTGAAATAATAATTTTTTAAAAAGAGAATCTTTATAAGCACACTAATCTCAACTGAGGATCCCAAACTCTTCAATCTAAATTCTTAAACATAGATGAATGGAGACATTTGGAGACATAATGGAATAACTTTACCTTAAAAAATAATTCTGAGCTTTAAATTTTAGTCTGGGTCACCCTCTACCCCTGCAGTTCCTTCCAAGAACATCTAAGATTGGAGAGGGTGATGAGGAGCAGCATCCTTTGTCCAAATACATGATGGAACTGAGTATGTTAGAGTACAGTATGTTAGAGTACAGCACTTTCCTCCTTCTCAGATTGCAGTGGGAGCTTTTTGTTTAGCACTGAAAATTCTCGATAATGGTGAGTGGACACCAGTTCTGTAGCATTACCTGTCATACCCTGAAGAATCCCTTCTTGTCGTCATGCAACACCTCACTAAGAATATAGTCATGGTGAATCGTGGGTTTACAGAGCATAGGGCTACCAAGAACAAGTATGCCACATCTAAGCATGCTAAGGTCAGCACCCCAGCACAGCTGAATTCTGCACTAGTTCAAGATGTAGCCAAGGTTGTGGCAAAGGTGTAATTTGTGAACTTGAGTTGGGGTACTGTAATATCTCAAATACAATTGGGACCATGTGCTATTTGTATATATTATATGTGACATTTACTTACTTTTAATAAAGACTTTTAATTCTTAAAAATAAATAATGTTGAAGGAAAAAAGCCAGACACCAAAAATATGTAATCTGTGATTTTATTTTCTGTCATGTGTAAAAAACCAAGAAAATCAATTGTTTGTGACAGACGACAAGATGCTGGTTTCCTCTGGTGTGAGGGGCAGGTGGCAGCTGGAAAGGAGCCCAAGGTTGACAACAGGGCTGAGGGTCGGGTTCTACCGAGACTTGGTTGCAGGTGCAACCCACCAGTTGTGCTACTGATGTATTTTTATGTGTGTATTTTATATTTTAGTAAAAAGTACTTATTACAAAAAACCCTAAGAATTGTTTCACATGTGTTTTCTACAGGGTATTTTCCATGTGATTGGGTCTTTTGTGTGTGTATATCCTTGAAATGATTTATCTACAGGTAAAGTGATCTATAATGGATGTTGTAACGTAACTATTTTCTGAAATTATCCTCTGACGCAAGTAGTTTTTAAAAAGTGAAAAGGCTACTGCTTTCCAACATCCACTTTCAACAAGACCTTTTTACTGAATATTTAATATTTTCATCTACATGAATTTTATAAATGCATCATAAATGTGCAGGTGAGATTACATTTATGTGAGTTATTTTATGTAAGGAATGAAATATCAAATTGTTAAGTCATGCAACATAAAATGGAAAAGTACAAAAACCAAAAATTACTTTTTTAAAAAATTATTTTATAATATGGTGGAATTAAGAACTCATTATTGTGTTTATCTTTGTTTTTAATTTATTCTTTTCCTTCTCTTGACTATAATCTATTGCAGGAACATTGTGTCATAGCTAGCTGAATTATAAAGAGGTGAAATAATTGGTTATTCAGTCAGTGATTCTCCTGGATTAAAAACAAGACATGTGGTAATGATTCAGCCAAAGTGAATAAAAAGAGAACAGGTAAGCACATATGGTACAACATCTGCTTTCAAACTTAGAAAATATCTTCTCTAATCCCTGAAGCTTTCTTGGCTTTTCTTCTTAATTCTTTTTCCTTACAGAAAGCACTGTGAAAATATATCCTGACTATTTTTTACATTTATTATAATTTTTCCAAATATTAAATCACTACAATTTCCATTTCACAGTTTCTGATCCTATCACAAAAGCTTCTGAATACTGAAGCAAATAGATTTAGAATAGTTAAACATAATCTGAATCTCAAAGAGAATCTTTCTCTTCTTTAAGTGGATTTAGTCTGTTTTGTCCTTGATCTTTTATGATAGAAAGTAGTTTTGATTTTTTAAAGCCGGTTGATACATTGTAGGAATATTATAGAAACAAGTGTATTATATATTTTACTTGTATTATTCTTCATTTCACTGAAGACAGCTGAATGTACTGAGGTACCATTATGAACACTGTGTGTTGCAAATATATTATAACCTTTCCACAGTGACTATAATTTGCTGTCCTGTTAAAAAGCTGAATAAAAAAGTTTTAAAATGCAATGTATCCATTCCTGATAATTCAGAATTTCTGAAACTTAGAAATACAGGCTGTTTATAAAATTATTTCCCTGTTTATTAAATAAATAAACTGGGCTCCATCAGCTAGGATTTAGAAAGGATCTTTCATTTGCATAAATATTCAGTGTGTAATTATTTTAAATAACTGTTCAACAATATTTACTTGTTCAGTACTCCAACATCAACAGATGACCTGTCTCAGTTTTACTACATTCTTGCCCAGCTAATCTATCTTTTCCTGAGCATCTACCACACGATGAGTTTTCCTAACATTTGTCTCATTGACCTTCACAACTATCCTTTCCCTGGCACCCAGGCAAGAAAGTGAAGCTTGGAACTGGTAAAATAGTGAATATTAAATAGAGCTGGTTCAGGGGAGGCTGGCTCTTTGTCTCAGTCTCAGTCTATTAGATTCCATGACCATGTACCCCTGAATCTGTGTTAATATATCTATGTATAATATTATGTGTTTTAATATTTCTCCAATTTGAATTAAGTAAGGATAAAAATTTTAAATTCTACATGAAGTGAGGAAAATTGCATTCATTTTTACAGTCAATGGAACAACCACCCCCTCAAGTAATAGCGGTAAGGAAATACTGCTTATCAGGAAACTTTGAAAAACACAGGACAAGACAATGATGGGACTCTTTTTGGAAGATTTAAAGTATTGTGGTGGATTTTCCTTATTTCTAATGATTAAAATGTGTTTAGAAGACCCATTAATTATTTTAAATCCTCAGTTTTACAATTAGAAAAAATATCTTTAGTATTCTAAATATATGTTATATTTGGAAAAAGTTGTTTGTTTTCTTGTCTCTAAAACAAAAAATACATATGTTTGGTTTACTTTAATGTTGTTCTTAAATGCTTCCATTGTTTTGAGTTCTCTTTTATTATGACCTCATACAAGAGTTGATAAACACATAAAATAGATTTAAAACATCTTTATCTTTATGTGGAGTTAGCTTTTGAACTTCTAAATGATTTCTGTTTTTTTCCCACAGATAATGTTATTTCTTGCTGCATGATAGTTTTTATATGATAAAAGTGTAATCACTGCTTTTCTTTTACTTGTATATTAAATTGGTTTATTGCAGCTGAGTTATAGTCAACAAGTGATCTGAGACTTAAGTGTTCATGTTATTAATATTAATCAACTATTTTCTATTGTCAACATCTGCTTCAATATCATCCTCAAATTATTGTAATCTGACCTATTGTCTTTGGATAAAAGTCCTCATTAAAAATGTAGGTATCCAGCTCTGGAATAACAGAGGAAGGAAGATTCTATTCAGAGAGAAATACAGTGTAAGTGAATTTGGTATTATACCACCAGGTGATATAATGCTATTGAACTGCATTACACACACACACACACACACACACACAATCAATTACTCTTCAAATGTGTTTTCTATAGAGAAAATGGGGTGAAAAAGAGGAAGGAGAGGGATGAAAATAATCAACTCTATTCTCCTAGCAGGCGGGAGTCCTGCTAAGCTGACTCCTTAGGAAGAGAGAATGCCGTTCTCGTGTCTGTCTAGGACTAACAACTGCTGCAGACCAGAAATCCATGGCTTTCTTCAGAACTGCCACTTCTGTGGCAGGAAAGATTAAAGGGAATTATCCAGCAATCTTTAATACCATATAACACAAGCACTGTTTTTTTGTTTGTTTGTTTTTTGAAGCAATGATGCAATAAGTGAATTTGTATTTCCTCAAACATTTTTTGAATGGCCTTATAACAATTTTCTTCCACAATGTAAATGGAATTGATTAGTAAGCCATTGAGTCAAATATTTTAAATTGCATCACAAATATATATACATACATGTATAATAACCACAGATATATGGTTATTTGATTTTTTATGTTTTATATATGGTTATTTGGTAAATGGTTATGGTCCATTTGTAGTAGAAACAAATTCCATTACAGAAAGTTAAAATGTCTGCCTGTCAAAAGAAGTCCAGAGGCTGCATTTCAAATTGGATTTACAAATTATCTTCCTTGAGTACAGGAGGGCCCAAAACATGTACGATGGTTTACTAATCTCTTCTAATGAAAATAGATCCAGCTATCAGACATAAAATCATGTCTCCAGATGTTCTAAAAGCTTATAATTTGCTTTCTGTTCTATGCATTTTAGCTAATTATTTAAATGTAAATGTATTTATATTACTGACACAAATGTTCCTGATTGACATTTAAATAGGCCTTTCCTTGTGTGGTGGAGTAACACACTCATATGCTTCCTCTCACAGGCACTTAGCATCTTCAAATCAATGAATAATATGGGTCTACTTCTGCTATTAAACAGCAACGGTGGGTGGAGGTGGGTTGTTCATCAGTACCCGGGTTCAAGTTCTGCTGAGCACAGACATTCATATCTATGAAAAAAGTTCTATTTTGCTTTTTTTAACCCAGAATTCAGTTTTCAGTTCTTGGAATGTTCTAAGATTAGAATCTTTTTTTTTCCACATGGTTGATGGCTACTCGGAAAAGTCTTCGGAACCAGCTCTACGAATAAGGTGGCGTAAGTGTAAAATGGACAGTAAAGATTTTGGCTCATCCTGAGATGGTTTAAGACACTTAAATATATGAAAGATTCATTTACCATTGATTGATTCCTTATCTTTCCCATTAATTACATAAATAAGCCAGTAAGACAAACACAAATACTTTATGACATCACTTATATGTGGACAATAAGAACAAAATAAACTGAAGGAAATAGAAACAGAGGCATGGATGGGCAGAATGCTAGAGATGAGGGGAGGCTGAGGGACTGAATGAAAGAAGGGGAAGTGATTAAGCAAAAAGCAAACAAACATAGACACAGACAACAGTGCAGTCATAGCCAGAGGGAAAGGGGTGGTTGGTCCCCAGAGGTGGGCAGGAGGGTGATGGAGATGGAAAGACACTTAGCTTGAGGCGATGGGAGCTCCAGGCAGGGTGCAAGTGATGCTTTACTGGGTTGTACACTTGAAACCTGTATACCCCATTCAATTCAATAAAAAAGTAATGCTAGACTAGAATTACAAATAGCATTACTTTCATCTATGCCAACAACTTATACATTATTTTACCTCTAAATCTTAAATTGCAAAATCTCTTCTCTCTTGCTTTTTAAAAATCTTTCTACTTAACTACACTCTATTGAGGGCATTCTAACCTGGGCTGCTTCCTTGCCCCTTAGTAACTTCTATCAGAGTTGTCTCAGGACTCAGTCTCCTGCTAGGTAGATAACCTAGTCACTGGCCGCCCTTTTATTACTATATGACATGTATATGTAAACTCTCTTGAGTGTGTATGTCCATTGATATTCCTACGGTCTTCCAATTGGTTGGGCTTCTTTCCTAATGGCTTTTGATGCAAACAGAGAGAATAACACCCCCAAGTAAACCTCATTCCCAGACATTTAATGCCATGTAATTAAATTGCAATTAAAATTTACATGACCTAGGAAATAACTTTTGATCAAAGTTACTTTAGTTTAAAAATGACAACATAAGTGTAAAGAAATCTTTTACAAGTTTTTTACTTTTTAGAGTCACTTTCTTTTTGTGATAAAATTAAATTGAAAAGAAAAAGCCTGCATAGAAAGAGTGATTGATATGAGCACACTTATTTTTTATAAGAGTAACCAATTCCAAGCAGTTTAAAAAATGTATACATTTATTAAAGTACTTATTTGAAAATAACAAAAAGGCATGGTTATAATATTTATTGATAAAAGTCATGCCCACTATGTTTTCAGCATCTATTCAGTTAATATTGCTTGATAAGTATGATAGAGGATACTTACTTCAAATTGGTAGCATTATTATACATTAATTGCCATATATTTCTGCAATGTGGTACTTGCTACCTGGGACACATAAAACAAATTGTTACTTTTTTGTGTCCATAAATATCGTATAATCACTCCTAGTTTAAGAAGCTAAATTTTAATTTTAAACTCTTTCTATTCTTTGACTTGAATACTTCTCTAATTTCTAGAGGTACACATAGACTGGATTTATTAGAAAAGTGATCATATTTCTTTCCTAGGGAAATATCTCAATGCTATGTACGTACTGTTTTTCTTTCATTTCTTCTCATGCGGCCTGACAAGGGCTTCTCTTAGGATAAAAGGAGATGGCTAATACAAGCCTGTAAGTGCAGACAGTATGCCTTGTGAAATAAAAATATCAGTGTGGTATATCTACATTTGCTATTTCGATAGAGCTGTTTTCCTTCTCTTTCTTTCCCTTCTAATAAGTGACACCTTTACAGTCCACGGGAGGAACGGGAGCGCCCTGTCAACACCTCCCGGGGAATCCCCTTATTACCCGTGTCGTTAGAGGATGTTTGCCGTATCTGCTTTAACACCGCAGACGTTTTAAGTAGGTTATTCCATCACTTTGCCATTTTGATTATGACAACAGAATGACACCATATTGAAATGGATTTTGGAAAGAAAGGCTAACTGTCCAAAGGGGTCCATGCTCATTCTAATTAAAATTGGCTTAGGTGGCACAACCTTCATGATTCAGAGTATGACTGTGAAAGATATGCATGTAGAAAACCTTCTTTGCTCATTAGTGCTATTTCTGTCAGACACCACTACCTGCTCTTTTCTTAATGAATGCTAAGCCATCTCTTTAGAAGATTGTGCTGCTTCCCTGAACTGAAGGAACTGTCTTATTTCCTCCCAAGTTCGTCAGGAGTAAAATCGGGGAGTCACCTCTTTGACATTTCTCAACCTCTGTACTTATTTATCTCTTTGAAACCCTGCGCTCCAGAGATATCACTGTCTTAATTAAGAAGAAGGATGTGACCATGGTAAATTGACTGATTTCATTGATTAAGGACTAGCTGTACAAGTAACATTGATTTTAACAGTGGGTCTACATAAATGTAATTGTTCGAACATGGGGCTGCATAATTATGGTGATGTACGAGAATAGTTGGTTTGTCCTTTTCAACCTTCACTAACATTCTTTTGCATGATAATGTACCTTGTGCAATTAGCAGAAATTTTAAATGTTACAAAATGTCTTTTGTGAAGACATGAAGTAACAATTATATTCTAATTTAATTCAACAACATCAGGCAGTTTTTCTTTTTCTTTCTTCTATTTGTACACAGAAGATCCTGTATATGGTAGCATGAATATGGCTTTTTACCTTCTAATAGCAATAATCAGCCCACACAAATATATACAAATAACTTATATTGTATTTCGAGATAAATGTACTATATACGCTCTGAAACAATAATATTTACTATTAAACACACATTTAAATGGGTTCTTTATACCAGAGCTTAAATTCAAAGAAAGTATCTATTATCTTTCTACATAGTTATGAAAAAATATATAAAGGTCAATGAGTATAGTAGATGGGTGACTTTTAAATTATTTGTGTTAAATGATTCTTTAATAGAGCAAACATAAATCACAGTGTAAGTAAAACACAATAATCACTGTTTTATTTACTATTAACATTTTTAAATAAGGTGACAAATATGAAACTTTCTAGGATATACTCTAGGGGCCCTATTTAATAGGAACTATATTATATTTCTAAGTAGGTAGTATTCGTTCATAGCCAGTCAGGTTTTCTGATGTTTCATGAACAAAAGAAAGAAAAATGCTAACATTGTATACAGTGAAACTTAAAAAAATAAAGAGAAAGAAATCACAAGTGTATCTGGATTTTAAAAAGTCTTGGTTAGTGAGGCAGGAGCATTGCATTTTTTTCATAAACCTGCCACTGATTACTTATGTGACCTTTAGTAACTGTGTACTGTACATAATAAAAAGTAGCTTAAAATAAGGGCTCATTCTTCATATGTGTTTATCTCTTTTATCCACTGGTAGGTCAACCAAAAAAATTCTATAAACTATTGGGAAAAAGGTTAAGTCTCCAGATTGACTATGCTGGTATGTGTGTTTGCTTGTTTGTTGGTTGGTTGATTTTTAAATGGAGGGTATTTGCTGCTTGAACTGGGGTGGAAGGCTAATGACTAGACTAAAAGCAGTGCCATCATTCCTGGTTGCCATTAGCGTTCAGATCCTCTCTATGTCATCACACGATCACTTCTGTATCAATGAAACTCTGTTTCAGCATCTACATATGTATCTACTGGGGGCAATGTTTTTGAAACGTCATCCAGTGCATGTTCTCTAATTAATAAAACAGACTGTCTTCCCACATCTCTCCTGCACTGAAACTAAGCTTACCACTTCTCTCTTCCACCTCCCACTTTAGAAAGAAAACTTGACCCAATCTTATCCAATAAATCCTATCTAATAGCTATAGGAAGTAGAAGATTTGTAGCCTTGTGAAATATGGAGAGAATGTGGGAGATAAAGTTTTTCAGAGCAAGTACTCTAACATGGATGTTCTTATTTCCTTTCATTGGCGCAGAATTCCCAAATAGTGTGAAGTGTGTGCATTTGTGTGTGTGTGTGTGTGTGTGGTGTAATTTGATGGGTAGTGATAGATGTGAAAAGGGGAAAGGCTTTTGTTGTGATCCTTATTTGTAATCTGACTGGAGACTGATCCGCAGGTGGCCCCATGCTAAGTCAGGGTAGGTGCGCTAGAGTAAAAGGTAACACCATAGCATCTTAGAGTGAACTAACATTCTCAATCTTCTGTAGCTCCCATAAGGAATAAGAAAGAATCCCATGTGATGTGGAAGTGTCATTAAGGGAATAAAATTTAACTGAATTAAAAGTTAGCATACCTGATATGTGGCTAGTGTAGCAAGGGGCAAAATGACCCTTTCTCAAAGGCCGCATGTCATGAGCCTAGCCACAGCCTGGAAGAAGAAGGTTGCTGAAACTTAGAACTGATGCTTCTATAAAAGCCAAAGAGATGCTATTAAACCACGGAAGTGCCATTGGTCTCTGATTGAAGAAAATAAACTGCATGTCTATCAGCTGCATCTGAGAGAGCAGCTATGCAAGGGCCCAAGAGGTCATATCAGAGTGGCCCCTCTGCCACACAGAAAACTGCGGTCTTGAGAAAAGCACAGGGGAATTTGGAATTTTTAGACTCCCCCTGCTTTCCAACAGGCCACATAAAGCCCAAAGCATCTGGACACATCCCTGAAGGCTGTTGAAGAAACTATTTAAACTTGAAGACAAATAGAAACAGAAAAGCTAATTTAAATTTACACATTTACCTCCTAACCCCACTGATAGTTAACTACACAGCAACTTGTCTGAGTTAAAGCACATCATTTATATAAAATAAAAAGTCACATTTTCTTTAATGTGAACACAACTTTTTCAATTTGTGCCTACTAAATTTATTTTGTCTTACTACTACACAGGGTCATTTTCACTTGATTGTAATTTCATTTTTTAAATTATCTTCATTTAAAATTCAAATCAGTCAAGGGACCTTCCCATTGAGTGGAGGGGTTGAGTGGGGACAGGATGCCACTTTCCAGGAGCCTGTTGAGTTCCAAATTCTAGTCTGAGCAATTGAAATGCATGGCCTCATTTAATCTTCTCCCGTGTCTGGATTAACACATTTTAATCCAGTATCAATGATGAGAAAATGCACTCCAAGATTTGTTGAGAATACAAGAATATAACCCTACCTAGTTTTTACTTCTTTAATGTGCACATGTGTACGCACACACTTCTTTTCTCAGTAAAGAAACAATTCAATTATACCTATGAGGAAAAACACAGAAAACCTGTGCACAAACACTTTCTTTCACACTCTAGGGACATTTATTCTCCTTTCCTGGGGCTGGAGTCAGAAAAGGATAACTGTAAAAGTTTAGTCCTGAAACATCAATAGTTTTTTCCTTGTCGGACAGAAAAGACACAACGGGTAGGAGGAAGGAGTGAGACCTGAAACAGTGAAGGAAGTTTGGAGGCCCACTAATTGTTTGGGAAGACCGGAACACCAAACGGCAGAGGTGAGATATGCAGCTGGCGACTCGCTGAAGTCAAATTATGAGTAAGTCATGCTTTAATACAGAAAAGAAAAAGAAACTAAGGACCAAAGGCTCTAGTTCAGAAACTTCTGCAAAAACTCCCAGGGAGAAACAGAGTCTGTGTGAAAAAATGCATTGGCCAGTGGAAGAGGAGGTGGAATACCTTTGGGAGATAAGAGAAATTCTCATCCTCAGGTGGGAAGTCAACTTGCTTTTCTACCAAACTCCGTGGGGACAGGGTGTGTAACTACTGCAGGAACAACTCCGGAAGCAGTTGTGGGCTCTGGTTTCCCTGGTGCTCCCTTGATTATTCTGGGGTTCTCCTGAGACCACGCTTTTATGGGTTTTTGTAGTCTGGCTGTCATTTTGGCAATGGGTCATAACAATAAAGTCAAATAAAATCTTTAATTTCTTCATAAGTTCAAATGTGGGTGAAGCCATAGTCAGGACATATCGTTGTATCTTGTTTTATGTTGAGGCATATATATTTTTAAACATTTTGCATTTATTAATAACTTTCTATGTATCAGACATGATAGTAAGTAGGCTCCACATGAATTTTTTCATTTAATCCTCACAAGTACGTAATGAAGAAAGTGCTATTATAAGAAAAATAAGATGACTAAAGTTGTCTCTAGGTCACTATTCAAATCTCAAATCTGTACCAGTGGACTCTGAGTCCTCTGGTATGGGTGGCTTAATTAGCCTGGCAGTGCCAGGGATATAGTAGTTGTTTAGTAAATATCTGTTGAATTAATAAGCAAACATATGTTGTCCATCTCTAAGTAAGTGTCAAACTTATATTCATAAACCTAGAATGACCTTCCCCAAGAACAATTACTAGACATAGGACAACATAATCAGGGAATTCACATGGGTAGATTTGCTTTATAGAAATGCAAAGTCTGCTTCCAAAAGGAAAAATACATATGACAAGGTTAATACTGAAGACAGCAAATTCCATGAAAGAGTTGTTTCAATAATTCAATGAAAGCTTCAAAAAAAAATGATGACAGAAAAAGCAGATGAAATGAATTTTGTACAAATCAAGAAAGAAGAATTCACAGAACTTAGTGAGTAATACAATGCTGTGGGTGAGGAAGAGAAATTAGTCCATCCTTTGCACATTATTATGCAAAGGTATCTAAAATTCACAATTGCTTTCCTTTAGTGGTATTAATGTGGTCATGCCTCAGCATTTTCATGACTCACAGAATTTGTTGCAATAATTTTGGAATTTACATATAAGGAGAGGAAATGTTATACTGACAAAATAAGAAGTGGAAAAGAGAGAAAATCTATTGAAAAATAAGGTTTAGGACTTAGGTGTGTAATATTGGAATACTAAGATATCCTAGTATTTCTCTTTTCTGATCTATTTGAGCTTAGTCAATTACAGTGCTATTTTCAAGTCTAGTAAACAAGTGTTGGCTGAGTAAACCAGTAATATGTTTATTCAGCTATTACATAAAGTAAATACTTATTAGGTGACAGGGGTTACAACAAAAACTTTACTTATGTATTTATTTACTTTATAATGAAATGTAGAAAATACATCTCCAATCATTAGTAAATGTATATGGGCAAGTAAAAAATCATGCAAACTCATATAATCTGGAAATCAAACAGTGAAATAAAACAGCATGAGTTGTGTTAAAAAAGACATGCCTCAGGAGGAAAGCAAAGTTTGGGTGAATTTAGGTAGTTATTATAACTACTGTACAGCAAGTCATTTAGTCACTGCAAGGGATTACATAGACAAGGAAAACTGTGTCTGCTTGTATTATGATTAGAGCCTCTCTAAAGAATGTTTAAAACTTGTATCGTCTGAAAACCAGAAGAGAGGATCTCAGAAAAGGAAATGGTATTTGTAAAAGGACCTTCAGAAAACCAATATTAGGAGTGGAGAGTAATACTGGGAAGTAGTGGAAAATGACTAGAGATAAATAAAATGGGACCATTTCTTGGTAAAACTCATCTTGGTGTAGTCCACATAACAGACATCTTTGTTCTTTGTTTGAAATGAGACTTTGAAACAAAGTTGAAGTCAAAGAAACATTATTTCAACTTCCAGTCTCAGAACGCAATACAAAGCTTTATTTTAGTGTCCCTTGAAGAAACAGACAAAAGCTTTATAGTATATCAAATAGGGAATCTTGTAAGTTTCTTTAGATGTCTCTTCCTCTTCTCTAGCCCCCTCTTTCTTCAGAGCCCCTGGTCTCCTCAAACATCCCCACACTGCACTTTGCTTATTCATTGTGCTATAGAGGCATTGATACCTAACCCCTGATAAAAGCCTGTACACCCTGCTCAGAAGCCTTCTTAATCTTTTCTTGGACTTCCATACCTCATGCCTCCATAGGGGCAGCCCTTCTGGGATTCTGGTGAATAAAAATGTTCATCCTTCTGCATCATCCTCCAAGAAATATATCTACTCTTCCAATAAAACTATTCCACAATTCATTTAGACTAGGTGGAGAAAAAATACACCGAAACAGGAAATTGCGTGCATTAATGGCTACATTATTTGTTGTTGTTGCTGTATGTTTGTTTTAACAACAACCCTCTTTCTCCTCCCCCTGTGTTGGACATCTACCTTTTTTGTTGCCCTTGACAATTGTATTGCCTGTATTAACCAGATAGGCACTATATTATCAGAAGACATGATCTGGGGTTTATGCCACTTCAGTTCCTTTTCACAGCATACGATGAAAAGTGTTTAGTCTACAGTGATGTCCCCTCACCATGCAGTGGCAACATAGGTAAAGAAGGCAACGTCTTGGTCTATTCAGTCCTTGAGGGCATGTTTGTCCCTCTTATGCTGAAACAACAGCAGCTGAGCACCTTGTCATCTGAGAGATCCATTCATTCATTCATTCATTCATTTTATTTTTTTGCCCATTCTTGTTGATGAAAGCAAATTACAAGATAAGCCATGCTTATCTTTCCATCCTAGGACCTTGCTTATTTGGCATCAACTTCAATAAAAGAAGGTTTAGGTGTATCATTCCAGTTAAGAAAGTCCTTGAAATAATAGGTTGTATATGTTTTAATGTTTGTTTGAAGGAGTGTTGCTGATATAATTTTTTAAGTCACTCAGCAAACAAATGTTCCTACAGATTATTTTTCTTATAGAATTATAATTAATGCATGTGGAAGAGCTAAGGGAAATAGAAAACCACCTTTAGAATACCACAGCCATAATTGCCACAGGCAAGTTCCACTAACGAATACTAACATCAGTGGTTGAAAGTTTAAAGAGAGGCAGATATTTGTAAAGTTTTAAAGTAGTTTTCCCCAAATATTTGTTAATTACTCTGGTGATTTTTAAATAAATTCACATTTCATTTCCCATTAGATGAAGCTTCTTAATTCCTCTTTTCTTGAATGTGGGCTGGACTTAAGAGTCACTTACTGCATCGAGTCGGATGGGGGAAAGAGCAAACTGACAGGAGAGAAACCTGGCAGACACCACCTTACCACAAGATCAACATTAACATCACCAACAATGCAATATAATGTTAGCAAACAACAGCCATGAAAACCAGATTTGATGTGACAAGAAGGAAATAACATGTTTGTGCCTCCCCCTCAATCAATAACCTCATTTGAATCATGAGAAACCATGAAGTAAACCCATATTAACAAATATTCTATAAAATATTTAACCATTCATTTTGAAAAGCATAAAGCACATGAAAAACAAATTTTCCCTGCATATCTGTCGTAGATTAGTGAAGGCAAAGGAAACATGGCAATTAAATACAATATGGTATCTTGGATTGGATCCTGGACATTAGTGTAAAACTTCACCAGCCTGAACAATGTCTGCATTGTATTTATAATTTTGTACCAATGTTAATTTCTTAGTATTGAGAATTCAAGATATTACTGTTATCATGATAATGCCAGATGTTATCATTAGATAAATCTGGGTGGTGGGTATATGGAGACTGTAGCATCATTGCAAATTTTCTTAAAGTTTACAGGTATTTCAGAATAAAAGCAGAAAGCAAAATTCAAATAAAAATATGTGAAATTACTCTCTTCATTAAAATAAACAAACTCAAAATGTCTTTTATATCTAAAATTTCAAATCCACAAGAGCGATAAAAAATATAATTTTCTTCATCCCATGACACTGTTTTAAACTACAACAAACTGACAGCCCTGGCTGGTGTGGCTCAGTGGGCTGAGCACCAGCCTGAACGAACCAAAAGACTGCGAGTTGGATTCCCAGTCAGGGTACGTGTCTGGTTTGTGGGCCATGTCCCCAGTAGGGGGCGCGTGAGAGGCAACCACACAGTGATGCTTCTCTCCCTCTCTCCCTCCCTTATCCTCTTTCTAGAAAATAAATTTAAAAATCTCGTAAAAAAATAAATAGACCAGAACAGACTGACAGTAACCAGAGGGGAGTAGGAGGGGGATAAAAGGGGATAGACAGGGAAGGGTCATAGAGGAACATGTATGGAGGACCCATGAACAAAAACAATTAGGGTAGGATTGAGGGTGGGAGATGGGAGTGGGTGAGGCAGGGGAGAGGGGGAGGGAAATAGAGACAACTGCACTTGAACAGCAATAAATAATAATAATAATATAAATAATCAAACCACCTTTCCCTGGTGTCATCTTTTCAGAATCTGTCAAAACAAAACAAAACAAAACAAAACAAAACAAGGCAAACTGAAAAGATAGGCTGAATGGTTGACTTTCTCTG
The DNA here is from genome assembly GCA_028533065.1 of Trachops cirrhosus. Classification (NCBI taxonomy): domain Eukaryota; kingdom Metazoa; phylum Chordata; class Mammalia; order Chiroptera; family Phyllostomidae; genus Trachops; species Trachops cirrhosus. Next base: position 25,549,456 of record CM052539.1, read on the forward strand.
TCATGCAAAGTTCACTGGGGCTATTCAAACCTTAAGTCTTAAATTGAGTCTTGGCTAATTTTCTCCCAAATACTGTTAAGGCCTTTCTATTTTGGGAGTGGGAGTAGGAGGGTGTTGAAGTTAGAATTAGGCTCTTTTGTTTACTTTCTGACTTAGGAATTCTCCTTGAAGGGATTTGGAACTCTTATAATGATGGAGTCATAAAACCTGAGCTGTAATCCTTGCTTTTTTCGTTAATGACTCTGTAATTTCAGAATAATAATTTAACCTCTGTAAACTCAATTTCTTTAACGGCAGAGCAGCAATAATTGTCTCACAGAACAGTAGCCATCACATATTTGAACATTGCAAGTCTTCCACTTCTCACCTCCACCAACACTTACCCTACCCACGCATGATGATTTCTCCTCTGAGTCACTGCTACAGCTTCTAAGTGGACTGACCTACATGCACACTAAACTGACTGGGACACTAACGCTTCATTCCCCTGGGACATGAACTTTTCTTTCTCCGTGTGTGATAAAAGCAATCAGTCCAGAACACAAAAATAACCATTCTATTCTTCTAATTCAAACCTCTTTCTGTGGTTGTAAGAGGAATACAAAATTTCTTGAATGGCCTGAAGACCCTCTGAGCTCCAACTTCTCTGAGTTTCTCTGGGTCTAGCACACACCGTGTCACGCCGTCTAAATGCCAGGCACAGTGCTCTTCTTTCAACCTCGTGTACTTATCACGTGCCCTGGCAACATTTCTCAACACTGCTTCCTCTGTCAGGATTGCTCTTTTCCCTCTGGTTACCTCCAATTCTGATTCTTCCCTCCACACCTCAGCCCAGGTCACTTCCTCAAGAAAGAGGCCTTTTGCTCCTTTTGTTAAGAAAAAAAAAACACCATGGTATAAATATATATATATTTATATATTTATATATATATACTGCTATGTGCATATGTTTTTTAACTTGTAATTCAGTAGAAATTACACATGCATCTGTGTGATATTTGATTAATTTCTGTAATGTATTCTGGATGAAATATATGCACACTTAAGCTTTCTGAAAATAAGATTATTTCTATTTTTGGATTAATCAATTGTTGAGTAAAGTCCTTAGCCCATATCAGTACTTGAAAAAAAATATGTGTTGAATTATTAGTTTAAAAATATCTGCCATGTGTAGAATACTACATGAGTGTGCACACTCTCACCATGTCACTGTCTAAATAGTATTTCTGATCAATGCAATTATGATGTTTTACAGTTTAAAGATAATTCAAGTTTAGACTAGAAAATCTGAAATTGTCAGAAAAAAGGTAAGGTCTCGGTCAGTTTAGGAAAAAGGACTGAAAATAAATTGCAGTCAGTTCTCATTATTCTTGGTAGTTATGCTCTATAAAGCCGCTGCAGACACTGAATTAGCAAACACTGAGCCATGGCTCCTAGGAGAGACAAAGGGTTAGGCTCCTGTGAGCCTCTGGTCATAGCATTTTCATCAACTGATCTCTACATAACCTTGTGTTATGTGTGCTTCTGTTTAAATAACCTATATTTGTTATTTATATTGTTGATTCATTAACACTGAACTCGACCAACAGCACTGTAACTGCTGCCTGAACGAAGCTGAGCTAACACACACGTTTTCTGTGTCAGGCACATCACATCCTTCCTGCGTTTGGAAAAGCACTAGACAGCATTTTAACTCGATGCTTGGGGCCAGTTTAAATCCTAAATCACCAACAAAAAACAAAATATGGAAAAACTTGGCACTAAATAAACAGCAAGAGGGGCACCTGTTTACCGTCTGAGAGCCAAGCTGAAACAAGAAGGGAGGATATTGCTTTGTTCGCACTCAGCTGGGACCATGTCCGTCAGGCAGCTCAAACCTCTCCCTGCTCTGCGCATGTGTTACTGGGCCACTGTGCTGCTCGTATTGATTTTGGCTTTGTAAATACAGGTGAGCAGGTGGGTGAATTTGCGAATATGAAATCAGGGGAAATGAAGGTAACTGGTATCTGTTACTTTAAATTGATGTAAGGCGATTTTTCTCGTGCTTCCGCTCAAAAAAAAGAAAATTGTCATGTACTCTGAGAAAGTTTAAAAATTGTTTTTATTGGAAAATATCTGCTTAATCCACTCTGAAAAAGAATCTAACTTTTGAAATATGACCGATTCTATTGAACTTCTACATTTCACAGCACAGATTCAAATAAAAAAGTATCCTTAGAAAGCAAAACATGTTTCAAGTGTATAATTCTATAAAACATCATCTGTATAGTGCACTGCCTGTTTACCAACCAAAGTCTCTTTCTGTTGTCATGTATTTGGACCCACTTACCCTTTACTACTCCCATGCATGGTAGTTACCATACTGTTGTTTGTGTCTATGAGTTTCGTCTGTCTGTTTTTGGTTGTTTGTTTTGCTTATTCATTTGTTGTTTTCAGTTTTTTATTAACTAATACCACCCAACAAATTTAATAAAAACAATAAATAACAATTGTTGGCAAGGATGTAGAAAAATTGGAACCCTCGTGCATTACTGGTGCCAAGGTGAAATGGTGCAGCCACTGTGGAAGACAGTGTGGGTAACATACCTGGTGAGATAGTCATTCTTCTTGCTATCACTGAACCACTCTGTACTGAATGCGTGGTGCCGGTGTAATCAGAAAATTTGAGGTCTAGAATTTCAGACAGTACTCTGAGAAAATTATGCCTAATAGGCTGTGCAATTGTGTTATTTTTAGTTTATAAATGTTCTGCTGAAATAACAACTCCCTAAAAAGAATAAAGGAAATGCCTTGAGGACTTAGCCAAAACAATCTTAGGGTATGACTGGAATAGTACCGTACAACCACATGAAATATTTAACTATCTAATTTTGCTATAAACATAAATTATGAGTAATTTGATAAAAAGGAGGCAAAATATATGAATGAAGATTATATTACCACATATTCATTAAGTACACAATAATTTCTTAAATGCAACTTAAACATTGTTTGAAAAAGTTTTTCTTTTATCTTTAGATTGGTTCCAAACGAATAGATGTTACATGTCTGCCAAACTGTCACGTACACTGGCTAGTGCTAAGGCTGACGCCCGGCTCAGTGTTACGGGCATTTCGAGGATGACCATGGCAATGGCACAATCACAGACAGCTCTGGGAGTCCAGGAAGAAGTCAGGAAACATTGCTGCTTCATTCCCAAACTGCAGTCACATGGACACCAACTAAAAAATGACTGGACGTTTTGTAACTTTAAATGCACACACATAGTTTATATGCAATGGACATTTTATTATATGTCATGTATAATATGTGTAATTGTGCAATTTAAATGCTAATTCACTCAATCGAATGCCCTTATTCTACAACATATTTTCTTAAGACAAGTAACAACCACAAAATTTTCTCATGCAATAGCAAATATTTCAGTTCAACACTTATTTTTCTAAAAAAATGTTCATTTTTGATAGATATTTCTGGGCCCTTCCACAAAAAATTAGCAGGATAACATACAGTTCTATTAAGAAATATAATTTTGCATCAAAACTGTAAAATTCATCACATTGTTATTTCAGAAAACAATAATAACACTGTTCATAAGGGTGGACTCGAGTGAGGGCATATGGGTATCACACTTAAAAAGGAAAGGAAGACATCATAACAGAAGACAACACCACATATTTGGCATCACAGGGCAATAACATCAGATCATGAACACATGGCCGATAATGTGGTTTGAAGCACTAGATGCTTTACACTGTGCTTGTGTTCACATTGCGGGATAACACAGCTAAAGTACTCACACAGTGAAGGAGCACTGTGAGTTTTCCCGGAGAGGACTGGAAACACTTTAAGCATCTAAGCCAAAATTGAATAATGTTTACTTTTACACATTTAGTCTTTATTTAATTTGCACTACTTTTTCCTGACCTGTACAATTTCTCCAGATCTTAGTGACTGCAGAAAGGAATTGATTTTACCAAGACTTCTAATGCTGGCCGTCTTCTATTCATTTAAGTCAGTGTTTTATTTCACCTTCTTGGGGTGCAAGTGGGAGGTTAGAGGAGAAATGGAACTGAGACAATAAGTGAAATTGTTTTGCATTTGTTTGTTACTCTTGGAACTTCTTACAATAACATATGTCTTCTGACATTTAATTTCTCTCTCTCTTGGAATCTATATCTTTTATTCCATACGAATAATGAAAAAGGAAATTAGAAATATCTTTAAACTGGTTCCTGCTGGAATTCTTTTGTCATAAATTTAAGGCTGTTTGAGGTAAGTTCTGGGTACAGTGTTTAGTTGGCTGCATATGCGAGTAAATGCTAATGAGGCAAAGAACAATTTGAAGACAACTAGTGGAATCTGTAACTACATGTCTTCACTGACAGAGCAGATTTAGCAAGGTGACTTTTCACACACTCCAATCGACCTGTCTCGTCTGATGTTAAAGAATAGCCATCTCTCTGCTAATGTCTAAATGAGGAGCTGAGTCTGCAAGTCAAAGTGCTACATTTATATTGACACTGAGATGTTTGTGAGTGGCTATGTTTATATGCCTACAGTGTACACAGTACCACATGCAGAAAAAACAAAAATGTTTCCATTTTTTGTATGTAGATCATAACTGAACCATAGATATCTAGGCAGCCTATTAAACACACTTAAAGTGATACAAATAATGGAATAAAAGTCACAGATCTGAAAAACCACAGAAGTCAAAACACAATGAAGTATATACATCAAATGCATGAATAAAATTACTTCTATAACAAAGTTTTTTAGAAAGTTGTAAAATACAGATGTTTCTAAGTGATGAGACAACCAAAGTAAATTTCAGAATTGTACATTTTAATTTTTTACACCAAAAGTCAACAAGTAATATTCAGATGCATTTGTATGTAGCCAAATGTCTATTGATTACAGATATTTCAGATCTCTGGCTGCAAATAAAGGTGATGAACATGCCCAGTAATAGCTATGAGGACTGAATAAGATCTCATGTGCTTACATGGGCAGAATCTCAGTCAAAAATTGGATTAGTTTCTTCTGTTGCAGATACATTTTATTTTTGTTAAAATGAATATAATGCTAAGACCTACATTTAAAATCTAAATCAGTTATTCATATTGGATGTTTAAGGATCATGGAAAAAAACTATAAAGCAGTTTAAAAAAACACTGCACAAGGCAGAAGAAAACAAAGACACAGAAGTTGGCAGGCCTTAGATGGTATATGGTATCAATGGAAGTGATAAAGAGAAATTCTCAGTTTCCCAACTTGTGTAGTCAGAGATGCAGTGTACATAAGATTTCCCAGATAACTGATTGCTTTTCTCAAAGTTGATAGAGGAATTACTTCCTTTCTCTAAGTTACCCTATTTAATTAAAGAATTATTCCATATTCCTCTAATATCCCTCTCACTATTCCACTCAAGAAGTCATTGAATGTTGAGAATAGAAATACAAGCAGTTGTATAAATCTTGGATGATACTTTCATGGTAGTAAATAGGATTATATAGTATACTGGTAACTTTGTCTTATTATGAACATATCACTTTCTGTTACATGTTAAAAATAAAAACTCCTGCCAGTATTGTGAGTCAATTCACTACACTGCAAGTGTCACTGAACATCATTGTAATGCTCTGTAGAAACAATATCATACTGCACCCATCTATACATCGAGACACACAGCACATGTTGCATGATAATGTGCCCTCAGACCTGACTCTGCCACCAGTTCCTGAGTTTCCCGAGGGCTGTACCACTCACTCTCAACCTCTAGCTCAGCATTTCATGAACCGAAGACGCTCAGTACATATTGGATAAATGAATGAAAATGATCAATGAGTTCCACATTTAAATTTACTATAAATTCATTTTTAGAACTTTGTCCATCAGTCTGTGCTTGTCATTCAATTTAAGCACAGGAAATCAAAATGCCTTTTTTCACCTATTCCATTCATATCAGCTTTAAAGATGTTCTTGTATTTCCTTAAGTTTAACCTTCTAAATTTTTATGCAATTTGGAGATTTGTTATTCAACTATGCTATCTTTTGAGTGCATTATTATTGAAAAGGCTATCAAATATTTACTGCATATATAAATAAGAAAGTTGAATCTTCTTTAGTCCTACACTGGTAATGAGAAAAATCACCCAACAACAAAAAAAAACCTTGAAAATTCAAATGTAGTATACGATTCCATGTAATGATTACAGAATATTTATTAGAAATTAAAAAGTAATATCAGATAAAATCATAATTGTACATATTTTATTACCCCAATGCAACATAGCTCTGTGATTAGTAATGCTTGTCTTTCATTACTCTAAAAAAAAATACCAGTGAGGTTTGATTATAATAATAGCTTAAGAAAATAAGGTTTCAAAACCTTTTTTAAAAATGAATAATCTGTTAGATTTTCTCCAAAAGATTCTGTGATTCTTTGCTCATAACTAAGTTCCTGTCAAGTACCTGATACTACAGATATAGAACTAAAAACATGCAAAATTGTTAAACTCAAGAAATAAAACTTTCCATTTTTAACAGGTTTTAAAGTAGATTTTTACTTATGTAAAAGAGGAAGCATTTAAAAACATAACTTTAAAGTTTTCTTACTTAGAGCTAATACCTACCAGAATTAAAAAAAAGAGTATTTAACTTAATAAAATTATGACCTTTTTCTAGTAATTTGCAATATGTATTATTCCTTTAGGGCAATATTGTCATGCACCCTGGTAAGATAAGATTTCCTATGTAAATGCTACCCTTTTAAGGTCAAAAGCTGTACTCAGTTAATGATACCAAAGTAAAAATGGTCAGTTGTTCAGTATAAACAAGGAAAATCCAGAGCTTTGTGATAATCTAATGTATTTTAAAGCAAAGATAGCTATTTTAATATATCTACATGTATGTATACTTATAAATATAGTTCTATAGATATCTGGTTTCTAGAGAGTAGGATGCAATTTTGCTATTACTTAAAATTTTTAATTTAAGCTTTATCTATATTTACAAAAGTAGTAGAACCCTTTTAAATATTATTAACATTGTATATTTAATATTTTCCTTCAATCAATCTTTTTCATAAAGACTCTAAAGTTTGCACTGAGCTACATACACATATGCAACATAAATATTTTCTGTGGAAGTCTCCCATTTAGGTCTGTATTAGAAAGCCATTTTTGAAAGAAAAAGAGATTGAGTCTTTTTAAAATAACTCTGTTTTTGCTTATAATCAAGGAATTCAGTGCATCCATTATTCATAATCTTTCTCTTCTATTATTATTACCATAGCTTAATAAGGTGGTACAGTCTAAAACAAAATAGATGCATATTAAATTTACTTCAAGTAAAATCTGCCTTTCTAGGTTAAAAAAAATACAGGTAAAAAGCATGTGAACAGAGGGAAAAACAGAACTTGTTCAGAACAAGTTTAAGAATAGCAGTTACCTACAAAGCTATCAAATAACACTGTTAACTATAGTAATTTATTCTATAATTTAATGTAATCTTGACCCCTGTCACATGTTAATACAGCATGAAGAATAGTGGATAAAAAACAGGCTTGTTAATGAACTAGAGATATAATGTGACATTGTTTTTCGCCACATTCTTTGAAATATCTTAATATTGGAATTAGTGGAGCTTAGACAATTTCAATATGTAATTATGCCTGTCCATATCTTGCTAGTTAGTGCTGTGATTAAGAGACATTTAATTTTTAATTATGCCATAGATGGTGGGTTGATTTTTGAGTCGGGAGAACTCTGGACATTAACTCTGTGACATGATTGTAATTTGTATGCTAGGAAAGCTTCTAATGGAGACTTTTAGCAGAAAGACAAACGAGTTAAGGGAGGGGGCAATTGCTTGGCTGATAATCTCCTCCATTTTAGTGATTTATCTGGGTAAAATACTTGCAATGCAAATAAGGTAAGTGCAATTTGTTTAGTCTTGTCGTGCTGACAGATCAGCGTTATGACTTATTTCACTCTCTATTCTTCCTTGTGTTTCCCATCTCTCGTCTCCCCACCAAATACATACATACATATATTAAATTACTAACAATGATGCATACTGCTAATTTCTTCATTTTCAATTTCCTTTACATAAGTTACCCTTACCTACAAGATAGAGTTTTATTCAGAGGAAGAAAATAATTTTTCTGTTTAGAGAAAAATTACTGGGAGGCCCTCAAGGATAAGTTTCCCTTTTCTTTTCATTCTGATTTTTCTCCACCTATATTACTCCATTTAGTCTCCTCTTGCAATTATCAATAAAAGTGAAATTATTCAAGTAGTGTGAAAACAAAAAAAATTAATGTCCCAAAATTATTCTCTGGGAAAGGATAATCACTTCAGTCTACTAAATTTACCTGCTCTCTTATCCCATAATAAAGGTTTGCTAAGAGCATGGGGTGATTATCTTCTGATTTTTATTAATGTGACAATAGTGGGCAAATCACTGAATAGTAATGGAAACACAGAGCTTGGTGAGACAGTGAGAGATCGCTAGATTGTACAACCCCATTCACCTAAGTTACTGAAAACAAATAAACATCTATGGCATATGAAAACTTGGTTTCTAATAGAACTGAGTGTAACAAGAACACTCTCTTAAGTCTTCCTGTGATAGGGACTGTTTGTTGGGAATGGATGGAATGGGAGTAAGCAGTAATCAGAAAGTATTGCCTTACTCACTTTGTGAATCTGTGACTTCTGTAACATTCCCCCAGAAATGGCTTTTTCACCTGAAGGTGACTGATACGATGTTGCCATCCACGGAGAAGAGCCATCACTCTTCCAGCACTTTTTGTGGAGCCCACAAGGAGATGCGGTGACCTGCTCGCCCACCAGCCACTGACTTACCAGGCCCTCTACGCTGTAATGTAGATACAGGAAGCTCTAAGCTTCAACAAACCTTGTAAGAACCTCACAGTATCACACTATAGAAGAGCTAAAAATTTACACGCAAATCTAAACTTTCCCCTGGGCTGCATAAAGGGAGATACAGTCTTCTGCAAGGACAGGTCTCCTGTGTGTACTCATTGAGAACCTACCTTGTCCTGGTCTCTTCTGGGTCCTCTGAACTCATTACCAGTCTTGCTCAAGAATAGCAGTCGGAAGCCACTCCAACTCACCTTAAAAATATCTCAATCTCCTCGCAGGAAATTCTCCCCCTTGACTCGTTCCTGGGTTTTGAAAATTTCAGCAGTTCTTCTAGAAAACAGTGAGCATCTTTTCATGTTCTCCTCAGGGACTCTAGCTTAGTGCAAAGAATAAATGTGAGTAAGCGAGTTCCTGTCCAGTCCTCCACCAGAAGTATGAGTTGCCTGTGAAAATAAATCCATTCTTCCTGTTAATAAGCACACCTTTCCTTTGGAGGAAAGAAAAGCATTATAATAATCTGAGAAGTAAATGTGTCTCCTCTTCCCTGTTGCCAATTGTAAGCCTCCTTCTTATTATTTGAGAAAGGGGTTTGAGGCTTTCTTTTGCCTTTCCAGGGGCATGCTATATTACTAGCAACCAATATTTGTCACCCTAATTAGATTAATTTAATTTTAAAAAGTCTGCCTTAAAAATAGAATTCTAGGATTTTTAAGAAAACTTTTCTACCCTTAGCAGTGGAGTAGCATGAAAAGTCTAGGCACTGAGTCAAACTGGCTGAATTTGAACCCAGAGGCAGAACTATTGTGCTGGGCAATCTGCCTTATCTCTACAGGCTCAGTTTCCCTTTCTGTGTGCAATGTGACTTCACCTATGTAAAAAAATCGAACGATTTGATGAGCATATATCTATATAAAATATATACATGTATCTAAAAGTTCTTAATATAATCTGGCAGTTGACAAAAGTCAAATTTATCACTAGGTGTTGAAGTGCTGTTCCCTCGCACTCACTCCCTGCCCTTCCCTTATTCTCCATCACTTACCTCTATTCACGGTGATTCACTCCCTCACACTCGCCTTCTCTCCACTCTCCCCTGAGGGCACAGCATTTGGTCTCTATCAAATGTCAAAAATAATGTTTATTTTTACCACTTTGAGGGTTATATAAAATAATGATTATAAAATCCTAACACGCTGCCTATAATAGTATTTAGTAAAGGTTATGTTAATTTTATCGATATTGGTAATACACGTATAGCATATAATATCATTCATTTTTAAAACTGTATGTCAAATTTATAACTCAGTTAAATTTATACTTTAATTAAATATTCATATATGGTAAAGTAAGAAGACTGATCATATAATTAATAGCTTTAAGTAAAGATTTTAAATATTTGATAATTAATTATAAAAAGTAAGATTTATTGTTTTCTCCAATGTACAGTATTTAATGTGTACTTGTCAACCACTAAGCACTGTATTGCCTATTGTATGTAAATGTAAATAGATTAAGTACCTGTTCCCATGGGGGTTAAGGTCTATTGTAGAAAGTAATTCATAAAATGTTAGCAGATAAGGAAGTGCCAAGTGCTAAAGAGAAAATATAAATGGTTCTGTGATTAGGAATATTAACGTAGAATGTTTGAAGGAGGCCCCAGTAAGGGGGCAATGTTAAAGCTGAGAACCAAAAACTAAGAAATACCAAAAAAAAAAAAAAAAACCTCCCCACCAACAAATCACAATAGCATAATAGAAATATCTTAAATTGTTTCCTGTTTTTTGAGTTAATATGATATAATTTACTGTAATTGGAATTATCACATGCATCAACACTATTATCAATCTATTGGCATTGGACACTTTACATTTATATAAGATAAACTATTATTCATAACTTGCATTCACATAACAGCTCCAAGTTGCTTCATAGCACCTATATAGTACACATATCAATATTATTACACTATATATATTATATAGTACTTTTATATACTACATATATTATTATAGTGTATAATGCACATTATACTGTATACTATATGTTCATGTATAACATACATATCAATATTACCATTATACCAATTATTACCGTGTAATAGTAACTGGAGGTAAACATTTTCCTCAAACATATGGATATTCTAGGAAAATTTTTCATGATAAATAGTGAGATGAGACAAGTACTATATTTAAAAATAGTTTTTAACCTTTTGCTCTATATTTCATATATAAAGTTACTTTTTCTTTGGAATGAGCAATCAGACAAAAGTCATTTTATTCCTGGAACTCACAATTTTTCCGTTCCTCTAGATAGTTTGAGATCAATGAGGGGTGGTTCATAAAAACCACAACTTTTGAGACATTTATAGCCATCTTTTTTGAGTACAAGCAGCCAGCGTTTGATTAGATTTAATTGTGTAAAGGACACCTGGACAAAACCAAAGGGGGGTAGAATGTGGTGGGGAGTAGGGATGGCTGTGGGGGGAGTGGTGGGAGGAAAATGGAGACAACTGTACTTGAACAACATTAAAATGTGGGAAAAAATAAAATTGAAAGAATATAAGTATGAATATATCTTGAAAAAAACTAGTAACTATTTTAGTTATATTTAACCTATTATAAGTATTGTCTCTTTTCAACTTCAAATACATTTTAAAAGAGTACTTCCCATAAAATATCTGTCATTTTCCCTAAATATTTTAGTTTAAAATTTTTACCTAATCAGGCAGATTAAGACTACAACAAGCCTAGGAAGTCTCTGGGTATGTAAATAATAGTAGCTTTGTTTCTGTCACCCATATATACATATTAGCAAAAATTTGCTCTTTCCTCCATTAATAGACTCACCTACGAGATGCTATCTAAGCATCTCTTTCTTATCATCTAATTTGTTTGATTAAAAAGTAACATATACAGATTCTTTGGCTGCCAGATATTACAGGATGAAACCAAATCTTTAAATTCTTATGACATGTATATTTGACTTGTTTGGTGATACCAGAAATACTAGTTACCCCAGTTTCCTCTTTTTGAAAATCATGTAGGATAAACCACATGTCTAAGATACAACTTCTGCTCTGGCTGGTGTGGCTCAGTGGATTGAGTGCTGACCTACAAAACAAAGGGGCTCCTGTTCGATCCCCAGTCAGGACACATGCCTGGGTTGCAAGCCAGGTCCCCTGGGGCTGTGAGGGAGGCAGCTGATTGATATGTCCCTAACAGGTTGATGTTTCTCTCCATCTCTTTCTCCTGTCCTTCCTTTCTCTCTAAAAATTAATAAATAAAATATTTAAAAACATTCATTTGAAAGATACAAAGTCTTGTATTTCTGTGAAAATGCAGCTCTAGATGTCATCATGAGTAGGGACTTTTATGGTGTCATAAAATTTCAGTGTCGCTGTAAATTTACACTGCTGAAAATATCAACATTTATGGCTTCTACAAGGACATATTTTTAAATGATACTAAAACTTGATGCAGCAACTTTTATTTAGTTAAAAAGTAAGATTATAGAACAAAAACATTTACTCTAATTTTTGAAACTGTCAATATGGATGATTAATTTTTAAAATTGCCAAATCATATCCTGGTTTAATGGGTACTTAAAAATCAGATCACTCAAAATTAAAAAGCATGAAAGCATGTTCATGTATTATTTAAATTAACAGTTAATTGCTGCATATAATTGATATTCATTTACAATGAATTTAATACTGACTTTTAATACTCGGTAAAAATGCTAATATGCAAACATAGGGTGATACTAATTTAAAAATTACAGATAATTTCAGTGTTATATTAGTAATTGATTCTTATTTTATATCCTATGGCAACCAAAATTACTATTTTGATTAATAAACAGGATTGCTGGCCCTTGGGCTCAGACACCATGTATAGGACGTAGGTATAAGATAGACCTTATAGCACCTAGGTATAGGTCCTATGTGAACACTTTCTGAAATGAAGTGTGCACATTTAACTAAATTATGGTATCTAATTTTATTGTACCAAAGTTTTTATATTGAAAATGTGCAGTTGTGAAGTTTAAGTGATAATTCTTGTAGATGGGATGCCTGGACTACAAGCAGTATAATGGTATAAATGTTGCAGATACATTTTTTACACGGTTTGCTAAGTATACTCACACTGGGAAGTGAGCTGTCAAATAAATGACTACATTGCCTATCTGGAAGGGATAAAGAGTTTCAAGTTGAAGGACAACAACTAAGAGCTTCTGGCGACTAATTGCTATTTCCCTACATAATAAAAAGAAATCGGAGATTATTATTTCCAGGAAGATGGGAAAAACATAATTTACTTTACTGCTGTTACTAAGCATAATTAAAAACCTTGGACATTGTATGGAAAACAAACACAGAAAGACTCTGAAAGTTGGAGTGAAGCAAACAGACTGGCCAGGGACTTTTAGGATGCAAGAAACAAAATAATGGTGAGTCCCATGCAGTTCCCCCAAGACCAGAGATTCTAAATGCAGGTTTGCCAATCTGTTAGGAATGTAGAAAAGTATAAAGCTCCAACAAAGCCTGCTTTCCTTAACTAAAGGACTATAAAATGGGGAGCCTAGAAAGACAAAACTTTTAATAATTGCCCTAACCTTGCCACAGGAAAAAAATAAAAAAAAATTAAAAACCCTAAGGCCCCATGCTCACCCATAACAGCAAAGGCCAGGTGGGAGCCCCAGACTTCTCAGCCTTGAGAGGCTGTAACAGAGCATCCTAATCCCCACCCAGGTGAAGTCAAAGAAGGCCTGGTTTGGAGCCAAGACTTTCATCCCTACTGGATTGTTAGGTGATCTCTTCTTTTCTCCATGGTAACAGTGCAGATCATGTGAAAAGCCTGAACTGCTTCCTCCACTCAGTAATAATGAGGCAGTCCCCCTCTTTCAACACTTGGGTGATGTCAGAAAGGTCTAGTGAAGAATGGAGAACTAAAAATAAACCCTTGTACCCAAATGTTTATAGCAGCACTGTTCACAATAGCAAACAATGTGGAAACAATGCAAACGTCCACCAACTGATGAATAGAGAAACAGAATGTGGTATACAAGGACTGTCCAGAAAAATTCCAGCCACTGTTAATATAATGAAAACAGTTTGCATGACATCTCTGTAACCTGGCAGCCAAGGAGAGTGGACTGGAATGTGCATCTGTGAACAATGATGACTTCACTGAACTAGTCAGTGCGGGCTGTAGACTGCCATTGAGTGAGCATGGGTACTGTGTGGCTATTGCATTCAAAATGCCTGAGCGAGTAGAGCATCTGCATCAAATTTTGTGTTAAGCTTGAATATTCCTCTACGGAAACTATTTTGGTGATTCAGGAGACTTTCAGGGATGATGCAGTGAGAACAATGCAAACAAAAGTGTGGCACAAACACTTCAAGGATGGTTGAGAATCTGGTGAAAGTGACCCACTTTCTGGAAGGCCTGCAACAAGCAGAACATCTGAAAATGTTGAACGTGTATGCGCTGCAATCAAGAAAGATCGGGGAACTATGTGAGGTTCCACAGTGCCTAGTTTGAAGGGGACTGAGGTGACATTGTCCCATGTACAATGTTTCTTGTATGTTGTATCTTCTTCAATAAATCTCTATTTTTCATATTACATGGCTAGATATTTTCTGGATAGACCTTGTACATATGCAGTAGAATATATTCAGCCATAAAAAAGAATCAAGTACATATATATGCTGGAAACCTTGAAAACAACATGCTACTTGAAGAAGCAGACAAAACATTCACATATGGTATGATTCCGTTGATATTAATTATGCAGAATAAGGAAATCCAAAGAAAATAAAGCAAATTAGTTGTTGGTTGTAGCTGTTGAGAAGGTGAGTGACTCCTTAACTGGTATGGAGTTTCCTTCTGAGGTGATAAAAATATCCTGGAACTAGATAGTTACAATGGCTGTACTACATGTGGACCATACACTCTGAA
>CM052539.1:25564409-25610108 GCA_028533065.1 Trachops cirrhosus
GTCCATGTGTCCTCTATATTTGTTCCTGTAAACCCTTCCCTTCTCCCCTGAAATTCCCTCCCCTCTCCCCTCTGGTCACTGACAACTCTATTTCAGTGTCTTTTGTTATATTTTACTTGTTTCTTTGTTTTGTTGTTTAGGTTCCTGTTAAAGGTGAGATCATATGGTATTTGTCTTTCAATGCCTGGCTTATTTCGCTTAACATAATGCTTTCCAACTCCATCCATGCTGTTGCAAAAGGTATGAGTTCCTTCTTTCTTTCAGCTGCATAGAATTCCATTGTGTAAATGTACCATAGTTTTTATATGATAAATTTTGTTATGGGGGGACCCAAAAAAGAGGATTAATTTGTAAAAAATTGTGTATTTATTCTTACACATTTGAACTTCTGTCACCTTTAAAGTACTCTCTGTTTGATGCAATACACATATCAAGATGTTTTTTCCACTGCTCAAAACAGTTTTTGAACTTGCTTTAGACATCTTTTAGTACTTACAATATTTTTTGTTTCATCTCTTCCACATTGGCAAAATGTTTCCTTCTGAGTACTTTCTTTTTCATTCAGGGAAACAAAAATGTCATTATGGGTAAGACTGGGTAAATAGGGAGTGTTGGGCAGAGGGATCATGCCTTTTTTTGGTCAAAAACTACTAAACATTCAGCATGGTGTAGGCAGGCACACTCATAAATCACCCATATAAAATGGGCAAACACATTGAAAGAGTCTTCAAAAAAATTCACTGAAGCTGAATGCAGCTTCTTACAACACCAGCTGGTACACTGATACAGATGGGGTTCTAGAACACTCACCTTGTGGGGGAGGCCTGTACTACAAGGGGACCAGCCTCATATGTCTGTTTTAACATAATAGAAAAATCAAATGGCATATATAAACCTTAATGTGTCACTAATTACATTAAATTTAAATGGCCTAAATATACCAATTAATAGATATGGAGAGAGTGAATCAAAATGTATGACCCAACTATATTTTCTTTATAAGTAACTCAATCCAAATATAATGAAATGAGTAGTTTGAAAGTAAAAAGATGGAAAAAGTATGTAACGCAAAATTTACTCAAAAATTTTTTTGTGCAAAATTTGTGCAGGAGTGGCAATACTAATATCAAGCAAAGTACACTTTAAGACAAAATTATCAGAGACAAAGAGGGACAATATATAATAATACCAGCACAACTTATGGAAAAGTTGTATTTGTTATAGAATCACCCTGACACCTTTGTAAAATATCAACCAAGTAAAAGTGCAAAAGTTGTTTTTGACTCTTAGTTCTACTTTTTGTGTGTCTATTATTATGCTGCTACTACATACAATTTTACAGATGTACCACCTTGCTGTCTTCATTTTTTTATTATTACATTTATTGGGGTTACATCGGTTAATACAATTATACCATTTTCAAATGCAGATACATGGTCTGCATATTGCATTCTGTGCCCACCACCCAAAGTCAGATCATTTTCAGTCACCATGTATTTGGCTCCTGCACCCTTGACTAACTCCTCAACCCTTTCCCTCTGGTAAACATGATACTGTTGTTTTGAATGCAATGAATTGCCAAAAAACTTAGAAATATGGTATCCATGCCATTTAACTAAAGAACCATGGATTGCCCTGAAAAATAAAGAGCCTCAAAATTATTGTTTTGATACAAACTTGATCCAGATACTTGCGTTTTTATTTAGTCAAGTACCATGCACATAAATTTCTTGAATATATCAGTTTTTATATAAATTACCAATAAAAATATTTCTTAATTAAATGCTTTTTATATCTACTTGGATTTGGAACACTTCCGGTGCTCAGAAGACTTCTTGGAAATGGAAGAACAATTCTGAGTGTCTATTTCCATGTACTTTTGTTTTCTTTAAAGTAAATTAGTTTATAGAAACCACCATATCTCAATGCAAATTGTATTTGCATTAAAAAGAAATATTTAATGTACACAACTTAAAACAGTGTTTAAAAGCAATTAAAGTGATAACATGTAGACCAGTGTAAGCAGTAAACTTTAATTTTTTTCTTATAATTAGTTACCTTTCTTCATTTACATACAGTTAGTGTGTATTACTTTTTGACAATTTAGCACAGAGAGCCTATTTGCATTTTATAGTATAACATAAATGGAATTTTTACTAACACTGCTATTTAATATGGACAAATTACTAACTGAATTATGAAGATATTATATCTTAGTAAGTCTTGGGCTCTAGAGTCTAGACTTCAGAGGGTAGTTCATAAACATCAGCCTTTTGCAATTGGGCCTAGTGAAATAATTGGCTCTTGTTAAACTGAAAAAACATGTAGCGTCTCTGTATATTAATTTTCCCATCTAAAAACTGGGGGAGGGGATCACATGCTCCTCGAGGGACTGCGGAGGGTTATGATGATGCCGAACACGTAGTATGAGCACATCAACCACCAAGCATTTTTAAAATAGTGAATGGTGTATGGATGTGCACATATAAGTGTGCAAATGTTCAAATACTATATTATTATTTTTCTTCGTAATTTTACATTGAATAGAGGAGAGTCTGAGCAATAAAAGACTAAACCTTTCTCAGTTTTACTTTTGTCTCACACACATATCTCAAAATTCTGCCTTCATCTAATTCCAACTTTTCTATTAGAACTTTTAACCATTTAGGATTTTAAATTTTAAACCATATAAAGAAAACTCTTTCCATTTTGTTTAATTGTATCTATTTGTCCAATCATTTTACAACATAAATGTTTATGTAAATGAAATAATGAGTTGAAAAAGGAGTGTAACTTGAAATTATCCCAGATAAATAATTACCCAAATACTGCAATTATGATTACAACTAATGCCTCATCACTGGAAACCTTATTTTTCATTAATATTTTGCCTTTTACTTCTAAATTAGACATTATTCTGATGAGATTATTATTCCAGATTTAACAAGGAATAACATTTGTAAAAACAATTGATATGCCAAAGAACAAATTATACTTATTTGTGTCCGCAACACTGTGTGGACTAGACATGAGAACGCACAATCTCCACTGCCTCTGTTACATGCAAAGATGGTGACCATATCTGTAATTATGTAGCGTTGCCACAGAAACTTCCTTGACATCAGCACAAATGACGGCATCACTCTCTCAGAACTGTCAATACTTATAAGAGGAAGTTTTCTCATCAGAACTTGGTAGCTATGCATAACAAAAGTTTTCAGGCACAGATCATCATATTTGTTAAGATAACTTAAAACATTTTTTTAAATTTTCTAATAAACCTATTTAACTGACCACAGATACCTCATCCCAAATCTAGGACTCAAATGAGTCAAATATTTTTACCAGAATTGACTAGAAATTCCAAAAGTATATACATTTTCTCTCTCTTCCTTTTTAATGGGTCATAGTTTCTATATCTAACAATGGAAGGCTACCCATTTTACACTGAGAACATCTTCCCACTGAGAACAATAAATATAATTATACATAATATATGCACAAGTTTGGACTATAATTATACATACTATATTATACATACTATTTATGTTATACATATGTTTGCACTTAACATAAGTATACATACATGTATATACTGCTGTATATTTATTGAAAGGCATCAGAGAGCCATCTAGGTGGTCAAGACTTGCAGGCAACCATAACATTTTAGAGGAAAAGGAAGCCCAATAAACAGAGTCAGACATTGACACCACTTTCTCAGTAATGTTTTTTATTGATTTCAAAGTTATAGTTGAAATATTGAGAAGTTTTTGATAGTTTCATGGGGTTAGAAATGCAAAAATTAATGCCCAAAATTTACCAAAGAGTGGTGTCCTGGTAAATTCTATGCACTGCAGAATGGGACCCTCAGAGCTACTTTGTAAGAGGAAGGTAAACAGAATATAGAGTTGCACTCCTAAAGACTGAAGTCAATTTTTAAATCAGCTCAGCATCTGACTAGATAAAAGTGAGGTACTCCCAACTCGATTTCTTGTCAAAATCAAAAATGGACCTTCAGTGAATGAAGATCATATAATCCAGAGCTTTATATGATTCTTACATTTTCCTTCTAAATGGCCACCATTCAATAAAAACTAACCAGGTACACACAGAAACTAGGAATCAAACAAATGATATGTTAAATGACTAAAATTATTAAAGGCATATTTAAATAAAAATGTGATTACTGTGTTCAAGATAATGGAGGAGCTTGGCAGATAATTCAAAAACAAGAAACTATAGAAATTTTATTGAAAATAAAATGACTGAAATTCAGAACTCTGTGAATGGGTTTAATAACCATTAGAGACAACTCAAGAAAAAATAAGTGATCGGAGTTAAATGGTAAGATGAAAGCATGAAATGACAAGGTACAATACAAAAAAACTGCAAAAGACATATATTGTGAAAAGATAAAAAAATTCCATGCAACTGACATATCTAGAAAAAAAGAGATAATGAGAGCAATATTTAAAAAGACAAGGTTAACTTTTGCAAAATGATGAAATATATCATGCACAGAGGTAAGAATCTCTAAGAAACTGAAAAACACCACATGTAGGAGCATCCCACAACACTGATATTTTTTAAAAAACACATAGATGATTTTGAATGCAACAAAGAAAGAGTTTATTGGCTCTATATTGTCAATCACACTGATAGCGCTTTCTCAAAAGAAACAATTAAAGCTGACGAACACCAGAATTTTATTTGAAAAATGCTTGGAAAAAATGTCAATGTATATTCCTTTACCCAGCAAAAACGTTCTTCACAATGAAAGCAGAAATAAATGTATTTCCAAAGAAACAAATTAGTTGTCTGGGGACCTTTTCCCTTATTTTGGCTAGAATTTGTTGGTTATTAATAACTACAGATCACAAGCAAGATGAATGTTTGTGTTAGTTCAAAAATAGAAAATTGTTATTTACTAGAATATTTACTAAAATATTGTCTCAATATTCTAGTAATATTGTCTAATATTTGTCTAAAACTAGACATATGCTCTATTTGTCTAAAGCTAGACAAATGCTCTAGCTTTTATCCTTGAAGTATCATTGCAGAATGGTGCTAGAGGACATATGTCATAGTTTAGTATCCTTTATTTGTTTCAGTATTAAATATTTTCCTTCTCTACCCAGGTACAACTTGTTTCATTTTTGGACCCCTTTAGTATAAGGGCATTTGTTGGCTTCTTCTCCAGCTCTCCATCTTAAACTTAGTTTTATAACCACATCCCAACCACATACATTGCTTTGTTAGCCAGTTTGGAAAACATGAAGGGTCAGAGGGAAAAAACTGAGAAATCATAAAGGCAAAAGAAACACTTTTACTTAGATGGTACCCTCTGAGCTGTATCTGTTCTTCTGAAGTTGAAATATGTCTCATTTTTCCCAAAATCTTTCATCGATTTACTGAGATTCAGTGTTCTCCCCTGAAGATCCCTTCTGCAGGAAAACTAAAAAAATCATTTCTCATCCCCTAGAATTTCTCTTCCAGTTTCTTGTAGGTCTTGTCACCCTTCAGGAAGCTCTTTCAGACAGAATCCAAGATGAGTCTAAGTCAACGCCTCACTCTTCCACGTGACTTTCACCTCGTGCATAGGAGCACGTGCATCCTCATTCCAACCATTTCAGAAAATGCAGTGCTGTGTATTACTGTCATGAAGTTTCCTGACTTTATCACTATAAAAGTTAATCTCTTGTTTTCTACATTTCTTAGGCAGGGATGAGACCCTAGTCTACTATGTGCCCCAAATGTAGGACAGGACACTTTCTGGAAGGTTCATATTCCATTAGCCAGGATGAAGGTTTCTCACAAATCACCTTTCTTGAAATATATCCTCCTCACAAAAATATTCTAATTTATCTGCACTATGACCCTTATTTTTAGTACTTAATATGGCTGGGGGGTATTAATAGTTCTGAAATTTCTTATAAAAGTTGGTATATGTGTACTTCTACTCAGTTTGGACATTAACTCTCTAATGTTTTGGTATCCAGCCATTTTGATATCCTATTTCCATTGGCTCTTCCTATATGGCTTTTCAATGATTTGATTAATCATAATTTTAATTTTGATTCCAAGATTTCTAAATGCATGCTTTCTATATACATACAGGTAACTTAAATTTTATATTTGAATGTTGACATGGTACAGTATAATCAATGTAATTAGATTCAAGTATGGGAACATTCTCATTTTAAGATGCAGCAAAGTGTTGTGGATTTTAATTTCATTTCTTTTCAAAATAAATATTCCTATTTCAAAATAATAGTCAAGGACTAGTGGTTGGAAGTAGGTTGGAAATAAAAATAAATAGACTTCCAGGTCCTATCAGTGATCATGAAAATTTTGTCAGAGAATACATACTTAAGAGACGAAGTAAAACAGAGTTTGGCAAAATTGGGTAGTACAGACGTGTATCCCAACTTGTGATGCTTACCCAATTAAGGCTGTTTTGAGTTTTGTCTATCAATACAGACAAGTGATTCTGAGATAGTCTCTCCAGTAAAGAGAAGCTTTAGGTGTAGTAAACCCATTTTACACATCAGCGCATTAAGGAGCATACCTCTGTGAAATGTGATTGTCATGGTTGTCATCATGTCGGTGAAAAAAGTGGAGAAAGCCATAAAGGGAAGTTTACTGAGCATATCACAAGGGGTGGGGGACAGGGAAAACCCTCCATACAACTGAAGGCATATTCTTCAGCTACATCTTCAGGCCTTACCTTGGTATTCCTCCATGAACTTAACTTACACAATTCTTTTTACACCAACTAATTTGAAGGGAAAAAAATGAACATCGCAAGAAGTCTTTGCAATTCTGAGGTATATATACTGGCATTCATAACTATACGAGGGCTTTGTAATCTGGGGATTTCTGAGTGGATGATAAAATAGTGATTTATACATTTATGGCTGTTCTTAAAAGCTAGAAATTAAATGTCCCTACAGTATATATTCATTGGAGTTTGTACTTTCAGAATATAATTCCCTTTTCTTCTAAACCCCGTACCCCCACTTCAACATTTCTCTGAAGGAATAAGAGGTATATAAAACATCTGACATTAACAAGATTCCCTAGTAATTTTCTGGTCATATGCATTGTCTTCACTGTGTATTATGAATTTATTTCAAATGGGTAAGAATACTTTGCATAATGAGGCAAAGCTTTTAAACAAGATGGTTTTGTGAATAAGGCATTGTTCTATTTTTTGAAAGCTTAGCTCTGTCTTAGTTACACAAAATGCAAGATTTAGAAGCATGTAAACCAATAATAGTTATTCAATCTAAGCTGTAAGGGTAACTTACTATGGGCACTGGAGGTTGAGATGGGATATTGTATTTGCATATATACAGTATATGGAAAACTATCCTACCATTTTATGGAGCAGCAATCATATTTAGTTTAATGTCTTTTAAGTCCCATAAAAAGATATTAGGAAATTTTGCTATTTGGATGGTGAGCAATCAAAGCTGTGGTGTTAACTCATCATAACACTACTCGTTTGACTCTTCAGGCTTCATTAAATTGGGGATATAAATATGCCAGATAACCAAATGAAATTAGAATGCTCCTGTTCCAGGTTTAGAGGAGGCTGAATGAGCTCGGCACCTTTTTTATATTTGTGGTTACATACTGCACTTGCTGACCTTGTGATTGCAGGGCCACTTCAACGAGCACCACGATTAACATATATCAGTAATTCTCAACTTTATGCTGTAACTATCTACCAGATCCTGTAAAATAGGTGTGTCCCGAACCTTTCCCTTCATCAGTTCCCTCATTCTTTGTGTCTTGTACACCTAAGGCAAGCCCAAAATGAGTTTTGAGGCTATTCCAAGTAATAACACTTCAGAGCTAGACCATGGCAATATTGCGGGGAGCTTGGAAACAGTATAATAATAACAATGGGTCATTGTAAATTTGCTGCCATGAACATTGGGGTGCATAGGGTCTTTTGAATTGGTGTTTTGGGGTTCTTAGGGTGTAATCCCAGCAGTGGAATTGCCCGGTCAAAAAGCAGTTCCATTTTTAGTTTTCTGACAAAATTCCATGCTGTTTTCCACAATGGCTGCACCAGCCTGCATTCCCACCAACAGTGTACTGGGGTCCCCTTTTCTCCACAACCTTGTCAGCACTTGTTATTTGTTTATTTGGTTATGATGGCCATTTGGACTGGTGTGAAGTGGTATCTCATTGTGGTTTTAATTTGCATCTCTCTAATGGCTAATGATACTGAGCATCCTTTCATATGTCTATGGGCCCTTTGTATATCCTCCTTGGAGAAGTGTCTGTTCAGGTCCTTTGTCCATTTTTTAATTGGGTTGTTTGTTTTCCTGGAATTACAGTTCAGCCAAGTGCTAGAAGCAACCTAAGTGCCCATCAGTAAATGAATGGATCCAAAAACTATGGTGCATTTACACAATGGAAACTATGCAGCAGAAAGAAAAAAGGAGCTCCTACCCTTCATGACAGCATGGATGGAACTGGAAAGCACTATGCTAAGTGAAATAAGCCAAGAGGTGAAAGACAAATACCATATGATCTCATCAGTAAGTGGAACCTAATCAGCAAAACAAACAATCAAGCAAAATATAACCAGAGACATTGAAATAAAAAACAAACTGACAGTGACCAGAGGGGGGGTGGAGGGGTTAATGGGAGAAAACAGGGGAAGGGTCGGCAAGGAACATGTATAAGGACACATGGATAAAGCCAAAGGGGGGTAGGATTGCGGTGGGAGATGGGGATGGGTGGGGTGGGGGGCAGTGGTGGGTGGGAAATAGAGACAACTGTACTTGAAAAACAATAAAAAAAGAATAACAATAAGTCAAATCATGCAATTCTTATCATCTATTGTTTATCAATTGAGTATTTGGTATTTGGAAGTTCTGTCTCTGCTGCCTTTCTTGGAATTCATTTATTGATCCTCAAAATGAGCAATAGTGATCTAAAATGAAGGTAAAATATTTAAATGATTTAGACATACAGACCAGAAGCAAAGTAAATTGCCTTTTTATAATTCTAATAGCTTTAAAAATACCTACTTAAATGTTGAGGAGAATAATGCTGTAAAAATGGACAATATTTCTACCAAATTCTGGGGTCTATATACAATTTTCATTTTAATCCTCTATATCTACCCATGACAGAGAAAACAAAAGTCATCTTAATATTATAACTGTTCCACATAATAAAAAAATTACATATATGTGATAATTTGAGATTTTGTTTTATTCTGATCTATTGAGAGAAGTCTCTCAGAGGCAACCATATGACTTAACACACAATCAGTACATATTTAAAACAAACAATGTTAGGACTCTTCTTGCTCTTCATATGTATTTGTGGAATAATTTGAAGGAGAGTGTTAACATGAAAGACAAATTCTTATCCATTGCTGAGAATTTTGAATGAAATACATGTGATTCCTGAACCCAAAACTGAAATCTATGCAACATTTTTTAAAAAGCACACATAAATATTACTAACTTTATAGATGTAATACCATACATTGTCTTACAGCAACATTTATTACTATATTTTATTGTAAATATACACATTAAATTTTAACTTAAAATATTGTGGCAGTTTAGACCAGAAATCTAACCAATATTTGTAAATTATTAAATGAAAAGTATATTCTGAGTTCTAAGTAATAAATTCATAAATGTCCATTTGCAAAAATTCATTTATGGATTGGTGATCTGCTGGACCCCATTCAACAAATGAGAATTGTAATCCTAATTGTCACTAAATTATTTCACATTCCTAAATATATTTCCATTGCCAATGTGTATGCAAATGATATTGACAAATACTATTGAATAATAGCTATTTAGCAGAATTTTTTAAATATTTATGGTTCCCTACAAATATTTTGAGCTTGTCTCAGAGTAAATGTAACTGTAAAAATAGACATCAAATGTAAAAAATTACAAAATGGTTTACTTTGTAGAAAAGTAACAATAATTAATATTTATGAATAAAATATAGGTTAGTTTAATTCACTATAATTATAATAATTCTTTGATTATTTAAATTGTGGTCTAAATTTCTCAGAATCCAAAGTTCATTTTCAGTTGAGTAATTAGATTAGGTTAACTAATTTCTGGTTCTTTTTTTTAAAATAAAATTTACTTCAATATAAATGATTCAGAATAGTTGGTAATTATTGAGAAATGAAAATAGACAATTATGCTACTGTAACTTAATACTGAGTTAGACTTTTTGACAGATTATTTGTTTTATTGGTAAGTATAACCAGAGAATATTGTCACCTCTTTCTTCAGTGTATAGAGAGTTCAAAAACATTTACTGGTGGAAAATTTATCTCACCCTTATTTGCTTACTAGGAACATTGTTAAAAGAATCTTTTCACAGCTCAGATCCATTATGTCCTGGAATGTCAATTGAAAGTTGTTTGCTTGGTTTCCAGTAGAGAGTTAGTTATTGTGTATCTGTCTGCACTATTCTCATTGTGAGTGACAATCATAGACCATTCTGCTGAATACCACCCCTGTCATTGTTGGCGTTTGCTACTTGACGATTTTGTCTTTTTTCACCTTACTCTTTACAAGTGGATAGAAAATCAAGTAATTCATCAGAAGAAATACAAAGTTAACTCAGCTTTCAAAACCTTGCCTGCTGTCATTTCCTATAGTTAAGATTTTTACCTGAAGCATTGAATGGCTCACCCTGACATCAGACTGCAGTAATTAATCATTAAACAGTGATTGAGGCAGTGGACCCCAGAAAATATCTCCATACACTGCCATATGCTGGAGCCAGCTGCAAGCTAGTACTTAGAGAGAAGCAGCACAGAGGAGAACAGCGCCTGACAGTTCCCTGCTGTGAAGTCCAAGTACAGTGTGCTTCTAACTAAGGGCCAAAAACAGAACGCTTGCTTGTGTTGACCTTCATTACCTGACACTGTTTAAAAGATAAAATGTCAGTGTTAATGTACTGGAAGTTTAAACATTTAATCACATTTTAATGAGTATACCAGCATTTTTTGCACTTCAACATTTATTTTTGTAAGTTTTTTTTCCTTAACAACAAATCACTTCAGCAACATATACCTGCTCTCAAACAACAATAACAACAACAACAACAACAACTTAAAACTGACTACTCACAGGAAAACCTAATAAAGCAAATCTAATACATTGAATTTTTTGTTATTAAGGAAGAACTGGAGGGCGGGTGACATGGATATTGCCTTGAAATATTTAAATGGTTATTGTGTAAAAAAGAAAGTAAATCCATGTCTGTTTCTCCACAGCCAGTTAAAAGAACTCAAAAGTACAAATTATTAAAGGGTGTATTTGTATTTAAAGTAGAATTTACTAACAAATAGAAATAATAATGCCATAGCCTCTATTATGAGGTAGTGAGCTTCCTATCACGTATAGGGAGTCGTATTTGTTGTAAATGTAGTCGGAATCCCTTGAATAAGTGGGATGTCAGATCATATTATCAATTGAAGACTATTACATTCAAGTTTATAAGTGATATTTACCAACTGCTATACACTTACTGCATTAGCTATTTTACTGATTTATTCAATGATAAAACATATTCTAAATACAAATAACCTTTTGTGCTTATTGATTATAGAGGGTAACTCTTGTTTGTAATAAGGATTTTATTTTATTTATTTTTGTTTTATATGTTCTGAAAGAAAAGTGAGAAGTTTGTATTACTTTCATTAAATAAAACTCATATAGTGACTCTAGTCTTATGTATCCATATGTAACTGGCATTCAGGAATTCTCCTTTGAGCACAAGCCCCCAGTCAGAGATGTTTGCTAAATTTACACGTGGAGAGAGCTTTCTAATTAGGGTTTTTGTTGTAACTGGATAATATTTTTAAAAATAAAAATAAAAATCTTAAGTAGGAAAGACTACAAAAAATTGTGTGACTGAGAACCGCTGTCTTTAGGTGATACTATTTTTCTCCGTTACACAGATGAAGCAACCCATGTACCAGAAGGGTTAAATAAGTCTCCAATATACTGGATAGAATGTCTGAATGTAGAACTGAAATATTTGAACATGACAAATTTCTCAGTCTTCAGTTTATGGGATTTCCCTGCCAATTATTTCAGATCTTATTGTAGAGGCCAAGCTTTGCTCAGATCAGATAAGAACACATGCATAGAGCAGAAATAAGAAGTTTATTTGAAATAAATATTTTTACTATGTTAAATCATAAACTTCTTGCTTACTCCTTTTTGTTCTATCTAGAAAATGTTGTTTTTGTTTCTTTTTGTTTGTTCGTTCACTTGATACGATAATGGGAATGTTTATAGAATGAAAAAAGTATGCATTAATACATTTTACAACTCTACATGATTAGCAACATCACTCTCATGACATTGCTTGGTATTTAGTGGTACTTTTTATTAATGTGTGTATATGTAGATGGTGCATAATTCCTTTAAGCAAGAACCAAAGGATTTAGGTGAAAGGGATATTTAAGATTATCTTTTGAGTTGTAGAAATTTACTAGATTTTTTTCCTAGCATAGTGAAATGAGACTTCAAGGAAGTTTCACAAATGAAAATTATTTGACAAGATCTGTGAAGAAGAGCTTTTTGCTAATTAAAGGTCTAGTCATGATGAACTTTAATATATTTTTCCTTTTCCTTAAGAATTCACATATGTTAATTCCTCATGCAAAATTGTAGATTTCTACGCTATTTGAATTCCTAGTGCTGGTGCCTGCTGCTTGTGCCTTTAAAAATAACAGCTGCTTATTTGAGGACCGCAGGTAGTTCTGCGGTCAGTGCTGCAGCCACTGTCATCTGCCTTTGGCATAGAGCTCCTGCGCCTTTCACGGTGGACAGGTGTCTCCCATTTCCTGCGATTTTCCTCCAAAATTGTACATTAACACCCAGTACCAAACAACAAAAAGAATAAAGTGATATTTCAAAAGGCTTAGATTTCCTAGTGCATGATTGCCTTTAAAGTTTTTATACTGATTCAAATTTATAGCTTATTTTTATGCATCTAATTTTAAGGGTTTTTTTGCTCATGTAACCCTGAAATATAAATATTTTCGTGGCAGAGCATATTTTAAAAAATCTCTAAAATTAATGGTAAGCACTAATCTACATTTTTCATGATGAATCATCACTTTCACTAGGATTAAGAGTAGTAAAATTCCTGATTTAAGACTGAAATATCTGTTTTGTCTTCATATTGTAAATGAAATTTCCTTAAAATTAGAGTTAGAGTTGTCAAGATCAATTCTTTTTTTAAATGTTCTTTGTTGTTTATTTATAACATACAGTTAAATGTGTGCATGGATATATAGTTAGAAAACAAAAACAACCAAAACCCTCAGAAGATCTCTACTTTTAGAAAATGCAGGTTGAATAAAATTGGGCCACTTTGGAGGGTCATTTATTAGTGTCGTGAATGAGGCCACAGAGAAGGAGATAGCATTAAGTTGACCTGTAGGCCCATGTCAGCTCCTTTGGTGCTCTTAAAATAATTACAGAAAATGCACATTTCACAAACATTGACTAACACCTAACACATGTGGCTCGAATGGGTTCATGTCACAAACAGGCACACACAAATTAAAACCTGTTGTGTGGCATAAATTCAAGTAAGTACCAATAATTTAAAAAGTTCAAGCAGAATGAAATGAAGCTACTTTGGAAGTCCTATACGTCTATCTAACTTAATTTCATGTGAAGAACAGTTTCTTGAAAAACATTGCAAGTTTTTCCCAGTATAAATGTGAGGCAATCAAAATCATTTTTAATTAAAGTTCTTTCTCAGTTCACTAAGGAATACTGAGAGAATGCCAAACTATATTAATGTACTCCATTATGACTTTGACTGTATTTTACAACTTGAAAAATTTTCATTTTTATGGTGCCATCAGCCTGATACTTAATAGAAAATGTTTTATTGACATTTATGTTCTTTACCTAATGATGTGTATTTAAATGATGGCTGCCATCTTCATTAGAAGTGACTTTTGAAAGAGTGATAAGAGAACAGGGAAACTTGGTATTCTAATTGTGCTTGCAGAATATAACCTTGGGTTAAATATTTTACTGATATTTAACTACAAGATTTGATTGAAAACACCAAAAGCTCCAACATTATATGAATGTTTCATTGTGATTCATTATTTTTACTGATCCATGAAATACACATATGTTTTCATTCCATTTTCTATTTGTTCTTAAAAATAAATGTATGATTTTTAATGAAAAAATCCAAATCCCTAATACTTTCAATAATGATCAGAATATTGAGATACGAGAAGTCATTCAAAAAATACAATACACTACACTAATATGCCCAGTGTTGCTGAGCATTTACCAGTCAGCTATATGTACTACTGATGCACACAAAAATCCTGATTCTTCAAACAACTGGCTGATTGTAACCTACATACAGCCTTGATTTAGTTATTTTTATTCATGTTAATCATAGTAAGACAATTATTCATTCAATCACTATTTTTACCTTGTCAACTTACAATTTGTAATCTTTTGTTAAAAATTGCTCAGTACCATGTCTGAAATAAAAATTTGTCAATGAAATCTTTATTATTAAGAAAAAAATCTAAGAAAAAGTATATTAAACCTGATCAAGGATATTATAATTGTTTTATCTCTAAATCTGGCAATATTATATAATTTATTTTCCATTGAAAAATAATCTACCCTTTCACTCAAAATGTAGATTTAGATACATATTTGTATTATATTGAAAATGAATAAAGCAATATTTACTTTTAGAAGTTGACCACTCATATACCTTATTTCATCTTATTAGGGAAATTTACTAGTTTTCCCAGCATAATTCCAAATTGGAATTTGTATTATTTCTTCAAATACAATTATGACTTTATTATTCTTTTCTGGATTATGTATCTACTTTATGGTTGCATTTATATACTGTTTTGTAATTATTTGTTTTTTATTTTTGTGGTAACGAGTCTCCACGATAGCTCCAATTGTCCCACTTCCATATTGAATCATGGCGCTTTCTGTATGACAAAATGACTACAAAGTAGGTGATAGTGTGTGACTTCACAGGCTAATTCATAAAAGAGAATAGAGCTTTGGCACTGTGTTCCTGAATTAGTTACTATGGAAGAAACCAACAGTGATGCTGAGAGGAAACTCAAGGTCTAGGTGGAAAGAAATGGAAGCTCTCAGCCAACAGCCATCGCCAGCTTTCTAGCTGAGTGGGTGGGCCTTGTCAGCGCCCAGCCAACATCTGTGATCTTCCCCCAACTGCACTACAGATACTTAGTACAGTGCTTATCACAAAGAAGCTTAAAAGAGTGAACATCTATTATTCAAATATTAAAAAAAGAAGAGCTCAAAATCAACTTGGCCAAGGAAAATATTATTTTTAATAGTAGGCAACAGGCAAACATAAATTAAATCATTTGATTCAGCAAGACAATTCATCTAATTACTCTGAATCAGATAACTTATCCCAGCAATCCAGCCATAGAAAGGTTTACTCAAAATTAGATATATGTTAAGAATGATCTAAAATAGCCCTGAGTGGTATGGTTCAGGGGTTTGTGCGTCATCTGGCAAACCAAAAGGTCTCTAGTTTGGTTTCTGGTCAGGGCATATTCCTGGGTTGCAGGCCAGGTCCCTGGTTAGGAGCATGAGAGAGGCAAACTGAACAATATTTCTCTCAAACATTAATGTTTCACTCCCTCTCTTTATCCCTCCCACTCCCTCCTCTCTAAAAATAAATAAATAAAATCTTTAAAATTTTTCTAAAATATTTGGATGGTCAAGAAATTTATAATACCAAGAGTTTAAAATTAACAGCTTCATATGTTTTTCCTGTGTTCTGGGACATGAGTGCTGGATCACCACTTCCCAGGCACATCGACAGAAACAAAAATACCCATGTGCCAACCACTAAAAAGAACTTTGCTAAAATCCCTTTAGTTCTGCCTGATGTGATACTTAAATATGGAAAATTGAATCCCAGACTTTTGTCTCAGAGCTAAGGCTTGAATGAATTCTGCCAGCTTTTAACTTTTTTTCCTGCATCATTAGATCCTCAGAAAACTGGATCAAGTTAATTTCACTTACACCAATAACACCTCTTCATTAAATATAGTTTTAGGATATTTTCTTGTCTTTTATTGAGAGACAATATAAGAATTAGTCCTATGTAGAATGCTTCTTATAATAAACGTGTTCAGATAGAGAAGTTTGGTGAAGTATTTCTATTTATCAGAATTGATTCTAGAAATGCACAATTCATTATGGATCACAGAAAAACTAAAGATATTTCTAGGTTTACATATAAATAAGATTTTAATAAAAGATGTGAACTAGCACCAGGATTAGAAATA
This sequence comes from Trachops cirrhosus, assembly GCA_028533065.1. Classification (NCBI taxonomy): domain Eukaryota; kingdom Metazoa; phylum Chordata; class Mammalia; order Chiroptera; family Phyllostomidae; genus Trachops; species Trachops cirrhosus. The sequence goes on from CM052539.1 coordinate 25,580,776, forward strand.
GCATCTGATTATTACATTTTTTGAAAAGTCTTTATTTATAAACTAATACAAATAATAGGGATAGAATACCTAACATACCACACATATTTTTACCAATTATTTAAATGACAAAAAATTATCTCTAATGTTGCTTGGCCATCAACAGCTCTTTTTTTGTTGCCTTTTTGAATATCTTTAAATAAAAATAATTGATTTCGAGTATCTTTTAAAAAATCTCTAAACTTCAGTGGAGTCTAGTACCATATGTTATTGTCCTGGTGTTCTAGCAAGAGCAAACCCAGATTAGAGATAAGATTTACATAATCAATGGTCTAACAATGGAAAATCTATTTGAGCAGACTTTACATAAATATGCCATTGACTTGCAGATTTACTAATTACAGTTTCTCATATTGAACATGTCTCAGGCTTTTTTTACAAATTAAATTTGGTCCATTTGATACTATAATTTGATTATTTAATGATCACTATAAACAGAAATAAACTAATAAAGTAATGGCTTGTATGAAGGAGCAATTTGCCTAATGCCTGTGCAGAAAGAAAAACCACAAGGGCAATGCTATTACAGCAAAATAACTTGCCAATTAATTATAGGGACTATAAGTAGATGGTCATAGTAAGGTAGAGAGTAGAAATTGAAATAAAGGGAATATTATATTTAGCAAATAATTAAATTTGAAGTAAAAAAATAGGGAGACTCAGAAAATGATTCATATTGGGGATATTTCCTCTCATAAAACCACTTTTTAGTTCAGCCATTTTCAAAGAGGTCATTTTCTTCCCTACCTTTTCTTAGCCATCATAAAGACCAACAAAATGTCTAAAATGTTTTGTTTTCAAATAATTATGAATGAAATCCTTCCTTTCCGGCCCTTTTATTGTTCAGGTGACAATATACAAACTCAGTAATAAATCAACTCAGCCAATTAGAGCATTAACCCATATCTCTGAAACATTTTCTTAGTCATGTATTTTTTTATGTTAAAAAAGAATATCTTTCCTGTTTTTACTGTCTTGTTCTTTGGAACAGATAATGATACTCATAAGGCCATGTTTCTTTCTTCTCTCACTCATTTTTTTTAATTTTCAGGAGATTTTCTTTTCTGTATTTTCTTGGTAGAGGATAGAGCTGAAACTATTAGTCAATATCCTTCATGATCTCTATGTGAAAGCTACTACTTTTAAGCTCTAATTAGCTTTACCAGCTACCTTTCCACTTTAATGTTATATTCATTTATTTTATCATTATTTTGCTTATTTTTGTATTATTTAGTGTCTGTTATTTTCACATTACAATATCAGAAACATGAGGTAAGAAGCCTTGTGCCAAAGCTTACCATAGTGTCAACTCCAGAGTAGCAGCTTAATAAATATTTGTTGAATAAATAAATTAATGGTCCGTGAAGGTGATTAAAAGCAACTTAAAAAATTTGGTAGTACAATAATTAATGTTAGAATATTGGTGATATTAATTATTTTTAGAATGGCTGCTACTGCTGCAAACCATTGCACATAATGTTTGACATTTATATTTTTGACAATTGACCAGAAACTCAACTTATATCAAAATTGTAAATGAGGCTGCCCAGACACTGAGTTCAATTCTGTACAGTCTCAGCCTGGAGGCATGCCCTGATGGTCCTTTTATCTACTTAACTCTTTATCTGGGAAAAGGGAGTAGAAGTAACACATCAACAGTCAATATCATTGACTAGGCTGTCCCAGTTTTATTTATTTTCTAAAGTTTATGGTTGAACATTATCTGCCTTATCATGTGATTTAATTTTTTAAATGTAGAACTGAGGACTCTTATGACAAGAGGTGGCAGTACTAAGGCTTGGACAAGCTTTTGGACAATTCCAACGTTAGTTACATGATGAGACTGTGATTTTCCATTCCAACATGAGAGACATTAAAGATGTTTGGAAACAATGGGAACTGAAAAGTTTACATTTTTATTTGCATACTATCCATATATCTTTTTTAAAAAAAGTGTTTACCAGTGTTATGGGAAATAAAGATTTATTTAGTGACATGAGCAGTTTGATACATTTGACAGAGAACAAAAAGAAGCAGAAAGTATTAACCACATAATGAAATGCAGTATATTATTGTATGACATCAATTATATTCTTTAAAATAAAATAATATAAATGAAAGTGCAAAGAAACATTAGCTGTTTTATTTGAACTTATTACATTAAGGAAATATATACCTGTTTCCAAGATGGATGCTTACTATATTCCTATGTTGCTCCTTTAATATAACACACAAAATATGAATTTTTTGCACTGTTTACAGACTTTTTAGTAACATTAAGGTAGATGAAGGGTACATGTTTTTCTCAATCTTAAATCTTTTCACAATCTTAACGGAACACAGGTCTGGCTGACTGCTGCAACATGAGACAGGTGCTGGTGAGAAAGGAAATGGTTTATTTCAGATGCCGGCAACTTAGAAGACGGAGGACTCTTCTTCCAAAGCCCATCTTGCCTGCTCTGGTCAAGCCAGTGATTCTTATAGGGAGTTGGTGGGAATTAGGGAAAGGGAACTTCCCAGGGGAAATATGGGCATGCAGTTTCTGGGGAGAGAGGAAAGAAGGCATGCAGGCAGTGTCCTTGCTGGTCCTGACATGGACTTTTCATGGTCAGCATCCTTGAGTTGGCCATCTGTTTTTTTGTCAGCTGAACACCTGAGCCACGACCTTGAGGTCAGGTTGCTTCTTAGGTTCACACAGGAACTGTAACTGCTGAACTATAAAGTAAAGTTAGAAAAGAATCTTTTAACATGCAAGCTCTACTTTTGGGAAAAAAGTCAAGTAGAATACCTAGTTGGGTTTAATATTTACTAAGATTAACATGGGTAGCTTTGTATAAGTATAGTGTGTTCATTCCTGTTACATTAATACCTAACTTCCTGCTTTCTGGTATTTTGAAAAAGAAACTAACATAACCAATAGTATATTAAATATTATTTTAATATTAAAAAATATATTAAATATTAGAAAATTTACTAGAATATCCATATATAATGTATTTATATAGATAGGAGTAAATACTTGTATAGTGTTAATTAAGGATATAAGCTAAAAATAGTACTTAATACTCAAGGTATCTATTCCTTATCTTTTTATGAGTGACTCAAGAAAGACAACTAATCTTCTTTTAGAATTTAAAAAGTAAAATATAATACTTTTAAAGTATATATATTTTAATTATACATAATTTATATGATCTCAAAATAACCTAAAATTTCCAAAGCCCCTAGGGAATTCATAAAAATGGCCTCTTGGATTTTGAGAAACTGGCAAGTATTGCAGAAGTTATGCTGAGACAAGGAGTTGCTTTCTAGTACCTTTAAATTAAAATTTAAAAAACTCTGAGTTTTTATTTTTTATGAGACAAAAGTCAAGCAAAACAGTCCTCTCAATCTCAAATACATATAATAGAGCTACAAACTCTCACAGCTAATTAATTATGCAAGGTACCTATTAGAAGAAAAGTGAATATTTGTTAGTTTATTCAATAAACTTTTTATTCACTGATGTTTTAGAGACTCAATTCTTAATAAAACATAAACACAATGCAAGAAACACACAGACATATAATAGGGTGAGATTATTAACATGCAGGGATTTAGGAGAGGAGATTCTTGCCATAAATGCTTAATATCGACCCTTTATCCACCTTTTATTCTCCCCACTCCACACACCATCTGAGGCAAGAAAGACAAAGTCCTGAAGGTGTGGTATGGTAATTAAATGGCTGATCATAGACATTAGAGGATGCAAAATAGTCTCTAATTAGACTGAGCAAGAGAGTGTTAAATGTGTGACTATTTATAGGTCTCCGATGGGACAAGTAATGTATGTCAGGGGAGAGGAGATAAAAGGGATAAGATGAGAAAGGAATAGAACACTTGGATTGAAAGAAAACTTATTTGTAGGAGAAATAAGAATCTTCCAGGAGTTTCTGAAGTCAAAAGGCAGTGTAGTAACAGATGATTAAAAATCTATTTTAGTTAACAGTATACTCAAAGCACCTAAAATATTTGCAAGAGACTTAAAATGAAAACGTTAGAATTTCTATTGCTTTTAGGCTCCTTTAGACATGACATTTTTCCATGACTTGACTAAATAAATGCATCACTGCTTTGTAAGCATTAGAAAATAGCAAAATTACCACAACTGTTCACTTAGGAAATACTGAAAGAGGCCCTATGTTGGGAAAAACAGATGATGGATTTAGTTTACATAGTTGAATTTAAGATACCTTTGAAATAGCAAAGACTAGACTCAATTTAGCAAAGACTGGATTTAATGTAGGTTGAATACATTGGCCTGAAGCTCAAAAGGGGTAAGTGTTTGAGAGAGGGACGACCAAACAGGGTTATCAACAGGGAGCTGAAGAGGACCTCCCCATCTCTCACTCATGACAGGAAAAATAATTTTTACAAATTGACATTTAGCATAGAGAATATTTAATTGGTTCCTGAACTATGCCTGTGCTGTGGTCATCCTTAACATTATCCCCAAACTTCAGTTAAACCTGCAAAATGAAGCAACCCTAGAAAAGGAAGAAACAATCAATTTCATGAGCAAAATTAAGAGAGAGAGGACAGGAGCTGTGGAACTGGGCACAAAGGTACACAGTAAGAATTGAGGGAAAGTGAATTTGAAGCAAGAGTTAACCATGGAAATTTGAAGTTCCAATTTCCTCAAAAATCTCTAAGGAAAGACTATACATTGGAATTTCCATACTTTATAGGATTAAATATTGAAACTGTTTTAATATTAAAGAAAATTGTAACTAATATTGATATATAATTTAAGGTATTTTACTCAGATATTTAGACACCATCAAGAAGGCACAATAGAAAGCCCCAGCACCTTCCCCCTCACGGAAACAGTCACTTAACAACCAGGTAAGGAGCACCATAGTTTCAGGAGAGGTCCAAATCCCAGTTAAGTAGTTGCAGTACTCCAGGTGAGCACAAAACCAAGATCGGTCACACTGAAATGGGTGAAAAAGAAATCACTCTACCTATGTCAGCCCCTCCACCAAGCCAGCACAGGCTAGCACCAAGATGACAACTTCTCTGTGATGGAGGAGAAGGGAAGAAGGAATGAGCTGAATGTCCGATGCCCCTGGCTTTTTGGTGAGCTCCCAAAGGGGTCAGCTCAGCCTTGGCTCACATGGCACTGAAAGTTCAAATTTTCACAGTTGAGATTTTGGGGGCAGCTAGAGATATGGGCATCTTCTTGCAGCTGCCACTGCTTTATTAGGCTTGTAGGAGGCTCAAAACTCAGGCCTCTCCTCCAACAAAATGAGAGGAGCAGAATGAGATTTCAGTGTGCCCACCTTTCAGTGGGCTGTCCGAGGGACTCGTGTCTGTCCATTCTCACACAGAGTTCTGAAAGAAGCGACATTGCCGTACACCAGAGAAACAAGAGATTAAACTTCTTTGCTCTTGCTATGGTTAAAATAGCCTTAAAGTTTTAGAAGGGGGCATGTTGAAAAGAGGATAGGGGGACAAAGAAACCCTATGAATGAGAGGCTATAAAAGCCATGTAAGTGGTGCATTGTTTTAAATAGGACAATCATTTGAATGGTGGCCAATAATTCACTATCCATTTTAAGAGACTTGTGTGCAGAAGGCTGAAACTAAGCTGCAAGCAATGACAATGCTGATGGAGCCAGCGAATCACACCCGCCTTCTAAATGGCTTGTACTGATTTGTGAATTGAACTGCTGCCTATGCTCAAGCAGGATTTGATTGTTTTTTCTTATTGTGCCTGCACTCTGCTGAAGACACAAGGTGCCAATGGAGAATTAATCATATATTCTTATACATAACATTGAAACTTTTATTTTTTAATTAAAATTCAAGTTTCTAAAAGTGGATACAGTAGACAGTTGGACAGCCTATTTGGCAGAAGCTGTGTTTGAGGAGGGAAAAAAGAGAGAAACAATTTCTTTACATGACTGCTTTGGATCTCTCTTCTCTCAGCCTTTCTTGGTGCATAAAGTGAAACTTTACCCCACATGCATACTATTTAGAGACAGAAAAAGCTTTGTTTGTTGATGGGTACAATGAAAAATGCATAAATCAACCTTCTTGATTTGGATGACTTGGGTAATTTGCATTCATCTGTTTAAAGAGAGATGTCTTTGGAGACTTTCTATTTTTACATAAAAATTACACTCAGCATCTCCCAGCCTCCTTTGTTCACTAAATTTAGATTTGCTCACTTATACAATTCAGAGGGCCTCATTTGTTCAGAGGGAATTTATATGCTACTTACTGCATCCCCTCTTCTCACCTACCTCCTTCGAAACTGTACACACACGTAGGGGCTGCAGCCCCTGCCCCCCGCAGTGCTCACACCCTGGTGATTCATGGAGTGCACACTTGTGGGTGAAAGCCACCTCTCTGTTACAAACCAGACCAGAAAAATTGGCAAACGGTAAGGTTTGCAAATACCATAAGGCTTTATAAGAGTAATTACCCAGGCCTTCAACATTAATAAGCAGTTAGAGGACCAGCCAGGAAACAGTCCACTGAATCTGAGGTTTCCACAATTCTGGTCCTGTGGCTTTGTCAATAACAGAGTCCGAACTCTATGCGGATGTTGAAAAGCCTCGTGATTGCTGTGGTTATTACATCTATATTGCAGTCTTCTTCCCATTGGATGTGTAAGCCCACTCTAATTTGAAAAACTATTAGCCAGGTTGCTGCAGAGAGATGTATGCTATACCGTACGGGAAGAGATCATATCATGAGGTGATGAAAGAGGAAGGGCAGATAAACATTGAAATATATTTTTTAAAAATTGAGCATATAATATTTCTATTGTGCTCTAAAAGCCTTTAAACAAGTAATGTTAAAATGAAAAGAGCCAGAGATTGAAAGTTACATATATCTTTGTTCTTTCCAAAGTGTGTAAACTTGGGCAAACCAGTTAAACCTTTCTAAGATTTGGTTCACTAATTGTGGAATAGGGTTAAGAGTATCCTGAGGGTACCAATGTGAAATTAACAAAGCCATCCTCACGAACAGATGACCTGAGCAGTTACACAGGACCATGTGCTCAGACAGGTCCACGGATGGTTTCATGCTCTGCTGTTGCTGTCTTGAAATTCTCAATATTTTCCCCTATTTTAATTTTGTTTTGGGTCCCACAAATTACATAGCATATTCTGCAATTCATAAATATAACTCATCTGGACCAGTGATTACCACATGTTAGGTGTTCTGTAATTATACATACGTGTGTATGTGTGTGTGTTTATTTATTTATTCTCCTCCCCTTGCTCCCCTGCTCCTAAACATGGAGGGTCAAGGGCAGTCAGAGTGTCTACTGCTTTCATATGACTTCCCATACACGGCTAGGCTCTATTTCATTTCAGGGGTTTCCTTTTTCCACTGTATCTTTGGGTCACTTTCTGTACTGGCTGTACATTACTTAACAGTTTAGTTCCACATCCCCCCTTTCCTGTACACCAGGGAGAAACTGGAGTTAGCTAAAGACATAGGTGCCCTCCTAAAGGACCAATGCACAGGTTCTTCTTTGTAACCACTCACCCTGGGCTCCTGGGCTCTGGTGGGGTGAGGGCAGAGCAGACTGGATTTGTACAAGGAGAGGCAGGGATTTTTGGCTCTGGGAAGAGAGCTGAGGTACCAGATGCCAGGACCCTGTACTGAGTCACTCTCCAACACCACAGACAACATCTTTCTCATCTGGAGCATTCCCTTGCATACAGCGTCAGCCTGGAGGAATCCATTAGCTCTATACTCTGGACTCTCTTTTGCCCCACTCTGCAAAACTCATACTTTGCTGAGGAAGCAGCTGCCTGGTCCACAGTAGAGAGGTCTGCGCAGACTCAGAATGTCAGTGACTGCATGGTATGGTTTTGGGGCAGGGGCTATTTCCCCTACTTTCTTTTCAACCTGACTGGTGCCTTCCCCTCACGGAAGATCTGTTAATCCCACCTGTAGGGTCAAAGTGGCTGCACCTTCTCATCTCTTGGTGGAAATTCCTTAACAAGATCTGGGCAGAACCAGAGATGTCTGAGTTGTGTGGCTTTGGGATGGGAACCATGAGAGCACCTTCCCCCAAGCCTGATTGACCCTTACCCCTCATAGGTGATGCACTAGCCCAACCTTCCAGACTCCTGGAAGCTCCATCCTGTTGAGCTTGAGCTTCTTGCATAATCTTGCACAGAGTGAGTTGTGTGGCTGTAGGACAAGAGCCATTTTCCCTTACACACCTGAGTGGTGCAAAACCCTTCCTTCACATGGCCAAATATTCATTCACTGGGGCCTGATAAACTCTGCTGGCCTCAACCTGACAACTCCCTAAGACCCTCCCCCAACACAATAGTCTGCAGACCTGGCAGGTGGCATGTAGACTTTGTATACCCTGGGACATTTGCTGAGTAACCTCAGACCCAACACTGGCACTGAGTTTGAACCTATATCAATCTGGCGAACACCACTCACCCCTACCTGGTAACTCACCGAAACCCTATCTCATGTAGCTCAAGTACCACTAGAGACTCTTTCAGGGACAGAGTCTATCAGGCAGCCAGCAGGTGGAGGCAGGCAGAGGCAGATCTCAGGGTGCCTTGGGACTTTTGCTGACCTGCCCCTGGGTCTGGTGAAGGTAAAAGCCAGCCTTGGTGCACAGCTGGGTCTTTCCTGTGCCAACCCAGGACCAGCAGAGGCAGCCACAAAATGTGGATCACTTTGTACCTCTAAACAGGTTGCCTAGGGCCAGTCACAGGCAGAATATGGCATTGGCTTGCACTAGAATCCCTTCCAAGAGACCTAGCAAGCAACACACCCAGTGTCCAGCCTCAGACAACTCCAAAAAAGATCCAATGAGCTTAAAAGGTGTTGCATAGCAACAGTGATTCCAAGTGAGAAGAACAAAGTTGGAGGAATTCATGCTACCTAAAATCAAACTATACTCTAAGGCCATAGTAATGAACATAGCATGGTACTGGCATAAAAACAGACATGTAGATCAATGGAACAGAATACAGAGCCCAGAAATAAACCAACACCTTTATAGTCAATTAATATTCAACAGTGGAAGCAAGCACATGCTATGGGCTAAAGGTAATTTATTCAATAAATGGTTTGGGGAAAATTGGGTGGGTACATGCAGAAAAATAAAACTTGACACCTTATACCACACACAAGGATAAATTCAAAATGGACTAAAGACTTAAATGTTAGACTGTAAGCCATAAAAGTCATAGAAGAAAATATAGGCAATAAAATTGTGAACATTGTTTGTAACAATATTTTATCAGATATATGTCCTCGGGCAAGGGAAAAAATAAACAAATGGGACTACATTAAACTAAAAGATTTTTCAGAACAAAGAATATTATCAACAAAATAAAAAGACAACTTCTGGAATGAGAAAACATATTCACCAATGATACATCTGATAAGGGGTTAGTATCCAAAATTCATAAAGAACTCAGCTCAACACCAAAAAACACAAAAAATCCAATTAAAAATGGGCAAAGGACCTGAAAGGACATTTCTCCAAAGTGGACATACAGGTGGCCAATAGATATAGGAAAAGATGCTCAACATCACTAATCATCAGAGATGCACAAACTAAAAGCACAATAAGATATCAACTCACACAGGTCAGAATGACTATCACCAATAAGTCAACAGACAATGAATGCTGGTGAGGATGTGGAGAAAGGAGAACCCTAGTGCACTGCTGGTGGCAATGCAGATAGGTGCAGCCACTGTGGAAAGCAGTATAGAAGTCCCTCAGATAGTTAAAAACAGAACTGCCTTTTGACCCAGTTATTCCACTTCTGGGAATATGTCAGAAGCAACAACAAAACACTAATTTGAAAGAACATAAGCACCCCTATGTTCATTGCAGTGTTATTTACAATCACCAAGACATGGAAGCAGCCCAAGTGCCCATCAGTAGATAAGTGGATAAAACAACTATGGGACATTTACACAATGGGATATAACTTGTCTGTAAAAAAGGAGAAAATTTTACACTTGCAACATCATGGATGGGCCAGGAGATCATTATGCTAAATGAAATATGGCAGTCAAAGAAAGACAAAAGCTGTATGATTTTACTCAGAAGTGAGATGTAATGAACAAACAGAACTAACAAGAAAGTTAGAGACAGACTCATAGAAAGCAGAATGACAGTTTTGAGAAGAGGTAGGGGATGGAGAAACTGAGTAAAAAGTAAAAAGAAATAATGGACAACAGTGTGGTGATGGGGGAGGGTAATGGAAAAAATACAATAAAAACTAAAGAATATTTAAGTTTGCAATGCAAACAAAAAGAGAAAAATCTCAAATAAAGAATCTAACTACACACAATGAGACTAGAGAAACAACAACAAGCAAAGCCCAAAGTGAGTAGAAGGAAATAAATAATGAAGATCAGAGCAGAAATAAATGAACTAGAGTTTTAAAAAATTCAAAAGATCAATGAAACCAGGAGCTGGTTCGGTGAAAAGATAAATAATATCAACATACCTTTAACCAGACTCATCAAGAAAAAAAGAGAGAAGATCCAAATAAATAAAATATGAAATGAGAGAGGAGTATCAACTGACTACACAGAAATACAAGGAATTATAAGAAAATATTACAATCAACTGTATACAAACAAATTGAATAGTCTGGGTGAAACAGATACATTCCTTGGGAAATACAGTCTTCCGGAACTCAGGAAGAATCAGAAAATCTTAATAGACCAATCACAAGTAATGAAAGAAAAGTAGTCATCGAAAAACTCCAGAGGAGTTTTCCGGAGGAGGGGATCCAGAAACCGATACACACTGAAGGGTGACCATGTAAAGATGCGGGAGAAGACGGCCACCTGCACGCCCAGGAGGAAGGCCGCGGAAGGAACGGAGCCAGCCGGCCCCTGGATCTCTCACATCCATAGGCTCCAGAATTGTGAGGAAATAAATGTCTGCTATAAAACACAAAAATAATCTGTATCGTTTAACTACTTTACTATCATAAAGATTGCTGAGTTTCTTTGTCCAAATATGTGGTACCATTTATTTTGACTTTGTCAAACTCTTTTACCTCTAATGCAGAGATATTTCTGAATCTATGAATCTACTTTGATTTTCCCATACTCTATACAGCCATGCACTTAAACATGAAACATAAGTAATACCTTGCATGTCACCTCTTCTATTAAACCCACTGTCTTTGACCTGAAAAGGAGTCAGTTATGTTCTATATGTCCAAAAACTGTAACTTACAACTAAGGGCTAACGATATCATTTTTGTAAAATGACGCTCGAATTGATTATTTTTTTAAATGAGGCACAAAATGCCCTATGTCAGATTAAATTTTTTAAATGAATGACATTATTTCCTTGTGTTTTGTAATATTATGCCAAAGTAATTGCTATTCAAGGATATATTAGAATTGGCATGAGAAGGGTTTTTCAAAAACATGAATTCTACAACAAATGTACATGTAGTTCTGCCTACAGGCTGTGATTCTTTTTCAATAAAGAATGTTTGAACAACTTTCTGGTAGCGTGCTGCTGCTCTCTGTTCAAGGATTAATTAAAACATGTTCCAGTAAAAACCTCCAGTGTGAATACATGGAACCAGAGCATGTTCTGTGTGCTGCCCCTTCTTATGTGATAAGCCACACTTTCTTTCAATGGACGCGCATTGCCTCCATTTTTAGAACTACTCAGCTGGGATAATTACGGAACAATCTCGGCAATGTTCAATAGCCCGTGCGGATTCCTGACAGGGCATGTTGTCTCTTAATTAGGAATTTGAATGCCTAATGCTTGTATATTAACTGAAATAATTGAATAGATGTTGTACATTTCTTTCACTTTTACTGACATCAAAGCCAGACTAACTAGAATCGTGTGTTTTACCAATGAAAATATTTTATTATATGTTGCATAGGAACTAAAGATACTATTGAGTATTATATTGCACACATATTGTTTTAATAATTTTGTTTTCATTTTTGAAGTCAATATTTAATATGGCATTTTACAGATTCTGAAACATCCTGTTATCACCACCTCCTATAACTATTAGAAAACTAAGTTAAATGATAAACTTTTTCCCCCTAAATATCCATTCCTTATTTGGTTGTATAGCACTCTGTGCATTTGTGTGTGGTGTATCACTAATATATTATAAACATATGTATCGTATATATTTAAAATGTTCAGTAACAGTATTTATTCACAACTATTAATACAAAAGCTGTTTTTAAACATAACAAATTGCTCTCGATTAGAAATACACATAATGACCTATTTCCATAAACATTTTTAGTAAGAGATATCTTGATGAGCAAAACCCTGCAGACATTTTATGGAAATTAGACAGTATTGTGCAGAAGTAAATCAGAGCCATATTGTTTTTGCTTAATATTTCTAAGAGGCGAATTATTTTTGCTTGATATATGATGCAAAAATAAAGGACCCTAAGCAGAGGTGAATATGACCTTTTGTATGTTTCAATACATTTCTCCTTTTGTTTTGCTCATGCATCTGGTTTATTTGCAAGATTTTATGCATATAAGAAAAATGCTATTATTTGGGAACTATGTGCTGTGTGTGCTCTCACATGTACAATCGGATTAATATTGATTACATGCACAAAGAAGAATTGCCTTCATGGGCTCAAAGACTCTGAAGAAATATAAATTTTGGTAAAATAAATATTTTGCAATCAAAATGGTGTATACTATTTAGCTTAATTTTTTGGAACAAAAATATAGAGTTTGTCTTACACTAGAGCACTGAAGGATTTAGACATGTTGAATGTCAAATAAAGATATGCATATCAGCTTTCCCCCTAAACAATATGGCTTACTCCACATTAGATTAATGTGGGCGTCATACAAAGTATAGGTATTAGATGCTGTGCAGGAAAACAAAGCTATAATTCAGAAGAAGATGAACTCTGCAAGAAAAGAGTTGGAAATCATAAACTATTTTAATTTTGTGTTATAATTCAGAAACGCAGGCACTCTTTTCATTTTTAAGCAGCCATTCAGCATCTTCTATTTTTTGCATTTTATTTTGCCTTTTTAAAATCAGAGAAGCCATATTAATATGTTAGATGATTTAAATAATATATCAACTCTTCTCTTGTCACTTTTGTTAGAATATATATTGTAAATAATTCACATATTGGCCCATATTTGATAGAAGATGATATATACCATAATGAAAAACTAACAGCAAAATTATTAATAGAACAGGAAATGCTCAATGCCCAACAGTCATTCCTTCTAAACAACAACAACAAAAAAAATTGAATCATATTAATGTATTCAACAGTGCCTTGGTGACACATCAGATGCCATCTGTCATTACATGCTTATTATGTTGCTGAAATAGAATTATGGGGTTTTGCTGACAATTACTGCAGAACGTAGTATGTCACATCCTTCTTCTTTTTTTGGGGGGGAGTATTTCATTTCCACTAGACAGCCTAAAGAAAATAAAAGCAAACATATGAGTCATATTAAGATTTAACTAAGAAATTTCATTCTGTGACTTGTTAGATGTACACCTAGAAATGGAAACATTCTCTTCTTTGATCCTTTGTTCTTCCTTTTAATATACTCTTATGGTAGATATAGTAATTTTATTTATATAAATTTAGGAAAATGGATTTTAATTCAAAATATTCTGTTACCAAGCAATAAATCTTTTGGAATGGAAATTTACAGAAAGAATAATTTACAGGAATCAACTATAATTACATATAATTCATGCTGCAGCTGCTTATAATTGTAGTTTTCCCCAGGACCTTCCCCTACTTATAACCACCTGAGAATTGCTTCTTTGCAAATGGTTAATTGGAATAATAATTTTTCCCTAACTAGATGCGATGGAATAAACGATTAGTAAGAATTCTTTTTTCTCATAATAATCTGATAAAAAGATAAAATTTGGTTTGACAGCAAAAAATGTGACAAATACCTACTATGTGTGAAAAAATGAACGTGATGATGCAGGTTGGGATGCGGGTAAATAGAAATCATGGTCTACCTAAAGGAATTTAAAATCTTGCTAGAGGATTAAAAACGTAACTATACATGAAAACAATGTAAAAATGTAATGGAGAACACTGAGAAAGTAAAAATTGTAAAGGTATCATTTTCTAACTATAAGGCCCATTTCTTTCACAGAAAGGTAAAAGTTAAAAATTTCTTCAAGTAAACTGGCCCATGAGATAAATGCAATGCTGGATCCTCTCTGCATATTTATGTTGTTCGACTTCCAAAGATCATGTGATACAGTATAAGTTAAATACATGGAATTTGATATTAATCAGAATGGAATTCAATATCCAGCACTAGTGCTTTGTGATGGGACAAACTGTTTAACTTATTTGGGGCAAATTATTTAACCTTTTGGATGTTTCCCCTAGTTAAAAATAAGAACAAATATCTACCCTTTGAATCTTATATTCATTCAGATACTGCATATGAAAGACCAATGTGTAGCAAACCCAGGAGAAAATGGGCTATTATGATGGTAGAATTCTATTTGCAGAATTGTGGATAGAGCTTTGTTGCCTACTGGGCAGTAGAATATTTTGTTACAGCAAAAATTAAAAGATTAATATTGTCTATATACATATATTACCTAGAAGTAGTAATTTATGAACAAAACAAAAGTATTTCTGGAGAGTGATGTGATTGAACCCATATTATACAATTAAATTTGTGTACATTCTAATGTGTATGTATATGTAATATATATTTATAGCCCTGGCTGGTATGGCTCAGTGGATTGAGCACCGGCCTGTAAACCAAAGGGTCACTGGTTCAATTCCCAGTCAGGACACATGCCTGGGTTGCAGCCCAGGTCCCCAGTGGGGGGTCACATGAGAGGCAACCACACATTGATGTTTCTCTCCCTCTCTCTCCCCCTTCCCCTCTGTCTAAAAATAAATAAGTAAAAAAATCTTTAATACTATGTATGTTTATATACATATATAATATATATTTGATTGTATATCTATATAACAGACATAAAAGTTTATTCAAAGGAACCTAAAAGAGATGTATAGTTCTCTGCACCTACAAAAATGGTGATATCCTTAAAATCTATTTAGACTAGGTCACCTTCTGTGTATCTCATTAGAGAATTTTGTGATTTGTGAATGTGTCAGTCAAGGGACAGACTATGTCTGCTGAGTCTCTCAATAAGCTGCATCTCCTGGAATTCACCTCCTATGGAGTCCCCATCTACTCAAATATGGGCTGGCCCTGTTACCCATTTTGAACAATAGAATACAATGAAGTATCTCCATGAGGCTTCCAGGGTAGACCATAAGAAAGCCTTATACCTTTCTGCTACGTGAGTGGCTCAAGAACCACAGAAGGAATCAGTCATCTTGAGACAAATAAGGCACTGACTGTCAATGAGAGATTTCCACATCTGTGTTGTGACTAAATTGGGCTCGTGAAGTTCTGGCTTTTCCATCAGTTGCCTAGAAGTTTTGGACACCCATTTCCTATGAGCAGTAAAATTAAGGACACATGTCTTGTGTTGACTAGGAAGAGAATGGAAATAGTAAGAAATCAGCAGATAAAGTGCTTGTTCTTCCTTTCCCTTGATGGGATATTGCAAGATGGAGCAATTTTTACACTGCCTCCATGAAGATATCCCAAGAGACTCAGAAACTGTGTTTATGGAGAATCCAAGGCTCACTCAGGAATAAATCATAGGTTACTTCTCCCACTACTACTGTTTTCTCACTTTTCTGTTTTACTCACTGTTATTTCTCAGATTTGTACCCTCCAATAAAACGCATTATACAAGCTTTTGCCACAAGCCCTATTTTCTGGAAAATCTAAGGGTAGCAACCAGGAAGGGGGCAATATAAAATACATTGGTATATATAAGGATATATTAGAGTGGAAAAGATTGAAATCTAAGGCATTTGGAAATTGTATACTTTCCAAAATATTTTGGAAGTCTAAGATTTACTATGTTGAAATGTTTTGCGTGGTTATGTAGTAGCTCCCAAGCCCCTGTTCTGATACCTGAATATAACCAGTGTCTACTCTGAGTTTGATTTTAGATTTTCCTGTGTAAGCATGCTAAATTTAGGCCCTGATTTTACTTTCAAGATGAATTTGAATTTAAGAGTTAGTTGTATTAAAGTACTGCAAGTTCTCATATGAGAAACTTGCTATAAATACTGTCATGAGTTCTTAAGAGTTGTTACTTTCTTAGGTACATGAAAACAGTTCAAGAGGCAGAAAAATGCTGCTACGGAGTCCGTACCTCAGCATATCCAAGACCAGGGATGGAAGTCAGGTGAATTAGCTGCAGGTGCTTAGGGTTTGGAAAGTGCTGAGGGGACAAAAGGCCAATGTGTTGGCTCCAGGTTAGTTCTTATGATCAACTATTCTTTTTATCTTCCCATAAGACTACCTCTCTCGTTTGTTGCCGAGGATGGGAGGGATAAGAGGAGGGGGCCAAGAAGGAGTTAGAATGTTTGATTTCAAATAGGAAATAGAATTCCTTAGACAGCCACGTAGCAATGGAAAAAAAAACACATTAACTGAAGCAGACAGAGGAGGGCAGCAGGGGTGGGGCATTAGAATTTTTCACATAATTTAAAGCATTAAAAGTAAATCAAGACAATGGCCTATTCAGTGTTTAGACCTGTGCAATTTCTGGCCTCTTTCCATATATTTTTCTTTTGTTTATCTCCAGAGAGATGCCCACATGTGTACAATACAAAGAACTGAGTCATAAAAGCGGAGGCCTGTTAGCCTCCCTGAGGACCAATTAATGGTGCTCCAAATCTTGTGGGCAGGCAGATAAAAAGGATAGAGAGAGCGAGGGGAAGAGAATGAATACTCAACTAGATAGGGCAGGCTTCTTTTTTTTTTCAGATGTTGGAAGAGACTCCTTTAGTTATTCTTATCTAACTTCTCTGGGGTTTGTGAGTGCTTTTGCTTCCTTATTTTTTCTCTCAACTGCTTCTGTAGTTCTCCTAGTTGTAATGTGAACAGAGAGAAAAGTAGTACTTCAAAATATCAATTAGGCTTTCATCCAAACTGATGACAGCACGAGCCTGGCTGAAAAAATAAATAAAAAGGCCATTTACAATGTTTCTGTCCCTCCTTTCATATATTGGCAGTTTTATTGATAGGTGCTTGAGTGCATATTACCATTTGTGTCTCCAAGCTGGATATTACTGTGAATGCAAGGAGCTTTGTAGTTCAACCTTTAACTCAATCTCACCCCCCACGAGTCCACAGGCCTTTGAACAGCAACGGAGTGGCACTTTGAAATCAGGAGTTGAAAGTGTTTGACATGGAAAGGGGAGCTTGAAAGTCTTGCTCTTTGAAACTTTTCAAAGTCCCACAGAAAGTACAGGCAGGACAATAATGGGCAGGCTGGGGGATCTACGGGTGAAGACAGGATATGTGGTAATGAGGATTTAAGTATTCCTCTAGCTTCATCCTACTCTGCTTCCTCTGCACGAGGGAATTAGAACTGCCTCACAAGATAACAGAGTTGCCTTTTGGTGGCAGTATTTGGGTTTTTTAAAAATGTGGTAATTCTTTGCTTAGCAGAAAAATTGATCCACCCAGTGAAAATTAGAAAGTAGACATCAGAATTCTCTCTTGTCCTGGGAAGTTAGAAGACTGTTGCGTGGTGTTTGCAAAGCTTTCCATTGACCAATGCTGATTTCTGAAGCTAATCTCCTGGAAGGAAAATGGGCTGTTTCACATTACTTGGAAAGGGACTTGGTCATTACTGTGGCATTTCCTTTGCTTGACCAATAAGCAGATTAAATTCTAATACCACCATTTATTTTAAAGCCAAATTCAGATGATTGTTTAGTATGGTGAGGTAAGATTATACCTTAATTTTGGGAAATTTAGCTCTATGTCAGCAGAATGTAAAGGTAAAAGTTCAAGGAAAATAACTCTACATGTATTTTCTATTTTATTAATAATTTGGGGGGTATGAAGATGCTTCTAACTCACTACCAGCCTAGCAGTTTTTGTAATGTTTTCCAGCACTAATGCAACCAGTCTTTCACGAAGTCTCTCTTGTGACAAGGGCCCACTCCCTCTTTATAAAGTTCAGTTCATGGTGATGGAATGTAGGAAACAAAACATATCATAAAGCAAAGACATTGATGATATTGAATTGATGCCTTCAAAATAATAATTTCCAAATATTTTCATCTAGTGACTAAAGAAAAAAACAACAGTATATCTTATAAAAATTTAAGCAAGTGGTCATTATTATCTTTTCTTAACATTGTATATCAGGATTAAATATGACAAAAAAAAGCAGCCAGAATATTTATTAAGCACCTATTATAGACAGACATAGTACTTTATAATTGCCTTATGGATGCTTTCCCATTAATCTTCTTTATAACCCAGAACTGGGCATGGTAGATTCATTTTAAATGAAACAATCAGTACATATTATATTATTTCTTATAACAATGGCAATAATACTATGATGGTGATATCAGTAAGTTGCTCTCTTACAGAAAGAAGTTAGAACACATTAAGTATAGTTTTAGGGAGCTGGAAGATTAAGGGTTTATTTATATTGCAATTCATAAATTAAGCCTTTTCCTAATACAACAAAAATACCTAATTCATTTTTTGAGAATGACTGAAAGGCACATGATTGGGAAAGAGGTACCAAAATTCCTTATATAGATAAGTTAATCATAATTTATTTCTGCAATTATTATGAATCTAAAAACAAATTTTCATCAAGATAAGATATTCTGTTGTGCTCCAGTACCAAAGTAAATTGTCCCATTTTTGTTCACCATTTCCTGAAGGATGAAAAAAAATTGGATTGGAATCTCTGGGTTGTTGTAGTTTATTGATTGGATAAAAACACTCTTTTCCTTGAGCTTTGACATTCAAAATCACACACTTATTTCTTATTATGAAATGGTGTGTTGTTTGCATAACTAACATTCACTATACTGTGACTAAATGATGCTGGGTTAAAAATAATGACAGTTATTCTAATAAGCATAGATCTTTGTGAAATCCCTCTGGCAGCAGAATATTTTATTCCCTCCATAGGTTTCTTGGATAACTAATTTGTGGTTCAGTATTTTCTATTTTCTGGCCTATTTGAAATGAAAATACTTTGTTATAGTAAAAATATTTTTATTATTTAGTTTAAGCACAAATATTTATAAGCATATAAATACATTGTACAATACCAAAAGTGTATACATACATACTCCGGAACATTAAATGAACAGGAGTCCTGAAGACAGGCTGGCTGGGCACTGGGTCCTGGTGCAGAGACTTAACTGTGAAACTTTCAGCAACTAACTTAGTCTTTCTGTGCCTCTCTTTACTCCATGCAAAACGGTGGTAATTAATACAATAAATTCATGGATAAATTGTGAAGATAAATGAGAATACAAAATAGTGGCAATAAAAGTTAGCTACCATTGTTATCAAAGGCACTGTGTCTTTACTATATGCTCTAGTGACCCAGTAAACATAGGTACAAAAAATTTGAATGTAACCGTACAAAACAGGAATGTCTTACATCTCAACCTTTTGTGTTGAAAACACCAAATAATTTTAATCTTTCTATTGTTAATCCATTGTTGTTATTATCATTGTTACTACCTGTAAACTGAGTAACTAAGCCAAAAGGCTTAAATATTTAGTCCAAGGGTAATTATACAATTTAATAATATTAGAGCATATATTTTCTCACTAAATTTTATCTTACTACAATACTGATAAAAGAAAAAAACATTGAATAATAATTTGGCCAATCCTGGGATGAGTAGGTAACACGATTAGGATTCTACTTTCCCATGTAACTTTGAATGTGTGTGTATTTTTATTTAACACGACTAACTTTAGATTAGTAAAATTGAAGCCAATCTACAAAAAACATCATTTTTTCTTCTCTTCCCAAATAGTGAACTTTACATAATGATGTGTAGAGGAACAGGTTTGGAAAACAGAGCAAAGAAACTACAAGAAGTCCAAGTTGGTCAAAGTATTTCCCAGGCAAATAATTTTAAAAATTAGCTAAAACTGAGTATGTTTTTCTTTATAATAGAATTATTTTAGTTTATTTAAAGTCCTAGAAAACTAATAGTAATACATTAATTTCTTTATTTGCCATTAATCTTAACAATCTGAAATTATATATGTTAACAGTGTCAATTCTTTACACATTATTCCCTTGTCTGGATTCTAGATACAAAATTCTTTAAATATACACTACACAATCAAAATTTCTTCTTGTCATTTTTATACAATTTCAATTACTCTTTAAATAAGACATCCAATTCTGAAAGAGAATGGGAAGCTTATACTTTAAAATATTCTATTTAATTTGGAAATGCAAAATTTTCATTTATTATTTTCTTTTACCATTTCCTATTACTGATGCGTTTTATACTTTTCCTACATTTAAAAACTGATCATGTAACCTGGTATATTTTCACATACATAGAAACAAATATTAATATAGATATTGATATTAAATTATTATATGAGCACTTTTGATTCTGGAATAGGTGTCTTTTCCTAATTGACCTTGTAAACTATTCAATTAATAAATATGTTTGTAACTGATATGTTATTTTAATATTGTAATTTTAAAACAAACAATAGTTTCCCTTGCAAACCAATCATCCATGCTTATAACAAAAGCCAAGAGGTTTATATTTTATGAACCAAAAGAATTTAATGTTAGTTAGAAAACAATAAGTTTTCATACATATGCAAGATTCCTTCCCCTATATATAATTGTTTTTATGACCACTTATGAAAAAAATCTAAGTAACCAATGGATTGATTGAACTCCATCTGCTATACCTAAGTTTTTCAGAGGAATTTGGCAAGTAAGGTTGGATTGCACTCCCGCTGTGTGCCAATATTTCTACAGGTAAAGTAAGGTTTACTAAAATTTTGTTTTCAAAAGCACTTTTGAGATTTATGGAACAAAGTAGTCACAGGTTGTTCAACATGATTCCAAAATTTTCAAAATGGTATCCTTCAAACCAGGTCTTAAAAATTAGCAGGCATTACCATTAATCTTGATAAAAATAAAATTTTCCTGACTCATTGCTATAGTTCTTGATTCTTTAGATCTTGTATGTAGACAAAGAATCTGTATAGCTAACCATCTCCTTAAGACTTTGATGTGCTTATAGGTTTAAGAAAAAGAAGACTAAAAACCCTTTCCTTCAAAAACATTAATATTATATCTACATAAAAAATATTTTAAGGAACAAACTATAGAGAAGTTGAGTTTTCATTGAGAATCACCCACCTTTCTACTTTCCTTCTTCACTTTTCTTAGGCTGGCAAATAAACTGGCAGTGATGGCAAACAAAACTGGGTAGTTCTTTCTCAAAAGATTTCATGGTTATTATGAACTGAAATAAATAACCTTATTGGAAATAGTTCAGAGACCTCCCTGCACCCCGCCCCCAGGAACTCTCAGGTTTCATAAATGAAGTAAAATGGGTGAGCTTTAAAAGGAATATTTGAAGCATATTGATGGATTTAACCATCAATATATTTTTTTCTTTATTTCTTCATACTTTGTTGCTGTCCTGTAGGTTAGCACTTGAGAACTGCCATCATCGCCACGCACAGCAGCAATTGCACCGGATCGTAACCTAGAAGATTAACAGCAAGGTATCTGAAGGTAGATTTTTTAGTTTCAAATGTCACTCTACCTCAAAATTGTCCTGTGACTTTGGGAAAGTTTAACCATTAATTCCTAGTTGGAAAAAAACATTTAATATTATTTACCTCATAGAGTGGTAGTGAGGAGCACATGGAATAACACACACGAAGTTCGCCTCCTATTGTCTGGAACATGAAAAATTCAATAAATATCAGCCATCATGGTTCCTAGTACCATTACTATGTAATGGCTACACTAAAGAAACCTCAAAACAAAACTGAAATACATTCTATGACACCGCTGAATAACTAATACATTCATTCTTTCATTTTACTAGTATTGCCGGAGAAGCTCCTCTCACCTCTGTTGTCTGAAGAGTATATTATGCTGAACTTTCATTATAGTCATTAAAAGTTTTTTATGTGCTTTTTAAATTTTAGATGTTTATATCAAAATTTTACATTCTACTATGTTAAAGAAACTTATTACAAAGAACAGCAATCCTCTACCCCTCTGCTTGCTAATTTCCCAGTTTCAAAGGGAATCATCTGCAACTATAAGCAACGCAGAGAATACAAGGGCCATGCAAAGGGACATTATTTAAAGCCATCTTAATAAATAATGGGAAAATATGATTCCTTTGTGACCTTTAGAACTATCAAAACTAATGTTAAAGACTTTTACTCTCAGCTATAAGCATATAGAATAATAAAAAGTAAAACTGATATTAATTTACAACATTAGAAACATTGCAAATAGAATATGTTTAAGAAAAAACTCGAGAAGTGTTTTCTTTCCCTTCCTATATGATGTGCCATACAGAGAGAATATATTTTCTATGCCTTTAAGAATTGTCATCCTGCTTTCTAAATTTAGTCAGCTTTGAAAATTTCACTGTTAATACTATGAATACTGTGCAATATCTCCAAGGGTTCCTTTAATGTAAAGTTTTTATGAGAATTACTTCCTCTGAGTTATCCTTTTCATCATAACACTTTCTTCATTTATGTCAATAAATTCTCTTTTGTTAAGTTCCAATGACTGAATATCTACAGTCTCTCAAATAATAGACAGCTCAACATTCTGATGGTTAGCTATTGTTTTCTATAATCCACTTATAGTTAATTTAAAGTTCAATTCCAGCTTCTTCACTTTCTGCTTACTTATGCACTTTCGTCTTGGGTTGCCAATTGCCTGTTTTGATTATTCATTCTTCTAATATGTCATGTGGATTTGTTTATTATTGAATGACAAGGATGCAAGACAATTACACACTTTTCTGTCCGCATGAGCTGAATAACAGGTGTGCAGTGACTAATCATCAACAGTATTCGAATGGGACTATGTGATTGGTCACTAATGATGTATATCTATTATTTATGTAGTTATTTGTAAACCAAACGTCTAGAAGTGGAGTTTTTACTTTATGCTGTGGTAACTGAAATTTGAATCCTGTCTTAGGGAGATGTGTCATTTAATTAAACCGTGGTTACTGAAATTTGTCCACATTGAAAACCTGCGAAAGAAGGACTGCCTACATTTTGACTAAATCATTTGGAATTTTCTCAAAACTTTGTCTCATTTGAGAAATTGATGATGTCTCATTTGAGAAATTGAGAAATCCAGAGATGTCTGAACTTCTCCAATCTGTAGTGATCCTGCTGTACACCTACTGGATCATTTCTGATTATGGAACCTCCTTACTTCTCCATCCTCCAAATTATCTTTTAATTTCTCCCTTAAATTGTGCATTTGTTTTTTGTAGCCCTTGTTGTTATTTGTGTTTATGATATCACTTAAGAAAAGTATATTCTTCACTTGTTCTCAGAGAAAGACAACCTAGAGAATATTTTTTTGAAAACTGGAGTGTTTTAAATTTCTTAATTCTAGAAAATAGGCTGACAGCTGTCAAGAAGGGGTGAAGGGGCTGGATAGGGCTGTAGAGGAGTTGAGCAAAAAAGGAAAAGAGAGAACTCATGGACACAGACAACAGTGGAAATTTCTGGGGGGGGTGGTTTGGAGGGTGGCAGATGGTATAGAGGAGGTAAATAGTGATGGGTGGAGAATTAACTTGAAGCTGTGAGCATACAGTACAGTGTACAGATGATGCATTGTGGGATTGTGCACCTGAAACTTGTACAATTTTGTTAACCAGTTTCACCTCAATCAATTCAATGAAAAGGAAAAAAATAAAAAAGTAAAATATAACAAAAAATTTCTTCATTCTACCTGATACTTGTTTGAGATGTCATTCTTATTAAGTTGAAGAATAGAAGCTATTCTTGAGCAGTGGTGAAGTTGTCCTATTTTATCTTGATTCCATTGCTGCTACTGAATAGTCATTACGCTTCAGTTGCGAGAATTTTTTGCCATCGGTCTCTAGAGGTTCACACTCTCTCTTCTTTGTTTCCAGTGTTATAAAACTTTGCAATAATATTTTCCTTGGAGTTGGCCAATTTCCAACCATCGTTTTGTGTTTTTAACAGTCTCTTTTAATTTAGAAACTTACATTTTTGATTCTACTAAAATTTTTAAATTTTTCATTAATTTCTGTCCCTCCAATATTTTTTGTTTCTTTATCTAGAACTGCAATTATAGAATAATTGGATGCTTTTATTTATCTGGTTACTTTAAATTCTGAGACATTTACTCAAATTTTGCCAAATTTCCTGTTGTAATTTCACATTTACTATCATGTTTCCAATTTTCAACAATTCTTTATCTCCTAATGTTTATTTTGATTGCATAGAATATTAACTTTGAGCTGTCTGTCGATATTAGTGCTGTTTTTTAAAAATCCATTTCTTGTATTGTACCTACACTCTACATGTTAATTCTTTCTGCATCTTAAGAGGCCTTCTTAGATATTTTCTGATCCTTGTGTCTCTATAAATATTATTGAAAACTAAGAATGTGGGATGATATTTTTGATTGTGAACATTTTGTTTAATGACTAACAGTACTATTTCTTTAAAAGAAATAGTGTGATACCTTCACGTAATGCCTTTAGAGCATTTTGTGTGTGTGTGTGTGTGTGTGTGTTTGTGCGCGCGCGCGCGCGCGCGCGTGTGGTTACATGTAGTCTACAAGGAAAAATTCTCAGACCTCCTGCCTAGAGAATACAAATCTTGTGGCTGGGAGATCCAAGTGGGGTAAGTGTAAGGTCTCAATAACTAGAATGCACGTACTAATTTAATCATCTCGTTTTCTGTTTGGAACTCTTGCTCTGTGTCTCATCTGTTCTTCACTGATGATCCTTATGTTCTAGCACTTTTGATGATTAAGCCCCTGATTTTCTGACTAAGACAGGGAGGAGACTAGAGATTCGAATTTCTTAAACAGATTCCAGAAAATCCTCTTCTTTATAATTGTTTCACCTCCATTTCCCAGGGCAGCAAGTGCTACCAGTGTTTCAGGCCGTGCGCACTCTGTGGCGTGCGTCACTGCAGTGCGTGGTTCCTGCTCTACCAGTTTAGAATCCAGCTCTCCTGGGTCTGTTACTGTAGTTACCTTCTAGCATTTGCTTTTCATCATCAGAATTTTAATTTTTCTTTATATTTCTCACCTTGTATGTATCAGTTAATATCTTTGAAAATTTCCCTTACTCTCATTTTAGTGGAGTTTTAATAGACTTTTAACAGATGGAAAAATATATGTGTATGTTTAATTTGCCACCTTTATGTATAAGGTTTTTGTGATTTTTAAAATTTAAATTAACTAAAAAGGATCAATTTTAAAAGGTACTTTGATGTTTTTGAACTATATATCTAGCAGTCCTTGGAATTCAGGTAAAAATTAAGAACCTTGAACCTTAACCCTTGTTTAGACACAAATGGCCCTCACCTGCTTTATAGAAGAGAGCATCCTTTTATTGCCTGGAGACCATCCGTTTGAGTTGAATGACTCAAAAAATAATTTTTCTCCACAAAAGCTATGCCCCTTTTCCTCATGACCCTAGACAAGTGGTCCTTAGGAACAATGACCTGGATCAGCAACATCATCATCTGGGAACTGGCTAAACCTAGACCTACCGAATCAGAAGTGGCACCAGGCCACTTCAGAGGGCAAATCTGTTTGATCAAGCCCTCTAGGGGCTTCATGCTAATGTTTCAGAAGCCCTATTTTTGACAAGTCACTAGGGTCAGATCTTAGCATACCACCAGCATAAAATGACAATTCCAACTATGGAGAACAATAGTTTATTTATTAAAAGAACTGCAAAGATCATGTATAGTGTACCTGTATTCTGAATGAAAATTCTAAGAAGCTGATGATAGACAAGTAGAGATTAGCACAATACTTAAAGACTTCAATACTGAGGGCTGTGAGTCTCTTCAAATTCCCATTCAACTCACCGGTATTGTCCCCACCAAAAAAATACAAAATACAAATGAATCGTGACAAATAACTGTACATAACCATAAACATACTAAATCATAATCCCTATCTCAACTCTTGTGCTGAATATGTTACATTTACTAGAACAATTCAACACAGCCTGTGCCAATTGGTATATTAATATTGATCTGGTGAATGCTATTTCTAATCTTCACTAAGAAAGGAAATCAATACTACTTTATATTTCCATGGAAATAATAGTAGTACACGTTCACTTCTTTCTGTCCAGAGCTACATAAAATGTCCTCAGTGAAAATTTAGTCAAAAAGAACTTTACTTATCTTGACGTTTGCAGCACATCCCACTGGTCCCCAAAAGTATTAACAGCATACTGATTTTACTCAGGAGTAAGGAATGGCAAGTTCCTTGGATGGTACAGAAAGACACATATGTGCCAAAGAGTGAGTACCAAACCTGGAAAAATCAGGGGTTTGCCTAAGTAGTACAACATATAGGAGTCTAATGTTTTGATGCATGCTGGGCATATCCTTAATGGAAAAGAACAAGTTTTGTACCTTATACCTCCTCCAATGATTAAGAAGCACATCGTTTTTTGGGCATCTTGGATACCAGCTAAGTATATACCATATGTGTGAATGTTGGTCTGTCCTTTGATCAAATGACTCATAGGCAGGTCATTCTTCAGTGGAATCTGATCTGGCAAATATGATCTGACATATCCAATGGTGCTACAGATATCTATGTATAATTTAGATCCTGTGCTGAATCTCTGGTATGCCCCAACATGATAGACCCAGGTATATCATGTACCACACACCACCTCATCTGTGTCAATTTCACACTCAGCACAGTCTCTTCATGTATGGGGTAAGACCATTTCTTCTGCAATACAGAACTGATCACTATGTGAAAAGCATCTCCTAATGCACTATTGGCCATTATAGAGACTGAATATCTGAGATACAAATTGACATTGAAATGATAATTGTTCATTATTAGCTGTTTATTTTTATATTTACTGAGTGTGAAGACAGACAGGAACAATCCATTTGATGATGAAAATGGTACATATTAGATCTGCCCTAAATAGGTTTGGAGTAAAACGTGCTCTCTGTCAGCTCACAACTGTTGCTTCATGAGTTCCCTCTCTGAGCCGCTGAGAGGTCTTGATCCATGCATAGATCAGATTACTGTAGTGACACATGCTGAAATTAGATTTCTGTTACAGTGATGTGTGGCAATCATCCCAGTGGGAAGAGCTTCAAGCAGTATACTTGGTTATCAAGTTTGAATGGAAGGTCAATAATCTAAGGGAAGAATACACACAAACTTTGGACAGTAACTAAAAGCTTGGCCGCTTTGTCAAGAAGGTTGTGAAATGAGATGAGAATGTCTAGAGAAGATGTATGTAGATAGACATATGGAAGGAAGCACAGAAGCATGTATATCTTTATGATTAATGCCAATGATCATCAGAAAACATTCACTTTTGCCCCAGCTGGTGTGGCTCAGTGGATTGAGTGCTGGCCTGTGAACCAAAGGATCTCCAATTTGATTCCCATTCAGGGCACATGCCTGAGTTGCAGGCCAGGTCTATAGTAGGGGGCACTCGAGAAGGAACCACATATTGATGTTTCTCTCCCTCTCTTTCTCCCTCCTTTCCCCTCTCTAAAAATAAAAATAAATACAATCTTTAAAAAATGTGCATTTTTTTAAAAAGAAGAAAAAGAAAACATTCACTTTAGAGGTTCTGTTCAACAATCCTATTATTCATCACCTTTTTTTCCCCTTCTTTCTTGGTTGCCATGTCTTTTCCCTTTAACAGTTTTCTCCCTTGTTTAGGTAGATTTTATTTTCTAGTTTCTTCCTTATGATAGCTGCATAAGGATAATATTTTTTTTCAGAACCTCCTTATATTTGGAATACCTTTATGGTTAACAGGGTAGATAATTTTACGTTTGAAATCATGTTTTAATTTGGAAATTTTAAGGTGTTACTCCTTTTTTTTCTGAGTTGCTATCTTACTGGTAAAAAATCTAATGATAATTTCTCTTGTGCTCTTTTTTTTCACACAAACTGTTCAAAGTTTTTAATGTAAGCTTTCTTGATTTATAGTGTTCTCAATTATAAAGATGATACAAATTTTTGATATTTTTAGAAATAATATTTTAAATTTTATTTATTGCTCTAGGCATTCAGTGAGACATTTTAATCTAGAAATTCATAATGATTAATTCTAGGTTCTTTTCAATAATATTTCTTTGATTATTTTTTCCTACTCATTTTCTCCATTCTCTGCATCTGGAAATTATATTAATTTAATTTGGTATCCCTATAATGATGCTTTAATTCTCTATTTTCCCATTTTAACTCTATATTTTAAAATTTCTTTGTGAGAATTTACTCAACTGTGATAAAAATTTATTATTGCACTGTTTTGATAATTATGTTTAGTATACTGCCATCTTTTCTACTGAATTTTTCTCTTTATATTGTTATATCTTGTAACACTTTTAAGGAGACTGTTGTTTTTTGAAATTTTCATTTTGCACGTGAATTATCTACGTCCTTTAAGTTCCTACATTTTGCTGATTTGTTTTTGTATCATCTCAGCTATCCAGGGAGTCTTTTAGGAGCCAAGATGAGAAACGGCATCAGGGGTTAGACTTTCGCTGACACCCTGTTTTCAGTAATGTGCCTCATCTATATGCTGAAGTTCCTATGGTCTCCAATGCTCAGGGCTGCTTTGCCAATTTTCTTAGTAAATAAGTGTGCATATCCAGGTTGGGTAGGATATTAGAATATTAATAGTCCCCTAACTTCACACACTTTTGCTCAGACTCCTTGATCTCCATGTTGTCCACTCCAGTTCCATTAATGTTGACACCATGTTCCATGTTGGCAAGAGGAATGTTCAGCTTCCTGTGGTGACTCAGTGGCTTCAAGGATGGTGTCATTTTCTGGCCAGTCCCAGGGCTAGGTTCCCCTGAAGCCTCACTGTCAATAGTGACATCTGGTTTGCTCTTACCTTCGGTGGCTTGGCCAACCTGCCCTTCACTGTTGGTGACAGGGCTGGGGTTTCCTTTGACCAGCTCTTCCATCTGGCCAATTGTTGCAATTGTAAGAGGAGAAGATACTGCTCACATGCCTACATTCCCAGTGGCCCACATAGACAGAACACAGCCAGACCCTTCCAGAGAAGCTACAGCTAATATCCCACTCCAGGATGCCCTTTCTGAGGAGAGTCCAATAGTTGGCTGGTTTG
>CM052539.1:25610608-25723093 GCA_028533065.1 Trachops cirrhosus
GGAACCTAAACAACAAAACAAAGAAACAAGTAAAATATAACAAAAGACACTGAAATAGAGGACAGGTTGTCAGTGACCAGAGGGGAGAGGGGAGGGAATTTCAGGGGAATTTCAGGGGAGAAGGGAAGGGTTTACAGGAACAAATATAGAGGACACATGGACAAAACTAGGGGGGTTGGAAATGGGAGGGAGGAGGGGAAGAATGGGTGGGCGGGCTGGAATGGGAATAAAGGATAGAAACTGTACTGAATAAACTAAAATAAAAAAATTAAAAATTAAAAAAAAAGAAGCAGGGCATAGGATTGCACCTATTTTACATACAACATTGATTTCCCGAAATTAGGAAGAATTTGATAAGGCATTTAAACTAATGGCTGAGCAAGATGAAGACAATGTAAAATATGGGAGAAGGTCCCAGACCGTTTCAAGTGTTCCCTTAGGTGGTATTTTCCAAACTTGGAAGACAAATATTTCCTGACACTTTTGTTAACAAATTATGTAGCTTTCCGCATCCTACCTGAAGATTCTAATTCACTGGATCAGTAGTGGGGTTAATATTTGGGATTTTAAAAAGTATCCTAAATAAATCTTATCATAAAGAGATATTAGGGAAAATTGCATTTAACCATACTTAGTGATGAATAAGTTGAGACTGGTATCTAAACTTAGGGAATATTATTTATATTTCATTTAATGAATAACCTGAGATAAAATGCATTAGATTTTTGTTACACCATGTGGATTTCTTTTCTCTCAACAAATTCTCTTGTCATATATTCATAAAGTTGTAAGTTTAAGAACCTCAGGATACTCTCATAGTGACACTGGCATAGGAAAGACTCCAGATCACAGTGTCTAGAAGGAGCATCACTGTTTATAGATTTCTAGTAAATTGTTCTCCCTGCATTTTAAAAAATTCAATAAGCCTAGATATCAAGGTGTAAGTTGTCTTTTATTTATATGAAAATTTATACCTACAATATATGTCAATGAAGAAATTGATTTTTAATCGCAGTCTTCATTTATGCTTTGCATTTTGCTCCATTTTTCTGAAAACTTTGAGATGGTTCAGCTGTCTAATCTTTCCGTCCTGCACTCTTACAACTGAGAATTGAGTAGACTGGTCAGCATAGGTAGGCATAAATGAGCCATTTACCTGTGACTCAGAAGTAAGAACTTTTATGCCTGAAATAACCCCCTATTTGGTCATTTCCGTCATTTGTTTCATTAATACTGCTCTTTTTTTTTCAACTGAAACTCCCAAAAATCTATTGGAGAACATATCTAGAGTTTTACAAGGTTTAGACTATAGGACTCTCTCTCAAAATAGTGATACATACTATTAAATTTTCCCCAAATACCTTAAAACTCACATCTGTCGCTTCACAGGCAATCTTTACAATAATGTTTGTGTAAATGTGTAAAGTGTACATTCCCATTCCTATTTCTCTCTCCCATTTCAGGTTATAGACTAAGTGCATATGCATAGTAGGTTTTTCTGTGTCCATTTTGGTATTAAGGTACTTTTATTTTGTAACGTTTACTATTTTAAAAAATCTAGCTAGGAAAAATAGACGTGAATGAAGCAAGAAAATAAAACCCAGCTTTCTCACAATGTTTTGGCATTTTTATTTTCATAGCTCTTCAAAGAGTTTAGCCTAATTTGGGTTAGGCTTCTATCTCAATAGGTTTGCCCAGCTAGGCTAATTCAACTTTGCCTTACGTAGCATGGATATCAAAAGTATCTCCTGCTGCTTAAGTGTACTGCACTATTTATTAAGGACTGAAGGGTACATGTGCAAGATAATGAGCACCCATGTGAGTTTCACAACCATCAGGAAAATCACTTTTCTGTGGCCGTTCCTTCAGCCAATGTGCCTCTCTTTTTTCTGTCTCAATTACTTTAATAAAAACTGCTTTCTTAATGTGATGGCAATATATGTTAATGTCAAACACCTCAAAGAGTATTTTGATACTAATTAAATGTAATTCTAATAAATTTAGTTTGCTAAATTTAGGAAAATGTTTTACTACTCAATTTGCAACCTGTTTGCTAAAGAAAACAACAGATTAAAAGAAGCCACCCCTTTCCTAATTAAGCACTTCTGCCCCATGTATCCACTCAAGTACATAGGAACTTCAGAGTTATCTCAACTACCTCTTGTAACAAACACATTTTGAAATTTAAAAAATAATCAAAATAATAGTTTTAACTGGTTGCTTTTTAAATAATATAAACCTAAATGAAATTAAAGCCTGACATTTTATTTATATATCTACAGCTAAAAAGCAGTTCTTCTTCCTATTACTCTTTATTCTCATAGCTATTATACATTTTAGGAGGAGGAAAGAATGGAGGCATTCTGGTGAAAGAAAAGGATTATTTGTGCTGCTGAAGGCAACATTGGGGTCCACCGCAACTCAATGAAATATCACGGGGACAGTGGGTGAGTACCAATATTTTCCCCTTACCCTCCTAAAGCAAGAAGGATGCAGCTCAACCTGACCCAGCTGCAGAAGCCCAGGAGAGAGGCATCAGATTTTCTGTGCTGGAAGGTGTCTTAGCAGTGGAGCCCAAGCTTCGCCTATCCTGCATCCACATGGGGATCTCATTGAAAACAAGAATATAGGGTTTCACCTGGACACACTG
Organism: Trachops cirrhosus; assembly: GCA_028533065.1. Lineage (NCBI taxonomy): Eukaryota > Metazoa > Chordata > Mammalia > Chiroptera > Phyllostomidae > Trachops > Trachops cirrhosus. The sequence continues at coordinate 25,613,259 of CM052539.1, forward strand.
AATCTTCATATTTTCTCTTAGATTCCATGAAACAATACTTACCATAGAACACTTATTTTGAGGAGAACCAGTTGTGAACAGAGGTTATTTAATGGTTTAGACAAGAACTCACATTTTCTGTGTCCCCATTATTCCCACAGTTGCATTATGCTGATAAATATATTCTATAAAACACAATGGTAACAAATCGCCATCAAACCACAAACCCTTTATAACATAGCCTTTGATAAATTGCACAATCAATATTTCCATTGTACATCCCTTGTCCATCTCCACATAGAAATTTAGAGAAAGTTTAGTCATTTGGAAGCACTAACCCAGAGAGCATTTTTGGAGTGTATTCCCAATGCAAATCAATCAGATTTACAGCAAAATAATTTCAACAAGTTAAAAACTGCTTTGCTTTGGAAAAAACAAAAATATATCACATATAATTAACTATATCTTTCATTATTTACTACTTAAATTTTTATACTGAAAAAAGTCATCAGCTACTTATAGTACAACTTGGTTTAACTAAATTTTCTGTGCATGATTCTTATTCTTTAGAATCTTTTTATATTTATGTTTACATTTGTATATATGCTTAGAAAGTATATGCATTTACATCTAAACATAAATCACTGTATATGAGAAAAATTTTTGCCTTTTTAAATTACATTTTGCATATACTTTTCATATGTCCTATTTCACTAAAATAAACTTCTTTAGTTTTATTATACCAGCTAGCTTTTAAATGGCTCCTAAAACTTCAGGACTATTTTAAATATATGAAGGTGCTTTAATCTAGGTAGTGGCTCTAACAACACAGAACATTCTGTACAAAAAAAGGAGTGATTAGCTTGTCAATTTTCTCATTAACAGAGAGCTGGAGTTTTAAATCCCAAGCTAAAGTTGGTTTGTTGAGAACTACTGAAATGATATTTGTCTTTTTCTTGTTTCGTTGCTGTTTGGTAGCATGAAGACTGAGAGATTCACTGTTTTTTCCTTTTTATTGAATTTACTGGGGTGACACTGGGTAACAAAAATTGTACAGGCTTCAGGTGCACAATTCCATAACACATGCCGGTTTTAAGCTCTGCTCAGTTGCATACTTGCTCACAAAAGTGGAAAACATCCAACCAAAAGTTTCCTCTCCTTATTGTTTCCTTATAATTAATTCAAGTTTCCACGTTTGTACTTTTTTCCAGAGAAGCAAACCAAAATAATCAAGCAAAAATAACAAAGAAATCCATACAACTTTGCAACTTGCCAATTATGAGGGTTGGTGCTTTCACATAGATGCTGCCACCTAGTGGCTACCCCGTGGAAATCAATCAGCTAGTTATAGGGAACAAATTGCGTAAGGCTTTTAAAAGCAGTGAGCAGTTAGGTGCATACAACTCTTAAGTTAGTTCTCATTTTACTGGAAATATACCCATCCAGCAAAAGAATATATGTCCCATTACTAAGAATGCTAAGTTCTTCAACAACATAGAATATAGATGCTGCTAGTTTTTATTGGATGCACTAGGGAAATACAATTTATTATCTAAATTGCATTACAATTCTACCAAAGTCTCTTTTTTCCATGTTATTTAAGACTTTCTATCATTGTTCTAGGTAGTAGGTGTTCTGGCCCCCACAGAGTAAAAAACAGGGGGTTAAAAAAAGAAAGAGATGGATAAAAGAGATTAAGTCTGCAACGAGCTGAGTTTTCTAGTAATGATGCTTACTAAACTGTAAAAGTGATAATTTTGGTTACTGTTTTTGTTGTGGAGTTGCCTTCTTGCCCTGTTGTTTATACTCTCTGTATTGTAAAGAACTAATCTTCCAGAAATGAATTCAAGTCATTCATCAAGTAGGGCAAATAAGCCAACATTTTCAGAAATTGTTAGACAAAAATAGGGCATCCCTTCTGATCTTCTAAGGTAATTTAATGTGAAAACTAATTTACTAACTCATTTTCAAAAACAGTACATCACAGACTACAACCTTGGAAAAGGATAGGTATGAAGTTTGTCCAGAAAAAGCCCAGCCACTGTTAACATAACAAGAAAGGTTTGTGCAACATCATGTAACCTGGCAGCCAAGGAGAGTGGATCAGAATGCACATACCTGAACAATAACGACTTCATTGTAGTGGTCAGTGGGGGTGGTAGACACTGTTGAGTGATCCTGTGTACTGTGTGGCTGTCGCATTCAAAATGACTGAGCCAGTAGAGCAACAAATCGGCGTCAAATCTTGAATTCAGCTTGAACATTCCTTCACAGAAACTATTTGGATAATTCTGAAGATTGCAGCTATGAGCAACTGGTGTTTGGCAGCTTCATCAAGACAACACGCCCACTCATGCATCATGTCTTATGCAGAGTTTTTTGGCAAAACATCAAATCACCCAGGTGACTCAGTCGCCCCTACAGCCCAGATTTGGTGCCCTGTGACTTCTGTTTTTTCCCAGAACTAAAAACACCTTTGAAAGGGAAGAGATTTCAGACCATCAAAGGGATTCAGGAAGGTACAATGGGGCAGATGGTGATTGGGAGAACTGTGTGAGGTCCCAAGGTGCCTACTTTGAAGGGGACTGAGGTATTGTTGTCAGGTGTACAATGTTTCTTATATCTTGTATCATCTTCAATAAATGTCTCTATTTTTCATGTAACATGACAGGATACCTTCTGGACAGACCTAATATTTGGACACAAAAAAAAAGAAGTTTGGAAGAGTATAAGCAAAGCAATATAAAAGCAAAGAACCTGGTGCTTGTTACATACTAAGACCAAATAATTGAAAATTTTATCATAATTGCTAAAAATATTTTGACTGCTTTCCACCTCACATTGCAGAAGTTTGCTATAATTCAGCTATTTGTGTTGAAAATATCACAAAATATCACTCAACACAGTAGATTTGTATTACATATAAGTCTTTGTTATGGCCAATATGGTGTTGAAAGACTATCATAGGGAGATATAGACAACATACATTTAAAAATTAATGGAAAAGTAGAACATGGCAATAACAGAATGGTCATTCAGTCAATGCTTGGTGTTATATCAATCAGGGCACAATAGTAAAAATAGAAGTCATTCCAAATCTTTAAACAGAAAGAATTTCATGCAAGGGATCTTGATGCAAATGATGGAAAATATAAGAAACTCCAATGCAAATATTAGCAATTGCAAGAACTTACTAACACTTCAACACTTGATCATGAAAGGAAAGAGTCAATGTCAACCAAAAGAAAAAGCTAAAGACACCCCAAAGAAGCTGATATACGGTGGGCTTGTTTAGTAAAAGAAGGCTCTAGAGAAGATGCAACTCTTGCTAAAGCAGCGAGGAGGAAACCCTGAGAGCCCTTTTCCTTGCCCCCACCCACTCCCACATCAGGGCATTCAGTTGACTAAAAAAAATTTTTTTAATGTCAAAATCCAGGTTACATGGGAGCCTAGGAAGACAGTCTGCAAAAGTGATCATCATCCAATATGGGAACCAAAAAGAGAAAGGAATCAGTTTAAGATCAAAATAAGTCAAGGACTGGAACAGGAAAATATAATATATAGTAGACACATCAAGAGATGAGTATAACCTAAACTCTGAAGAAAGAACAGAATGTAAAGAAGAAAGAGGAAGGGGAAGAGCAAATCGCAGCAGCAAACAATGCTAGGCAGAATGAGGAGGAAAGGCTGTGAATGATGCAATCAAGAAATGAGGAGAAGAAGCCTTAACAATTAACCAAAGAGCATGGGCCATCCAAGGAAGTTTGAAGAGTCATGAAGCCTTGAATGCTAGGATAAGAAGTATAAAGTCAATCCTATTGACAGCACTTTCCAAAAGCTGTTACATAGGATGCTAATTTGGAAGGTAACAAAAGTCTTACTTGTGAAAAGGATGTCATCATCCAGAGAGTTTGGGAAACATTGGGGTTTCAGGGTCTTCTATATATGCAAATGTTTTTTAATCCAAGAGTTGTATATTGTAAGCCAAGTTTCAAATTTTTGATCCAAATTTATCTGTTTTATTCAATATTTTCTTGCTTGTTTATGATGCATCTCATGGATGCAGTGTTCTGCACAATACACTCTGGAAAGCTGCTAACGAATTTGGAAATCCTACCACTTAACAGCACAATGAATGAAAACTAAGATATTCACAGAGCAACTAAACCCCAAAGAGTGAAGTAAAAATACTATTATAATAAGCTATAATTGATTCTGATTTCAACTAATTCAGAGTTTATGATCTATTAGCTGGAGCTATGCTATTAATTGAAAAAGGGCTTTGTTTAAAATAATCAAGTGTTTTAATGGATTTTAAAATAGATTTGATCTGTAAAAAGAAAGTTGATAATTATAAATGAGTCTCATTTATTCACTCAGGCACAAATGGCACAGCATCTTATTAAATCAGGAGTTTTAGTTGCTAAAATATTTGTAATGAAGCTTATTTAAGATTATTGTAATGGAATTATTAGCTAATTCAGAAATTGTCCTAATAATGGGGAGAATTCCAAAATCTGCAATTGCAAGAAACCACCACCACTTCAATACTTGATCATTCAAGGAGAGTCAATGTTACCCAAAAGAAGCTGATACATGATCAAAGTGCCTTTTGATGAACCCTTTCAAAATTACTAAAACAGACTGTATTGTGTACAGGCATCCAGTAATGAGTAGGGAAGAGTTAACATCAGGCTTATAGCCCATCCCTTCCCTTCCTGGGCAATGCATGGTGAGGTGAGAGGCAGCATGACTTTGGCCAAACCTCTGTGTAAACACTACTGATAGAGTCCCTAGTGAAAAACACCAGAAATGTTTATCTATAAAATGTTTGGGGAGAATATACATGGTTGGTCGAGATTGCTTCTTGTACATACACCCAAATTTATGACTCGTGGGGCATGCATGACTAGGGCAGGGGAGTAGTCATATAAACACTGTAATTAGTGCACAGAAAAGAGTGTTCCAAAACTCACACAGCTAACATTTATGATCAATACTTATACACGTATTTACTCATAAACCTCATTAAACTAATCTCAAACCAATGTGGGAGAAAATGGACATTTGGAGGAGCTGCATTTTGAATCATGGAAAGAATACCCTAATATTTGTCTAGCTTCTTTGAGTCCTTAGATTGTGTCTCAGTCTAATTTGACAATTCAACCCTTTGTGGTAACTCAGGTTGGTAGAGTAGGCATGAGTAACTTTTGGACCTGTAAGTCATATTGACTTATTGCACTATTAAAAAGAAAATGGAGGTATTGAAAAACACACTGAGGATTTGTAATTTTTTGGTATAAAGTTGCAAAAAGCTTTAGTCAGACTATGGAGGAAAAGTCTTAACAATGGAATCTGAGGAAAATAAAGGTAAATCTTGGAAACTGGCTAAATGAGTAGACAAAGAATACAAACAGAAAAAAATTAATAGAGACATACTATTCCCCAACTGTGAACAGCAGTCCTGCTAAAATCTAGACATCTATATGAAGAGACTAGAATAAAGGCTAGGGAAATAAAATATTTTTTCTTGATTTAGTAAAAACATTATAGTCAATCATAACCCAACTGACCTCACATTCCAGAGTTTATTCTGCTAAGGGTTAGGATCCTCTATGGAGAAACACAAGCACTAACTCGATGAATTCCTGCAAGGATTCTCAGAATATATGATCAGGCAGGAAGTCAGTAATTTTAGATATAGTTGAATGAAAAGAGTTATCTGGGTTATAAATGATCCCCAAGTAGCTGAAAGCTGTCATGAAAAGACCCTTTCAGATCGTTTAATAACTAACTTGTTACGAAGGGTAAAGCTAGGTTTTCTGCGGGTTTACCCTGAGAGGTAATTCCCCTACACTCTCTTTAACCAACACACCGAATACTGCTTTTAAAACAGTAAGTGGGAGCAAGCAATCCAAAACTGACTGTATGATAACCAGAGAGATTCTCATTATTTAATGCCTTTTGCACAGAGTATGCTAGAGGCCAAAGTGTATCGCTAAAAATTCCTTTAGAGTGGGAACAGAGAGGAGAGAATAGGGCTATTTTCGAAAGAAGACAACAGATCTATCTGCTAACTCAGTGACCATGCGTGGGGCCAAACAATGGGGAAAAAAGATTCATGCTATCCAAAAGAAAGTGGCACAATGGCGGGAGATGGGGGGCGTAGAAAAAAAATAGCAGGGAAACAGATTGTATCTGGCTTAGCTGGGTGAGGTTGTTCAGATGGTAATTGAAAAATGGGATACAAATGAGGAAACTGATGAGGATGACACCATTCAGCTGATAGGACTTTGCAATTACTTATGGGATGAGAAAGCTGCTTTCGGTCCTTCAGTACCTCTTTTGAAGGCTCCTCAAGTTTGTCAATGTATTCCAGCGTGGCAGAACTCAAAGGCAACCATGAGAATCATGCTTTTGAATGTAAAATACATAAACAAAAGGCTGAGTATGTCTCATCAGTTAAACCCATCAATTTGAAAATATAAACGGCATGGTTGAGATCTATTTACCTTATTCTTGGTGGGGAATTGAAGATCTTTTACTTTGAAACGTTCTGAGGATGGTGTGCAATACTTTTTGGAATACCAGATATATTCCTTCATTGTAAAAAAGATTTCTATGGAGGATAGAAAGAAATCATTCTAAAAGGTCAAAGATAAACCTGGATGGTATAGAGATACTGTGCTGGTAGGTAATGACCATGAAAGTTATGCTGAAAATTAGAAAATTCAATTAGAAAAAATATTAAATAGTCTGTGGCTATATTGCTATTATCAAAATGCATAATTGGAATTGATGTTGTGTGTGAATGAGGGATCCTGCCTTTATCACACCCTCATGGGATGACAGTCATCTTTTCTGTAGTTTTAATTGAAAAGGGAAATCTTTTATAATACCCAAGGCTTTCTAGAATAAAACAATAAGCAATATAGAATTCCGGGATGTCATAAAAAAAGATCATTGCTCTGATAAAGGAAATGAGAGTGAAGAGCACAGAGTGAGCACCCTCAACTCCTTCATAAGAGGCCTTTCGGCATCACGGAAACAGACTGTCTGTGGAGACCAACAGTGTATTGTCAGGGATAAAATAAATGCTTTCCCCTCATTTTTTTGGCCATGGCCACTATGGGAAATACCATACAAAAAAATCCCAGCACTACAGCAAGACACCGGGAAATGGAACACCATGAGAGATTTGACTAAAGACTTCTTTTGTATACCCAGTTTTGCAGCCTGGAAAAATCTGTATTTTGTAGAATGATAACCACAAAGAATAAATTACTGTACTATATTCATAAATCATGATAAGTGCCTATCAGAAGCAGTGCAGTAGTAGTTAAAAACTTTTGTCCTGTATGTTGTCTATTGACTGGTCTATTATTTGAGATAAAATGCAGACCTGGTCCATTCTGTGAAATTTTAGCAACTTATGTGGGGCTGAGAAACCAGAGACATCTCTCAAACTTTGAGGAATAAATTGTCATTTCTTACCCTGCCACTAAAGAATAGCCCTGTTAGCACTGTTTGCAGAAAGCACATTGCCATCTTGGAGCACTGCTGAACGTCATTGACTAAGAATCCAAAGCTCTCCGAAGTCTTTGACTGTACTTAAAAAATTCAGACTAATTGCTTAGGTATATTTATAAGAGATATTTTCACTGAGAGAGAAAATAAATTCTTTGCTTTGTGCACAGGGAGATGCTGAAAAATAATAAACATACGTCATTTAGAACAGAGAGGAAGTACTAACTGCTTTTAATCCACTGTAGGCCATGAATTGGCCCTAGCACCAAGCAAGCACAAGGGCAATTTAGGGTAATCAAGTAAAATTGAACACTTAAGAGCAGAAGAGCCAATGATGTGCCCCTCTGACTCTACTTCCTATGTTCCATCATGCTACCTCCCATGACCAATTCCAGGTAGTTTAGTTAGACCTTGTGATAGGTGAGCTTCTCAATGCTTAACTGAGCAATATCTGTTAGAACATCCTGTTATTCTGCCTAGAGTTGTTTTCGGCAGTGTTCATTGGGAGAACTGGGTCCAGTGTTGGGGATATTTAAACTATGCCATTAGCTCAGAGGATGATGCATGGAGGTTCACAGGCACAATCTTAACAATATAATTACTGGCAGTGAGATCCAAAACAAATGCCTGGGGTGGAATAGCCAGGCTTTTAACACACTGGGAAATTTCTTAAATGAAAAGTTAAATACTTCAGGAGCAATATGTTAAAAAAAAAAAGCTACCAATTCCTGATTTGACAAATATGTAGAGTGCTAAAAAATAGTAAATTATATGAAAGATCAAAGACCGCTGTTACTTAAATGTGAGACAGAAGAGAACAGCAAAATATAGAGATTACAAGCCCGATGTGTGATCACGCTCCCCATATATTTTAAGAGCTATGAACAAATATCTGATTTCTCCCTCTTTTTTTCCCACAAGTCATATAGTAAATAGATAGCACTAACAAAGTCAAATATTAATAACCAAGAACTACAGATCCTCAAATCCCCTTTTTCCCAACCAACAAAACCCATAGAAATTTACACTGACCAAAGTAAATAGAAAATAAAAGTCAAACCACTTAAACGGTTGACATTTAGGGATGGAGCCAGGCACACACTTCCATGCTCTGAATCACCAGTGTTACAACATTAACAGAACATAAGTGATATAATAGATAAGATGTAAGAGTCAATGTTAAGGTCCAATAAACAATAATTTAATTAATACCCGCTGGTGATTAACATAATTGCACTTTGGTAAAAGAGAAGCATTTTACTTAGCACATCATGGCTGCCTTTTATTGTTGTTGTTCATTTTCCCAAATAGGAAAGAACTACTTTAAAGAAATATAACTCTTAGCCATGACCACAATGATGATGACCAAAACTAATTTTGAACTTCATTTATTGTTTGCAATGAATGATGATTGAGTTAGAATGTAGAATATCTAATTTATCAAATATTATTTTTTGTTTATCTGATATCCTGCCCTTTTGAAACATAAATTTAAAGCATAACCTTTTGAGAAATCACTGACCCAGGACAAGTATAAGTTTTACCTTATTAAATCATTATAGTGTACACTAAAGCCACTCATTACTTGGTAAATGCTGGCCAAGTGCACCATAGTCATTGCCTTTCAATGTCTGGCTTTAACCTTGGAGTATGTCTGTGAGAGTGCTTCATTAAAGAGAGAGAGAGAGAGAAACTATGACTTCTTCCCTAGCCAGACACCAGGCATGATGACGTTTGTGGTAGTGTGGGGACTGACGAATATCAGAAAACAGGTGAATGAATAGAACACTGAGGCTAACTAGTCAAATTATGTTCTGTAGAAAAAGAGAGGCCCTTCACTGATTAAAACCCTTCTAGTACCAGGTAATCACAGTGCCAAATATGACTGGCAAAGTCCTTTGCTTTAGACATGACTTGCCGTTCTAACCACTTTCTTTTACTCTGGTACCTTTGATACACACTTAGCAGCCTTGAGAAAATAGACTTGTCACAAAAGTTCAACAGAAAGCATATCACCTAACCATTTGAGACCCATGGAATCCCACATAACCATTCATCTCTCAATGAGAAGTGGAAAATGTGTAGAAAACCAATTTTTTTTGCTGTGTTCTTCTTTACCTCCCTTCCTCTCTTTTTATAGGATTTTTAAACTTTGTTTTGTTGACACTATTATAGATGTTCCCATTCCCCCCCTTTGTCCACCTCCACCCATCCCTCACCCCCATTAATTTTGGATTCACTGGTTACAAGTTATAAAAACCCTGACACACAAAAGAAATATTAAATGTGGAAAGAATTAACTTTTTGTATGTAGACTATTAGGATTGTTAAAAAATTTCCTGTCTTTATTATTATTTTACACTAAATACTTCAGCAGTTACATGGTTTTACATTTTTAGTGGGATAGCTACATCAAAATACATAAATAATGAGTTATTTAGTCTATAAATCCAAGATCATCATCATTATATCATCATCATCATAAGAGGAAGAAGAGCAAGGAGAAGGAGGAGGGGAGAAGAACAAAAAATAATTAAAAGCCTATTATGTGCTTAACACAATCATTTCCCCCCTTGTTTTTGTTCTGGTTGTTACAGTAACACTGTGGGAAAGTGCTGTGATTGCCATTTCTCTGATGAAGAAATTGAGACTTAGAGAAGTAAGGGAACTTGGCTAAGTCCATTAACAATAATGTGTATTTGGCTTTACGTAAATCCAATTGCTCTCATCATCTCCAAAGTTTATAGAACAACTCTCAGAGTCACAAATAATTGCAGTTCAGAGACACTAAATAGTAAAGCAAATTAAAACACATAAAGAACAAAACAAAAAATTTATTTCATAAGTTTTTGGAGCAACTTCACCAAGAGGTGGTTTCCCAGAGAAACTTTGCTGAATCCAAATGCCCTCCTTACTCCCATCCATCACCAAAAACCTATTATGAGGGAAACCTAGAAATTTAAGAATTTGAAAAGTAAAATCTCTCATGGAGAGGATTATATACCCTTGTGTGCCTTTCAATAAACATGGGAAATATCAAAAGATGGATGCAGTTTTACCAACAATGCATCAAAAGGAAATGGTTTAAAAATAAGTAAATTTATTAAATAAAAGTGCCATTCTTAGAAGCATTTTCTCCCAAGATTTTTTAATAAATGTCTGGCCACAGTCTGCCCTTGAAAATACATGAACAACTCCCACTAAAGACACAAATTATGCATACACATTTCTAGGACCAAATTTGGCCCAATGCTTAATTAGTGTCTGGCTGTGATTACATCTGTGGTGTTGAGTTTTCAAATCTAAATTTTCAGTGTTGCGACAAAACTTTGTAAGATTCTTTTAATTTCTGTAGGAGAAAACATTCTCGAGAGTAGTTTAGAATTTCAGTCAAACTGAGAAAATGTTTTCCATTAATGTGAAAGCCATTTCTCTGAAATTCAAAAGAGAAGAAAAAGTGATTCAAATAAATATTGAAATATTGTGAATAAATAAGCTTCAGCCCTCGAGTTTTGAAGGCCGAGACTTTTAAATAACATTGTTCTGGGCAATGGGCACTGCTTTTGTTTTTCATAATCTGAGAAATGGAGAGCATGTTCCCTTTTCTTCCTTTTTTTCCCCTTTCTATACCTCCCCCACTACTTCATTAATCATTCACAAGTAGCTTGCTTGTAAGTACAATTCAAATCTTTCGAGCCAGAGAAACACATCTTTTCCTGTGCCCTCTGCCCCTTTTCCCATTGTGTATTTCACACGTCAGTTATAGAGCTGGGTTGAAAATTGCCTCTCTTTGGAAAGGAGTGCGTTACTGTTAGAGGGTTTGTTTGTGTATAGTGCCCCATGGTTTGTCATTTGTTCTTGTATCTTCAGTTGCAGTCCTACTTCATTCTGAGCTTGAACTTGAAGATAAATAAGAAATCCATGCTAAGAAAACTTTCCTAAGAACTGCTTTCAGAATTAGGTTTTATATCTGCAGTCTCTACAGTTCAATGGAGTCATTGTTTGCAAAATGAAATGACTTGTTTATAATGTAAATTTAAAATTTGAAAAACTATGTGAAGTGACTGAACTTGCAAGTCTGGGCTTCCATATGAATGGCCTCTGAACAAAGACGTTTTGAGCTAACATGTGTTTTAATTGTCTAACTTCTGATTCATTTTTGAGTAAGTAGAAGCTGGGCACAATTTAACTTGTTCACAATTAGCCATTCCATACTTTATAATATTAAATATAGACTTGTGATTTGGCATGCCAAGTATTATTTCAATGATATTTGATGTTCAAAAATCATTCTTAAGGATTCTCCTTACCTCAAGGCTATCTTCATAATCTCAAACGAGGTCTTTAAAATGCTACAGAAGCTGACAGAAAAGAGAAAAATATTGAATTATTTGTTATTCATTTCAATGTAAGAATATGTTCTTTGGCTAGATCTAGTTCTAGCTTGATAACATTGCTTTCTTGACATGCCATAGACTCCTTAGGAATTGGAGTTTACCTCCTTTATTTACAAGGATCTCTGGGGTGTGGGTAGCTTGGGGTCAATTATGAGTTGGGAAACTGGCTATTTGTTAGGTGAATTTTAGACTGTATGAAACCCCAAACTGATAAGAATCCCCAATGAGATCAAGAAACAGGAAGAAAACCTTTTTATTCAATTACCTGAATAATCCAACGTCACAAGATGTGTTGAATGTCCTGTGGTCCCACACTGTATTACATGGAAATTAAAATGTGTTTGTTTCAAACCCAATAACATTTTCAGTAAAGACAGAATACATTTATTCTGTAATTTTTTGTATTGAATTTGCTAACAGCAGGAAAATCTTTCCAATATTCTGTAATTTATGGTATAGACCTCATGTGACATGATCAAGAGTTATAACTTAACTGAAAATATATTATTTCAAAGTTAATATGACTGAAAATCACTATGTCTGAATTCTGTTACACAGAAGAGCCAGGAAAAAATAATTACTTCCATTAGAACACTCCAGAATCTTTTTATAGACTATAATTAGTGATATGATTTACTCTTGAAGTGCCACTCTGGGACGAGGAACATTGATAAAAATTCTATTCTTCATGGCAATGGATGATGCTAGCTACTGACCATTGCCAGTACGTGCTTTCTGTCACCTCATTCACTGAATTATCCACGTTCTTCCCGTATCTTTGCTTTATAACCAAAGCCCTTGCTTTTCCGAATATGGGAAGTGGCCGCATGCACACACACATGTGCATATACATACTTGAGCTCGCAACTTCAAATACCTTGTGTGATTAATGCAGTTTGAGACTTCAAAATCAAGAACAAAAGGAAACATTGACATTCAATGAAAAGAAAACAAAAATGTAAAGCCACTGTAGTAAATAGGCATAAATTCTGCTGTTATAGCTGAATCAAATTCAGAAGTTCATTTAGAGACAATCAGAGGTATTAGGATTATTATAAAATATACCTGTCAAGTCAATGCCTGTCTTTTCTCAATCTCAATTCTTCAAAAGCAAATTTAGATCTTAAATACTTCATAAGTAATTTATTTTTTAATTTTATAATTTATAATATAATTTTAAAATTTACCATTTAAATTTATTTCTTAAAGATGTAGGTGACTTCACATGTTGTTACAAATCATTTACATGTTATAACTATTGCCTATGCTGATAAAGATGGTTAGTTCCAAGTACTTTGAAAAAAGAGTTTTACTCTAATTATCAGAAGAAAGTTGAAAAATAGAAGTAATGTTATAAATCATTAGTTCAAACTTCTCATTTAAAATATCATTATTTACTAAAAGATAAAGTATGACATGTTCCAAGATACATTTAAAGTTCTTTCATTCAACTAGTATTTATTAAACATACACTATTCTAGATTCTAGAAATATAACATTAGGTAAGGCGAGCACATATCTATTCTTGAGGTACACATATCTAAAAGGGAGTAGGCAGAAAATAAACAAATAACAATTCACAGAGGGTATCAAATGTATATCAATGATATCACATATTATTTAGAGGTCTGCAGGGAAAAAAGGTACAGTGGTGCGATAGTTGGCCATTTTAAATTTGATGGTGAAAGTATTTTGAGGAGGAGGTTTAATCTAAGATACAGTTATGTGATATTCAGGAAGAAGCGAGAGCTAATGCAAAGGTCCTGAGGCCAAAAACAATCCTGCTATACTTAAGGAAGAGCAAGAAGGTCAGAATGAGTTAAATGAAATTTTAGGAGAAAAAATAGAATTAAATGATATACAATTGGTAAGGTCTGATGGAGCTCTGTGAGGCAGTGGAATTGTTTAAGTTTTATTTTATGTGGGAAGGTAGCCATGAGATGGTTTTACTAAGACAATTAGATAATGTAGTTAGTATAACATAATTTTACCTTTTATAGTGAAAAACTGATGGTTGAGTGGGGAAGGAAGCCAGAGCTAATGGTGCAGAGTTCTGGATGAGAAATATTATTCACTTGAATAAATATGGTACTTTTGGAAGAGAAAAATATGCTCAAGTGTGAATTATATCTTGTAGAGTAAAGTGAACAAAGCTTGAAAATGTGTTGGAGATTTTAAAAGAGAAGGTAAGGGAAAAAATGGAATTGACTAATTTTTTGAAATGGTATGGTCAATATAAAACAAGGAAAGACACGAAGAACAAATGTTCAACTCAAAGATTAAGTTAGTGTGAGTTACGTAAAATTTGAGATGCTTTTTAGATATCACATAACACTTTCAGAACAAGCCGTGGTGTTTGAGACTGGGCGTGTGAAGGACAGTTATGTCCAGCGACACAGATTTAGAAGTCACTGGCACACAGATGTCATCAAAGCCACGGAACTTGAGATATTCTTTTGGAACATGGGTAAATAAAAAAGAGGAAAAAGGTACAATTCAGACAAAGCTTCAGGAGTTCCAACATTTAGAAGACAATTAGAAGAAAAAGACGCTAAAAGAAAACTACATCAAAAGTTGCAATGCAGGTAAAGAGAGAATTAGTATCTCAAAGATTACTTAATTTTGTCCAAAATTTTTTTGAGTAGAAATACTTTTTTAATTAGATAATTCTTGAGGAATTAATCAGCTTGATGATGATACGTAGATTCTTTTAGTGTTTCACTGTCTCTTGTTCTTAGTTTGCCAGTCAGTTGCACATGACATTAATTTAGTCAGCCATGGTACAAATACTGCATAGTCCATTCTGGTGACACACTGGGACAGAATACAATTTGTTGTTAGGTAAACTCACTTTTAATGTCATCAGTTGTTACTTTATATATTTTTGTTGTTTTTTATTTCCTCTTTCTCTCAAAGCAGATTAGTGAACCGGCTGGTGCAGCTCAGGTGATTGAGTGCCGGCCTGCAAACCAAAGGGTCTCTGGTTCAATTCCCAGTTGGTGCATGTGCCTAGCTTGTGGGCCAGGTTCCCCAGTGTGGGGCATGAGAGAGGCAACCACACATTGATGTTTCTCTCCCTCTCTTTCTCCTTCTCTTCACCTTTGTCTAAAAATAAATAAAGAAAGATTAAAAAGAAAAAAGACAGCAGATTAATGATAATGTGACAGAATTTCTAAAACAGTGACCATTAAAATCTGCTTTAAAATCACACTTAAGCTTCATCACAGTCATTTTGGAAATTTGCTGGTATAAGGAAAAATTTCATTATTGAGCATTTAAGCAATCCTTTTGCTTAGGAGCAGGTACAGCAAACATGCAATGATGCATCTGCATATCATGTCTTAACAGTCATTTTAGCTACACTGAAGCCCAGTAATAATGATAACCATGTATGTACTAGATAAATATATAAGCATATACAAGTACATTGTATATTATTGTATACAAGTATACAATAATATATTACAATGTATACATTGTATACATTGTATACAAGTAAATTGTACATTATTTATGATGTACGTAATCTCAAAAAACAAATTTCTTGTCTTCTTTCTTCATTTTCTGACATTGCTCACAAACAGTTTATGTTTTTTTCTTCCTAAAACACATGATAAAAAAAATTATCCTCCACCTCTGAATTTAGGAGTGACAAGTTATTTGCTTCAACCAATCAAATGTTAATGTAATTTGTGTCACTTCTGGCAGAATGCTTAAGCAGCAGTGTGGTTTGTCATAGAGGCCTCCTCTGCTACACTGAAAAAGGGTGAACATAATACTCAACAGTGAAAAACCAAAAGTTTTTCCTCTGAGATCGGTATCAAGGCTAGGATGTCCACTCTCATCATTTCTATTCAACATAATAGTAGGAGTTCTCACCAGAGCAATTAGGAAAGAAAAAAAAAACATCTAATCAAGAAGTAAGAAGTAAAATTGTCCCTTTCTGTAGATGACATAATCTTATATATAAAAATCCCTAAAGACTTCATAAAAAACTGAGCAAGTAAACAAATTCAGCAAAATTTCAGGATGCAAAATCAACATACAAAAATAAGTTATGTCTCTATATACTAACAATTAACTAACTGAAAGGAAAATTAGGAAAATAATCTCATTTACAGTAGCACCAAAAAAATTAAGTACTTCATAATAAACTTAACTAAGGAGGTAACATATTTAAATACTGAAAACTACACATCACTGATGAAAGAAATTAAAGAGACACAAACAACTGGAAAGACAGCCTGTGCTCATGGACTGGAAGACTTAATACTGCTAAGATGTTCATGCTCCCCAAAGCAATGAAAAGATCCGAGGTAATGCCTATCAAATCCCAATGGTATTTTTTTATAGAAATAGAAAAAAACAATTCTAACACTTCATATGGAATCACAGAATATCACAAGTAGCCAAATCAATCCCAAGAAAGGACAAAAACAGAGGTATTGATTCTTAATTTCAAAATATATTGCATGGCTACAGTAATCAAAATTGTATGGCACTAGCATGAAGATGGTCATATAAACCAATGGAACTGAACAGGCAGTCCAGTAGCAAGCCCACACATATATGGTCAATTGATCTTGATCAAGCATGCCACAAATACACAATTGGGAAAGGCCAGTGTCTTTTAATAAGTCGTGTTGGGTAAACTGTATATCCACATGCAAAGAATTAAGCTGAACCCTTATTTTTATACCTACACAAACATCAATTCAAAATGGATTAAAGATTTAAACACAAGACCTGGAACTGTAAAATTTCTAAAGGAAAATATAGAGGCAATGCTTCATTGACTTGGCAATGATGTTCAGATACAACACCAAAAGCACAGACAACAAAATAAAAGATAAATAAGTGGGATGACATGAAATTGAAAAGCTTTTGCACAGAAAAGGAAACTATCAGAAGAGTAAGAAAACATGAAATGAGAGACAATATTTGCAAACCAAGTATGTGATAAGGGGCTAATCTCCAAAATATATGAGACCCTGACAACACAATAACAAACAAATGGAGAAAAAAACTAATAAATTGATTTTAAAAATTGGTTAAGGGCTTAAATAGATATTTTTCAATAGAAGACATACAAAAGTCCAACTGATATATGAAAAATAATCAATGTCACTAATCATCAGGGAAATGTAAATAAAAGCAAGCTATGAGATAACAACTTAAGGCTGTTGGGATCAGTTGTTATCAAGGAAACAAAAGACAAGTGTTGGAGAGGACGTGAAGAATTTGGAACTCTTGCATACTGCTGGTGGAAATGCAGAATGGTGCAGTTGGTGTGGAAAACAGTATAGAGTTTCTTCAAAATAAAAATAAAAATGGAATTTACCATCTGATCCTGCAATCTCACCTCTGGGTATTTATCTAAGGGAATTAAAATCAATATCTCAAAGAGATATTAATACTCCTGTGTTCATTGCAGCACTATTCATTGAGATCCTCAATAGCTGAGGATAATTCACTGCCAGTTCCTTTTATGATGTTAAATACTCTGGTTAACAATTTATAATCTCGTTTTTAAACCTTAGGAAATCTAGTATTTTATTCTACACACTTATTCCCCTGGCACCGCCTATGGAAACATTTCATTCCTACAGGTAAACATCAAAGACAATTTCAGGCCAAATATTTTTCTCTTGCTTGACTACATCTGGTCCTAAGGAAACACTCAGACAGCTTCTGCCTTTAATACACTGAAAAAGTACAGGTTATTTCCTTTTCTGTCACAGTAGATAAACAGCCAGTTTCTCATACTGCAGATTTCTTAAGTACTAGTCAGACACTGTCCGCTGTGTCTATCAAACTTCAGGAGACCACATTATAATAACTAGTCCCCTGAAAGTTTCGATTCAACTATAGAATGAGGAGTAGCACTCTTTCTCTTGCACAGACAGCGTTCTCAAAAGAAATCCCTACGTAATCAAAAGGCTGCCAATTTCATTCCCTCATTGTGAGTAAGCAAGTTAAGACTTAGACATCCACTTCACTAGACCTCCTTTCGCAAAATTGTCTCTCACTTCATTTTGGAATATTGACATCAATTACAATATTTTGTCGCTCTAGCAGAAAATCAGACTAAATAAATTTATTTTTATATATGGTAATATATTTCATTTTTCATTTTTTGGTATTCATTTTTTTTATTCAGCTGACATGCAGATGACTACTTTGAAAAGATTCCCAGTTCTAAAATTTTCATAAACTTTGCATTTTTAAAAATTGTATTGAGAAGTTTTAAAAATTGAATTGTATTTTATAACAGGATAAATTAAAAATAATTTAAAATTTCACCTTAAACTTTTGGCTTGCAGGCCTCCAAACAATTCAAAATTAACTGGGGTTTTATTATGCTTAATCTTGAAGATAAATGATATAATTAGCTTTCCTTTTAAATGCAAATCAAATAATCACAGATTAAAAATTTTATAGCCAGAAAACATCACAAAGTGAGTCTACCTTAACTATCTCACCTTGTCTTTGACTTTAAGGGGAAAAAATCCTACAGTCTTTCACTTACTTGTTCAACATTATAAAAACAATTAATATTAGTACCTAACTTTACCTACCAAACTTTCTTCACTATATAAATATTTGCTCAGTATTTGTACAAAACTGCAAATAATTCTCAGTAATTATTAAAAAGTCTTGAACACTTTAACTTAATGATAGCTTCCTTGAGAACTATTTAAAAATAAGAAATATTGAAGTGCAGAAATGACATCAGCAATTTACTTACTGCAAAACAATTGTGATCACAATTTAGATGTTTTACGGGATAGGTTTCTTTCTCCTTAATGAATGCCCTTCATATTTTTTAATAGATGCCACACATTATTTGTCTTGGCAGGATAAAATTCCTTCTCATTTCCCTAACCTATGTGTCTTTGCCCCAAGGATAGTGAATAGATGTCATTAGTAGTACTGGCAAATTTTGAAAGATGTCTAGATGGGAATTTCCATCATGATTCTCCTGGTGTCTCTGACTGTCTTAGACCTATACATTCACTCCAGGGCAAGCGAGGAGAAATGAGAAAACACAGGATCAGGTCTGCCACTGTGTTTCCATTAACCTGAGTGTTCCCTTCACAACCTCGGAAGTGCAGAGAGTGAATGATGGCCCAAGTGGGGCAGGACAGATCGATTCCGTAATTTTTACTCGCTGTTTCTCCCCAGCCCTAACTGGCTATTGATTGGATGAGCTGGAGTTGAGTAGTGCCTCTGGGACCTTAGAACGACTAAGAGGAAATTCCCTCTCTTCACGTAGCAACACCTTCAGGTTCTTGTAGCCATTCACTTTACAGAAGAGAGTAAAACAAAACTTGACAATGAAATCATCTGAAGAGAAATAAATTTCATTCTCCAAAAGGAAAGTGAACTCACTGTAATGCTTATTTATTCATAAGATATCAATTACATATTTACACTAAAGAAAATAAATATTTCATATAGTTTCATAAAGTTGCAAAGTGGGTAGTGGTTTTTTAAATGATGTGATTTGATCTCTTTATTTAACGGATATGAAAAACTGAAGCTGAGAGTTAATGATCCACTTATCCCAACACTTGGGATAATTTAGAATAACCTTGGTTTTCCAATTCCTAGACTAGAAGGCTCTATTCTTAGAAAAGTTTTCTTACCCCTAAGAGAACCATGGAGAGACAATTTATATTTTTGCTTTGTATTTGTTATGTTATAACACTGAAAACTAATGCAGCCACCTTTCCCAGTAGGAAGGTGTATCCAACTTCTTGGATGCCCAAGTAGCTGTAGGCATATAAGGTGTAGTATTTAATGGCTGGTTGGCAACTTCACAGCTCTTTTTTTACCCTGATGCTGTGGCAAGTGACAGCTTAAATAGTGTTGTTTCCATCACCATAATGGATATGGCTTGACCAAGAGATAACTGTTCCTTATTTCAAGGCACTGAGATTTGTGGTTGTATTTTATTTCGGTCTAAACTAGGTTTATCATGGCAAGTACAAGTGGCAAATTTGTAAATGGGTCATTTTGAATTGAAAAAATGCAACTGTTAAATTAACTATAAAGTCATAGTGTTAACTTACATTAAAACCTTAAATGATTGCCTAATACTGCTTGTTCTGGAGAGGTTATGATGATGCTGCAGCCCACTTTTGAAAATACAATGGCAAAAAGATATTTTAAAAAGTGATTGCCCTTTCTATGCTAACCATCTCCAAAACACCATTTACTAAATTTTGAAAAACTAATATCAATAACTATTAAGGTGTCCCATGTAGGTATTTGCCCCACAGAGGGTAGCTATAATTAGTCAATGTTACAAAGAGAAGCAATGACATGGTCAAGAGAGAAGAGGAAGTTTTTAAAGGACAATTAATTAAATATTAAGTTTTAAAACTGATACACCTGAATTTTAGAAACTAGACGTTTGACCTTCTAATAGCTTCCATTATTGGCAAGTCACAGAAAGAAACAGAGTTGTTAGTAAAGAGTGTGCATGAGCAAGTGAGAAAGAAGCAGGGGTTGACTTAGCTGGTGTCAGTTATTTAAAAAAAAGTAAAATGGTTTTATGTCTCACACCAGTAAGCTGAAACTCCAAAATAAATCAGTCTCAAAAAGAAAATAAATAAATCAGCCCTGCTGTGGGGATACACTAGCTGCAGGCAGGGAAGCACAGATTATTTACACTTGGACTGGGGAGATACAGGAAGACTTCCTGAGAACAAAAGTTTTAAGGATGAGTAAGAGTTAGCCAGGCAAAGAATGGGGAAGTGCATTCAGGGCAGTTAAGCAGCATGAGCTAAAGCATAGAGCTGTGACACAGCATGGTGTATGAGGAAAACAGCAAGTCATTAGATTCCAAGTGCATAAAGTAAGAGGCAGGACATGGCAGGAGAGAAGGTGAGAGTCAGGTCACGGGGGGCTATGCAGTATATAACAGCAAAGTGCAAGGATTTTAGAGGCAACATGGTACACTGAAGGGTTCTAAAGGAGGCAAGTGGCATGATCAGATCTTATTTTGGATGGAGTATTGATGATAATTCCAAGGAGAATGGATTGAAAGGAAGAGATACTGCAGGCAAAGACAGCAGTAGGCACTCAGTGAGGCTATAAACAAGCAGGATCTAAGCCAAAGGAATGATGGCATGGTTTGAGAATATATTATAGATTCATAGACAATTTAGTCGATACATTAGTAGGAGGCTTTCTGGAAGGTGAGTCAAGGAAAGAGGGAATTTGACATTGTATCCCAATATTGTATTTTTTAATTGTATCTGGGCAATAGAGATAGGTTAAATAGGAACAGCAATGATTTAATGGGGAAAAGAAGCTCATGCCAAGTTTGAGATAGTTTTGAAGATAACCAGCAGACAGTTGGGGATATAAATCTGAACTTTAGTGTACTGGCACTAAAAATACACAAATGGGAGTCATAAACATGGTTGACAATTAAAACTACAATAAGTGGGAAAAAAGTCTTCAAGAAATGTATGTGGAGTGAGAATTACCATATGTTAATGTTCAAAGACATTTAAAAATTGAACAGTAGAGAAGACCCATAAAAGATTGAGACAGACAAGTTAAAGAGAGACAAAATGGTTTCCTAATTACAAATAAGAGTGGTAACACTAACACAGTTCTAGTAGGTCAAGAAAGATGAAAAAACCACTGGGTTTATAATTAATATGTCATTGGTAACATGGACAAAACTGTTCAGTAAAATGATAGAAATAGTATGTAAGTTACACGGTATTAAAAAATGGATTGGAAGTAAAAAATATATCTTATTTCAGAAAACATGTTTGTAAAGGGAAAAGAATAATCAGATGATAATAATGGGGCTTAAGTTGCAAGAAGTTTATTTCTAATAACATACATCTTAGAAAGCTAGGAGAAGGAAAGAAGGAAATGTTCAACTGAAGGATGAAAATCCTGGAGGATATTTACAAAATAAAAAACAGATGTCTGGGTCATCACTGACCATGCAAAGAAGTACAAAATTCTCTCAGAAGGGAAGGGTTGGTATTGAAAATTTGAAGATGAGGGGGAGTGAGGAGCAAATAGTTCATGTTTTATGAATTCAAATTTTCTAATAGTATAAATTTTTAGGTGGTAAGAGTAAGAATGGAGCAGTGGCCTTGAAGATAAAGTTAGGGATATTGTTGAAAGAAATAGGAAAGGAAATTCATCAAGGAAGCAAATGACTGTCAAATGATCTGAGAAACTACCTGTGTTGAATGCATATTTAAGGCAACATGAATGTTTAAACTGTGGCACTTCTGTAGCAATGTCGAACATGTGCATTACAATAAAAAGGTGGATACTAAAATTAATTCAGTATTGAAATTTTATCATTTAGGTACCTATAAAGATACACATGCAAGGCACTGCGGTTATTGGTAAAATAGTAATTGAAGTGATCGATAATGAGATTCGTGCTCAGGAGAGAAAACAGCAAATCTTGGAAAGTCTAGGTTAGCTGATGGGAGGTGAGGTGAGACCAAGGAGCTGTCGTTTCTGTAAAGCTATTTAGCTGGGGTGGCAGGAGTGAAACTTGCAGCCAGAATGAGAGGCGGTTCTAGTTAAAGTGGAAGATGTTAGTGCCTAAGGTTCAGATGTAGTCACATTTTAGTTTAACTTCAATGTCTGGCATTGGCTATGATAAGTTAGATATTTTTGTGCCCATTTTATGACAACAACAACAACAACAAAACTGATTGGGAGATGTTAAATGATTTTTCCAAACTGAAACAACCAGCAGGTACTAGAGCTGGAAATTGAATCCTGCTCTTTCAGATTCCAAAGTATGTGTACATTTTACATATTGCTCTTCACAATTTGACTTTTCCATGCTGAAGTAGAGGTAGGCCACCATTACTTACACAGCCTGTATCGTTTTAATCTGTAAAAGGATCGGTACAATTCTGATAAACAGCTATTTTAATTACTCTGTTGTGTGTATGATTGTTGACGTGCGTGCTTGTTTCCTTTCAGGCTGAGATGCCAGTGTCATGTTATGCTGGAGACCTACAGCTCCAAACCCTTTGCTCATGACCCTGTGTTGAACACATCAGGGAAGCTTGTTATGGCTTCAGAATTAAATGTGATTAAGATGGAATGAAGTTAAAAACAAGTCATTTCAATTCAAATTACATAATTCTATATTTCATTTATAACTTGCCAAAAATCTTGTTTAAATAACTTACCCTAATGCTTTTCTTGTAGAATACATACTGACTCTTCATGAAATCACAGACATTCACTAATGAGTCCACCTGACTTTCTAGATAACGCAAATGTCCCTCAGTTTAATAACAGAAGGCTGTATCAGAATAATTTTACTCATGAAAATGTGCAGACAACGCATGTCCTTAATGTCAAAATAAAAAGTTCTTTGATCTATGCTAAAAAACACATACAACTTAATTAAATTATTTAAAAAGTCATTTGTTTTCCCTGATCTTCCATTACTTGATCATAGTCTCCCAAATTTTTTGTATGTTTGCATTTTGTAATTAATATCACAATTAGCTCCCATAGCAGCTTACTCTAAAAGTAAGAGTATTAAATGCATTTTTCTTTTATTACAAGATTTACTTTGATCTTGTTTGTGAAATTCTTTTATGTTCTGATTTTCATAGCTTTTGTTTCATACAGAAAGGACTGTTTTTAGTTAATTTTGGTGCTATGAACCCATTAAAAGTAACCCATTAGAAAAATCTTTGAAACAAGTTGTTATTAGTTTTTGCAGAGAATTTTCAGCCAAAACACATTCTCTAATTTAAATAAGCTCCTTTATTTTATAAATTAAATTGTTCATACAAAGAAAATGCAAAAACACAGCAAAACCTCTAAGTATTAGGTCATTAAAAATCCATTCCTGCCTTTCTGACCATAACTACATCTTTTTTCAGACCTGTCACCCATTTAATTTAAGCACTTAGCTCTATTCTAATGAATGAATTGGCATTTCATATTACCTTGTTATCCTATAAAACAAAATGCATACTCAATAACATTAATGGTAATTTCTCATAAAGACACATTATCGATCCGGGTGCTACCTGTAAGCATTGAAAATTGCAGCTGCACACAGAGCTTTTCACATCTGGGCCTGAAGAATTAAAGAAAAATTAAATTTGACAGCAGCAAATTCGCAGGCACAATCTAGGCCCCAATTTATATGCAAAATGAAATGCTTTATGAAAATTTCTTCTATTTTCTCACGGAGATTTGGGAAAAAGATTCCACTAGATGCTTCTTTCTTTAATATCCCTCTACTTAAATATTATACTGCAGTCACTGCAGACTCTCTTTGATGTATAAATAATCAAGTTAAATTATGTGCAGCAAGGAGACTAGTGCTCTGCCATTCTTATTTTACAAAGTAATTTCTACCCTAGAGGGTCAAATTTCCCTGACAAATTCTTAATTACTATGTTGCAACAGAAGCAGAATCTATTTGTGCATAAATCCTGGGCATTCCCATGTGGCAAGTAACTAATATTACCAACCATTTCACTTGGCCTGCTCACTGAACTCCATAATTAGGTAATACTTTTGATGATGGTACATTTGAAGTCTTAATCCATTTAATTTTTTATGAGATTTTTTTAATTTTAATAGGGATATGTTAGTGACCACTGCCTATTTAAAAATCATTAAAATTCTGTCCACAACAGTAATAAAGATTAAAGATTACTAATATGGCATTCATAACCTTGCTGGTTTTCCAGAAATCCAGGGCTTAAGGTAAATGTTAAAGGTCATTTAATATGTTAGTCACTAATTATAATCCTGGGTAATAGGTTCCTTTTCTAATTATCATGGTATAAAAGTTCTATTGTTTGGGTCTATGCTTCTGATTTTCATGTTTAGCTTTTTGGGGGATGAGTAATCCTAGAATTAAGCTCCTGAACATTGATGAAAGTAGGTAATGCTTGATGATTAACTGGATAAAAGCTTATATTTGAATGCTGTATGATATCTTGCCTTGAAGTTACTTGCAAGAGATGCAGCATCCTTTTTCTAGCAATAGGTTCAGGGAAAAGGTCACTATAAGATTAATGCTCCCATATTTTAATATCAAACTATGACAAATTTGATAACAGCCTTTGGTACTCCTGCCAAAACAGTAAGAAAAAAGCTTGGACAACCTGAAACATGAGGAAGACATTTTTTAAAAAGTGAGCTAGATTTTTTCTGTCCTTTAAACTAATAATAAAAATACAAAATTATCCATTTCATGTGGCAAAAAAGTGTTCAGTCTTTGTTTGAACTTACACACATGTACATGCACACACAGACACCCTCAAGCCAGAGTTGCTGCTTAAAAAAAAATTACTGTCTCCTTGACTAATATTCCAGAATCATGATGAGCTAAAATCATGATTCACTAATTGAAACCCATCAGAGTTTTGGCTATTACTTCTTACAAAACACAGATTGTCTTGACATTTTCCATTTATTTGTACACTTGTTTTTTAAAATTATTTTTTTATTTATTGTTGTTCAGTTACAGTTGTCCCACCTTTTTCCTCATTGTACACTTGTTTTGAAATTATTACATGTGTTCTACATATCTGAAGTACACATTTTAAATTATCTCATGAACATATATCTTTCATTTTGAAAATAATTTTCATTTTCTACCTCTTCAGTCTTATTTATATGTGCTCATTCTTTCATTTGTCCTTGCAAGAAATATTTAGACAAGTCACTCATATAATATTAAATATTTTTTGGTTATTAGAACTTGTAAAGAACCTTGAGAATATTTTATAAGAAATCTATGAGTAAATATTCTTTGATTAACTAATTTGTAATTGTTTGTTGAGCATTTGCTATGCTTCGGACACATAAAGATCCCTGCTATTATGAAAGTTTTATACTACTGACATAAGGCATCCAATAAACAGAATACATGTATGTATTAAATATGTCAAAAAGCTTAAAGTACTATAACAATAGTACTTTAAATTGATCACAGAAGGACTCATGGAGAAAAGTGACATGTGATCAAAGACTGGTAAAGGCAACTCAGGTATAGCAGGTATCCCAGGAAGAGAAAACAACAGGTGCGGAGGCGTTGATGCAGGAATGAGCGCGCCTGACTGGAGGAGTGACAGGGAAAGTAATGCGGTTGGAAGGGAGGAAATAAAAGTCAGAGTAATAAGAGATTTCTTTTAAAAGTATTAGGGTCTGGGTTATGAAGGGTCTTTAGGCTCTTATAGAAGCTCTGATTGTGTGTGTGTGTTTGAGAGAGAGAGAGATGGAGACCATTTGAATATTTAAATGAGAAGGAGACATTATGAAAACTTCTCAGACTGAGGTATGGAAGCACAGTGGTAAAAACCAGCAGGAGGAAAAATGGGAGAAGCAATTGTAAGTGTAAAAGTGTTAGTCCGATCTCCCAGAAAGATGCAAAGTATGAATTATGCTTTTTCTATTAAGATTGTAAAATTAATTCAGAGGCACACTATACCTGATGTCTCAGCTTGGGTTTTACACAGGGCCGTTGCTGCACAGGACCCATGCCTAGAATGGGCTTGTGTTTAGTGTGATGCTCTGATATCACAGTCTTGCGACTGTTAGTAATTTTGAACAAGAACCTTTTGTGCAGGATCAAATTCCCACCCAAAATTGATTTGGATGTTGAAACTGCTGGTGCCACATTTTCACCAAGAAGTGAGTAAAGGTTTACTATTCACATAATGTGGGTTTCTATGGAGATCAGCATACACTTCCAAGCCGATCCCCATTGGCTTGAGTAAACAGGGCAAAAAAAGACTTTTTTTGTGGTTAGAGACAGACTGGAATGAAAGTCTCAACCAAGGAAATGGGTTTGACTGGTTTTTATTTCTCCATCTGGGACCAAGAGAGGGAGTGAGGGATCCTGTCCCTCTATAGGGCTTGAAAGCTGTTAGGGATTGAACATCAAAAATGCAGACAGATGCTTTATGAAAAGAGTCCTCCAGTATTCCATCTTGTCTGGCCCCACAAATTATGTAGCCAGTCCTAGTTTTACAGGAGCAGATACTGAGACAAAGATATTTATTAGGGACTCACTCCATGAAGGGAAAGAGGAAAGCATTACGGGGCAGAAGAGAGATTGGTCTGTCACAGAACCCCAACAAAGCAGTTTCCCATTATTGTCCCCACATAGGAAGTGGCTGTGCTTTTATTTCTCAAGTGCTCATTCACAGATGTGGCCTAGCATACCCCTGGGAGCTACAGGGCGAATCTTTCTCGAGGGGTGGTCTAGACAGCTTTATCTCTACATCTACCAAAACTGGGCAACTACATAATTTCTTGATAGTTATCCTGTTTTGTATACAAATTCAAATAGTTGAATTTTTGTACATTAAATATAAATAGTTCCAAAAAGAGGTATAGATACATGACTTACAGAAAGTTCAGCCTCTTTGAGTGTTAGTTTTTCTTTTATGCAGATAATAATACAAATAAATCTTTGTTTTGAGGAATAAAATGTGAAATAACTGTTGATGAGTAAAGGTTTTATATAAATAGTAGGTGTTATCTTCATCAAGAGCTTCTAAGTATAAATCCTGTGACCTGTATTTAGGTGCTTAAAATTCTGTTCTTCTACTGTGGCAGAGTTTCACAATTTGAGTTGATTCAGTACATTGTATTCTGTTTTGGCTTTTGTGTTAAAAACCTTATTTTTAAGAGTAATCTTTTAGTCATGCTAGAACTTTTAAGGCCCAGCAAAAATACTGCCTAGCATATTTATGTTACTTTAAAAATTCAGATAAATTATCTGACAATTACCAATAAAAAATAAAGTTTTAAATTAGTCAGAGTATATGTCTTATTCACTTCAGTGTCTTAACAAAGGGTTGCTGGTATGTTATATAAGATATCAATGTTTTGTTTGTTTTCCAAATTATATTAAAAGGATGCTTCTGTTTAAATATTTCTAATTATTAAAAAAATCATTTGTGTCTTGTGCAAGGGCACAAGAGGATAAATCCATGTGTATTTAACATTCTCCACAGCTCTGAATTTCTTATACTTGAACTACAAATAAAAATATGAACAGAGTTTGAATCTTCACCCATATCACCATGGGCAAATAGGACCCCAGTTTGGTTAGAGCTCTACTTCAAGTGCCTGTAGGCAGGTCTTCAGCCTATGCTTAAAACTGCATAGAAAATGAAATAAATAGTCCCAAGTATGAATCATAAAAGCCTGATATTTACCCCAAATTGTCTTGTAAATTAGGCCATGACATTTCATGATGTTTCTTAAGGTTTAAAAACAAACATCCATTGCATTTTAATATTATCTATGCTTCTTTCAGCATAGATAATTTTAAAAATTGAAGTTTTTAAGGTGGGCTTGGATGTTTACATTTAACATATGTTTTATCCCTTCTAATTCCATTGCTCTTTCTTTTCTTATAGTGTTTAGTGTCACACAGGCAAACTCTGTTCCAATTACACAAGGACAGATTTGTCATTCCTGGTTTCTGCAATAGGTTGGAAAACAATTGCAGATAAGGGGGGGCAAAATGGAATTTATTTATTACAAATTATGTATATATCCTTACATGTTTAAACTTCAGTCACCTTCAAAGTACTCTCCATTTGATATGATACACTTAGCTAGATGTTTTTTCCACTGCTCAAAAACAGTTTCTGAACTCATCAATTTTGATGTCTTTAGTGCTGCTGTTATTTTTTTGTTTCACTTCTTCCACATCAGCAAAATGTTTCCCTTTGAGGACTTTTTCATCAGGGAAACAAAAAATATGTTGTTCAGGGAGAGATGGGGTGAATAGGGAGGGTGAAGCATAGGGGGCATGCCATTATTTGGTCAAAAACTACTGAACACTCAGTGTGTGGTGTGGATAGGTATACTTGTAAATCACCCATCATAAAATGGGCAAATGTATTGAAAGAGTCTTCAAAAAACTTCTCTGAAGCCAAATGCAGCCTCTCACAACAATGCCAGCTGGCACACTGATACAGATGGGCCCCTAGAACACTCACCTAGCAGGGGAGGCCTGCAGCACAAGGGGCCCACCTTCCAGAAGATAATTCCATTTGGGGGAGTTCTCCTCCATATTTGTATTTTATGTGGTGTTAGAAATGCTAAATGGAACTGTACTCACATTCTTGGTAGGGATCTCAAATAGGATATCAATCATTTTAGAACTGATCCTGAATTTATTTCTCCATTTACTTATTTATAAATTTTAAAATTCATTTAAAAAGAAAGAAAAGTTTTAGCTCACTTATAATTTCAAATAAGTGAAGATCTTATTTGGGTATCCAAATGAATAGGTATATTTGAAAATATCAAGAAAAAAATGTAGTGTTCTTTTCAATCCCACCCTTTTTTCCCTCCTCTGTTTCACTGAGCTTGGCACAGATTGTCTTATTTAATCACTGAGAAAAGTAAAATGCCATACACTTAAATTAAAATGGTAAAAGTTATGCTTTTCCTAAGCTCCCATCCTATTGACAAAATCCTGCATCAAACACAAATTTTAAAATGAAGGAAAAAAATGTTATATTTCTATATGACTTCCTTAGGCCCAGAAATCTATACCTTGAAAAGAGACAGAAAAAGAAAGAAAGAGAAAAAGAGAGAGAGAGAGAAGGGTGTGGGGGGATCATTAAGAGTGTAAGCAGAAAGGTAGCTTAAAGGTATAATTATAGTTGATTCACTTGATACTCCAAGAAAAGTTGGCCCTGTTATCAATGAGCTTAATGTGATACATTCTTCAGAACATACACTCTACCCCTTTGTAGCTGTTAAAAAGATTAAAAGTCATGATCAGAGCACTTGAAAAGAACAATGCAAGTTCATTTTGGCTAATTTGATATCTTAAAATAGACCATCATCAAAATCACTGCAGAAAAATGAGAATCTATTTTTAAATGCATCCAGAAAAAAAGCCTATCTTTCTCAGTTTATTAGTCCTTACAAAGGAGAAAAAGGCTGATGAATTCTAAACCTAATTTTTAATTCTGTTATTTAATCACATAGTTTCATGAGAGATTTTTTTTGAAAATGTCAAACTCCTCTCAAACTCTAGAAGCTTTCTTTCAGCTTTCCCTTCTCTTTTCCTAACACACTTACTGAAAGCATAGCCTTTGGGCAATTTGCATGAGTTATCTCATTCATTTGTTAAAATGCAAAACCTGAAGATCAGAATACCTAAACTTGATAACAAAAAAACTACCTTTTTAATTTATTTCTTTTTACAAATAGTTGATTATCTAATCATTAGTAATGTTGAGAACCATTTGTCCCGATTACTCATGACTTTGACCTAACTCATTCATTATCATAACTATAGTTCTACCTTAAATTCTCCAAGTTATTCACCTCAATAAACAATCATACTCTTATGGTACCAGCATAAAGTTAAATTTTTGTCATGATTGTTCTAAATACTCACCTTTTTAAGGCTCTATAAAGTCATTCAGCAATCCAGCATATATCTATGCAGCACCTTTTCTACTGCCCTGTACTTTAGGGTTATAGCAGTAAAGCAAATACACAAACAATAATCAATTCCCTTGTGCAGCTTACACTACTAAGGAGAGGTACAGAAAACAAATGAAACAAATATATATATATATATATATATATATATATATATATATATATATACATATATGTGAAGGTAATATGTGCTAAGGAGGATGGGCATGCCAGAAGGCAATTGCAATTTTAAATAGGGCAGTTAGAGAACTTTTTTTCCTAATTTTTGAGTAAAAACTGAAACAAGATAAGAAGGAGTGAATCAAGAGATGCTTGGGAAAAGAACAACCATAACAAAGAAAAGAACAATTGCTATAGCTCTAAATCAGAAGTATGCCTGACGTGCTTGAGAAATAACAAAGAAGGCACTGAGATTAAAAAAAGGAGGCTGAAGAGTAGTAGGAAATGCCATTACAAAGATAGTTGGCGTCCAGATTGGGTAGGGTCTTGGATGAGATACAGAGCCCCTGGAGAGTTTTAAGCAAAATAATAATCTGATTTTGCCAAGTTTGAAAGGATTCCTCTCTCTGCCCTGTGCAGAGAGAGCACAGGAAAACCAGATGAAATTATTCCAATAATAGAGGAGAAAAATGAATGGCTTTGGCCAGGGTAAAGGCTGTGGTTAGGAGTCAGATTCTGTATATATTTTAAAGATAGATTCCATAGTATTCTCTGATTATGTGAATATGGAGCATGAAAAAGAAGAGTCATGATTCCTCCAAAGTAGTAACTGAGTATCTTTAAAATTATTCCCATCATAAGTGGTTAAAATACATATTAAGGAGCAAAACTTAGCTAATCAGAATTCTCAGCTCTACAGAATAAAATACGTCCAAGTATTATCTTGCCCCAAACTACAGATTAAAGTTTGCTGGTAACTTAAATAATAAAATTAAATTCAAATATTCAGAGACATGTCTACATTTATTATTTCAACTGTTTAATTATCCTCTGGGTACATGTATTAATTAATTAATGTGCTGGCCTTCTTATGTCATGATTTGCTTTGAAAGGTAGAATTATTAATAAAGAATATTTTTCTTGCCTTAGCATATTTAGGACAAAGACCAAATGCTTGAGATATTTAAACAATTTTTAGCTTATGACAAGCCTAAAAAGTTCAAGAAATGTGTCCCAGATACACTATATGAGATAAAAAGTGAGAAAGCAATGAAACAAACCTGGGCAAGAAAGAAAAAATGCACACACACACAAAATAATTTTTAAAAGCCAGTTCCTTTTAACCCAGCGGTAACAAAAAAGGGAAAAAATAATGATGATGACAATAATAATTAATAGTACTTATTATAAGTTCAGTAGAATAAAATGTTTAGAATAAATATAAAGGACACAAACCATCTTCATATCCTTTATTTAAAAAACTACATCATTAGTAAAAAGTTTTGGAGGAAAAACATGCTTTAGTGTCTATAATGATTTACATATTATCCTCATGAGTTGAAATAATTCTTATTTGAAAAATTCTAGAACCTGCGGTTTGGGATAACATATTTCTCTTGTTCAACATCTTAAATGTAAGAACTTTCTTCTCCATACAGATATGAACAGGGTTTGCTTATCCATTTGGCATTGTAGGCAAAGTGGGTCAAGGATAATGGCATAATATAATATTAATATATTATTATACCAACCCTTTTTTTAAATATAATTTTGAATATATGATTAATAGAAGAAGGGACCCACAAACACAAAAGTGGCTAGAGGCCATGAAAGTCATGTAGCCCTGGATTGTGAATCAAATCACACAAACAACATCCCAAATTTATTGTATTACCAGATGGTGAGAAATTTCTTCCTTTATTTTGCTGGAAGTTAAACTTTGTCTCTGAGTTCCCAAGGAAAACAAAAAGTGAGGACACATTTTGAAATGGTGTTACTTACAGTTCTTATTCCGAAGGCTTTCACATCAACTTTTGAAAGTTTCTTTGGTCACAGACACAAGTACTTTACCTTGAAAACTGTAAGAATAGAGAAGTGTATTTCTTCTGTGGTGGACAGCATATTGCTCCAAAGCAAGGCAGAAAATGCAAAGATCACATGCTCAAATGATCTCAGTTCTGGTGATTTTAGGTTTGTAAGTTTTGGTAATTTTCATAACATTTCAATGCCATTTTCCTGTGTATGTAAAAAAAAGGGTATCATGATGTGTGTAACAGGATGCATACGATACTTTATTATCAATTCCCAAACTTCAATGGGCTTACTCTTCAATGTTCCATAGCAGAAAATGTCACCAGAACAAAAATCCTTGGCGTGAGCC
Source organism: Trachops cirrhosus (assembly GCA_028533065.1). Classification (NCBI taxonomy): domain Eukaryota; kingdom Metazoa; phylum Chordata; class Mammalia; order Chiroptera; family Phyllostomidae; genus Trachops; species Trachops cirrhosus. Next base: position 25,645,953 of record CM052539.1, read on the forward strand.
CTGAACCCTATCTTTCACATCCACGTTTAATAACCATCAACTTTATCAGCTCTACTTGCCTAGGCCTCCAGCATCTCCCTGGACCATATGACTAGCCTGCCAGTTGTTACCCTTTTGTTGACTCTTTTCATCCTGTAAATCTGTATGCTTCATAGTGTCAGCGCTGTCTTTTCAAAGCAGAAATCAAAGCATGGCATTGCCAACGCTGCCATCAGAGTACACAATATCTTTGTTAAACTATGGTCTTGATGATATGGTCCCTTTCTATTGGACTTCATTTCCTACCTGTCTAGCTACCGTGGATTTTTTAGTTTTTTATTGAAAAAAACTTTTATTTTTGAATACTTTTAGATTTACAGAAAAGGTGTAAATATATAGCATATGGTCTCCATATATTCCATTCCCCGTTCCTCTACTGCTGATATTTTACATTAGTATGAACATTTGTCACAATTAATGAACCAATATTGATATGTTGCTACTAACTAAAGTCTATAATTTATTAACATATTCTAAGTTTTTACTACCTTTTTCTACCCCAGGATATTATCTAGGATACCACATTACATTTAGATGTTGTTTCCTTAAGCATCTCCTGGTGTGACAGTGTATCAGACTTAAATGAATAAATAGATTTGAAGGGTATTGGTTAAGAATATTATGGAATGTCCCTCAACTGGATTTTTTCATATGACTAGACTGGGTTTAGGAATTTTTAGAGAAGGACCAAAGAGGTAATGTGTCAGTCTATTCAGATCACAACACGTCATGGGTACATAATATCAACACAACTTTCCACTGTTGATGCCGATCGTAATCACTTGCTAAGGCTGGCCTGTTCGTTTTCTCCACTGCGATATCATCATGCCCCTTTCCATACTGCTCTGAACAAGGAAATCATAGTGTGCATCACTCTTAAGGAGTAGGGAGTTATGCCCTGCTTCCTAGAGAGTGGAGTAGCTACATATTACTTGAAACTCTTTCAAAGAGATATTTGTCTCTTCTTCCTCATTTATTTATTCATTTATAATCATATGGATTCAGGACTTATGTGTTATAATTCAAGACTACTTTATTTTCTTGCTTATATAGTTTTATATTTTGCTACAGAAGCTCTTCATTTGAAACTTGTGCGCTTTTGACACCCCCCCCCACCCTGTTTTGCTTTTTGTTAGCACTTTTTTTTTCTTGTACAATTAATGCTCTAGGCGTATCTTGGGAACCCCTTGCTTCAATTGTAGAATCAACCATCTTTCTAAGGAACCCATATTACTTTTACTGGGAAATAGTATTAAAAACCGTGATCTGTGCGCTAGGCATGCTCATTGCTACTTGGGTGTCATTGTTTCTCTGCTTTCTCAGCACACAGAACAATGTAATATATATGATATACTAGCCCATGTTTGTACATGTATCTATACATATTTCTTTATGTAGCTACATATAAATATTAAAGTAAACAAATTCATGCTGATGTCTCCAACTGTGATGCACCTGGGTCATTCTAGCTTTTTCCCTGGCATGTCTGTTACCTGCCACTACAGCAGTGAGAAACTGGCCTCCACCGGTCACCATTCATTAACTTACTTGTTTAATTCCAGTGTACAGTGGTTCCAGAATTGTAAATCTGTCCCCCTTGGGTAGCAATTTTATTAACTAAAAGGTTATGTCCAGTTTCATTTGTCTTTAGTTTTATACTCCACTCATTTCCAAAGTTAGGTCAGCACCCTTCTCTCCCAGCACTTTCACAGAGGTTGTTTCATGTTTGTTAGGTTATTTTATCATAGGGTGCATTCCCTCTGGGCATCCCTTACCTCCTAAATTATTTTGTAAAATTTGCATACATGAAGGTTGATTGTGATCTAAAGTTCTGTGAATTTTGACAAGTGTTATATCTAAACCATTATAGTCACAAACAGCATAGTTCCACCATCCTAAAGTATACAGCATGGATACGCTGGACAAAAGAATGAGCAGGAGGGAACAGGCTGCATGAAATTTCCTCGCACTACTCAGAATGGTGCACAATTTAAAACTTCTGATGTTTTTTGTTTGTATGTTTGCTTCTGGAACATTCCATTTAGTATGTTCAGACCATGGCTGACTGTAGGAAACTGATACCATGGAAAGGGAAAACACAAATAAGGGGTACAACTGTTTTTTGTGTAATTTCTTTTTTAAAATAAATGTAAAAGTATGTTTTATTTTCCAGAATAAGATCTATCTTGGTTAATATTCCATATTAGCCTGAGAAGATTGTGTGTCATGCTGTTGTTAAAAGTGGTCTATAAATGTTAATTAGATTAAGTTGATTAATAGAGGTCTGAGGACAACTATATTGTTACTGTATTGTTACTGATTTCTGCCAGTCTAACCCATCAATTATTGACAGACAGAAATGTTAAAGTTCCCACCAATGATAGTAGATGTGATAATTTCTTGTTAGTTTTTTCAGTTTTGCTTCATAGTTTTCCACTCTTTTGTTTAGATACATGTGCATTTAAAATTGCTATGTATTCTTAGAAAGTTGATTCCTTCATCATTAGGTAATGACTCTTTTAGCTCCAATAATCTTCCTTGTTCTGGAGTCTGAAATTAATATAGCTACACTGGCTTTCTTTTGATTAGTGTTAGGAAGGTATACCTTTCTCCATTACTTTATTTTAACCTATCTGGATCTTTACATTTATATTTAAAATGTAAATATATGGATTTAAAAAAAAACTCGTAGACATAGACAACAATATGGTGATTACCAGAAAGAAAAGTGGTTGGGGGAAGACAGAAGAGAATAAAAGGGGAATAAATGGTGATGGAAGGAGACTGGACTTTGGGTGGTGAACATACAATACAATATACAGATGAGGTATTATAGAATTGTGCACTCATAACCTATCAAATTTTATGAGCCAATATCACCCAATAAATTCAATAAAACTGCCTTATGACCCAATGATTCTACTTCTGAGAATAAACCCAAAGACACCAGAAACACTAAGTTGAAAAAACATATGCACCCCTATGTTCATTGCACATTAATTTTTTTCCTTTTTTATATTTTTGTATAAGTATAGTTGTCTCCATTTTCCCCACACCACTTCCCCCTACCCTGTCCATCCCCACCTCCCACCCTTGATCCACCTCCCCTTTGGCTTTGTCCATGTGTCCTTTGTATATGTTCTTTGATGACCTTCCCCCTTTTTTACCCTTATCCCTCTGCCCCCTCCCCTCTGATTACTGTCAGTCTGTCAGTTTGTTCTTTATTTCAATGTCTCTGGTTATGTTTTGCTTGTTTGTTTTGTTGATTCAATTGCACACACATTACTTTTTTGTTGTTTTTATTTTTTAATCTATTTTATTTTATTACTATATTACAAGTGTCCTTATTTTTCCCTCTTTGCCCTCATTATTTGCAATAGCCAAATATTTGGAAGCAGCCCAGGTGCCCACCAGTAGATGAATGTAAAAAAGTTGTGGTACATTTACACAATGGAATACTACACAGTCATAAAAAGAAGGAAATTTTACCTTTTGCAACAGTGCAGATGGACCTGGAGAGTATTATGCTAAGTGAAATTAGCCAGTCAAAGAAAGATAAATACCATATAATCTCACTTATATGTGGAACCTAATGAACAAAATTAACTAACAAACAGTATAGAAAGAGACTCATAGATACAGAGAACAGATTGACAACCATCAGAGGGGTGAGGGCTGGGGGAAAAAGGTTAAGGGATTAAGAAAAAACACTCATAGACACAGGCAACAGTATGATGAGCACAAGAGGGAAAGTGGGGTGAGGTTGGTAGATGAGGGTAAAAGGGGGAATAAATAGTGATGGGGAGACTTGACTTGGGTGGTGAACACACAATACAATATATAGATGATATATTAGAGAATTATATATAACTCTACTAACCAATGTCACCCCTATAAGTTCAATTAAAAAACAAAAAAATAAAATGTCTTTATAGGTAACATATTGGGTCTTTTTTATCTAATCTGACAATATCTTAATTTTCATTTATGTTTTTAGACTGTTAATATTAATAGTGCTTATTGATATACCCACTTTGAATATTTTCTACTCATTGTTTGTTCTTTGATTCTATTTTCCCACTCATTTTCTGCCTTATTTGGTTCTAATTTGAAACAAATTATTTATATTATTTTATATTATTCAATATTTTTCTTACACTAGAAGAGGTATGATGTATTTCTTTGCATACTACACTACTTTGTAAAATATTTTCTCTTCTTTATCTCATGCTTTTAGTGTAACTTGAATAACATACATATTAAAAACATAGAACATTCTTACATTAAAAAAAATTTATGTTCTTTATGTTAAAATCACCTTTGATATAATGCCACAGATTTCAAAATCATAATTTTTTAAGACTTGCTAAATTAAGTCCAAAATTTGAGGGTTTAGAAGTAGACTATGAACTCAGGATTTGAAGCCAGGTTATATGGTAAATGTTGGGCAACAATGGAAAGTTTTTTCATCATTGCTGCACATATACTTGCCTTCTCTCATCCCTCAGTATCAATTCTCTTGACCTAAAATGGACATTCCGATTTCTTAAAATCAACCTTCACAAAGCAATTTTGATGAGGTAATGATGTATGTTTGTTATATGAGTGGGCCAATCAAACCAGATATGCAATATTTTTATTCTCTAAAAGCTCAATATTTTAACTGATTAAACATAATGAGTTATAAAAGAACACAGGAAATACTCTCTCATGTCTTAGAATTTAGTTGATAACAATGTTTATATTTTAATTCTAAAGAGAATTTAAATAATATGTCTTGTTAGATTTATAGTTATATTTCAAATTAGCACAAAAACAACCAAATCCACCTGGTTAATGCTCACTTTGTATCTGTGTGTATCTGTGTGTGCGTGTGTGTTGGGAAGCAGAGCTGTGTATAAAGAGATTGGGTTGGTCCTAATAAGAGATTGGAAATATAGAATTCAAAATTCAAGATTGTGTCAATCACACTTTCTTACTTCATAATCATCTTCAGCCTCAAATCTCGCATAACCACAAGATTTTTACTTTGAATTCTAAATATGCTTAAGAGTATTACCCTAATGAAATTGAATTGCATCTCAGCTTCTGAATAGATAAAAGTGGAATGAGGACAGTTCACACCATTTATGACAGCTGCATTTCTATGATTACTTGAGTAGTTTATTTAAGTCTATAAAATAGAAAATATTTTATATAAATGTATATTCTCTCAAGCTAAATTTTTGGGTTTAAATATATGCCTATTTCTAGATAACTTTATGTAAAATTACCAAAAAGTGTGAAAAATGAGTGGAATATGTATTTCAAATATAATTTACAAACTTGTTAAAACACATCTCAGATTTTTAATTGAATGTCTTCTGATTTTTATATTATCTTGATAGCATTTTTTACAATGAAATATATTTTTCTTTTCTCTTGATGAAAAATTTATAAAGACCTTAGAAAAAAATCAGAAAATAATAAAAACATAAAAACTAAAGTACTCATAAATCTAGAATATGTGTATAAAAATTTGTACTTATTGATATGTCTTCATATTGATATGTACCTTATGAATATGTGTATGTAATATTATCCATACATGTTTATATATTTATATTCATGTGCATATATGCATTTTACATATAAATACAACATATGATGAAACAAATATTTTTCCACTTGTCTTTTCACTGGTATTATGAACACTTTCCTATGACTATAAGTGGACAAATGATTTTTTATATTTAATCCCATATAGTTGGGAATTTCATTTTTACACAATTGTTTCTTACTAAAATAAACTCCATTGTAAACATTTTAATAATTGCATATTCTATAGCCATGTAATTATTTTCACAGCATAAACTATAAAGTTAGAATTGTTTCATATCATGGTGTTTTCATTTTGAACACTCAAAGATTGCACCAGAGGAACAGATTGCTTAATTTTAATTACACTCAATATTCTTCCAAATATACATTCATTAAAAATTATTGAGCTTAAAATTTATTAATTTGAATATAATTTCAACCTAATTTAGACATAGGTATCTGTATTGTGGAAAATAATAAACCATAGAATCCTGATTTTTTAATGTAAATCTCCATAATCCCAAATGCCACTTATGACATATATTTTACCTTACATCAGGTGTAAATAGTGGCACCCTCAACGGTGTCTCATACGACACATGTGCAGCAACAGTGTTACTTCAGGTTGTGGCTGCAGGGTCAGCTATACCCACTGTCTCACTCAGTGGTTTTCCATTCCACAGTCTGGTAGCAAAGCATTTCCTTTTCACGTTTCAATAAAATTATAGTTCGATAACTCTCATAGGTCTTTTGGATTACTGTAAAAACTACAAATATTAAGTTTGGAATATATAATCCATAATATTTACAAATATTTAGTTTTCCTAACTTATTATGTTCCTGCAATACCCACAATATATTTAATTATAAAAATATAAAAATATTTAAAAATATAAAAAATATTTAATTATAAACAATTTTTCTTGACATCAAGGACCTTCAGTAAGAAATATCATTTTTTTCTAATGGAATTTCTTTTCTAAAACCTCAACATCTTGAATCATGAAAAACAGGACTACATTGTATAAAGGTTACATTTGTTTGCACGTCTGGAAAAAAATTAAACCGATAGGCATATTTGGAAGAATAAAAGTTGGATAGTATATTCCACCGGGTGAAGAAAAAGGAGATACCGCAAGGTAAAAGTAGATGTTAACAGGCTAATGATCATTTTTTAATAACAGAGGGACCTTTCTGTGAAAAAAATACCAATATATATTTTTTCATTGCTGCCTTCTCTTTCAGCTAACCTTTGAATGAGAGAAACTTCTGCTGATGTCAAATGACCACAAGGATATTAACAACTGGACTTGGAACCTGTCGGTCGCTGTTGGGTATGTCTCCTTTACCAAGCTGGCTTTCTTCACTACTGCCACTGACCTTGCAAACAGCTCCGACAAAGGTCGGAATGGATTCATTGATCAGCTAGACCAAGCATATGACAGTCTGTGCCTTAATTGAATCCCAAAAGGGGGCAGCCTGGGTTTTTATTACAGAGGCCAGCCGATAGCACTCATTAAAAGCTCCACAGACTGTGTGGTTTACTAATTAGTTTATTATACAGACACCTTGACGATGGGCAAAGTTGTCATTTTGCCCTTTATCGCACAGGGGATGTTGTTAAAAGTTTAATCAGCTAACACTGACCAAGTTAGCTTGGCAGGCTGTGGATGGTCATTACTGAGGTCACCCCTGCTGTAGCAATTCTGACAGGGTCACAGCATGAACTTACAATAAAGAGAGTGTTACATAAGGTAAGCGCGCACCTGAAAGGGACCCCAGAAAAGAGATGTGCTCTGCGGGGAGTAGGAAACAGATGGGCTGTTAGGACAAGTGAGTGCTTTTAAAGTTTCTCTTCACCTGCCCTGTTTAACATATGCTTTCTGAAAAGATGGGCCATGCAACAATTTCTTTGATATGTTCATCAGAAATAAAATTGGTAACAGGTTGCTTTTGGGCAAATTAGGGGCACTTGATTAAAAATTATTTCATATTTTATTTAAAGTTTATATAGTACCAGGGAAGTAAACAAGACATTTATTATGGTTTAAACTTACCCTAGACAGACCAAAGGAAAAAGTCCTATTTATAATATAGTATTATCAATCCAAAAATCATTGTGAGCATTGCTGAAATGCATGAAAATATTCTCTAATTTACTATTGTTGTCCTATTTATTTCAGAGGTCCTTATTTTTCTAATGAGCTGGTTTCTAATATTAAAATACTTATGGAAAAAATTTAAGAACCTAAGCAAGTTTATAGAGTTAATGAAGTATAGATGAATCCACCTTTTGCATTTGGTAAAGATTCAGAAAAATATGATACAATTTCAAGTTAAAATTAATGATAAATTGAAAATATAGGTAATGCATAAATGAATGTAGAAAATATTCTTCTGTTTATGTTTATTTATTCTCTGTCTTCAGTAAACTCGGTTATGCAGTCAAACAATTGCTATCAGCAAATAGTAATAATTTTCCACCCATGTTTTTGGTTTTTTGTACATAACCTTAGTGGGATTAGACTTTACAAAGTATCTTTTTTAAGGCATGATCAACTGAGATGAACATAACCAGTTTACAAAGAAGTATCTGCATTTTCTTTCAGTCTTGTCCTTTATATTCAAATCTCTATCATCTGCATGAATCTGAACTTTAGAACCAGTTTATATAATATATAAGTTCTGTTGATCCAGACATGATCCTTTCAAATTGAAGCTTTAACTAACATGTAACCTTAATTTTTTTAGCATCAGTTATCCTATCTACAATATTATCTGAAGGCTTTGTGATAATAAAGCCATATGGGTTAAACTAGATTAGAATATGTTCGACTACACATTTATTTTTGATACAACAAACTTTTATTGTGCTTATGACATAAAAATAATATGTCACAGTAAAAGGCATCTACTCTGGGAATCAAAATATAATTTAATGCATGTGTGATCATACTGAAGGCTTTATGAAGAAAAATGAATAAATATTCTATATGACATTCTAACTGTAGAAGGAATTTTCATGAGTATTATGTATTACCCAAACTGGAATTGATCCAGGAATCTAGGACTGACATTTAGGCCAGCTGTAGGGTTTGTAACATGGAGACATCTTCAGGGGTCCACTCTTCCTGGTAGTCCCGGGGAAGCTTCCCATGAAGACAGATTGCTTTGTCAAGCTCACTCAGGCAAATGCTTCATCATTAACTCACTTTAGAACAAAAAATGAATTGTTTTAACAGTGGTATTTTAAAAGTATTACTATTATGTATGCTTTCTCCTGCAGGTATGGAGAAAATTGTGAAAAACTTTTAGTAACAAATCTGAAATATCATCTGTTCAAAAGTTTCTCAACAGCAGCATTTTAGTTTGAAATACTTCTGATACTTTATACTATGTAAAGTTTGGCATATTTAACTATTAAAGATTAAAGTTTTTGTACATCACTACTTCAGGTGAGTGAAAAGTCAAATTATAGACCAAGAAAATATATTTGCAACATGCAAAATTTATAAAGACCTAATATAAATAATGTAAAACAAATGCTTATAAGTCATTAAGTTAATGAAAAATAAAGTGGAAGAATAAACAGAGGACAATGCTTAATTGTAATGCTTAACACAAGCAGGAAAGCACAAGACATATATCTATATATAATTTTTCCCACTTTTGTATTTTTGTTGAAGTACAGTTGTATTTTTATATATAACATATATTTATCTTTTATAAACTATCTGTATATCTTTTATAATCATAATCAAGTGTAATTTGCTAGTATAAAAATATATATATATATTTTACCACTTCTGATAGAGATTTAATATATTGTATCTTTATTTTTCCCTAGGGCTACCCATTTTAATCTTAAGAAATAAATATCATTGTAGTCATTAATTTTTCCTTCATCTAATAAACTATAATTAGTTCATTAATTGCTTTATGTAATAAACAGCTTAAATGAAACTGTATTCTTTAGGGAAAAAAATCCTAAAATTAAGTATTACACTGAATATCTGCAAAGATAAGTGTTTTAACTCAGAAGTCAATCAGTTTTTATTAAAGTGCAATGTAAAAGCTTTTATTTTGCATACTTTTTATGATTTGAGCAGATCATTTTTGGCTAATGAGGAATGCAGCACATTTTAATAACTCAGAATTGGCCTTAATATTGATATTGTCTCAACAAATCTTTTTTTATATTTGATATTCAGAAAAAAATTCTAGGTTTCCAGCTGTGTTTCTGAAATTGCATCATTTTTTTCTAAGACAGAGATAATTTATTTCATTCAGTTGACAGTAACAAGGGATTTTAATGTTTTGATGTGTTATTAGTGTTGAGATTGGCATTCATCAATTTACTGTAATTTATTCACAATAAGTGTCTTCATTGTATGGTATAAATAGTTTCAAGACTTAGCTAATGAAGAATCTCTGAAGGGAATAGAAATAGGGTGGGTGGAAGCCAATGAGAGGAATCTGTGGCAACAGAAAGTATGAAGCTTTAAAAAAATGTGAAAGAGATATAGATGTAAGTATGTTATGTTGGAAAGTACAAGTTAAAATAAGAATAAAGAATGATACAACTTAAAAAATTACATGAGATTAAATGATAGAAACACAAATACAAGAATGAAGATAAATTTTGAAAAAATTCTGATAAAATAATAGACAAAATACTTGCTTTAAATTCTAAGAAAGTCCTCTAATGCACTATTAATGGTAACAAGACAGATGGATGCTGGAAATATAGCAAAATTCTGTAGTTTTTCAACATTAAAAAAAAACTAATTAGTAAATGTAACTGAAGCAACATAATGCCTAATAGTAATCTGAACAAAAAGCAAAAGGTGTACAAATTAAACACATTTCTATGTTGTTTAGGGTCTCAGAAATTATAAATATTCAAATATTCTTTTAATTAATCTGTAACTTGCATGCATTTTTAACCAAATCCTAAAGGAACTTCTTTTAAATGTGATAAAAGGACCAATTAAAGGCCTGGTCAGGTAGCTCAGTTGGTTGGAGCATCGTCCTCCCAGTACACCAAAGTTGCAGGATCCATCCCTGGTCAGGGCACTACAGGAGTCAACCAAAGGATGCAGAAATAAGTGCAACAATGAGCCCACATTTCTCTCTCTCTCCACCTTCTCTCTCTCTCTGCCTCTCTCTCTCCCACCCTCCCTCCCTCTCACTCTCTAAAATCAATCAATAAAAAAATTTTAAATGAATCAATTCAGAAGAATATATCCATGCGACATCACACACACAACCATAGAAAAGCAGAAAGATGTGAACTGTCACACATCAGTAAGGCATTATAATGCTATATGACTAAATGCTGTGATGCGGTCAAATGAGGAGACAAACAAATCAGTGAGACTGATAGAGAGGACATAAATGGAACACATACTGTATGAGAACTTAAATATGAGGAAAAGGTTGTATTTTTATGTTGGCTGAAAAACAATGGGATTACCCCTAAAATTATTTGTAGTATTAATTCTAAATTTGATTAAATATAATATTAGATGACTTAGTTCAAGATACCCAAATAACTTCTGATATGTTAACTATCTAATTATAAAGAAAATAAAGCTGAAGATTGCTGGAACAATACAGGTAAGGCTTTATATTATCTTGTTGAAAAATCATTCATCAGCCATGACAACTACATCAACTGTGACAAATGTTCATTAACTATGACCAATTTTCTAAGGAAAAGTGTTGATAGATTTGAGAAAAATAAACATACAAACACACTCTCACACACATATGCACTTTTTTTTAAGGAGGAGAAAATTAACAAAAACAACAAAGGAGGAAATAATTTGCCACACCTCAGACAGATTTACCAGCCTCAATTAAAAACCATTACAAAAATAAGATTTTAAAAAGTTCATCAAGAACCCTGGCTGGTGTGGCTCAGTTGGTTAGAGCATCACCCTGTAGACTGAAGGGTCACAGGTTTGATTCTTGCTCAGGACACCTGCCCAAGTTACAGGATCGATCCCCAGTCAGGGAGTTTTTAAGGAGGAAGCCAATCCATGTTTCTCTCACATAGATATTTCTCTCTCCTTCTCCCTCTCCCTTCCTCTCTCCCTAAAAACAATGAAATAAAAAATGTCCTTGGGTGAAGATTAAAAAAAGTTCATCAAGGGAATCAAATAGCAATTTATTTCAGTCATTGCAAAAAGAAATATAAATAATGAATAAACAAATGATATCCCACTACACAAGAAATATGAAAATGGAAATTAAAGTGAACTAGAATTTTGCTTAAATATTTTTAAAATTTTACAAAATCTAATATTCATGAAGATGGTGAGATTTTTTACACAAAACAATTACTAGTGCAAGTAGAAAACTAAAAGATATTTTTTAAATATGTTATTGATTATGCTATTACAGTTGTCCCATCTTTTCCTTCTCTTTATTTCCCTCTGCCCTGCACCCCACCTAAAACCAACATTCCCCCAACCTTTAGTTCATGTCCATGGGTCATACAAATATGTTCTTTGGCTTTTCCATTTCCTATACCATTCTTAACCTTCCCCTGTTTTTGTACCTACCGTTTATGCTTCTTAATCCTTGTGCATTTCCCCCATTCTCCCTCCACCCCCTCCCCACTGATAACCCTCCATTTCTGTGATTCTCTTCCTGTTTTAGTTGTTTGCTTAGTTTGTTTTTGTTTTTAGGTTCAGTTGTTGATAGCTGTGAATTTGTTGTCATTTTTCTATTCATATTTTTATCATCTTCTTTTTCTTAGATAAGTCCCTTTAATAGATCATACAGTAAGGACTTGGTGATGATGAACTCCTTTAATGTGACCTTATCTGGGAAGCACTTTATCTGCCCCTCCATTCTAAATGATAGCTTTGCTGGATAGAGTCATCTTGGATGTAGGTCTTTGCCTTTCATGACTTCAAATACTTCTTTCCAGCCCCTTCTTGCCTGTAAGGTTTCTTTTGAGAAATAAACTGAGAGTCTTATGGAAACTCCTTTGTAGCTAGTTGTCTCCTTTCTCTTGCTGCTTTTAAGATTTTATCCTTATCTCTAATGTTGGCTAGTGTAATTATGATGTGCTTTGGTGTGTGCTTCCTGGGGTCCAACTTCTTTGGGACTCTCTGAGCTTCCTGGACTTTCTGAAAGTCCTTCGCCAAATTGGGGAAGTTCTCCTTCATTATGTTTTCAAATAAGTTTTCCATTTCTTCCTCTTCCTCTTCTCCTTCTGGCACCTCTATGATTCAGGTGTTGGGATGTTTAAAGTTGCCCCTAAGGTTCCTAAGTTGCCCCTTAGGTTCCTAAGCCTCTCCTCATTTTTTTGAATTCTTGTTTCTTCATTCTGTTCTGGTTAAAAGTTTAATTCTTCCTTCTGCTCTAAATCACTGATTTGAGTCCCTGCTTAGTTCCCTTAACTATTGGTTCCCTGTATATTTTCATTTACTTCACTTTGCATTACCTTCATTTCTTCCTCTATTTTGCGACCATACTCCACCATTTCTGTGAGCATACTGATTACCGGTGTTTTGAACTCTGCATCTGACAGGTTGGCTATGCCATCATTGATTAGTTCTATTTTTGGAGCTTTGATCTGCTCTTTTATTTGGGGCATATTTTTTTTGTCTTGGTGTGCCTCTTACCTTCTAAGGGGCAGAGCCTTAGGTATTCACCAGGGTGGGACAACCCATATCACTGCAGTTGTGGTGCTGTGTGTGAGGGAGGGATCCAAAAGGGAACAGTACCACTTAATTAGCTCTCACTGGCTTTCAGTCACTTCCTCTGCTACCCACAAGCAAATTGGGCCCTTCTGGTGTTGATTCCCAGGTGTGTGGGCTTATGTACATCTAGGACCCTGTGCATCTCTCCAAGGAACTCTCCTATGAGGCTAGGAGTTTCTCCTGCTGCCACAACTCCCACAGGTTTTTTCAGTCAGGGGTTTTGAGGTTTTATTTCCCCACACTGAAACCCTGGGTTGTGAAGTCTGTCTCACTCCCCAGTTGTTCCTCCTGGTTTATCTGCACAAAAATATGGAACTGCTTGATCCTCCAGCTGCCTTGCCTTGCGTCCTCTCTGCCCCAGCTGCCCATCTCCAGCCCTCCTACCTGACTGGCTGAATGTTTCTTCTTTAACTCCTTGGTGGTCAGACTTCCATACAATTAGATTTTCTGGCAGTTCTGGTTGTTTTTTGGTTTATAAATTTGTTGTTGTTCTTCTTTTGGTTGTGCAAGGAGGCAAAGTATATCTTCCTATGCCCCCATCTTGTCCAGAAGTCCAGAAAACTGAAAGACGTTTATAGAAGTTATTTTGTCAAAATTTATTAAAAGCATGAAATATGAGTGGACTAGGTTGACTTATTAATCCTTTATTTAGTGAATTTATCTTAGAATCAATTGAACAAGTGAAAAAAATGTATGTTAAACTTTTCATAGTGTTATTTACCACACTAAAAATTGAAGTTCTTAATATTCAGCTAGAATTAACTAAAATACTTCAAACTATATATTGATTAAGTACTCCCTGGTACACTCATAATGTGGAATATAATTCAGTCATTAAAAAATCCCAAAGAATTAGAAAAATATATGTCAAAATGTTGTGTGCATATAATGTAAAGTGGAAAAAGGATACAAACAATATAAATTACATAATATTCCAAGAGAAGTATGAATTCCCTTTGAAAGTCATTTTCAGAGACATTTTGTTTAATTTATGAGTAAACAACACTTCAAACTGTATACATGTGTGGATATAAAGAAGTGTTATCACTAAATATTTCAGATAAAACCACATTTTGATGCTTAACTTACTACTTTGAAATTACAACAATTTGTTATGTGGTAAGTAAATTTCATTAATTTTACAGGTCAATTAACCCTTTGAAAGCCTCTTTTATAAATAGGAAATAAATGTGATTGTGGGTCAGGAGGAGTTAATGTTTAATATGTGGCATACAAAGAAAATCACTTCTGCTAAATTTATAAATCCTTTTATCTTAGGCACCTGTCACTCATTCTATGCCCTCTGGATTTATAGAGACGGTGAGGAAGGTGTCCTGCAAACATCTTATTGTACTGGGATGTTTCAACATCTAGCAATCTAATGTGAGTTGGCCCTGTATGTGTCTACATGAAAATACTTAGAGGTAAAATGAACTACTGCAGAAAATTGTCTGTATGACTCTAGGTGGGCGTTCTTCCATCTGTCTTAGAAATAAAACCATGCCCTGAGATGGGTTTTATGAACATAAAATCTACCTAACCATAGTTCTTCTACACTTACAAAAGAAATAATAATGGTATAACTTTTCTGTTGTGCTTATTTACAAGAATTTAAAGCTTCAAAGATCATGTAACACTTGAAACTAATATAAAATAATATTGAATGTCAACAGTAATAGAAAAGTAAAACTGAAAAAGAATTTAATAAAGCTTAAATAAACTAATATAGAAAATTAAAGTAAATTGCTATTATTAATATATGTCTAATAAAGTCACATATTTTTAAATTCAATTATTCAATGGTCTAATCAAGTTTAGTTCAGTTATGCTTAACTTCTATATTAATACAATTTACTTTTGTTTTATTATTTTCACTTGTCCAGTTTTCTTTTTATTTTTTTAAATTTTTATTGTTCTTCAAGTACAGTTGTAGAGACATTGAAATAAAGAACAAACTTACAGCAACCAGAGGGGAGGGAGGAAGGGTATAATGAGGGAAAGAAGGGGAAGTGTCATCAAGGAATATGTATACTTTTGTTTTATAAGAAATTATTTATTCTTCTGTCCTTTCACTGTGACTTTCCACTAGAGCTTAGCATCTTTCAGTACAGGATTGTCTTCAGATGTCATAGTGTCAGTTAACAATGCTTCCCACTTTATGACTTTTATTATGTGTGTATCTATGTTATGCTAAGTGAAGTAAGCCAGTCAGAGAAATGTAAATACCATATGATCTCATTTATATGTGGAATTTAGTGAGCAAAATAAACTGACAAACAAAATAGAAACAGAGGCATGGACAACATTGAACAAACTTACAGTTTGTTAGGTGTAGGGTGTAGGGGGCTGGGTGGAGGTGAGTAAGTGGAGAGAAATTGGGACATCTGTAATAGCATCAACAATAAAAATGAAGTTAAAATAACCAAAGTCCTCTAGTCACAAATATAAAAACTAAAAGTCATATGAAGCACCAATCAATGATTCAGTGTAAAACTCCAAGAGCAAGGGCATCTTACTTCAGTAAATTTTGGAGTACTACCATTTAAAAGTTAAGTTCCAATTATTTTGAAATTACACTCAAAGAATATAAAACCAAAGAGGTAAAAGTTCTTAAATGTAAGTTTATTTATAGTGATCATTGCAAATGGTAGAAATAATTAGTTCTACTTCATCAAAATAAAATGTTAAATTAGGCTGAAACCAACAAAGAACAAATTTTATCTAAGTTCTTTTTAATGGTCTGATTGTTTTTCTAACAAATAATAATTATAATTATAACCAGAAATTATAAAAAATCACTCATAAATTAACTCTACTACTAAATTATTGAGATTCCCAGAATGTCCTACTTATGTTTCTGAAGTCATAATCTGTGTAAGAAGGAAAGTATTGTTTGAAAAGTCTGATATGTTAGCTTATACTCTGACTAGGATATAAAGTAACTTGATTGAAAAACTTGATAGTTTTTATCATGTTATAAATATATTTTAATTTGTAAAGGTCCGAATATTATTGAAAGATCACTATGATCAGAAAGATCTATGTTAAAATTCCAACCAAAGCTTTCTTTTGACCTTCTTTACCCATTTCTATTATGTTTGACCACCTGTAATAAAGTAATAATAATAGCAAAGCCTATAGGGTTATTTTGATGAATAAGTAATATAATATTCATAATATGCCTAACAAAGTATTTCTGTCCGAAAGCTCTCTCCTATTTTGGAACATTACCTTTAGTAGCAAAGGACAAATAAGTAACAAACATTTGAATATTGTAAAAGCTGACCATCTCAGCTCTCATGAATATGAAGTCTGCCCAGAAAATATCCAGCCAATCCATATGAAAAATAGACATTTATCGAAGAAGATACAAAATACAAGAAACATTGTACATACGACAATGACACCTCAATCCCCTTCAAAATAGGCATCTTGGGACCTCACACAGTTCTCTCAGAGGCTTTTCTATTTTCACTTTCAAAACACTCTGCAAAATATTGTGTTGGAATTATCATCAGCTGCCCCATCTTATTTTCCTGAATATGGACAGTCTGAAATCTCTTCCCTTTCAAAGATGACTTTAGTTTTGGAAAAGCGATGAGTCACTGGGCACCAAATCTAGGCTGTAGTGGGGTTGAGTCACTAGGTGATTTGATGTTTCACCAAAAAACTCTGCAGGAGATGTAATGCATGAACAGGCACCTTGCCGTGATGAAAATGCCGATCACCTATTGCCCATAGCTGTGGACTTCTGAATTATCCAACTAGTTTCCACAGAGGAATGTTTAACCTTAATGCAAAACTTCATGCAGATTCATTGCTCTACTTGCTCAGTCATTTTGAATGCGACAGCCACACAGTACACATGCTCACTCAATGGAATCTACTGCTCCCACTGACTAGTACAGTGAAGTCATCATTGTTCATGCATGTGTATTCCAGCCCACTCTCCTTGGCAGCCAGGTAACATCAGATGTCACTCAAACCATTTCTGTTTTATTAACAATGGCTGGACTTTTTCCTGATTGATCTCATACATAAAATATATAAATATATAAAATGTTTGCATTATTTTAAGATATCGGTTTGTAATGCTATATATATATATATATTTAGTATTTTACTTATTTATTTTTAGAGAGGGGAATGAAGGGAGAAAGAGGGGAAGAGAAACATCAATGTTGTATGCCACCTACTGAGGACCTGGCTCACAATCAGGTCTGTGCCTTGACTGGGAATTGAACTGCTGACCCTTTGGTTTGCAGGCCTGCACTCAACCTTCTGAGTCACACCAGCCAGGGCCTCTCTTTATCTTTAAAATGTACCATTTTACCCCTGGCTGGTGTGGCTCAGTGAATTGAGCTCCAGCCTGTGAACCAAAGGGTAGCCGGTACAATTCTCAGTCAGGGCACATGCCTCAGTTGCTGGCTAAGTCAGGTCTCAAGTAGGGGTTGCATGAAAGGCAACCGCACATTGATGTTTCTCTCCCTTTCTCTGTCCCTCCCCCTCTATCTAAAATAAATAAATAAAATTTAAAAATAAAATGTACTATTTTAATTATGATGTGTTTTGGAGTAGGCCTCTTTGGGTTCATCTTGATTGGGACCCTCTAAGCTTCCTGAACTTGCATGACTTTTCTCCTTACCAAGTTCGGGATGTTTTCTGTTATTATTTTTTCAAACATGGTTTTCATCCCTTATACCTTTTCTTCTCCTTCTGATATTCCTATGATGCGAATGTTGTTATATTTCATGTTGTCCTGAAGGTCCCTTAAACTCTGCTCATTCTTTTTGAGTCTTTTTTTTTCATTTTGTTGCTCTGCCTGGGTATTGTTTTCTACCTTGTTTTCCAGCTTGCTGATTCAGTCCGCTGCTTCATCTAGCCTGCTTTTGATTCCTGCTATTGAATTCTTCATTTCTTCCTGGTTGTTATTCATGTTCTCTAAGGACGCACTGCTATAGTTCCCACTGTGTTCCTTGTAGCTCCCATAAAGTTCCCTGTAGTTGTCACTGAGTTCCTTGAGCATCCTCATAACCATTATTTTGAATTCTATGTCTGATAGCTTGCTGCCTGAATTTCACTCAGCTCTTTTTCTGGGGATTCCTCTTTTTCTTTTCATTGGGGGTTATTCCTTTGTTTCCCCATTTTAGGTGACTTTTCTTATTTGTTTCTGCATCTCAGATTGCTCTGCTTTGACTGCCTGTCTTTGTGGGGTAGCTTTCTGGGGTAGGAGTTTTGTGGGACTCAGTGGTGTAGTCTCTTTTATCTCCTGATCTGGATGCTTTAGGGATTGCCTTCATTCAGTTTATTTGGGCTCCCTTCTTGTACTTGGGCATTGATTATTAATGGATCATGCATTGGTGGGTTCTCCCCTCCAGCTGGCTGACTGAGAGTCATATATTATGACTTGTATTATGTGCTGCTGTGCAGGTGCTGGTTAACAAAGCAATACTACCCAGAAAAACCAAACACTCACCAGTGAAAATACACCCCCACCAAGACTACATCAGCAATACCAACAGCAAATCAGCAAAGATTAATAAAGGTGGGAAGAGATTAAGAATATTATAAGATAGGAAAAAAGAATGTAGGATGAGTAAAGAAGAGAAAAATTACTTTGAAAAGGATGAGGGAGGAGATAATATGAGTATGGAATATACACAAAGCAAATTAAGAGAGAAAGTAAAATTTAAAATGTAAGCAAAAAAGGGAAGGATGATGGCAAAATGGAGTAAGAAAAAGAAAAAGTATAATATGAGGTTTGAAATAAATATAAAGAAAAATAGTGAACCAATAGGAACAAAACTGAAGAAAAATCAAAACAGGGTCAAAAACAACAACAAATGAGCAGAGATTAATAAAGGTGGAAGAGAATAAGAATATTATAAGAAAGAGAAATGAATATGAAATTAGAATTTTTAAATTGATTAGCCTGACCATGTTAGTATCTCAAATGCAATAGCAAAAGTTGAAATGCACATTCATCGCTATTTACTTTTCAGATAGTCTGTTGTTAATGCATAGGAACAAGCCTGATTTCTGCATGTTAATTTTGATCTTGCAACTTTACCAAATTTTTTTAGTTCTAACAGTTCTTTGATGGAGTCTTTAAGATTTTCTATATATAAGATCACATCATCTGAAAACAGAGTCTGTTTTACTTCTTCCTTTCTGAGTTGGATGCCTTTTATTTCTTTTCCTGGCCTAACTGTTCTAGCTAGGACTTCCAGTACCAGACTGAACAGAAGTGGTGAGAGTGGGCACCTTTTTCTTGTCCCTAATCTTAGAGGAAAAGCTTTTAGCCTTTCCCATTGAGTATGTTGTTAGCTGTGGCCTTGTCATATCTGGCCTTTATGATGTTGAGGTATGCTCCTATAGGCATTTTGCTGAGAGTCTTTATTTATGAAAGAGGATTGAATTTTGTCAAGCGTTTTTCTGCATCTATTGAGACGAGCATTTGATTTTTGTCTTTCATTCTATTATGTAGTTTATCAGAGTTATTGATATGTGTACATTGAAATATCCTTGCATCCCTGACACAGATCCTACTGGATCATGGCAAAGATGCTTTTAATGTACTGCTGAATTTGGTTTGTTCTATTTTGTTGAGAATTTTGGACTCTATACTCATTGGGCATTTTGTCCGATAGTTTTCTCTTCTAGTAGTGCCCTCCTTACCTGGGTTTGTTATCAAGGTAACACTGGCCTCATAAAATAAGTTTGGGAGTGTTCCTGCCTCTTCAATTTTTTTGGAAGATTTGAGAAGGTTCAGTATAAATTCTTCTTTAAATGTTTGATAGAACTTACCAGTGAATCAATGTATCTGGTGCTGGCCTTTTCTTTGTTGGGAGGTTTTTGATTACTGATTCAACCTCCTTACTTGTCATTGGTCTGTTCAGATTTTCAGTTTCTTTATAACCTGGCCTTGGTAGGTTGTGTGGTTGTAGAAATTTATCTACATCTTCTCGGTTGCCCAAGTTTTAGTGTATGATTGTTTATAGTAGTATTTTATAATTATTTGTATTTCTGTGGTATCAGTGGTCATGTCTCCTATTCCATTTCTGGTTTTATTTATTTGAGTCTGTCTGTTTTCTGAGTCTAGCTAAAAACTTGTCAATTTTGGTTTTCTTTAAAAACAACAGCTCTTAATTTCACTGATCTTTCATATTGTTTCCCTGTTCTCTATGTCATTTATTCCTGCTGTGCTTTTTATTCCCTCTGTTCTGCTAACGTTAGGCTAGTTTTTCTTTTTCTACTTCCTGAAAATGTAATTTAAAAAAGCCAATCCAATTTACAATAGCTTTAAAAATGATAAAATACTTAGGAATAAACTGAACTAAGGAGGTGAAAAATCTGTACAAGAAAATGATAAGATTTTGATGAAAAATATTGAAGAACAAACAAATAAATAGAAAGATATTCCACATCCATGGATCAATATGTAAAATAAGAGGACATTTAATTGAAATAGATCTTTTAAATCAAACACATATTCGCACTTTGTTTTAATTGGGTGCCTACATTTAAAAACAATACTTTTTAAAGAGTTTTCTAAGAAACACAAGAAAATTTAAAAATCTTGTCAATTAATCAAAGGTATAATTATATCTACAATAGACTTTTAAAATTTGAATTATTTCTTTGGTTTCCCTTGCCTGGGGAGGTATCACAGATAAAATATTACTACGAGCAATGTCTGAGATTTTACTACCTACGTTGTCTTGTAGGATTTTTGTGTTTTGGGGTATAACATTTAAGTTTTAATGCATTTTGAATTTATTATTGGGTGTGGTGTAAGAAGGTGGTCTAATTTCATTTTTCTGCACGTATCTGTCCAACTTTCCCAAACCATTTATTGAATAAACTATCATTAGCCCATTGTATGTGTTTGCTTCCTCTGTCAAATATTAAGTGAACGTAATGGTGCAGGTTTCCTCTGGGGCTCTCCATTTCATTTAATGGGTGTCTGTGGCTCTTCTTATGCCAGTTCCATGTGGTTTGCATTACTATGGCCTTATAGCATAGCTTGATATTACATGCCTTGATTCCTCCAATTTTTTTCTTCTTTGTCAAGATGACTGTTGCTATTCAGGGCCTTTTGTGGTTCCACATAAATTTTTGAAGTATTTGTTCTAGTTCTGTGAAATACATCACTGGTGTCTTGATAGGAATGACATTGAATCTAAAGATTTCTTTGGGTACTATGCACATTTTAATGATGTTAATTCTTTCTATTCATGAACACAGTAGGTGCTTCCAGTTATTTGTATCTGAGGCTTCTGCTGGGAGTTTTTTGATTACTGCTTCAAGTTCACTGGTTGTTGTCAGTCTATTCAGGCTTTCTGCTTCTTCTTAATTCAGTTTTGGGAGATTGTATGTTTCTAGAAATTTGTCCCTTTGGCCCAGTTTCTCCTATTTCTTGATATATAATTGTTCATAGTAATTTCTTACAATCTTTTGTGTTTCTCGTGTATTGGTTGAAACTTCTCCTCTTTCAATTCTGATTTTATTGATTTGAGTCCTCTCTCTTTTTTTTCTTGATGAGTCTGGTTAAAGGTTTGTCAATTTTTTTTTTATCTTTTCAAAGAATGAGCTCCTCTATTTATTGATCCTTTGATTGTTTTTCGTCTCTGTCATTTAATTCTGCTCCGATCTTGTTTCCTTCTTTCTCCTCACTGTGGGCTTTGTTGTTGTTCCTCTAGTTGTTGTAGAAGTAGGGTCAGGTTGTTTATGTGAGATTTTTCTATCTTCTTTAAGTAGCACTGTATTAGGATGAACTTCCCTCTCAGGATGGTCATCGCTGTGTCTTGTACATTTTGGGCTGTTGTGTGTTCATTCATTTGTTTCCAGGTACTTTTTGATTTCTTTCTTTATCTCATTGTTAACCCATTCATTATTTGATAACATGTTATTCAGTCTCCATGTATTTGACTTTCAAATTTTATTAGTAATAATTAAAAACTAGAAATAATCACACAGCTTTCAATGGGCAAATGGATAAACAAACTGGCACATCTGTACAATGGTACACTGCTCAGCAATAAAAGGGACAAACCACTGATACACACTTCAATTTGGGTAAATCTCAAAGCATGTGTTAAAAAAGCCAATCTCAAAATATTACATACTGTAAAATTCCATTTATTTAATATTCTTAAAATGACAAAATTATGGTGATAGATACCACATTAGAGTTAGGATTTACACTTGAATGAAGGGGTAATTTTGAAGGAGTAATATCAGGGAGTACCTTTCTGGTGATGAAAGAGTTCTATACCCCAATTTCAGGGGTAGTTATACAAATCTACTACATATGATAAAATTTTGTGGAGCTAGACATGTATACAACATTTATAGAGATGTGAGCAGTCTCTCATTTGCATTTCTTGCCCAGTGTGCTATAGGGCTGTCAGCCATGGTTCTTCTCAATGTTTATGCAGTCTATACACTGAAATATTAAATTTTTGTTTGTAACATAAATTATAAGTATTTCCCTGATTGGATATTGGTCATTTTTATTTTGCTTATGGTACTTTTGCCAAGCAAATATTTTAAATAGTCAAATTTATCGATCATTCCCTTTATGCTTCCAGGTTTTTATTTATAGGACTGTTTTGTTCAACTCTGATTCTTATACTTGTGTGATTCTGTTTTCTAAACCTAAATCTTTGATCATTTTGAAGTTTCGCTCATGAACAGCTTGGGTAGGAAATCTAATTTGATCTTTTTAGGTGCAACTAGCTAGCTATGTAGTATTCCAATATCAGCTATTTAAATGTCCACTTTCTCCCACAGATTCAAGATTACTTTTTTACATTGTACTAAATTTCTACATTAACTTAAGTTTTTTCCTGCATTTCTATTTCATTATATTGGTCTTTCTGTTCATTAACAGATACCATACTGTTCTAAAAGTTTGGCATAAGCCCTTCATTGTTCTTCTAATTGGGATTTCTCTGTATCTTTTTTATTTTACTTCCAAATGAATTTTATAATCAACATCTTTAACTGTAAAAAAGAAAATGGACTGCCACTAAATATCAATTATGGGAAATGAGAATTTGTTTTTAACTTTTGACCGGCAAATTTCCCTACGTATTCTAGAGTGCTACTTACACACGTGCACAAATAGGAAAATCCATAGAGACAGAATGCAGATTGGAAGCTGCTGCCAGGATCTGGGATGGGGGTGGAGGACAGAATTGGGAGCTCCTTTCAAGGTCATGGAAATGTCTAGATAGAGGGGTTGGTTTCATAAATTGTAAATATACTAAATATGACTGAATTGTTCACTTTAAAATAGTGAATTTTATTCAATTGGAGGGTAAATGTCAACTTACTCTCCAACTAAATAAAATAATTTAAAAATAATTTAAAACTGTATCTTTAATTATCCACTTTTTATCAAGCCCCAAATTATCAGTCCAGGTTAAGCCATTTTGCTGTGTTACCTGGACTACCATAATACCAATGGTTTTCTACTTTTACTCTTACATAACTATAGTGTATTCAGAGCTATGAGTTATTGTTTTAAAAAAATAAATCCAATTATAGCTTTTCACCAGCATTCCACCACAAAAAGCTTATTAATTATGCATAAAGTAAAACCCAAATTCCTCACCATGGTCTCTGAAACCAGGTGTCATCTCTTACTTGTTTATCTCACTTTCGCACGTGACCATCCTCAGTCAGGTACACTGATGTAATTATGATGTGTTAAGCATGCCAAGCCCATCCCTGCTCAGGTTCTTTGTCATAATGTTCTCTCTTCCTGGTAGCCTCTTCAAACAGATATAGGCCTGTGTTTTCCCTTTGTCTAGGTCTCTATTTAGTTGTCATACCTCAGAAAGTTATGTTAACTAGCTTCTCTTGCTGCTATTTTTACTCTATTTTATTTTTTTCCATAGCACTTATGTATCATTATAGATGTATTTGTTTATTCAATCTCAAAATTTTAAAGTCTTAAGTATAAGGATTTTGCCTGGTTGTTATTTTTATATTTGTATCCTCAATGCACAGAAGAGTACCGATCACATAGAAGTCATTTAATAAATATCTGTAGAGTTGTTGAATTAACTAGGAAACATTTTTGAAGTTACAAAATGTCTGAAAGGAAGAACGTTGTGTTTGCTAAGAGAAATTCTAGACTAAATAAACATTTCTTTTGGTTATTCAACTAATTTTTCTGAAATTCTTATTTTAAATATAAAACTAAATGACTTATATTATATTTTTATTTTTATCTCTAATGGGAAATATTTTCTAGAGTGATTTTAATAAATCCTGTCATATGTTAATAGTGATTCTTTTTTTGGAGTAAAAAAACTGATTATATGACTTCTCTAGGGTTATTTGGTTCTCTCTATAGCTTTCGCTGTGTTTGTTGTTTTATTTAATTCCATTAATTGACTTTTTATTTGAAAAGGGTTTACATTTATGAGGTTAAAAGAAGTTGTATAACACAGTGGTATTTTGAATTTTTATCTTTAACATCTTTAGGCAAAAATCAATATATGTTATAGAAAAAACAAACAAAAATAAATACAATTTATAAGAGTTAGTCTTTCCCCATTGCTCTTGGGAAGTCTCATCTAATGACAAATATTTAGGCCCAGCTATTTGGATCATGGAGAAGCTGACTCAACTTCATGCTAGTTTTTTTGGTGGAACAAAATAACTAAAGAAGTTTTCAAGGCCATAGAAACCTTTATGATCTACCAATTTTTGTAGGTCCATAGAGATTCATGCAGTTGAACTACTCAACACTATAAGGGTGGAAAAACTTATTTGAGGATGAAGAAACCTCTTTTTGGAATTTTCTGCAAGCCCTCATTCACACCAGATCATGGCGAGTGGAGCTGGATGGACTGTATAATAAGGTGCGGTGCTCTCTGATAGAAACTTTCGTACAGAAGAAAGTCACTGATGAAAGCTAGAAGATTGTGTGTGTGTGTGCACCAGTGAGCAGTTGAGGTTTCGTCTCGTTTCAGTGACTGTCGAATGTAGGACAACAGGGGATCAGGCCACAAATCTGAACTCCCTCTGCTCCTCTCCTGAAAGTGAAGGAAGAGCATCAAAGAGAATGAAAGCAACTGAATATCCAACAGAAAAGGAATGTATATTCTTGCTTTGGGCCACAGACATGGTTTGCATTATAAAGTAAAAACTTCCTAATATAACATTTATGAACACCTTAGTCCTTGGTTATACATTGAAAAGTGAAGAAAAATACATGTGTGTATGGATTCATTATTAACTATGGGTAAATTTATATTATCTTTTGTAATTGGAGGTATAATGATCAAATTTTAATTGTCACGTCTTGACTTTGTTTATTTTCCCCTTCACTGAATTTGAAGATATCTCCCTCATACTTACATATGTAAAATGCATAATAACCCTGTAATTCAAAGCAGTTACTTGTATTACCTGAAGAATACAGTGCCAAAGAAATTTTCACTTGAAGAACATTATATTATTTGTCAATTAGGAGTTTTACTCCTTTTATGGTGTTTATTAAGTAAACATATCCCAAATAATAGCAGTAATTAAACCATGGAGTTTTATTAAGCTAGTTAAAAATTTTAAATTCTTCTATTGGATAAAATATGAAACATTTCTTTTCAAATTGCTCAAGATATAGCTCCTTAATTCACTGAGGTTACATCTTTGGCACAAGTTTGAGTTCGCACTCAAAATTATTTTTCTAGCTTAAATTTTCACCATGTAAATAAAAAGCTTCCAAATTATTTTGACTATTTTAACACAGAAAATGTTTCCATTTTTCATAAAAGTGGAACTACTGGAAGAAATCCTCAGTATTTTGGGGAGCATACCTACCCAAACGCCCCATCCCACTTCTTCCCCATTCCTGCCTCTACTGTTTATTCACTTCCAAAATATTTCGCATCTGTCATCTAAACATAGCTGTAAGTTACATAGGTAGGCTGTTTTTGGATCAGTGTTCCAAATTCAGGTTTTGATCTTTATCCTTTTCTGGGGCAAATATCCATACATATTTCAGACAGAGTCCCCTGTGACTTTGTTATAGGTAGAAGAGGTTTATTTTAATTTTCCTCACAGAATCACAAATGAAAAAAAACAGGATGTAGTAATTTTCCAAAATGCCAGTATATGCCTTTGTTTTTTGGACATGGCTTTTTTATGTCATGTATGAGTTAAGATTGATAAAGATTTAATGGCCTCCTTAATAAATGTTTTAGTATAGCCATCCAATTTTGTTAGCATATGTAAATGTTTCAGTCAGAAAATATTTACATGGAAACAAAATCCTAATAAAGTAAACAGTAGGAAATACAGGAAAAAAATAATATGTTTTAGATTATGTATAAGGTTAAACTTGCTTATTCTGACAGGATTGGCATTTCAGATTTTCTTCAGATGACCCAGGACAAACACAACAGAAGCGCTTAACACTTTAAATTCTGCATCCATGCTGCTCCTGACTAGCTGCATGGTGCAGGAATAGTTTAACCTGAGGGATCATTCTCCTGTTCCCTTACAATTGTACTGCATGCACAGATGTTTTCTCTAGTTTTCCAGCTAAACCAGAGACTAGGAAGGGAGTGCAAATGAGCTTGGTTTTGTAATTACATTCTCTCCTGTGATCATTAAATGTGTTTTATCTTTAACATGCTAAAATGCTACCATACCACAAGAGAGTACTAACTCTAAAATTAACCTGTTACATCTGACAAATCTTACAGATTTGTACTTTAGGGCTTCTTGTAAGATTCTGTTTTCAATGTTATTTTCCAAGAGACATTGCAAAGTTTTATCAGCAGAAATCCAGGGACATTACTTAACCTTTTATGTAAGCTGTGAAGCAGGGTTCTGTATTTAGAAATTTTGATTGTCATTATACATGCAAGTTTTTCCTATATGTAATTTTAAGTTTCAAAGCCCAAGTGAGACATGAAGA
Source organism: Trachops cirrhosus (assembly GCA_028533065.1). Lineage (NCBI taxonomy): Eukaryota > Metazoa > Chordata > Mammalia > Chiroptera > Phyllostomidae > Trachops > Trachops cirrhosus. The sequence continues at coordinate 25,673,232 of CM052539.1, forward strand.
TATTGATATTATTGAGAAAAAAAGAAAGAAATAAAAGATAGAAATGGAAAATATGCTTCATGATGAATACTACTCGGAGAAATTAACACATCCTTCTGTGTTTAATGAACATGATCTGAATGGTAATTATCAACTGTTTGATTTTCACAGAGTATAGGAACAATTCAACCAAACTATCAGTAATAAGGTAGAGATTAAGGCTGTGAAAGACACAAACAATTTATAGAATGGTTAAGACTAGCTCAGATAACAAAGTTAACCTACAATACTTTTCATGAACATAATAGCTACCTTTACAGTTTCAGCAGGTAGCACAGTGACTGTGGTATCACAATTGTTTGAATCATCGTTGACTACAGGAATGAAAGAAAAATTCAAATAAATTTTAATTAGCATTCTGATTCCTTCCCAGATGAGAAGATTCCTCTCTCTGCAACAAATGTCTGCACTTACCTTACTCCAAGAAACAACTTGTATTGTGAACTCATTTTATCAGCAAGAACAAAGCAGGACAAGAAAGTGATCACTGGACCCGGGCTGATTACAGGAACCACTTGACTTCTTAGGGTCCTGAAATACAAAGTGCTTTGTCTGGCTTCCTATTCTTTTATATAGGAAAGTTTCTGCCACTTTTTGTTTGTTTTTTTTGGGGGGGCACTGTTTGTTTTGTTTGTTCTGCTTGAAGTGGAACTGTGTGCCAAGTCTCTGTGTATCACCAACCTTAAATTTCTACAAACTGAAACTAGTGCATATACCTTGAGTGTATATTACTCTTAACATACATAGTAAGTATTTAAATTGTCCTCGGCCATTCTTTCCAAATTCTGCTTTTGAACTGAATGATGACAATGTGAAATCAACACAGGCCTGAATCCTCTCCATATTGTCTAGGTTCTCTTGAGGGCCTAAGTTCTGAGCTAACCCATCTATCTGGCTAGAAAGTAACCACATTTTCCCTAATGTGTAGGAACAGAATTGGACCTCTGGCTTTGATGCTGTCCCAGAATCCTCCAGCTGTCTCACTGGGCTTCATATTCTTTTGTCATATTTGTTTCTGATAATAATTTTTGAGTTCACCTTAAATTCTTGAACACAAGTCATTATAAAATGGTAAAATATATATGTATATATAATAGTAAAATGGTAAAATATACATATATATACATACACACACCATATTTTGCAGTGTATAATGCACATTATTTTGCCCAAATTTTTGAGGGAAAAATAAGGATGCACATTATGCATGTGTAGTACTAATTCCATATCTATATAAAGGTTTTTAATTCTTTTATTTATGCTTATGCATTAAAAGTGTAACTCTAGAAAGTGATAATGACATCTGTATGAAAATAATACCCTTTCTAATACAAAACAAGTATCTAAATATAAATGAATAAAAAATTGAATTAAAAAATAAAAACAAAAGATATTTTTTCCTGAAAGCTTTTACCAAAAATGTGGGTGTGTTTTATACATTGGAGGGCACTATACATGGCAAAATATGGTATATGTGTAGATATACATCTATATATCTCCAGCCATTTTTAATATAAGTAGAACTGTTTGTACAACACTGAAATAACATGGCATCAAGCAGAGGGTCTGGAATGCACATGTGTGAACAATGCCAACTTCACTGTACTAGTCAGTGGGGGCAGAAGACACTGTTGAGTGAGCATGTGCACTGCGTGGCCATCACATTCAAAATGACTGAGCTAGTAAAGCAATGAACCTGCATCAAATTTTGCATTAAGCTTGAACATTCCTACATGAAAACTATTTGGATGATTCAGAAGGCTTTCAGGGATGATGCAATGAGAGCAGCACAAATAAAAATGTGGCACAAATGCTTCAGAGATGGTTGAAAATCTGTTGAAAGTGATCCATGTTTTGGAAGGCTTGCCACAAGCAGTACACCTGAGAATATTGAATGTGTACAGGCTGCAACCAACAAAGATTGGCAACTGACAGTGGGAGAAATAGAAGCTGATGTGGGGATTCTGAAAACTACTGTGTCTGAGATTTTGATGCAGGATCTCGGCATAAAATGCATTATGGCAAAATTTGTCCCACAGCTTCTGTTGCCATAGCAGAAGAAACATCATGCTGCAGTTGCTAATGACTGGATTCAAACTGCTACCAAGGAACCAGGTTTCCTCAAGAAAGTCATAACCAGAGATGAATGGTGGGTCTAGAGCTATGATCTGTAAATGAAGGCCTATCTGTCCCCATGGAAGTTGGCTGGTTCTCAATGCCCAAAAAAGGTGTTGCAAAGTCGCAGCAAGATAAAGACCACTTTAACTGTGTTTTTTGATTGGGAAGTTGTTGTCCATCATGAGTATGCCCCTCCAAGCCACTTTATAAGGAGTACTACCACGATGTTCATTGGCCGAGAGATGCAATATTGGCAGCTTCATTAAGATAATCTGCCCACTCATGCACCATATCTTGTGCAGAGTTGTTTGGTGAAACATCAAATCACCCCAGTGACTCAGCCCCCCTACAGCCCAGACATGGCACCCTGTGGCTTCTGGCTTTTCCCAAAACTAAAATCACCTTGGAAAGGAAAGAGATTTCAGACTGTCAATGAGATTCAGAAAAATGTGCTGATGCAGATGATGTCAATTAGGAGAACTGTGTGAGGTCCCAAGGTGCCTACTTTGAAGTGGACTGTGGTGGCATTGTCCTATGTAAAACACTCCTTGTGTTTTGTATCTTCTTCAATAAATATCTCTATTTATCATATTACATGGCTGGATACCTTCTGGACAGAGTATATATGTATAAATTATTCCATGTAAATTATTTTAAAATATTGAGTTTGAATAAATTTAAATTTATTAGTACAGTTTCACTTGCAGAATAATATAATTAACTGAGTGGTTAAGAAAAGGTATTGATCCCACTAAGGTTTATATGTATCCTAAGGTTTATTCTTTAAAAGTACTGGCATATTCTCCTCATACAAAAATATTGTGAACTTCTACTTTAGAATTAAAGATATTAGATGTGAAGGACAATTTTTTGTTTCCTCTCATATCCATATTTTGCTCTTGCCTTGCTCTGTGTATTAGTTTCCTACTACCACTATAATATATTACCACAAATTTAGCATCTGAAAATAACACTAATTTATTATCTTATAATTCTTGGCATCACTATTCCAAAATGGGTCTCATAGAGCTAAAATCAAGGCTGTGCTCTTTTTGAAGGGTATGGAAGTTAATCTGTGTCCTTCTCTTTTCAAGATTCCAGAAATTGGCTGAATTCCTTGGCTTGTGTCCAAGATGACAGATTTGGCAAGAGAGTTAGCACATACAATCAGAACCATAACCACTAAATGACAAAAATAGGTACCAGTTCTACAATGGCTCCAATTAAGAAAGAGTGGATTCCTTGGAGGAAGGTGTGCAAAGCATGTCACACCTGTCCAAAGCCATTTTGCCCACTATACTTAACTCAGGGTGAAGGAAAATGTTCTAGGGTTTCCCCCTTTAATATAAAGGCTCCCCTTTAATAGGTGGACATTTTCTGTCCAAGCTATTAGATCAGAAAAGGAAACCGGCTTTAAAGTGAAGCCCATAGATTGCTCCATATTTCGCCAACCCAACCACTTAGTCCCGCTAAACCATTGAGTCTCAAGAGGCAGCAATGCAGATGGATTTCTCAAGTGAGGCTTATATTGTATAAACAACTACCCAGGTAATGCGGTCATAGGAATATGCCCCATGTAAAAACAGAAGTGAGAACACACAGGTTAATTCACACAATAAATCACAAACCAGTCTCTGAGTCCAGGAGAATGTCTTTTGAGAACATATCCAGTTGCAAGGCCTTTGCTGGAATGACATCAAACAATGACAACTTGATAAATCCTTCTTGTCTGTAAATTGAACATCTTTGATGATATTACAAACCCAGTTTAACTTTCAAGTGAAAACAAAACTTTGAAGACAGCTGCACTAGACCAATGTTCATCACTGAGCATTGTGATTTTCCTTGTAACATGATTTTTCTCCTTAAGATCACCCTCACTGTCCTCAAAGAGTCTATATTAAGACCAGTTTTATTTTTTGTCTGTTCATTTGCATAAACACAATAAGAGCAATAATTGATCACAGAGGATGCTTAAGTCTGTTTTGCTGGACCTCACACAAGGAACTTTTACATTGAGTCTTAATCCACCCTTCAGGGCACAGAAGCTAAGCCACACACCTGCCATATGGCTTTGCCTGCAGTACTTGCTTCCCTCAAGTCCTTCAGATTCCTGTTGTATATTAAAATTCTTCTTTGCTATCTTTCAGGAAAATGACCTTCATTCCCTCTCTGGAAAGACCACCATGAACCACACAACCAGTACCAGACCATTTCTTCAGTGGCCTTTCATTAGTTTTGGAATCCAATCTCCGTTCCTCAAGCCTTTCTGGTAACATACAGAGTCTAGTCCTGCCTCCTTCAGGCATGATATTCCATTCAAAATCTTGGTTAACAAAACTACCATTGGAAACTGGCCTTTTTGTTTTTATGCAAAGAACCTTTATGCCATCTTCAGAATGCCAAATTCTGGAGGGGCCAGTTAGGGAAAGAATTACAAGGCATGAAGGAAAACCCTTGCCCTTCTAATACCCACCAAAATTGCATCTCCATGCATTATATCTTCCCATTGTTTCCTTTCCCACTTATGTGAAGTTTTAACTCCCCCTGAGAAATCTCAATTTCCTTCCAAAACCAATGTAAAGCAAAGTTCAAAGCAAAGGCAGAGTTCCAAAAGAGGGAGGACTAGAACCAGTCTTAGAATCTTGTCTCATACTCCCCAGTCACACTAACTGATCATACAGATGACCATTCTCATGTTCCAAACAGTCCAAAGCCCCAGTGGCAGAGGCAGTCTCTCACCTACCAGCACACCCACTGGTCTCATGGCAGAGACATGACTTTTCATCACCTGGTCTCATGGCAGAGACATGCTATCTTGCCCGAAGCCAGATTTCACTGGCACCAAATGACCTTTCTAGGTCCCAAATGGCAAAGGAATTCTCTCCAACCAGCTTCACTGCTGACTTCTCTTAAGGTCCCAATGGCCAAACAGCAGAGACAGGGGATTGCTGATGCACCCAAAACAGTGAAGTTCAAACCACGTCCCTGTTAGACCAGAAAACAAGCAAAGAATAACCACATCCAAGAGTTGAGGTTTCCTTTCCTTCAGGTTTAAAACTTTTTACACATCCACAACTTTCACAAACCTTCTGCATACCTTTACTCATTCAGAAACAACTATAACTCACTTTCAATTCTTGTTTTTCTCACAATGGAAAGAACCATACTCAAACTCAGTATCTGGCAGCTGAAAGTCCCTAGCTTTACAAATACATGAATAAGGTAAAAGAAACATGGTTACCCTGTACTGGGTGTCACTGTCTTTTTTCCAGCAGAGGAATTTCAATCTCCTTCAGGAGTGTAGGTCCAGCTTTTCCTTTCAGCGCCCACTGCAGCGGCAGGGCCTGCGTGGTCCTCAGGGGTACCCATTTTATCCGAGTGTGGCGGATCCAGAGCTTGATTCCTGTTAGCTTTAGGGGAGATTGCATTTTCAAAAAGACATTCTAGGGACCAGTTCATTGTTCAGCTAGCTGCCCTTCAGGACCCTGCGTCTTCAGGGCTTTCATCTGTCTTTGGGTGTGGTTAGTACAAATGGCATTAATTGGATTTCAGCTGTCTGTTTCCAGAGTAGAGTGATTTAAGCTATTTACCCTCTGGGTGGGGAGAAGAAGTGTAAACCATTTACTCTTAAGTATCCTTTGTTTATGGAAGATAGGATTTTTCAATTTACTAGATAACTGCCTGGCTATTTAACAATCTACTCAGTTTTCCTATTCCACTTGTCCTGCCTTACTGGCTTGTCTCACATTCATACAACTGATACAATGACATAAATAAATCTCAAAAATATTTTTCTGACCAAATAAGCCAGGCAAAGGGAGTATATACTGTATGATTCCTTTTATACAAAATTCTAGAACATTTAGATCTAATCTATTTCTTCTTTTTTGGTTTTGGTCATTCCCTTCTCCAGTGGCGCTCCTCCTTGCAATAGGCATATTGATTGGCACTTAGGGGGTCTCTCCTCTCTCCTCTCTCCTCTAGGGTTCCTTCTCTTCTGATTTCCCACAATGTTTCTAAGAGCACTGTAGCCTGTTCTACCTTACTAGCTTCCTGGGCATTGTACACTTTAAATTCTATGCCCAGTAGCTGAGAGGGTTTCATCCCTAATGCCCCAACTAAACTCTGGAATTTCTTTCTGATATCTGGGCACTTAGCCCAATAAAAGTCATATTTACTATCCTCACATTTTCTGGTGCCTCTGAGTCAACATCAGTTGCTTTCTATAGGCCTCTCTAAAAATTCAGAAGTGTCCTCATCTGGTCTTTGTTAAACAACTAGTATCATATTAAGGTTCTTTTATTTAAGCCCCTCCAGTATGCATTTTCTGTAATGTTCTAAGAAGGCTATCCCTCCACCACTTGGGTTCTAGTTAGTCTCTGCCCATGGAATTGCCCCAGCTGGGTTGGGGGTCCCATCAGGATTCTTTTGGTGGAGATGTTGGGCCTCTTTATTAGCCCTATTTATAACCAGCCATCTCTCATCTGCACTTAACAAGATCTTTAGGACAACCTGTATCTCTCTGCCCAGTTTGGATGATGAGCGGCAAAAATGGAAATTATAAGATCTGCCATTCTCTGAGGATCATCCCTATATGAGGAATTCTCCCAATTCAGTAAGTCTGAAGTGGAGAATGGAGTATGGACCCAATAGTAGCCAGCAGGCTGGCCTTCCTAAGTTACTCCACCTATAGAATATTCCTTCAAAGGGAACTGCCTTGCTCCTGGTAGGGATGTTCCCTGGCCAAATTGGGTGCCCTGCCGGGCCTTTGAGGGGGAGACCCAACCTTCATCATACAGGGTCAGAGCCATTGGCTCTTTGGGAGTAGCTCGTCAAGAAGGTGGTGACAGGAGAGAGCCTCCTGCCACCAATCCTGAGTCCCTTAAGTTCAGAGCACTGATGAGGTTTATCTCCTCATTCTCCTTTTCTTCCTGTGCCTTACTATCAGGGAGAGGTTTTGAGGCCTCTTCTCTTCTCTGCACCAACAGATGGTTCTCCATCCCCAGTGAAATCCTATTATGCAATGACATAAATGTATTGACATAACGAATTTTATCCCATCTGCCTAACTGTTGGCAATACTGTTTCAATTGCTTGATGGTACAATAACTTAGGGAACTATTCATGGGCCACCTTTCCTCACAATCCAAAATACACATAGGCCACACAGTATTACAGTAATTAATCAGTACTTCCCTGGACATTGGATAATGACAGTACAGAACTGCCCTTATTGGCTTTTGGTTTGTTTTATTACAAACCAAAAGCTATAACCAGAAAAATCTAAGAAACCTGAGAATGTATAAAGAAAAGGGAGGAGGGGAGGGATGGGTGGGTGGGATGGAATGGGAATAAAAGATAGAAACTATACTGAATAATCTAAAATAAAAAAAATTAAAATAAAAAAAAAAAGAAAACTGGTATCCACAACTCCATGTTTCCAAAGAGTACTCACAAGCATACCTTCTGCCAACCAATGTCACAAACCCACGGTCCCCACACAATGGGGAAAGCAGTCCTCACTTGGACCTTGTTTCATGGCCCCTTGAACAGATCCACTTCCTTTCCACCAGCCAGGAGCGTTTCGGTGGCTGACACCTTGAGCGGATGTGCAGAGAAATTTCTGGAGACTGGGACACCCCACAGTCCTATTCTTGGGGTCGACCAGCCACAGGCAGCTAGGATCCCACCAGAATTGCCATTGTTATTACCAAACAGCAAGTGGGGTCCTGCTGTCTGCCACCACCCTCTAGGCAAAATTCCTGAGGCAAAGGTTTGGTCAAAGAGGAAGGGAGTCTTTATTCAAAGGCTACACAATTTTGGAATAAGAGCTTTACACACTCATTAGTCATTTAAGCTTATCAATTTAGGCAAACCTAATGCTTTGGCTACAGCTTTAATCACTTAAGCCTACCAATTAAGGCTAAACTCTAACTGTTTGGTTACTGCTTTAATCACTTAAACCAATAAATTAAGTCTAAACTCTAACAGGAGTTCTCCACTCATTTCCCCTGTTAGTTTTTAATTATCTTATTTCTATAGGATTAGTTTACACACTAAAGTAACATAAGATACAAAAGCTATACAATTTTGGAAGAATGGCAGGCTTCTGTCTCAGAGCTCGCCGCCCCCTAGAACATTTAAAGAATAACCCTTCCACCCTCTGCCAGGCCAGCCTGACCCTAGGCTGCACCCAGAGTTCCTTCCCATCCAAAACAGCGTCCTTTGGGAAATGTAGGCAGTGGCAGCACGATCGATCATTCAGGCATCCTTGAGGGAGAGCCAGTGAACCAGGGAGCCCTTCTTTTATTTTAAATCTTCTGGCCCATAATTCCATGCGATCCGGAGGCTTTCAGTTTCTCAGCCAATCCCATCCTAGACTGTTTACCATTGCTTCAGGCTACCTTCACCCACCGCCCCTTCCTACTCCTCCCTTGTGCCCTGACCAGATCTCTCTGTATCAGGAGCAGGGCACTATCCCGTATGCCATGCCCCAGTGTTGCACATTGTAGTCAGCCATATTTGTAAATCCCTCACCAACTATTTCAAGCTAATTGTTGCTACGAATCAGCACAGAAAAATGTAGGAGATGGAAAGGAAGGGGAAATCAGATATTCCTCTGCTGTGCCATGTCTCCCTATGTAGCTACTGTTCTCCACTCATTTCAGATTCATGTTCTCAGCAATTCTTTTATCTTTGTTTAAAAATGGCCTGCATTAAATTTCATCTATTTAAAATTCCAAAATATTTCTGTTTCTCCAACTGAACCTTGACTTGTGGAGTTCTTGGTACATGGGAGGTCCTAGGACACAGACATCAAAGATGGGAGAGTGGAAATGAGTTGCTTAGCTGTTTGCGATTGAATGTGGTGGTAACATTCATACAAACAGAAAGTAGGATAACAACTCTGTATGGCCCGCAGTGGCATAATGATTACGTACATTATCATATGTGTTTGCTTTGGATAAAGTGGTGATTGAAAGAAAGGCTTAGGGAATCAAGCAGCCATTGTATCTTTCAAATGTGGTGATGATGACAACAGAATAACAGGATTCTTTACTATTTTACTGGAATAGAGAGTACTGAGGTAAGAACATTGACAACATGTAGAAAAAATTGTATTAGAGTTTATTTGAGCCAAACAGAGGCTACACTTGGAAGCAAGATCTCAAGAGACTGAGAAAAATGTTTCCCAGAGTGACAGCTTGTAATTTATTTTATGCATTTGAAATTAAGTAGGGAAGGTAAGGACAATTATATTAAAGTGGGAGAAATTCAGGTTGAGATTGGATAATACAGGATAGTTAACAAGGTTATGTGTTCTCCTGAGGGTGATTATGCTTCTGAAGAGTCTCAAAAAGAGGCATTTCAAATGTGTGTTAACTTCATTTTACAAAAACAATGGACAGGACTTGCTTAAGGCAAACATAACCTGTTACTTGGAAAGTTATAGGCCTGGGGCATGACTACCCAGTAAAGAATTTATGATAAAATCACCCTGTTAGGTTATTTTTGTTAGATTTATTATTTTTGGTTAGATTTGTTCATCCACAAAAGTTTAGCAAAAGTATGATAAGCTCATGGACTTAAAATGGACATTCAAGGCAAAGAGATAGAACCAGAGTGCTTGTTCATGGGTAGAGTTACCAAGCTGCAAACTGAATCTGCAGCCTGACCAAATCACTCATATTTTAAGGTTAGGGCATTAATTGGAAATGAGAGGGAAACTAAGATTTGGATTGACAAACTTGGGCCAGACTTAGATAAATATGAGATTATTAAATTCCCAAACCTTTACCTCCAGAATCACCTGGCAAAGGATGCATATTCTTCTCATAATTCACCCCCAATAATCCTCATTGCTTCTAGACCCAGAAATTGAGATTATGCCATAACTAGGGAAATCTTATCAGGATAGTTTAAGTACCAAAATAACTGTAAAAATCTTGCTAAATTTTATCAAGAATGTGAAAAGTGTGCACAGAAATCAATTATGAAGATTGACTTAAGACATGTCAAGCAGAATATATTCTTAAGAATGAACTAACCACAGATTTTGCATTTCATAAATTGACTAAAGTTGTAGAAAGTGTCCTTAACAGTTTGAATAAAATTTGATTTCAGTCTTAGTCCACACTCAGTTGGGTTCAAATGCCAAAATTTGCCTGCCTTCAAGTGGAGAAAGGAATGAAAAGACTGAGAAGATAGTAATGCTCTTTGGATTTTTCTGTTTACCTACACATCCTCTCTCAACTCTTACCTCCTCTGGGCCAACCAGAGGGCCCAGAGGACTACCTCTCACAAATGCATTAGGAAGCACATTAAGTGGGAGTAGAAACAGCCTAAAAAGTATTACTTAATCTATAAAATATGAAAAAAAATCCAAGTTTGGTTAGCAGAAAACTGACTTGGATAACATCAACCAAAAATTATTACCTGTCACTCATTTTCCAGGCTTCAACATACTTGTGTTAAGGGACAATTCTCCATGGGTCTCTCAGTTTTTGCAAGTCACTGAGCAGAGGTACAGACAGCTTATGTCTTGTACTATCCTTAGAGGGATACTTATATGTAGTAGACTGTTCTGCATGACGTGGGCCCAGCTCCCACTCGGAGATACACAGGACCCACACCCACGGATAGGATTTCCCGTGGGGAATCAGGCCTGCAATGTACTTAGGCCACTATGAGTCTTGCTTTTTGCTAAAACTACCTCACCCTGAATTGAGGACAGTTACTGCAAAGCAACTTCCTAAAAACCATGCTAAACCTTCCAAGGATGAGTGTAACCAGTCCAACTACTTTTGCCTTTTCATTTGCAAATATCCCTCTTCTGTGATGTGATTATCAGCAATCTCTCCTTTGTTTTCTGTAAAAGGTAACCAACCACCTAAAGCGAACCTGTGCAGAGTTAAGGAGGACCTTCTTGTAATGTGCCCAGTAAGACAATAAAAGCTCATTGGAGCAAGGGCAGAGGATTTTGCTCCCCTTGAGAGAAAAGCCACGTCCTCCCTTTCCCTCCACCAGATTTGGTAATCCGTGTTAATGTCTCATTTTTATCCATAATGACCCAGACCCCACAAGCCAGGGTCCGCATCACTTATATAGCAAACTACTATGGAATACAAAGATAGTGACTTCTTCTTGGATAAGAGGAGAGCTGTTTTTGTTGTTGTTTGGGATAACAAATGTAATGTTTTATTCTGGGGCAAAGGTCCAGCACTTTTGTGTGTAACCCAAGACAGAAGATTGGTGTTTCTTTCCATTCACAGGCCAGCACTCAATCCACTGAGCCACTCCAGCTGGGGGAGAAGATTGATGTTTCTTAAACTTGATGTTCTTTAGCTGAGATGCAAATCCATGGCATTCACTGAGAGTACCTGGTCAATCCACATGACCTTGTGGAATTGTGGAAGAGGGGAACCAATGCAAACATGAAGCTCATTATCTATTGGACTTTGAGTAATAAAATCTCTACTTTCTCACACAGGCATCTCATCTTGTACCAGCATCCATGAATCAGGTTAAATTGTTAGCTTGCAAACAGGATAAAACCTCCAGTTCTTCACAGTGCCTGACAACCTAAAGTTCTGTGATTGAAATGGAGACTCACTTTCCTTAATGAGAGACGTAGATATGTTATATGCTACACATCTTCCCCCAGTGCATTACAGACTTTCACCAAGGGCCTATAGTTTTGAGATGATAAATGGAGCTTTAGTCCGATGGGTGGGCCCAGTGGATTCTCAAAGAATCCATTTCTTAAGTCCATAAATGCCTCATTAGGAAAGACTTTGGTAACTTGCCAAATCTCCACCACGGTCCCCTGACCTGGCAGTCAAGCTGTGGATGACAAGAAAAAGTAAGGGTAAGCTCCTAGCATAGAAGCTCACTATCAAAGAATGAACTTAAAGTATGCCATTTATAAGAGAATTTCAGATGTTAACACCACTAAAAAATAAAAATAAAAATAAAAAACACCTGGAAGATATAGGGGTGGTGATTTAATTGAATCACGATTTAAACCATTGCTCGGAGGTAAAAAAAAAAAAGAGAGAGAGAGAGAGAGAGCCATGTATCTTTGACAATGATTGAAGAATTATTATAAACTTAAATCAAGAAGTGAATAAGTAATTGGAGCAAATTTATTTCTCCATCCATTTAACAGGTAATTTTAAAGCCAATGATTAAGTAGTATCAGAAGAAGTTGTGTTCAATTTGTGGGATCAACATTGTAACTTCAATGACTTACTCAGTGTTTCACCAGAATTCTTGCTCTCTGATATAATACTATTTGGATTTACCTGAATATACATCCATTATGGGTTGAATTGTGTCTTCTAAAAAAGATATGTTGAAGTCTTGACTCCCAATATCTCAGAATGTGATCTTAATTGGAAATAGGTTCATGATCACTGTAATTAATTAAGAGGAGGTTACACTGAACTTGGGTGGGCCCCCTGATTCAATAAAACAGGTGTCCTTATAAGAAGACTACCTGTAAAGACAGAGACACAAGTATAACACCATGTAAAGACGGGGGCCAAGGCTGGAGGCATCTATAAGCCAAAGAATGTCAAAGATTGCCAGCCATCACCTGAAGCTAAGAAAGCATCATAGAACAACACTGCCAAAAACTTGACTTTTAGCCTTCAAAACTGTGAAAGAAAAAATCACTGTGGTTTTAAGCCACCAAGTTTGTGGTACTTTGTTAATGGCAATCTTGGAAACTAATATCTTATAGAACTTCACACTGATTTACTATAAATGAGATATACTGATCAGACTTGGAAAGCAGAAAATAGCATATATTGCAAATGCTTTAATGAGACATATGAGTGACAGAATTCGGCAATAAAGTCCAAAAAAATTCAGAGATGCTCACATTGAAGGGGTATTGGTGAAGCAGTTTGAATAAGATGGACCTTGAAATTGACAGATATTGAAAATGTTGCAAAGGAAAATAGAAAAAACATGAATAACAATAAAACAGAGAAAAATTTGTGTGTATATTTTTTATAATAAAGGTGTTTTCATACATTAGTTATAGTTCTCCAACTAGGTAAAGAGATCTTATATTTCTAATATATGGAATATATACCTTTTTCTTTGGTAATAAACAGTACTGAACATGTTATGGTATTTCACTTTATAAAATTAATGAATATTTAAATGTCTCAAGGTTTAATAATATGCACACAAGTAAATGATAATTGTGGATGGTTTCTTTTATACTGTCAGGGTTTAAAGATATTGAGGTTGAAATCTTGTAAAAGAATTACAACAATTATGTAAGGAAGCATGATATTTCTATAAAAGAACTGATGGAAGGCTTAATTAAAATAATGAAATTCACCATCAAATCTAAACAATGTTATCTGACAGAGTCTGTAGGTATGACAGTGCAGGTATATGAGAATGCTGGATGCAGAGCTAAACAGCGAGTATTTATCCCACCTGAATTGCTTTGCCTCTTTTTATAGCCTGAAAATAGCCCTTTAAAATCCTCTGTAGGTATGTAAAGGGTCACTCTTTTCTGACTTTCCAGCAGAAACAGAGAAAGTAAGTTCCGAAGAACAGGTTGACCTCTGACCCTGAAAGCAGCACTGTACTGATTAGGAACAAAAGTTGTTTCTTCTGAGGAAAGAAAAAGTTGTTGCTCCTTGGTACCCTCGTTGTATCTTTCCTGGAGCAAGCCTAGATCAAATTTTAAGAAATCTATAACTCTGTGATTCTATTATTTAAATTCCAATTATAAAGGTAGAATAGATTAGGCAGAGAAATGTCATTCCCTGCCCAAGGCTACATTCAACATCGCTGTCACAGGTAGAATTAGAACACAAGCCTCCCTCTCAGTATTAACAACCATATTCCTATCTGTCATATTCTTTTACTTACCTAAAACAGCTCTTTTTCATTTAAATAATACATATATTTTAAAGGGTAAAAGTACCAGTATATAGTCACATTTTCCATGTCTTATAAGCCAGACTGCTCCTTACGGTCTCATAAATGATGAGAAAAATTCTTCAAATCATGAGACCATGATTTTAATGTCGTCTAAAAGAAGGATCCTTCCTGCTAAAAGCAGGTGTGCCCGTGCGAGTATGTGGCTGTCCCATATTGAGGAGCCGTATATTTCACAGTTAGGCTCTACACACAGAAATAAACAGCCATATGGCAAACAAACTTGCTTTTTACTGCTTCATTTTATTTGTTTCAAAATAGTGCATTGCCACAAATCCAGAATATTAACAATGCTCCATCTGGAGAAATGTAAGTTTTGGAGCCCCAAATCAGCACGTCCTCATTCCCACAAAACTTCGGAACTTCAGTTGGCTCAAAGCTTGGAACTGGCTTTATGTCAACCCAGCATGTCTTCTTAATGCCACACTAGTGGCTGAAATAAAAATGTACATAAAATGGGGAAATTTATATTTCTGGAAAATATTTTTAAAGTTGGCTTTCTTGCAGGCAGTTCTAATAGACTCTGTTACAATGTGTATTAATAAATCTCTATAAATTTAATTAGCTTTATTTAACCCTATTTTGCAAATGAGAGAAAGGAAGGTACAAAGAGTGTGGGTGTATCTGATCTGCATTGAAAATCCTAGCTGTTTAGACCAGAAATAAGTAACTGATACTTTCTTCATTATTTCAACAAAATTTCTACTGATATTCATCTGTATTTCCCAGGCTGAATACAAGAGAAGAAAATGAACAGAAGATTTCACGTGACTTTATTTAAACAAATATCTATTTAAGATCATAAAGTATTTGATGTTTTGGTATGTATGTGATTTATTTGATGAGAAGTTACAGGCATTAATTGGAAGTGATGTCTCTTTTTGACCATTAATTAGGAAACTGAAGAATTTAGATGGTGAAATCAGGAAAATCGATAACAAATGAGATCCATGGTCTTATGCTTATAAAAAGCCCTTGCTTGTTGTTTTTTGTTTTTTTATTTTGTTCTTGCTTTCTTTTAGACCATATTAAAGATGTTTAATTGTAAAGCATAGCAAAACCTACATCAGTGCACACAGGTAGTACAACGAACCTTTGTGATGTGAGCACACACGGAGCGGTCACTTCACACGGCTCAGAATGAGCTGAGTGCTGGTGACAGTGGAGAAGTCCCCCTGTCTGTCACACTGCGGTCGCTACCCCTTTCTCCCAACCTCAAAGAGAAAAATTAAGCTTACTTCTATTATTTTTTCTTTAATTTTCTTTCCTTTAATTGTTGTTCAATTACAGTATACCCACCTTTTCCCCTATTGCTCTTCCTTGCCCCATCACCCCCACTCCCACAGTTACCCCCCCCCCCCGCCCATTGTCTGTGCCCAAGAGTCCTCTATCCCCGCTCCTTGCTTCCTCGGCTTGCCCCTTCCCCTTCTTCCCCTCCCTCCCCTCTAGTCACTGACAGTCTGTTCTTTCTTTCAAAGTCCGTTCTATTTTGCTCATTTGTTTGTTTTTTTATTAGGTTCCACTTATAGGCAAGATCATATGGTATTTGTCTTTCACTGCCTGGCTTATTTCACTCATTTTGTGTTCCTTGGTTTTTTTCTTAAGGTGTTAGTACTTATGTATCTATCACTAGAAGGTGACTTTAGTTCAGGATCAGCAAACATTTTCTGTACAGCCAGGTTAGTAAGTGTTTTAGTCTTTGCAGGCCATAGGGGGGTGTCTGTCACAACCGCTCCACTCTGCATTTTAGCACAAAAATTCCACAGAAATATTTTACTCAGCATGATATCCATGTTGTAGCAAATGGCAAGATTCATTTTTTATCACTGAGCAATATTCCATTGTATGTGTGTATATACATTACATTTTCTTTAACCAGTTATTTATCAATGCGTACCTACAGAAGGACAAATACCATGTTATTTCCCTTATATGTGGAATCTAAATAAAACCTAACAAACAAACAAAAAAACCAAAATAAACAGAAACAGACAGCCGTAGAAAACAAAGTGATGGTTGCCAGAGGGAATAGAGGTGAGGGGAAGGGAGAAAAAGGTGAAAGGAATAAGAGGTACAAATTTCCAGTTCAAAATAAGTCACAGGATGTAACTATAGCATAGGAAATATAGTTAATAATGTCATAATGCCCTTGCAGAGTGTCAGATGGTTACTAAATTTATGATTATCATTAGGTGTACAAATGTTGGATAACTATGTTGTATACCTGAAATGAATACAATACTTTATATTGACTGTATTTTAATGTAAAAACAGAGACAATGTGTAACAGGATGAATATGGCGGTGTTCCCGTGAAACAATTTATACAGAACACTTGATAGGCCAGATTTGACCGATTGGTGACTCCTGGTTTAGTTTATGCTTATTCTGAATTTTATATAAACAGAATCATAGTTTACAATTTGGGGTTTTCAGCATTTTGTTTTTCTCACTCAACATGATGTTTATAAAATAAGTACACTGAAGCTGTAGCTTGTTAATTTGAAGTGTTGTTTAATATTCTATTACATAAATATTCCATAATTCACTTTCCATTTTTACTGTTGATAAACAATGCAATTGTCTGAAGTTTTGGCTGCTACAATGCTGCTATGAATATTATAGTGCATGAACTCGGGTATACATGTGAATGAGTTTTACCATTATATATATTTTTGGAAATGGTTGGGTGACTGAGACAGGTGAAGGCAAATCCAATAGCAATAGAAACTATAAAAGAATTATATGATTAATGAAATATAGCAGGGAAATTGACAACTTTTACTAGTTAAGATAAAACTAAAGTGAAGAATAATAAACTATTATATAGAACAACCAAGTTTGGAAAGGTATGGGGATGAGCTAAACCTCAGGAACACATAGAACATGAACATAACCTTTATTAAGACTATTTCAGTTAAAGTTATAGAAAAGAAAAGCAATAGCAACTCATACATTGTCTAGAGTATAAAAATTACTGTACTACAGAGCACACAATTCTACAGTAAAGACTATTTGTATAAAATAAGATTTTGAAACAAATTAAATTAAATTGTTCTTTTATGATGAAAAAAGACTAGACTTTGCTTTTCTCTAAAGCAAAAACCTCTAAAGGGCAGACAATAATAAACAATTATTTGAGCATGTGCCACATGTTTTCAGAGAATTTTATGTCACTTCATTTAATCTTAATTGAAATCCTATGCAATAGAAATTATTGCTTTTTCACTTTAAATAAATAAAATAGCAAGGATTTTAATAACTTGTTCAATGTCACTTAACTGTGAAATCAGGATTTTAAACCATGTAGTAAAAAGTATGAATTAAAAGTAAAAGCCTAAACATTTTGCCAGCCCAAAAATATTTTTATTAGATGGTTCTCTACAATATTAAACCCGAGGTGTAATACTACTAGATAATCTTACCTACTTTTTAATCAATTGAAAAAAGGAGAATATTTGAAATGTTTTCAGTAATTAGCTCTGTGATTTGAAACACTTTGAAATATAAAACTAAATTTTTAATGAAGTTAGCATATGTTTAAATAATAAATAAGAGAAATAAATTTAATAGATTCAATTTACTCAGTGAAACAAAATTTTACTCATTACAAAAAGGCACAAAGATTTCCTGAAATAAACAGATCTATTTGATCCTCATTATTTTGCCAGTTTGTCTCCTTCCACCACAATCACACGCATGCACAATTATGAAAAAAATAAAGACATTTGCAAGTACAGGGAATCTGAATCTACCTTCCTTGTTAAGGAAAGGAGCTATTGGAAACCTGTAATTGAAAAGAATGTCAGACAAATGCACAACTAATGAGAATGGATTAAAGATGGTTATCTGTCATATGTGTAAAAATTATCTCTCTCTTTTGAAAAAGGAGTAAAATATACCTAAATCTCATCAATTACTTGTGTTAAAGGGCCTGGTGAACTGTGGAGAGGTGTGTCAGGACTGGGCTGGATAAGTCACTTTGTTTGCTGGAATGGAAGCAGAAAAAGTAAAAAGTAAGAAATTACAGATAATTAAATAAATGAAGGTAGCTATTAAAAGAAATAAAATGCAAACTTATAAAGTCAGTCTTTCATATGAATGAAAATAAAAACTATGACTGAATATATTTTATTAATGGGAAGATGATTAGCACTGGGTTATATACTTTATCATTTGAATGTCAAGTAATTATGATTACTTTTATGAATGCCAAAAATTGTTTAAATAAACATTTTCTTCCCAAGAAAATTTTGTTAGATACATACATGTTATTTAAGGAAATGCACACACATATATAAACAGGCATACACAGAACTCAATGTATGATATGGCTGTGTATGTGATCTGTGGATAGTTGGTAATTCTCAGTTGATGTTTACACATTGCAAAATAAATAACAGAGAAACAACCAAAAGCAGAATGTATGTGGGAAAATATCTATAAATTGAAGTAAAATGTCATTAATTATGAAGATTTGGAAGTTAAGCAACTGGAAAACTCATCTACTGAATGATTTAGACACATATAGTTTACACTTATCTTTAGAAGAAGGCAAAATAACTTGGTCTTCATATCACAGGAAAACCAGAATAAGCTGAAAAGAAAGCAAAATGTAAAATTGTAAAAACTTAGTTAAGAAATGTAAGGAACATATTTGGCTATTGATGCTGTTAAATTTTTCTGGCCTCTTAGAAATATCAATTACCATATATAGTTACTATATTAACTTTCTTCTAATGTCTTTAATCTCTTTAATCTTTTTTGATCATTTCCATCGGCAGCCTTGTGTGGGATCTCAAGTACCTCTTTATATTACCTAATTTGCTAAGATTATAAAGCTTTAAATATTTTCTTTACAATTCCCAATGTAGATTTTAACACTGCTATTGCATTTACTCTCTGCAACCTTGTTTTATTTTATCCAAATCCCTTGTCATCTCATGCCATTGCCTGATTTAACTTTATGAATTGTGTTGCCATAGTAGTTTATGTCTTCTTACATACTTTAAGGATGTCAAACATTCTTGTGAAATTTTCTTTAGATCATGGGGTAGATAACATTTAGAGGAATATTCTTCCTCTTATTCTTCTAGATGCTGATAACTAATGCAAAGTTGTACTAGGGCTGCATTTTTGTTCGTTGTTGAGCAAGTTTTGTTCTTGCCCAGCATTAGTCAACATGCATGACGCACGGTTTTTGTTGCTGTCTGTTGGCCTTTGATGCAGATCCAGTCCTGTTCTCAGACAGATCTCTGAAGAGTAAGTTGATGTGCATGGATCTCAGACCCCTTCCAGTCTTGTAAAATACGTCTGCTTAGGACACCTTCACTATAATGAAGGTCTTTCATCGATCTTCTATGTCTGTTCCTTTTCTGAACTCATTTGATTGAATACACAAAAAACTAAAGCGGCCTCTAAGAGATTTTCCTACTTTAGTGAACCCACAACTTCCAGGCTATATCATGGTAAAATGCCACTTCTTTCAAAGATGTTTTTTACAATTTGCAGTCTCTGTCAGAATACAGAAAAATGGTAGCATTGGTCAGCGTTCTGACTACCTTTCAGACTAACATGTTAATTGCATAAAATAGAAGTTTTGAACTTTGTATATATAGAATAATTTCAAGTGAAGTTAGTTTGAATGTACGTATGAACCAAGTCCAGGTATATTGAATAACCAGAACCATCAATGAGAAGAACAGAAAAGTACTCTCAGTCATATTGATTTCACCTTCTGATAAAGGACTGTATAATAGAGAGCTGTCTCTCAATGGGTGATGTACATTTTATCCAGAGGATTTTGTGTTCTATCAGCAGAAGCCAAGAAATAATTACTCGTCAGAATTGAAGGTGACTTTTCTCTGACTGGCACCATTTTCTTAGTTACCAGGGATTCCTAACTACATTTTGATGCTTCCTTGTTTGTAAATCTTAGTCTGTGAGTTTCTGTCCTTTTCTTATTTGATTTATAAGTACTCATAAAATTTTGGAAAATTGTTTCAGGGGCTTCTACATATATGACATTTTGAACTAGAATTTCTGCAAATTATTTTAATAATGCTTAATACTATATTGTAGTTGTTTAAAAATTCACATTAATCGCTATATAACTTGATTTATATAATAAAAAGGAATTTTTGTGTCCATTTAAATGTTATTTCACATTCTCCCAAGTTACATGAACTTAAATAGTTTTGCATTATTTTGGTAGTCAACTAGATGTATCTTTCACATAAGGGTTTGCCCCTTGGGTTAATGTTAACGACACGAGGTATAACAACCTCAGATTCAGTCTTTCTTATTTCTAATAAAAGTATTAAAAACTACTGGCTGTGTTGCACACAATGTGACTTTCCAACATAAACCTGGGAGTGTCCCACTTTGTATTTAGAGGTAAGTAGCACAAACGCTAACCAAAATGTAAAATTTCTTTCATTTCCTGCCAAAGTTTAGGTTCTATTTTTGCCAAAGTAGAAGAAATCACATTACGCAGGCTATGCCTCTCTGGTTGTTAGTTCTCCTGCCAGTTCCACTTTAGCACCACAGAGCTGCGACAGCAGATGGACTCCCTAAGTTAGCACTTGGAACCAAAAGGTGTTTAGAGGGCTGCGGCAGCAAGTGCGATTCTTTAATGAGAAATTATAAAGAAGGGAAGTAGGAAAGGAACCTATTAAATTGTGCAACTAAATAGTACATTTGAATCAATCGGCAAGTGTTTTTATGTGTGTTTTTAATACTGGTTTTGGGACAAAAAGATTACTTTGAGTCTGCTTCTCAAATCCAAGAGCCAATTCTCAAATCTCATCTTGTCAGCATTTGGCCCAGCTGATCACTTTCCCTTCTAAAATGCTCTCTTCACATTTATATGGACTACACATGAGGGGTAGTTTCCTTCTTACCTCACTAGTTGCTACTTCTTAGTATTCTTTCTGGAATTTGCTCATCCTCACAGGCTCTAAATTTTGAAACGTCCTGGAGTTCAGTCATCACACCTCTTTGTTTTCCCTAGCTGATCTTATTTAGCCCCACGATTTTACATGTCATCAATATCCTGATGACTCCAAAATTTATACATTGAGTTCAAACATCTTATAGCACCTGGAGACCTGAATTCAAGAATATTTGAAAATGCTCCTTTGGAGGCTTGTTTGGGGTTTTAAAAGTGTGAGTCCAAAAGTTCTGCTTTCTGTAATCTGATGTACCTGTTTCCTCCTTATGTCTGTAAATGGTGCTCCGGTTGCACTTCTAAGGAATAAATCCTGTAGGATTTCCCTCCCCATTGTAAACAACTAGAAAACTTGACAAATGATATGAAGCGACTGCTTTCAGACATTGAGCAGGAGATAGGAAGTTAACCTGATGGTGGGAGGGATCCTCTCACAATGTACACACGCCAAATCATCATGTTGCACACTTTAAATACTGTTATAATTTTATTTGCCAATTATACCATAACAAAGCTGAAAGAAGAAGAGAGAGGGATTGTATAGCAGTGTGTGAAAGATAGACCAAAACCAGTTTTATGGTAGGGTGGCTACCAGAGGAAGAGGGTTCGGGGGTAGTAAAGGTAAAAGGGACCAAATTCATGGTGACAGAAGATGGTTTGGTTTGGGTGGTGGGCACACAACGCAAACACAGATCATGTCACAGAAATGTGCATTGGAAACTTATGTAACCTTATTAACCAATGTCATCTTAAGAAAATAATTTTTAAAAAATTGTTTTAAATGAATCGTTCCTGTGCGTGTCTCTCATTAAATAGGACTGACCTAGGTTAAAAAGAAATTGTGATTCCTACCTTGCTCCCTTTTGGGTAACTTTATCTGGAGGAAGTCAGCTAAAAAGACTTAAAGCTCTTCAGTGAACTTACGGAGGAATCCACATGGTAAGAAGCTGAAATCTCTTGTGACAAGCCCTACAGATGATCCGAGCTGGAATGACATACTTCAGCCCACTGGAGCTTCCTGATCAGCGCCGTCTAAAACAACATGTTGGCTACAACCTAATGAGAGACACCGACCTAAAACCACCTAGAAGGGCTATCGCTCGATTCCTGACTGACAAAATAATGTATTGAATAATAAATTATTATTGTTTTAAGCTATAACATTCGGGGTTAATATATCCCTCAGCAATAAATAACTGATGCAGATCTAGGAAAACTGGATGTGGAGAGTTGGAGCAACAAGTAACTACTAGGGGGAGTGTTTTAGCATCAGACAACAAAAAGAAGGTGAAACGACTCTTATGAAAACAAGAGTTAGTGAAATACTTAGTGCCTGGACCAGGCACTGATGGACTTCGTCAGTGCTGCCGGTGGGGGCTTTAAGGAAAATTATGAACGTGTTTCTAGAAGCTAAGGGAAAGGAAAATGGACTATTTAGTTGCAGAAATTTAGTAAAATGGTCATATACAGTAATGTATAAAATAGAAATTATTCCTAATTAACTAGATGATTAAACTAAAGACATTTTCAGGCAAAGTGTTGATGGTGCCAGTTGATTTCTGCTTGCTGCTTATAGTAAAATGTGAGGTTTGATGGGCAGGGTTCATGAACCACTTACCAGTTCGTGTACGACCTTGATCTAGTACAATTCTGTGGGTCTATATTCTCACAATTCATTGTTTAGCATCCACTTTTCAAACATTTAACCTATAATGCACTGCCATCCCCACACCGTATATAAGTATTATTTTTCAATTGGTCTGCTTCTGTTTATTTTACTTCTGTCTGAACTTTCCAGAATGACTTCCTGCTCAATCAGCCTTCACTTACCATATCAGAACTTGGCTTTATAATTTTCTCATAGTGTATGACTGTAATGGGGTGTGTGGCAGAATCACTGGTAGCAGGGAACCCCAATCTAGCAGAAGAGGCTTCAGTCCCAAGAGAAGAAGGGGTCACGGGAAACCCCAAGGTGACAGATTGAAATCACTACTGAAACTGTGTGGCAGGCTTCCATTCCCCGGGGAAAGGTAAACAATTAGTGCAGCTTGGGGCACAGATTACACAGAGCCTGTGCGGGCTGAAGGGGTCGCAGCAAACATGTATCATGGAGGTGAGTAAGGCAAAGCCCTACCATAGACAGAGACACTGTGAGGGCTGACGTGCTTTGCGGACGCCAGCTGAGTTTGCCTTGGAATTTGGACTCATTCATCTCATGAGATTTTAGGGTGAAAGCTTTAAAATGGAGGGTGCAGAGACACCTGGCCCTTCTCCTGTGTTCTCTTCACCCTGCCTGGTCAGGGGGTCAGGAGTATTCATGGGACCCGGCAGATGCTGGCCCCACTCGCGGCCCTTGCTTTGCCATGCTTGCATGGTCAGGAGCAGGCTTCCATGCTATGCGCACCTTGCCAGCGGCAGCCTGAGGCTCACTGCAGCTCCATGCCACAATGTGCATAGGTCGAGGACCACTCCCATTTTCTCACAGATGCATGGGCTGGGAAAGTTCGCCTGCCCAGCGGGGCGAGCAGCCTTGTATGCTGAGGCCCAGCAGGTGGAGCCCCTTGCACAACCAGCTGCAGCAATCTGACATTGAGCCCCGCCCCAGAAAGCTGCAGCTGGACAATGGAGATACTGGCCCCACAGGTGTGAAGAGAGAGAAGGGGGGTGAGGGGGAGGGAGGGAGAATGAGAGAGGGAGGGGGGAGAGAGACTGAACCCATCCGTGTAGCAGCCTTGGACTCCAAAAGGACAGATAAGAATGGAGGAGGGCCTCTGGGCATGGATTTGGATTGCAGTCTTTTGGGGAACAAGAGGATTTCTGTGTTTTGCAGAAGAGAATGGCTTAGAGCAGTGGAGCCCCAGCTCCCCCAGATTGGGCACCCTGTTAATAAAAACCTCTTTCCTTCTGCACCAATTACTGTGTTAGGCTTGTGTATGGAGGCAGACAGCCAAATCTCCCTTTGTTTAGTAATAAGACTACGAGAAAAAGTGGAAGTGATAAGAAAATAAGTAAATTTTGGTTGTGTTGCCTCAAAAATCTGCAAAAGTAAAGCAAAAAATTGTCCCTTTCTTAGTGGTTTGAGAATTTAAATTTTTTAACCCACGGGCAAAGAGAAAGGGAATGGTAGAGAGCCCTCCACACTTTTAAGGTAGCAGAATATGAGTGATCTATGGAGTCATATTTTCTATCCTTTTGAATTTTCTTGGATTTAATATGTCCAAAAGTAAGTTACAAAAAGTTCAGCTGATTGTGTTAAGTGAGGATCTTTTGAAGAAATCAGAAGTGTTTAGCATAAAGGCGAAGAGGTGTAAGGGGATGGGGGAGCTCTGACAATGATCTCCAAACATTTTAAGGGAGGTCATTGCTAACAGGGTAAATTTGGACTATTTGTCTATAAAGCACACATCTTTATTAGAGTCATACTTTAAAAATGCAAGGGAGATATCTTTCTGCTCAATGCATTACCATGTAATAAATAATTCACTTATGGAAGGACTAGCCTACTGAGGCCATCAGTTCTTCATCATTGTTAGAGAGGAGATTCATGGGTTCAGGAGGAATTTGGATCAAATGATCTACCGTTCTGCTCTAATCCTAAGTTTCTGTGCTTTGTTTTATTTTGCTATTTGAGAAAGGGGGAAAATATCAGTGTCATAGAAATTTGAAAATTAAAATAGTAAATTTGTAAACATATCCCATCATTGTTTACAATACAGCTTGTATTAAAGGCTATGAAATATTTGGAGTGTTTCTTTCTTCTGTGTAAATTGAACCAAGGCAAATGAAATCAGGCTGAATATTAATTCATTTTGTTGAATTTTATTTTTATTTTGTATTCTGGAAAAAGTAGAAATATTAACACATGACTAGGCTTATTTCCTAAAAGTTTATTATTCACCATTAACATAAAAATATTGAGATATCAAATGTAAGACATTGGGAGTCTTAGCTTTTCACTTCACTGTCTTTCTTTAAAAAAAATTAAAGGGCTTTACATTGGATCAGAGACAGTCAGCTACCCTTGCTCTCTGATCGAATGTGACATTTCATGCACGAAAAAGTACAGGGCATTCATTTTGGGCAATTACTAATACAGCTTTCTCCACTGTGTCTGGAAGTTAAGTACCTTCCAAACCTTTTTGAATTCTAAAATTGTTCAGCTTACACTTCCTTGTTATTCTTTGTCTAGACTTGTAGATTATTACCCTATGCGTGTACAGCTCAGCATTCAAAGAAAGAACTGAACATAACCCTTATTCAAATACTGAAATTGTTTTTACTGAAGAATGCCTATTTCTCCAGTACACATCCTCAAATCCAGTGTCCTCAGCTTTCTAAATCTACACTATATGGTCCTGAATTTAGTAAGATATTGGGGCTGTGTTTGGGATTCCCACCTGCACTACAGAATAGAAAATGTTCCAATACAGTAACTGATCCTTTCACAGGCATCGCTGTTTTGCAGTTATTTCACTCTTTAAATAGTTATTTTTATTTTATATATAGTTCATTTTTTAATTTATATATGGTAGGGCAAGTATATGGTCCCAGGTTTTCCATTATAAACAGAAAAGCTGTTTTTCACTTCTATTGATTTTGAATTAAGGTAATATTTAGTGCAGTAAAATTTTACTTTATTTGGTGTACAGTTCTGAAAGTTTTAACAAATGCATTCTGTCGTGCAACTATCAACACAATTGAAAAATGAAAGATCAGGCCAATGCAAACCTATGCAGGCAAGAGAACTTTAATTTATGCACAATGATAGAAATTCACTTGTAGCAATGAAGTGTCTTTAATCTGCTTGATCTAATCATCTCCTTTAAAAAGTCAATATTTAAATATTTAAGGTGCAAATTTTATCTGGGAGAATCTTCCCAATTAGAGGACAGGAAAAAGAAACTCTGTCAAGTAGCCAATATTATAAGAAGCCTATCTATCCCATTTTCTCCTTAACTTCTTTTAAAGTGTTTGATAGGAGTCATTAAATCTATTTAGCATTGCAAAGTAAAAAGAGATAGAAGTCTACTAAAAATATAGTCAACTAAATTAAAGTTCTAATTTTAAATTCATCATAAAAAGCCTGGAAAATAAAATGGTTACATTCCTTATCATTTAACTAAAATATTTTTTTACTTTGGTAGAAGCAATGGGATTTGAACATGTAGATGACTTTAATATATTCTCATTGTCATTGATAGACTCAGTATATTATCATTACTATGGCATTTTATTTTCATTAGATGAAACCATCATTTAACTTTTTTAATGTTTTTCTTAATTCTTTAAATAATCTGCATTATCTTTTGCAAGCAGTATCATAAATATTCCTTACCACAATATATTCATAATAAAGTGGTATTAAACATTATCCACACCATCACAACATGTATTTGTGGGATATGAAAGTAAATTAAAGCAAGAAAACACTTATATATTCTGATTTTGATTGTGTATTCAGTTGTTTTTAATGGGAATGTCTAATGAAGATATGTCAACCTAGAAAAGAACGAGCTAATGAATGTTAGACACACAAATTAAACTTCCACCAGACATTGATGGGTTGTAAAAGTGTTTTAATTTCTAAGGAAATAGATCCAGGTGTCTTTGTGAATCACTCAATAAAGATGTCAACTTATTATTCAACAATAGCTCAACAAGCTGTTTATTTGAAATACAAAATGTAGAAGGTATATAAAACATAAGAAATTAAAATTATATAAAGAGAACAACCAATGGTTATGTTTTAGCAATTGTGTTTGTTGTTAGTTATTTGCTTTCCATCAGGATGCTCCATCACTTTTACATTCATTAAATATACATTGAGAACCAACTTATATACTTGGGAGAAATGGGCAGGAATATTTTACAGAAGAGGTAGTTTTTGAGCTTCATTTGAATAGTTAACAACAGATGCTAAATAGACAATGGTATTAAAAGTGTTCAAAAAAAGGAACAATATTAGCTTATATTTGAAAGACAGCATGTAGTTCAATAGAGTTTTTATTTCTTTTTTTTAACCCCCAAATTAGACACAGTCAGATCACAGAATCTCAAGTGTCATGAGATACAAAAAAGTTACATGCTTTACATGCTTTAAAAGCTTATTGTACGTCAAGTACTGTGCTAAGCATATCACATCGTCTCCTGAAAACTCTATGTGGTAAAGACTCTTCATTTCTTCAACAAGTGAGGAAACAAAGAAATAGAAAGGGTAATTTATCCAGCGTCCAAAATAGGTGATATAATACCTCTTTTGGTGTGAAAGGAATTGAATCCAACATGCTTAACTCTTACACAGTACAGATCATTGAAAACAGATTTCAATGAGACAACTAGTCTCATGCACTGAGCAGGAACTCAATGTGTATCACCTATGAGCAGAGCCTTGCTTCGATCACTTGAGGAAAAATGTCTATGACTCAGTAGTATATTGCTTCCACAGGAAGCATCCTTCCTCTTCACTACCATATATTTATTCTTACTTTAATATTTCCCTGTGCATTTCTTTTGAATAATGTCACAGCTTGTATCTAATCTTCTGCTATATAAATCTCCTGATAACATTAATTTTTCAGCTATTCATCTCTACTTTCCTCATTTATGGCCATGTATTTTTCTCTAAGCCCTGCTTTAGCCACACCCCACAAACTCTTACCATTCAGCTCAAAGTACTTTTTTATTATTAACTGTATTTTAAATCAATGGCTTATATGAACATGTATTTAATAACTTCCTATGATATGTGGACTTGTAAAGTTTTTCTCTAAATGATGTCTAGCTGCCTTTCATTGTGATCAGAAAAGATATTCTACATGGTATCAATTCTTTAAAGGATGTTGATATTTTTCTTATGTTTAAGAAATGATTTTTAAACAAATTATCTGTAAAATGTATAATTATGAACTGTATAGTTTTGGCTTATAGTATTCTAAACATGAAAATTATGTTAGGTATGTTAGTCATGTTGTTTAAATCTTCCATATGTTTACTGATTTTTCTTTTGGTATGCTGGATAATTTAATCAATTAGTGATAAAGCGGTGTTGAACTTCCTCACTATAATTCTGGATCAGTTAAAACTATATTACTATTGAATATTCCTGTTCACATCTGGTAAAACCTTTTAACTTAATTTTTATTTTCTCTCACTTTCTTGATATTTTTATTAAGATATATATTTTAGAGTAGTTATAGGTTCAAAGCAACATTTAGGAAGAGGTACCGAGGTTTTCCATATACTCCATCCCCACACACGCTGAGTCTGACTGGTCATCAACATCTCCCACCATATGGAACATTTACTGCAGTTAATAAATGTACATTGATGCATCATAATCACTTAAAGTCCAAATTTTAGTTTAAATTTATCTCCTGAATTTGCAAATTCTTTGTACCATGATATTTTCTTTTATTTTAACAGAGTTAATGTGTTGATGTTTGCATGATGCATCTTCTCCCTTCTTCAGCCTTCTGAATCCTTATGTTTACATGAGTTCATTATGAAAATAGTGTGCAATTTCATTGTTTATTATTTTGAATTCCTTTTTATTTTAACCAGGGAATTTAATCAATTACTATATAATGTAATGACTGATATATTTGGATTTAAATAGACCATCTTACTGCTGTTCCCTATTGGTCCAGCCTATTTTAACTTCCTACTTTTCTCCTATTCCACCTTATTTATAGTTATTACTTTAATATTCCAGAGGGACACTAGTTTTCTGGTACGATGTATCCAGAAACAAAGTTGTGCTCAGAGATTGTAAACATGCACAATATGTTGAAAGAAATTAAATATATTATAAAGTGAGTCAAAGCAATATGAAAAGGAAGGGAATAAGAAAAAATCAAGGTGAGAGAAAGTGGTCTATACCTGAAAAACTATAAAGTCATAGAATATTCCTTACCTTTACAAAAACTAATAAGGTGTATGCTACTATGAATTAAGTAAACACCGATTAATGATTTTAGACTTACAGGATCAATCTAGAGAAAATACTTATTTAATTATGCTTACAAAATAGAGGTATTTTCAACCTTGAAAACATTAAAGAAAAACTAGGGGTGACTAGAGGTGAGAAGATGAGGTAGAACTCAAAAAGAATGTGCTTGATGAAGAATAATACTTAGAACAGTATTTTGAAATTTTTCACATAATAGCATTATATGCCATTAATACTATTATAATATATGAAGCTAACACATGGCTGCAGATAATTTATTTCTGGATTTGGCTATCACAGGCCTGACCTGTAAGCCCAAGAGCTGATGAAAGTTATATCTTGGCAAAACTACAAATCATCATGGCGCACTGGTTGGCGAGCTGAGGAGTTGTACTTTAAGTTATAGGTATAACACAGAGTCATTTGAATGGTTAGATATTTTTAAATCTGGAGCACAACAGAATGGGAAAGTGGTCTGATCTTAACCCTCATCTATCATAATAAGATATCAAAACCTGATATAAATATAATGTATTTAAACTCTAAATATGGACGTAGAACACTGAAAACATCAAAAGAATTCAAGATGGAAAGCAGACTTTTTGTTTTTCTTCTTTTTTCTTTTGAGAAGCAATATTGAATATAGGAATGGATAAATCAAAGGCCTATCAAAACACTTTCATGGCCTTCCAGTTTTTTCAGATCCTGTCTGGACATAAATTTGTATGTCTGTTACATTGTTGCAAGGATCTGTCATATTAAAGAGCATTTATTAGGCATGTGATAATATAAAATGAAAAAAAACAAGAGCTCTGAAAAAGGTATAAATAAAATGTGGGAAAAAAGTAAGCAATATATGGCCAAAACATAATCATTGAAGACAAAATTTAAGGTCTTATGAACTATTCTTCATTCACATTTTTCTGGGAACTGGGAGAAAGTGCTGTGGAAAGTATAAGTTTACATGGTAATTTACTGTATTTCATGGAACAGAATGAAACTCCTGACCTCCATATATTGGGAGAGAAGCAAATAATTGGCTGCCTCCAGTCTAGCTCCACAGATTACTCAAGGAAATACTGAAGAGAAAAGAAGCTCTCAAATTCTGATCTTTGGCTTTCTATATCCCAAACAAAATATAGCCTCTCCAAAGGCAGAAAGTTTCAGTCTTCATCATGTTACAAACTCATTATGACATTAAAAATAACTTGTGTTTACACTTTTTTGTAGGAGAGATTTATTTTTTAAAGAAGGGAGATAATAATTGCATAAAAATGGGAAAATATGAAATATTTCTTACTCTTCAAATGTAGAGTCAATGTCATCTCTTTTATGGATCCTTACTGAAACCAAGGTAATTTTCCATGCGTGTCTACTCTCAGTGCCCATATAATTATATTTAACACATAACACATTATGACAAAATTACCTGCTAATGACTCTGTTGTCTTTATTTTACAGTAGACCTACATCAAGTCAAGGACCATAGCTAAATTATATTTGTATTCCATGACAAGTATATAGTCTTAAGTAAATACTCATCAAATTCAACTGAAGGTCACTATAACATACTTTTCAGTGAAGTTCATGGAATTTCACTCTATCACATTTTTCCCAGAAAATTTAATCAAATCTAAGTATGCTGTCTAATTGAGTTATGACTAGACAGATGGGGTGTTGACTAGAATAATATGCAATGACCTTTATAGAATTAATGTAAGTTAAAATCAAAAAAAGAGGAACAGAGGTAATGGTCATAAGTTCAGGAATTAGGTCACAGTTTCCTGTTAGAAACAAACAGAACTACTATTGTTTCCATATTTATATAGAAACTTTTCTGTAAATTGCTTACATATCTAATTCATAGGAAATATTTTCATTTAGTTGCATTGCCATGATAAAAATTCTTATCAAACTACAAAACTAAGCAATTGTTAATATAGCAATAGTAATTACAGAACACAAATAACATTTTCTGAAATACATAGACATCAGGATTTCCTGAAATGTATATAAAAATGATGTTATTTACTTAATACAGTTACCTGTATGCATTTTCCACCACAGTTCTATAGAAGAAACTTCAGGTAGACAATTGTCAGTAATTAAAAAATAAAAAGTCAATTGTTATCAGATATTTTAATGCTATACTTTCATAAACAAACTCAAAATGTATACACACAAATATATATGTCAAAAAAACTACATTAGACTTGTGAAGCTAATAAGCAGGCATATCAAGATATTGCAGGAGCCTTGGCTGGCGTAGCTCAGTGGATTGAGCGTGGGCTGCGAACCAAAGCATCATAGGTTCGATTCCCAGTCAGGGCACATGCCTGGGTTGCAGGCCAGGTCCCCAGTGGGGACCACATGAGAGGCAACCACACATTAATGTTTCCCTCTCTCTCCTTCTCCCTCCCTTCCCCTCTCTAAAAATAAATAAATAAAATCTTAAAAAAAAAACCCTTTAGAAAAAAAAAAGATATTGCAGGATACAAGATTAATACAAAAAGTTAATAATTTTCCTACATACAAAAAATGAACACATAGAATTTGAAATTAAAAACACAATAACACTTACTTTAGCACCCACTAATGAAATACTAATATAAATCTAACAAAATATGTACAAGATCTATATGAGGCAAACTACAAAACTCTAATGATGAAATAAGAGAAAAACAAAATAACCAGAAAGATACCTCATGATCATGGATAGGAAGACAATATCGTCAAGATGTCAGTTATTCCTAATCTGATATTTACATTCAATGCAATTCCAATCAAAATAACAAGTTATTTAGTGGATACCAACAAACTGACTCTAAAATATATAAGGAGAGACAAAAGATCTAGAATAGCAAACATGATAATGTAAAAATAGAACAAAGTTGTAGGACTGACATTAAATGATTTCAAGACTTAGTATAGAGCTACAATAATCAAAACAG
The DNA here is from genome assembly GCA_028533065.1 of Trachops cirrhosus. NCBI lineage: Eukaryota > Metazoa > Chordata > Mammalia > Chiroptera > Phyllostomidae > Trachops > Trachops cirrhosus. Next base: position 25,705,206 of record CM052539.1, read on the forward strand.
TATTGGCAAAAGACTACACAAACAGTCTTTTAACAGGAATTTAACAGTCTGGTACTGGAATAAGAACAAACAATCAATGGAAAACAATAGAGAGCTCAGAAATAAACCCAAGTCTCTATGGCCAATTAATATTCAACAAAGTGGTCAAGAACATAGATGGAGTAAAAATACCCTCTTCAACAAATGGTGTTGGGAGATCTGGACAGCTACATGCAAAAAAATAAAACTCAATCACCAACTTGCACCACACACAAAAATAAATGCAAAATGGATAAAAGACTTAAATATAAGTTGTGATAACATAAAAGTCCTAAAGGAGAACATAGGCAGGAAAATTTCAGATATTCCACACAGTAATATTTTCACTGATATGTCCCCTAAGAGCAAGGACTATAAAGAAAAGAATAAACAAATGGGACTATATCAAATTAAAAAGCTTCTGCATGGCTGAAGAAAACATCAGCAAAATGAAAAGGGAACCAACCATATGGGGAAATATATTTGCCAATGATACCTCGGACAAGGGTTTGATATCCAAAATGTATAAAGAACTCACATAACTCCACACCAGGAAAACAAACAACCCAATTAAAAAATGGGCAAAGGACCTGAACAGACACTTCGCCAAGGAGGGCATACAGAGGGCCCAGAGACATATGAAAGGATGCTCAGCATCACTAGCCATCAGAGAGATGCAAATTAAAACCACAATGAGATACTACTTCATACAGGTCAGAATGGCCATCATAAACAAATCAAGTGCTGGCAAGGTTGTGGAGAAAGAGGAACCCTAGTGCATTGTTGATGGAAATGTAGAATGGTGCAGCCATTGTGGAAAACAGTATGGAATTTTCTCAAAAAACTAAAGCTGGAACTGCCTTTTGATCTGGCAATTCCACTGCTGGGATTACACCCTAAGAAACCTGAAACACTAATTCTAAATAACCTATGCACCCCAATTTTTATAGCAGTGCAATTTACTATAGCCAAGTGCTGGAGTCTAAGTGCCCATCAATAAATGAATGGATCAAAAAAAAAACGGTGGTACATTTACACAATGGAATACTATGGAGCTGAATGAAAGAAGGAACTCCTACCCTTCATGACAACATGGGTGGAACTGGAGAGAGTTATGCTAAGTGAAGTAAGCCAGGCAGTGAAAGACAAATACCATATGATCTCACCTATAAGTGGAACCTAATCAACAAAACAAACAAGAGACCTAAGCAGAACTGGAGACATGGAACTAAAACACAAACTGACAGTGACCAGAGGGGAGGGGGTAGGGAGATAATGGGGGAAAGAAGGGCAAAGTTCAAGTCAAGGAACATGTATAAAGGACCCATGGACAAAGACAAGAGGGAGCAGAATTGAATGTGGGAGGTGGGGTTGGGTAGGGCAGGGGAGAGTAATGGGGGCAAAATGGGGACAACTGTAATTGAACAATAATTTAAAAAAAAGAATAGAGAGCCTAGAAATAGATGCACATATAGTCACCTGATCTTTGACCAAAAAAAGTCAAAGGCAATACAATGCAGCAAAGTTTGTCTCTTTAGCAAATAATTTTGGAACAACTGGAAATTCACTTGAAAAACTGGTGAATCTAGATATGGACCCAACACCCTTCACAGATATTAATTTAAAATGTATCACAGAACTAAATGTAAAGTACAAAACTTTAAAACTCCTAATATGTAACATAATAGAAAACCTACATAACCTTGGTTACGGCATTGACTTTAGAGATACAACACGAAAGACATGACCCATGAAAGAAATAATTGGTAAATGGAAAATGGATTAATTAAAATTAGAAGCTTCTCCTCTGACAAAAATAATGTCAAGAGATGAGAAATCAAGTCACAGAATGAGAGAAAATATTTTCTGAAGACACATCTGATAAAATACTATTATCCAAAATATGCAAAGAGCTCTTAAAACTCAACAATAAGAACACAAACAACCTAATTAAAAATGAGCCAAAGATCTTGACACCACACCAAAGAAGATATATAGATGACAAATATAGTCATGCAATAAGATGTTCCATATTATAGGTCATCATGGAAATGCAAATTAAAACAACAGTGAGGTAATACTACACATTTATCAGAATGGCCAAAACTCAGAACCCAGACAACAGCAAATCCTCACAAGGATATGGAGCAACAGAAACTTTAATTCATTGCTGGTGAGGATGCAAAATGTTACAGCCACTTTGGAAGACAGTTTGGCAATTTCTTAAAAAACTAAATGTTCTCTTACATGTGATCCAGCAATTATACTCCTTGGTATTTACCCAAACAAGGTGAAAATTGTTATTTATACAAAAACCAACATATGAATGTTTATAATAGTTTTATTTGTAATTGCCCAAATTTGGAAGCAAGCAAGATGTCCTTAAGCAGGTGAATGGATAAATAAACTGATGGACATGTGGAAAATGGAATACTATTTAACACAAAAAAGATATTAGCTATCAAGTCTTGACAAGACATGCAGGGAAATTAATTGCAAGTTAATAAGTAAAACAAGTCAATCTGAAAAAAACTATATGTGTTGATTCCAACTATATGACATTCTAAATAAAGACAAAACTATCAAGTCAATGAAAAAGATCAGTGGCTGCTAGGGATGCTAGAAAGAGATAATAGGCAAGCACAGAAGATTTTTAGGGCAGTGACAGCACTCTGTGCGATATTGGAATGATGGGTATATCTCACTATACATTTGTCCAAACCCGTAGCATGTACAACACCGCATTAAATCCTAAGGTGAAGTATGGACTTTGGGTGATAATGACGTGTCAGTGTGAGTTCCTCCTTGGTAAAATGTGTACCATTCTGCTGAGTGATGATTAAGAATGAGGGAAGCCATACATATATGGAGGTAGGGAATGGAAGGAAAATCTCTGTAACTTCCTCAGAATTTTGTTGTAAACTTTAAATTGCTCTGGATAAATAGTGTTAAAACCACCCAGTTGAATTTGAAACTACTGACAAAGTCTCGAGTATGTACAGTTATACCTAATTTTCAAGTTTGTCCCCAATGAAATCTACATATGTATTATTAAAATTTTAATTTGTATCAAAGTTCGTAGAAAGGAAGGGATGGTTACATCTTCCCAGGTAACTTGATAATGTCAAAGAAAATTAAGACAATGTTTGTAATACTAAGTAAAACTACTTCTTTTCCTCTTTCTATTACTTATAGTGAGTTTAGTTGTATATTAGTTTATATGAAAATGCATTTTAGTCTTAGTATAACATAATTCAGATTAATTTAATATTCTTCCACTATATTTGGAGATTATGGAGTAAGTTATAAATTGCTAAGGAAATATTCTAATTGTCAGGTTAAATTCAATCTCTAATTAATATATATCTTCACAAAAGAAACAGTGTAATAAATAAATTTCTAAATTCCTAGCCTGATGTGTAAGTCTCATTTTGTTTCTGTGATTCTAGTTACTCCTGTACCATATTGGAATTACACTTTTTAATGTCTTGTAGCTATTCTGCTACATTACATTACTATTACATTAACCAAATTGGCTTTTTACTTATAATGCCTTTTTTCCCCACATTTTTTACTTAACTATCTTAACTTTTTCCAATCATCTGTAAGGTGACATAGTACATTCGGGTCCTGAAATAATTTACACTAGACAGACAAGCCAACTTAATTTAAAATAGTTCACATAAAACACTAAGATCATCTATCTCCAAACCAAATTATTTTTTCGAAGTTTTAAATGAGGGTTTCACTAACACAAAAAAATTATGAATTACAGAACATAAGATTCTACAAAGTATTGGGAGGGTAGTTACTTACCCCAAATGGAATAGAATATGCAATACCTTTGATTTCATTTACAAGAAAATCCTCTATTTGTCAATAATGAAATAAGTCAGGCAATACAAAATTACCCTTTTAGGGACCTTTTTATAAATGTGATACACTCTAAAATAAAGCCCATATGTGTCTCTAAATTGCACAAAAATGTACTTATTTTGGGCCAAAATTAATCTTTATGATTAAAATAGGTTTTATAGTGTCATCTAAATCTTTGGTGTTTTGCCTGGAAATGAGCATGTTTCCTGAGTATTTCAAACAAGTGAAAATACCAGTTGTTGATGTTGCTTCACTTCCAGCCTCTCAGCATTAAACAAAAATGGAATAGTCCACTCAGTATTGCTTGCATTCACCTTTCAATAGATGATTCAAATTTTATATATTTTTAGGGAAAAAGAATAGCTTGGTTCATAAGTTATTTCAATATTACTAAAATGTCCATGCTATTTTGACAAATTTTACTGAATTCACTTGAATAGAAATAAAGGACAGTGAATTGCAACTGACCTTATGGAAAGTTACAGTGTGAGTATATAAGCCTTGAATTTATTTGTCTGTGGCAAAAAGGTGTCTTTTGCCATTTATGTTTATATGTCTACTCTATTTTATTGTATTTATATGTCAGCTTTCATTTCCTTCAAACAATTTATTTAACAGTTTCATGTGTAAAACCACAGTTGTTTTCTTTTTTGAAAAATTATTACAGCATCTAAAATTTTATTACTCCAATTATGAATTTTCTCCAAATATAGGATTTAACTCTTACTAGGTATACAAAGGGTCAGATGAGCTCAATCAATTATACACGGAAATGTTGCACTGAGATTACAATGAAAACTTCTAAGAAAAATATCAGGAATATTTTGGCAAAAAGAATTTTGGAATTAATCTTCACAGAACTTGCTTAATTTTCAACTTTCCAAATTTCTCCAATTTGGAGTTTCCCTTTTTGGGAGTTTTCTGCTCCACTTCTTCAAGAGCAGTCTTGGTCAAAACAAGTAGAGTGCAGCGAGCTTTTTGTTTGCTTAACCCATGGAAAGAATATTGTTAATGTTCTCAGGAGTGACCATGTGAAAACCAGACCTGGTATTATTAAGTTGGCCAAAAAGTCTGTTTAGCTTTTTCCGTAAAATAAGACATATTTTTCATGTTCACCAATAACTATTGATTTGGACATTTTGAGTATGTCGGCTCTCTCCTGCATGGTATAACGTCAATTGTTCTCAGTGACTGAGCCTCCTTGATCGCTGTCACCTGCAGCTGGTCTAACCAACCATGGAGCATCACCCAGCGAGAAATCTCCAGCACAGAACTCCACAAACCACTTTTGACACGTTTGATCAGTCACAGCGCATTCTTCATACTCTGCACAAATAATTTTTTTGCCTTTCAGCTATGTTTACTCCTTTCTTGAAATAATAAAGCATAATATTAAGTTTTTAAAAAAATGTCTGCTGATATCACCGCTGTCACAATACAATCTAACAAAATTGTTTTGAATAAAGTTCAAGATAACTAAGCACTACTAGAGCCATCTTATAGAAAAAACAAACTTTTTGGCCAACCCAATAATTTGGGATTGACCTGTTTTTATAAAAGAATCTTGAGAGGAAAAAAGAGCATGCTTATATTAACAGCAGAATGAAATTATGAGTAGGTGTCAAAATAAATAATCCTTAAAAGAAACCAGGAAAATCAAGGCATAAATAGTTTTAATAATTCTTATTCTCTACCTACATAGCTATGATAAGTACTTTAAAAGATCTATAAAACAATAAATTGTTCATCAAGATATGAATCAAAATTCCAACAAAAATTTTCATGCAAATTGAAAAAAACCTCATTTTTATATTAAAGAGCAAATGAGCAAAAGGAACAAGACATTCCTAAAACAAATGGATGAGTACTGGCTTTTCAAAATCAAAGCTTAATTAAGACAGTGTGTTATAGGTACTATAGTAAACAAATCAGAACAGAAAGAGAAATGAGGAGCAGACTCATAAATAGATAGAAATTATATGTATGATAGAAGTTTTCTAATATTTCAGTGTAGGAAATTAAGAAACACCATATCTGCTGCTGGGACAATATCAATATGGAAAAGAATCAATTTTTGTTTTCACTTTATATCAAACACTATAGGTTGTTTGATATATCAAGCAATATAGGTTAAAAATCAGTTTATGTGGTTTGAACCTTTTAGGAGACAACACAAAATAATATTCTTCTGAACTTTATTAAATTCTAAAGTAAATCTTTGATAAACTTTATCATTTTATAATTAGGCTTATATAAATTGAAATATAGTCTAAAGAGAGTAAAATAAAAATCACACACTGAAAAGTTATTAATAAGACAAATAACAAAAGGAATTAATATCTAGAATATCAGAAGAATTCCATCAACTCAGTAATAAAAGGCAAACAACTCAATAAAAAAACAGAGTAAAATACAGGAATAGATTCTATGCAACAGATAGTAAACAACTAATGGCCATTATTTATCATGAAGATAAAAATTTAAATCTCAATGAAATACCACCTTGCCTCAGTTGGATTCACAAACATTTTTAAAAAATGTTTGCCAATATCATCTATTGGTTAAATATAAAGCAACTGAATACTCATATGCTGCTGGTCAAACTGTAAATTTATAAATTATCTTGGTAAACAAACTTTTTAAAATTATAGATAGATATTCAGAAATTCTTTATACTTTAGGAAAATGCTTATATTACCATAAGAGCATTATTTGTAATAAAAAATAGCAATATAAATGTTCATCAACAAAATAATGGATAAAGAAATTATGAGACATGTTATAATTATATGTTATACCAGTCGATGTCCAATCATGAAAGAGAAATTACACAGCTTTTTTGAATGATGAAAATTTTAAAAAAAAGAATTATAAACTATAGCAAGAAATTGAGGGGAAAAAAACCCATAGAATTGGCTTAAATAAGAGAACTGAAAAATAGAGGAATAGTAGATATAAGGAGAGGCCAGTGTTCCTCAAGGATTAGTGGACTTCTGGCCCTGTCCAACCATCCATGGAAACATTTGGTCCATGCCAGCCCATCTACATAACCCTATAGGACATGATCAGATAGGCTACCAAGGCAAGAAAGATCATTATTGGCAATATAGCCACAACACAATTATTGTGCCAAATACTATATTTTTTCTATGTATTAATACCATAAATGAAAACCATTAAATAACCATTATGGGTTATCTGTACTCAGGGATGTTATGTATATGTTTGGATAGAACCAAATTTTAAGGACCTTTTAGGCATGAACCATATGGGTTTTTTTTCTTTTATTTTGGACATTTGCACAGAACCAAATGTCCTGAGGCTGAGATTGAGTGCTCAAGGAAGAACCTGTATGCACACCACCACCACCATCACCACCACCACCACCACCATGAGTAAGAGTCTGAACTTGTTAGAGAAGGCATGAACAATGCTTACTGAATGATAGAGGAGAAGTAGTGCCACCATAAATCTATTCATGGGGAGGGGTCTCATTAGAGATACTGTGCTGCAAAATCTCCAGAATGGTGTGCTGGAGGAAGCTGCTGGGTGCTGCTAGCTTCCACATACTGTAATGCCGTGGCTGTCTGCACTAGAAGAGCCTGCTGCAAGATATTAGGAGAGACCTCTTCTTCCTACAATGACTCCTCAGTGTCCTTTACTGACAAGGCTTAACATAGGGCCAATTGGCAAAGAAAAAATATTTAAAAGACTCAGATCCATTTGCTGTTTACCTCCTGAATCAAGTAAAGGGTAAAGTAAAGGAGAAGCAAGACTTCTTGGTTATTGCTAATGTTATTGCTCTTAAGCTTACTAATTAATAAAATATAAGGAACATTCTAAATATTTTAATTTAATTTATTGGAGTTAATAAAATTATATAGGTTTCAAGTGTACAATTCCAAATATTTTAAATGTGTTAAAATATCTAAAGCTAACAGAAAAAATCAAAATTAACAGAAGTAATAGAAGTATTTTAATTAAATCTAAACAAACAACAAAAAAGGGTGTTTAATAAAACAAATAATTTTCAATACTGTTCTCAAGGTTGCAGTGAATTTTACAATATAATAAAACATTATTATAAATATTAAATGAAATAATGATTATCATTATTGGCAGATTTTATATTTTACAATTAAAATTAAAAAGAATATTATAACTAATGAAAGTCCAGTAAAGTATCTGGATAATATACACAAAATAAAATAAATTTTCTTTATGCCAGTAATAATTAGCTTAAATTATAATGGGAATAATGATCTCATTAACATTAGAAACAGCTCTAGAATAACAACTAATTAAAAGTAACATAATAAAGATGACATAATTTATATATACTGTACATTTCTAGTATATATATATGCATGACATATAAATATAACATATGCAAAACATGTGTGCTATAAACAGCTCTTTTAATATGGGCATATGCCATTTTTTTTAAGTTGAAGTAATCCTATCAGAATTAGAGTGGGATTTATTTTGGAACTTAAGCAGTAATTTAAAATTTTTTATGCTACAAATCAGAATAATTAAAACTATGCTGTACCAATCCACAAGTAGGTAATTAATTAGATTAATGCAACAAAATAGTGAACATGGAAATAGTTACATACAGAGTACTAATTTAATTATCTTAATATTAAATATGTGAAAAATATTAGTGGAGTAATTAGCAGTAGGAAATGTAGGAAAACTAATAAATATCTTTATAAAGAATGGATAAGATGATAACAATTTCACCCAGTGAGTGATTTTATTATTGCAAAAAGAGAACTAATAAGCTATTTTGTGCTTCCTGGTGTGTCACAACTTATAAGTAAAAACACCATATAAAAAAAAAACTTACCAAATATTGAACCTGAGACTAATCAGATCTCTAGATCTCATTTTCAGCTTATGGTAATTACAGGTCAAAGAAACATATCCAAAAGCACCATGAAGATGTAATTAGCAAAATACAGAATGTGGGAAACTTCACAGGACAAATGATTTGTGTTTCTTTAAAAAATTAATGTACTGGAAATACTAGCCACAGCAATTAGACAAGAAGAAGAAATAAAAGGCATGCAAACTGGAAAAAAAGAAAGAAAATTGTCAAGATTCCACCAAAAAACTGTTGAAACTGTAAATTCAGAAAGTAGTACATACAAAATAAATATCCAGAAATTGGTTGCACTTTTATACATCAATAATGAACTATCAGAAGGGGAAACTAAGAAAACAATCCCATTTATAACTGCATAAAAAAAATAAAAAAATATACCTAGGAATAAATTTAAAGGAGGAAATAAAAGACCTGTACTCAGAATATAATATGACCCTAAAGAAAGAAATTAAAGAAGATATAAATAAATGGAATAAATAAAAATAAATTTACATTATATATAAATATAATACTGTACTCATGGATACAAAGAATTAACTTTTAAAATGTCCATACTATCCAAGACAATCTATAAATTTAATGCAATTCTTATCAAGATACCAAGGATGTATTCACAAAACTAAAACCCAAAAGTTCATATGGAAACACAAAAGACCCCAAATAGTTCAAGCAATCTTGAGAAGAACAAAGTTGGAGAAATCATATAACCTAATATCAAATGATACTACAAGGCCACAGGAATCAAAACAGCCTGGTACTGGCATAAATACAGATTTATAGATCAATAGAACAGAATAGAGAGCCCAGAAATAACCCCATACCTAAATGGTCAATTAATATTTGACAAAGGATGCAAGAACAAACAATGGGGTAAAGACAGTCTATTCAATAAATAATATTGGGAAAATTGGACAGATATGTGCAAAAAAATGAAGTTAGACCATCTTCTAACACTATATACAAGAATAAACAACATGAATTAAAGACTTAAATGTAAGGCTTAAAACAATAAAAATCCTAGAAAAAATCAGGCGGTAAAATTTTGGAATTTCTCATAGCAATATTCTTTCTTATATCTCTGAGGCAAGGGAAACAGAAGATAAAAAATACATGGGACTACATTGAACTAAAACATTTTTGCACAGCAAAGTAAACCATTAACAAAATGAAAAGACAAACTACTGAATAAGAGAACATATTTGCCAATAATACATCTAATAATGGGTTAATACCCAATTTTATAAGAAACTCACACAATTCAACACCAAAAAAAGCAAATAATACAATTAAAAAGTGGGCAAAGTACCTAAAAAGGCACTTCTCCAAAGAGGACATACAGATGACCAATAGACATATGAAAAGATACTCCAAAATACATATAAAAAAGATATTTCATGTCACTAATCATCAAAGAAATGCAAATTAAAACCACAATGAGATATCACCTCACACCTATCAGAATCCACAAATGAATATTGGCAAGGATGTGGAGAACATGGAACCCTCATGCACTGTTGGTAGAAATGCAGACTGGTACAGCCATTGTGGAAAACAGTATGGAGAAAACAAAAAAAACCTAATAGAAACAGACATAGATACAGAAAACTGTCAGCTGTTTTGAGGGGAAGGAGTTTTGGAAGGCTAGGTGAAGTGATTAAGTAACATTTTTTCAAAATTCATAGACACAGACAACAGTATGGTGGTCAGCAGAGAGAAAGGGGGAAGGGAGCAGATAAAAGAGCTAAAAACAGATAAATGGTGATGAAAGGAGACTTGACTTTGGGTGGTAAACACACGATGCAATATGCAGATGATGTATTATAGACCTGCATACTTGAAACCTATATAATTTAATTAACCAATGTAACCTGAATAACTTGAATAAAAACATATTAAAATGATGTAAAGATAAAGAAGGAAGAATAAGAATCCTCAATTTTAAACAAGACTTCCTCAATTTTAAAAGAACTTTGAGATTATGTATATACATATACAATAATATATACACAAACATTTATATGTGTATAAATGTGTATATATATATATATATACATATATACATACAAGCAAAATGCAGTTTGGATCTAGATAGAATTCTAAATCAAGCAACTAAGGTAAAGAAAAAATACATGAGATTATTGAAGGATATAAACACACACAGGATTACTGATAATAACTAAATAATTGATAATCTAATTGAAATTATAGTGCAATGATATTGTGATTGTATTCAAGAAAAAAGTTTTCATCATTTACAAACATTTTGAAAGAATGTACATTTGAAGCTTGGGATTTAATTAATGTGAAACAGAGAGAGAGGGCTGTATTATAGAAGAACCTTGATGAGCCCATGTTAAACACTATGGAGGCTGAATAGTGAATGCATGGGGTACATTAAGCTAGAATCTATTTTGGTTTATGTGTAGGATCCTCCATTAAAAGCTAGTTATAAAGATCTTGAAACATTTCAGCCAGCAGGCGATGACAAATGGAAATGAATACTGCAACATCAAGTATTAATAATTGACAGTGTGCAAAACACCAATAATGTTCTGTTAAATAAAATAATTAATGCAGCTACTCTGTTGTTTTGGTGATGTATATGATCAGGTCAACCCTTCTTGGTGTAGTTTGTACATTGTTAGAGCATTCAGTGTCTTATAAACACTGACAAATAGAGATTTAGTATATGCCCAGAAGAACACAGAATTACAATTATTTTCCTCCTAATTTTCAGTTGTCACTTCCCACCTAATATAATAATTTTTCAGTAGTTGCAAATAGGGTATAAAGGGGCAGTGGAACATGGAATAATTTATATCATGACCTTTCTTACTAATGTATTCTCTGATGACAATAGTGACATCAAAAACTTTAGCTATAGTTTTAAAGTTTTCTGCAAAAAACAAAATCAGCAGCAATGACTTTTTTGTCTTTTATCAATGCTGGTAATACATGACATTTGTAAGCAAAGTGAAGGTATTATGTACAACATTGTTTTACTTAAAGGAAAATAATACACTCCATGTGCACACATGAGCTTATGTGCATATGAAGGAGTGTTTTGGGGCATGTGTTCACTTCTGAATACTGTTTTCAGTGCAAATAGACTGAGGTCACTTTTTTTTTTATCTTGAAAGGAAGAATTTAAGCTAGATATCATTGCCTTTCCTCATTAACTTAAAGAAATTCTGGCATTCTTCTCAATAATTGCTTGCATGTTTTATTGGCTATGACTTACTACAACAGATAATAGTTTAATATAAAAGCATACCAATAACTTTTCTGATAACATATCCTAACATAGTCTTCATGCTCAGCCAAATATATAACCTATATACAATTTAGTTAAATAATAAAAATAGTCAAACACTATCTGCTGGCCATCACAGGCCTGTGCTCGTGGATATCCTGGCAATCTGATATGGTATAATAGGTCTGTTGTGAACATTAGGGATCATTCAAATCAACTGCAAAATATTACAAATGAAAACAATTAAGGCCTAAAAGGATTAAGTAATATGATTAAGGTTAAACAACTACACATAGGATTCTTTCAAAATGGATGGAATTGAGCACACTCCCCTCATTTTTGTGGAATTTCTATGCTGTTCTATCAACTACACCTTCACACAGCAAGAAGACAACTGAAATAAGATATTGGGCCATTTACTTGGGATTAATTCATAATTCCACAGTAACAAGTCAAACTTGACACCTTACCAATGAAAATTAATATCACAGAAAACAAACTGAAATACTCAAAAGTCACTCTAATGCCAAGAATTAAAGACGCTTGGTATGTGTCACTAACCTGAGGGCTGGGCTGAGAGAAACATACACAATAGTTATTGACTTGGCCTGAATTATGACAAAAACTTTCTGTTTTATAGAGAGGTACAGGTAATACTATGAATGTATTTAAATACAGAGTATTTTATCTAAAAAACTAAATAATTGCATCAAAAGAGCAAAATGTAGGTTATTTTTAGATTAAAATAAGCTTTGCAAAGTTACTTTGATTAACTTTTGTTTGCTTCCTAAAAAGTCATAAACTTTAGAAAAAAGTTAATACCACAATAACTTCCATCTACCAATGGAGAAACATTTTATTTACTTTTCAGAGTGTAACCTCAAGACACTGTTCCAAGTTGGGCCTTTTTGAAGCAAAAAGGGTGAAAGGTGAACGATGGGAAATGTTTGTTATATTTGTTAAATATTCATAATGGCACCCAGGCAGTTTTCTCCTTAGAGACTAGGTAGATGGTAGCCCCTTGTAATCACTTGTATCGTATGCCAAAAGAACCTGGGTATGGTTTCTTATTTAACCCAAATAAAATGAAGTTATTTTCTGAAACTACATTGCTCTATTTACTTGGCCTTGATTCTCTATAACAATTGCTTCCAACATTAGATAATATATTTTAGCATGCTTTTTTCCCTGCCAGGATTTCAACATCTACGCATTTGTACATTTTCATAACACCTGTTTTTTTTTCAAATGACATTATGTGTTTGCACATAAATTCTTCTCTTTTCCTTGTCATATCTGCTAATCTTTTTGCTGTTGTTGCTGCATTTGGCACCGCAAGTTCAATTTAACTTATGAAAATCAAGCTGTCTATTCTGCTTCATTCATCATCATCAACCAAAATTATTCTGGAATCAAAACTTGTTTTCTATTATCTTGTTATTTTTTGGTGATGATATATGGAAGGGAGAGAAGACAGTGGCAGCGCATAGGATTGAACTGTGCTTTATAGCAAACATCTGTCTCTGCATAGTAACCTTGTGGGATTTGTGCAGATTCTCATGCACAAAAATCAAAATTCAGAAAGAAATCCTTTTTCTACCAAATGTTTGTTAGATGCAGAACTCATTCTATGAGTCATCAAAAGAAAATTCAAGTGTCAAGTACATATAGATTATTTACATTATATGTAATTATACAAAGTTAAACACCAAATATGTCTGAAGTGTAATGAATAACTTAAATTGAATTAAAAAAAACTTTTATCATTATATTTTGAAGTAATCAAAGCAATGTAATAGATATCACAGCATATTTTTGATAACCATTTTGGGGACAATTGAAAGAAGAGTTTTTCAGTTTTGTTAGTAACTTAAGAGAAATGTAAAAGTTCACTCTTCTAGTACAAATGAGCAGGAAAGCATCCTTAATCACATTAAGATCCAATGATAATTATAAAGTAAATAATATATTTTCATTTGTGAGTGAGGTTGTAAATGAAATCATTCAGAATCATTGGTTTTGTATCATGTAGTTTTTCTTCTATATTAAAAGGTAATAATATGTTATGTCAGTTATATGAATGCTATATCTTAAGCATATAAAGTCTAAGTATCATAATTAATTCATTACATGGGCAGGTTTATAAAAGGTATTTAATTTGGCCTTCACTTATTCAATTTTTTCAACCATTAAAGTTCTTTTAAATCACCTGAAAAATTAAGAATACCTGAATTTGAGAGGAATATTTCCATTAAATAAACATTTTGAGCAAAAAATACATTATGGAGTATATAAAATAAAGTAATAGCTCAAAAAGGTGTCATCATTTTAATTTTGATCATAGTTCATTCTTGTTCTGACCACTAAGTTTTTCTAATATTATAATCTAAGTTTTACCATATATAATGTACATGTAGACAGCTTGTAATTATAATTCACTAATTCTTCTATTTGAATAACATCTCAATTCAGCTAAATCCTTTTATTCCACTGTACAAATGCTTGACATTGAAGTGCTTTTTAGAGGTCCTATAGTTCAGCTTCTATCATTTTATACAGGAAAACTCTTTGAACCATCCCAAAGATGTGGTCAATTTGGAACCTTTCATGAAGAAGAAAGAAAGCTATTTCCTTGTGAGCAAAGTGTTCTGGTTAGGAAGTTCATTCTCATATTGAACCAAACTTCTACTATCTATTCACCTAGATTTGTCTTTTGAAGTTACTAAAAGAAATAAGAATTCTACAATCATATCAAAACTCTTCACATATTTGGGAATATCCTTCATGTCCTAGAGCCTTCAATATGTCAGATGAAGATTTCTTATTTCATCAACTGCTCTTCTGTCATGGTTTTCAGACTTCTATATATCATGTTCTCCCATTTCCTATCATACTATAATTACATTTCTTAATATATCTATTAGATGTAACTTTCAGAAGTATGTACAATTTTCAAGCTATGATTGAACCTATGTCAAACTTTTACCCTTTAACAAATATTATATTTCCCTTAACTCCACTTCAGAATGCAATGACATTTTTGCCAACTATTTTATACTAGGGGCTCATGTTGAAAACATATTTATAAAAGACACATTTATTTTATTCATTTATCCATTTCATAAATATTTAAAAGTATATGCTATCACTTCTACTTCTGGTTAAAAGCTCTGCTAGGTGCTGGGAAGATACAGACAAATAAGATAAGGGTTTTGATATAGTTGGTAAAACAGATGAATCCATATAAAGTTCAATAAAATACAAACAGTATGCAATTGGATTACAGAAGAAGATTATTTAATACATACTAGAATCAGAATAGCTGTTCTTGGGAAGTACTATATAAACTATGTCTTGAAGAATAAATAGTAGGTAATTGTAGCAGAAAAGAGAAAGATGTTCAATAACATGATTTCTGGGAAAATGAAAGGGTTTCTGAAGTGTGCTTGGACATCAGCTAGTTTAAACAAAGATAATGCTTAAACAATTAGCTTTCCAAGGTTCTAGATGAAGTTGAATCCATCCCCAATTCACTTTTTGATTATAAAGATAACTTTTTTCAAGTGCAATGAAGGACTTCTAATAAAAGATTGTACATTGACTTCAAATGCATCTCTTTCATTTCCACAGAAAAACTACATTAATAAAATGTAAAGGAATAAAAAGCCCAAAATTCAAAACAACAAAGAATATAAGAGAGAATATGTGCATAAATGTATTAAATATTTCAATATGTTTCTGGAGGATGAAAAGTTGAGGGAAAAATGATAGTTGTGGAGAAAATAACTACACATACTATAGGGAATTATCAATAAGAAGGTAACCATCTTGGTTCTTCACTCCTCTCAAAAAAAAAAAAAACAGAAAAAAATTCTGAAAATGCTGGATACTTAGTATGATAAAGACCAGAAAAAATACAGGACTGAAAACAATGGGATTAAGATCAAATCTGCATATGAAAAGTACTACAACCCTTTCTTTCCCACTGTCAGTTTATATCTCCTTAGGCAGGAGTTCTGAAGTCTCCATTCTAGATTAAAGAGTGGGAGAAAAAACACTTTCCTATTTTAGCATTCAGAAACCCTCCAAACACATACCCAAGACCCTACTCACTTATATTAAAGCAAATTTCTCTAGCGAAGGTGCAATACCCACAAACATAGAATACCCAAAGAATATTGGGTTCTTAAATTAGAACATAGCCTTCCAACATCTGACATGTAAAAATAGTCTCTAATATGAAGTACAGAGACCACTAAAAATCAAACAGAAATTGTAATTTTATAGGAGGGAGAACCTACGTATAATACTAATACTATAAGAAAAAGAAAGTGTGTCTTTGGATATAAGGATGAGAGATGTTGCTCCCAGAATAGAACAATCAGAGAACAGGAACTAGCTCTTGGAAACAACCTATGATCACTGAAGTGGAAAAAAAGTGAAAGATTTGAAATTATTTTAATGGAGAAAACAATAAATTATCTTAGAAATTAGAATTATAAAGAAAAAACTACAAAAATATGAAACAATACATACTAGAACAAGGCATCAATCCAAGAACTCGAACATCAGAGCATTGAGAAATCTGGTAAGTAAAAATAAGATGTGAAGACAAAATTGTCAAAGAAGTGATACACATTGAGCTTCCAGAATTGAAGAACACACATCCTTAGAGAGAAGCTTCACAGGAGCTCAGGAAAAGAAAATGAAAAAAAAAAATACTCAAAGATCATTGTAAAATTTCAGAACACAAATAAATGGAAAATCTTAAATGTCTCTATGTATATCACCTAAAGAGCAATAAGAATAATCATACTTACTTTACACTTGTCAACATGGAATGTCTACAGAGAATTTTGTTCCCAAACTGCCAATCAATTATATCAGGTAGGTTATAGATATTATCAGTAGTGTGAGAACTCAGGAAATTTAACTCCTCCCCATCTTGTCTTAGCAAGTCATTTAAGGGTGCACTCATAAAATAAGAGGGTAAACCAATAATAAGATATAGAGAGAGGCATGTGTATGTAGATGTAGATAGATAGAGATATAGATAGATATGCTTACATATGCGTAACTACACACAGTTGATCCAGCCTAATACAGTAACAAAAATAAAGCCTAGGATGGTGACAAGAGAAAAATCGGTCCATTTTTGAGCAAGACAGCATTAAGTTTTTAGAGGGAATATCTTGGTATCTTGGTGTACAAAAGTAGAATAGGTACTAAAACAAGACATTTAAAAATGGCTGATAAAGAACTGGGCAATTTAACTCAGGAAAGGCAGAATCATAGTTTCCAGAAGAAACTTGCACCATGAAGAAATGTAATTATATCACACCCTCCGCTCCTCAGGGGACAACATTTACATCATCACAATCAAGTCATCACTGATTAGTGATTTAACTGAAAACAAGAATATCAATTTTTATAAAGAAGAGAAGGGGGAGAAGGGATGTCATGAAGGAATACAATTGTCTCTCATTACTAAAATTCAAAAGATAATGTTCAAAACTCTCAGAAGAAGATTTAGCAGTTAAAGCATGTATTTTTAACAAGCGAGAGTGACTCATAGATGTCCCTGCTTAAGGAGCTGGGACAAAGTATTTAGGAACAATTTACTGAAGCTTCCATCTCTCATCTTGATTGGTTTTCAGCATTACCTATTTGTCTTCAACTTCAGAGCTGTTCAAATTCTGTGTTGTACAGGCAACAAGTGTTGGAGAGGGTGTGGAGAAAAAGGGACCCTAGTGCACTGTTGGTGGGACTGCAGACTGGTACAACCACTGTGGAAAACAGTATGGAACTTCCTCAGAAAACTAAAAATAGACCTGCCCTTTGATCCAGCAA
>CM052539.1:25723593-25799271 GCA_028533065.1 Trachops cirrhosus
AACAAATATAGAGGACACATGGACAAAACTACGGGGCTTGGAAATGGAAGGGAGGTGGGGAGGGATGGGTGGGTGGGCTGGAGTGGGAATAAAAGATAGAAACTGTACTGAATAATCTAAAATAAAAAATTTAAAAAAAAAAATTCTGTGTTGTTCTTATTCTTGTCCAGAAAAAGCAGTGGGTACAAAGGGGAGAATCCCAAGAAAAGGGGAGATAGGAAAATTTCAAGGTTGACCTGTATATAAGCAGAATGGAACCTTCCAACCTGTAATACATTTTAATGTAGACAATCTGGACTTGAATTCAGCTGCATATTTGCTTCCCTGCTTTTGGCATTGTAGCATATCACCCTGTATTCTATGTCAATTATGATGCACTGGAGACTGTCATTTTTCATCAAGTCAGAAGGGAGAGCATATGTCTTCCCTATTATTCCTAAAATAAAAATGTTTCACAACTAGATTATTTCTGAAATAAAAAATATGATTTTGCACATTTGTAAAGTTTTGTTATTTTCATTTTGCTAAGTGTCTGAGAAGATTTTTTTTGATCTAAATGTAAGAAGTAATAATGACAGATTTAGCCACATATTTTATTTCCCTTTTAGCTCTATCTCAGGTTACTTTAAGTCCACACATACACACTACTTTCACAATGGTCTCTATTGACTTCAACGAATCACACTCTCTACTGATGCCCCCTGTGAGATAGAAAAGAAAGCAGCTTGTTCATAGATTCCCTGTAGCACATCACCACCATTGATCCAAGGTTTTAAAGGCTTTGGCCACTAATTTCCTCCCACCAATGGAGAGACCCATTGCTCAGTGTGTTTAGGCTCTTATGGCTGCCCACTGTGACTTCGGTTCTTAATCTGCCTGAAAGTGTCAAAAGTCACGCTGCTGCTTGGAGAGAGTGATTTTTTTTAAACCTGCTACTGGGAGTGATGCTTTCTTTAGTGCTAAGATGCCCATGATAACGGAGAGGAGAGAGGCCTGAAATACCTCTGTGCTATTCACTGTTGAATAAATAACCACTACAGTTAATCTACATATGTCAGAGACATTTTTAACAATGCATTTTCAATCAAACTCCAGCATAGGTAGTACGCTTAGTAAATTTACATAAAGATTCTCTGTCACCAATGTCTAAATATAGGTAACAAACTTTAGTGTAATTAACAAAAAATAAGTTTGGTACTTTTAACATCTAAGCATTAAACTCCAGGTAACTAATGATTTGTATAATTTACACAAACTCAGTATATGAGCTGTTTTTCTCATTAGTTGTTATCTGATTTTATACAAATAGGTCAAGTGTATTAAACAGCGTACCATATACAAAGATGTTTAACCTCACTGTTAATCAAATAAACACAAATTAAAACATCAATTAGTTATAACTTTTTACTTTCTAAATTAGAAGTATTGAAAAAGTAATACCACCTAATGGAAATAGTTTTGGTGGGGGGATAAATCAGTTCATCCATTTTGGAAAGCAATTTGTTTATCTCCTTGACACATTAATTCCATATTTGGGAATCTATCTTTTAATATTAATCTAAAATACAGAAGTAAAAGTCTGAACAAATGTCAATTTCAGCATTATGTATAACTGGTAAAAATTGTCCCACAATATGGAAACTAAACTATGATACAGCCTTAGTATAAAATATTACAGCCATTAATTTATTTGAATAGGAAAGTAAATATCTATGTCATAATGCTTAGAACAACAGTCCTATCTGGAACATGCCTGATAGCAATTGAATTCAAAACTAAAAATGATTGGACATGGTTGGTACTTGGAAAAAAACCAAATGCTATTGGCATATTTGTTATCTTTATTTTTTGTTCAGAACTTGTTTGGTGCAGGTGAGAGATTCTAATCACCTGTCTTATTTAGAGGTCTTCACAGAACTTAAAAAAAAACTAAATAAAAGTCAAAGTTGGTAAGAACAGAACTGAGACAACATGAAGGTAAAGATTAGAACCAAGGATCCCAGAGACTTCAAGTTTTCTTTATTTCTTATCTTGTCTTCTCTTTGCATGTTGGCTTTCCCCTCTCCTTTATAGGCACAATTCTAAACACAGAGGAAATCATGGCCCCTGACATCTCTGTGTTAGTAAATGAATATGTCTATATCCAGAAAGGAAAGGGTCCTGCCTAGGGAAAGTCTCTAACTGGCTTAATTTGCGTTAGGGATGTGTGAGTGGATCAATGCTACCTCCTTTCCTTCTCAAAGTAAAAGGGAGTAGACACATGGCCATTGAAGGAATCATACGATAACATAAACTACCTCATTATATGTCTCATGGATTACAATTAACATGATATAAAGAACATAAATGAGAGAAAATCTGGGTCTATATTAGAAGAATACAAAAACACTAATTTGAAAAGATACATAAACACCTATGTTCATTGTAGCATTATGTATGATAACTAAGGTGTGAAAACAACCTAAGTGTCCATTGAAGGATGTATGGATGAAAATGTGCTATATATGTACATACAGGTATGGGCAAAAGCAGGTTTATAGTTGTTGATATGGAAAATAATGTAATAATCAATAGATAATAATATAAGAAGGGACACTTTCACATACAACTGCAGACCTACTTTTGCCCACCTTGTATCTATATTATGGAATACTACTCAGCCATACAAAAGGTGAAATGCAGCCATTTGTGACAACATGGATGGACCTTGAGGGTATTATGCCAAGTGACGTAAGTCAGAAAAAAGACAAGTACCAAATAATTTCACTAACATGTGAAACAAAAAAGCAAAAATAAAATGAATGAACAAACAAATTACACAAACAATAGGTTGGTGGTGAGCAGAGGAGAAAGGAGATGGAGGGAGGGTAAAATGCATAAGGGGTCAAGTGTATGGTGACTAATGGAAGCCAGGCTCAGTGCTGAGCACGGTACCCACAGGCAAATTACAATGTTGCACCTGAAGTCTGTATAATGTCATAAACCAGTGTTATCTCAATTAAAATAGATGGTGGAAAAAATTTACATATATATATAACAAAATTTGTATGGTGGTGGAATTGTAGCTTTACAAAAAGACACAAATCAAACAAAAGTAAATAAACAAAAACACTTAATGAGCTGTCTTGCATACTTTTTACAGTGAGTACGCCTCTTTAATTATTCTTTTAAAATTATTCTTTACATGTTTCATGGACTATCAGGGACACTTAAATATATAAAAAGGTAAAAAATGTCAAAGCATCACAGAAATGACAAAATAAAGCTGAGGATTAAAATTTGAGTTGCTTAGAGAATATGAGCATTTGGGGCCATTTCTATACTTAAACAACTAAATAGCAATAAAGGCTTTTGATAAATGACATTAATGGTGCAGCCAGAAATAAAGGTAGGCATGAAAGGTAGGCATGGAAACACAAAAATCTTGTTCCACATTTTTACAAATGAAGAAAAGAATGTATTGTTTATTGAGTGATACTGGTGTAAACTTTCTTTTTCTGAAAAAAAATTAAAACAGGGTTATAAGTAAAACAGACTTATTCTCTCAATGTATGTGACCTAACCTAGCATTCCTGAAAATTACCATCTCCACAATAATATTTATAAACACTCATCTTAGGACTTGATTTGTCAAATCCAGGGCATTACATACACCATGAGGAGCAGCGTTCTTTCTAGATCCATAAGATTATCAGAGTGTGCTCATTCTCTTGAAACATGGATAAGTAGTGTGTCAAAGTTTGATATTTTCTAAGTTGGCTTTTCTTATGGATTCTTAAAATGTATGCTTATAAATTTATATTAAAGATTACTTGATTTCTCATTTTAAAATATTAAGACCTTTTACCTATATGCCAGGAAAAGTAAATGAAATTGATAAGTTGGCATACTTTTCTCAGTGAGTTAAAAACCTCAGTTAAGTTCTCTAATTTATATAAAAGTAATTTTTATTCATTTGTTTAGCTCTGGAATTAAAAATTAAATACCCATGAAGTGCAAGGGTGCTTCCTTTTGACACTTGCCTATAAAAACCGATAGTGTTTATCTGAACATGGGGACAGTTCATGGTGACATATTCATTGATTTGTTTATTTTGCATACCCCAAGGCATGTGGCAGGTCTAATGGTGTCTTTCCTACCGAAAATGGGAGATTATTGCTCAGTGGAGAATTTTGTGATCTATGAGAAGGAAATGTGTTATTTTACATGAATACTTACTCCCCAAACATATATTAGAACAACAACCATGTCTTACTCATGGTAAAACATGAAAATATTTGCTAGAAAATCTATCCATGTCTCTATCCATGGTCTCATTCTGATTGGCAAGTAAAGAAAAAATGGAGCTAGTAGTTTACTTGGAGAATGTGCCTAAAAGCCCAAAAGCCTTAAAACATGACTACTTATAAAAACCTTTAGTACCTTATTTCAAAATCTTCTTAATGATTAGGGTGTGAACAGAGGAAGAATAATCATGCCCAAATTACTCCTCTCCTTTGGAAGTATCTATCTCCTGCTTGCCGAGACTAAGAAGCTAGAAATCTATATCTTATATATATATAACACAGCAAGGAAACTCAGGAATCTAGTTAAGCAGTTCTTCTAATTGAGACCTGATGCTACTCTGTTAGTTACTCATTGTGTTTCTTCTGTGATGCTGATGCAAGTTGAGCATGAAGTTATTCTAATGTCAGAAGTCTCCGTGATTGAGTCCTTGGACTTCTGCAGTGCCAATGGGTGAGGTGGCCTCAGTCATCTGGGTCAGCGCAGATTCCTGTGCTACAGGCAATGACCCATGAGGTTGTGCCACTGGAAAAGATGCTCCTCTCATACTGGGGTAACATATAACTTGAGTCATTTTAAAAATCTTTATATCAGCTTTAACACTGAATAAAACATGTCCAATTGGTAGGATGGACAGAATGACTTAGATAATCAAATTATTTAGATACACAATAAGTTCGTATATAACAAACTCTCCACTTTCTCACAGCTGTACTGAACTTTTTCATTTTTCACATGCTCACATCACTATGAGAACATCCCTTCAAAAGCATTTAAAATCATAGGGCTAAGGACTTGTCCAAATACACAAGACTGTCCATTTGACAGGATAACATAATGAATTCTCATTAGAATTTTTTGGTTATTTAGAAAGTGGTGGGGGCATTGTTCTGGCTCTTCCTTTGACAATCATTAATTCAAATAACATTTATTTTGGAACTATACATCATGCCATTATAAAGTATTCTTTACTTTTCTATTTATTCAATTTTACTAATAAAAATTATTATTCCTTCAAATATTTAATATTTGAATTAAACAAGCCTTTAATATTTTGAATTAACTTATCTCATATTATTATGATGTGACAGGTTTGTATCAACTAAAACTGATTGATTTTATCTTCTATTTAACAACTTGGAGTCTCAATCAATAATCATTGTTGAGTGAGAGGAGAGTATAAAAGGGATTGAGAGAGTTTCAAATTTTAATTATTGCCTTTATATGCATTATATTATTTAAATGTTGATGCTTAGAAAAAATGCATATAACATGTGTTCTGATGACTTTTTACTGATAACTTTGAATTAGTATTTTGAACCCAGGCATTTCTCTGGAAATTCATACTCCTATATACAACTGCCTATTTGACATCTCTTCTTGGATATTTAATGAGCATCTCAAATTCAAAAAATCTAAAGGGGTACTCTAAACCTCCTCTTTGTAAAATCCATTTTTCTCCACCTATCCTGTATCTTTGTCTGTGTTTAGTTCCGCAGGTCTAAAGCATTGAAGTTAACTTTGATCACTCTCTTTCCTACATTATTTGCAATACTCCAGCAAATTCAGTTAATTTTACTGTCAAAATATGTCCAGAACTTAAATCCTTATCACCACAATCACTGTTACCACCTTAGTACAACTACCATTAATTTCTTGTGTAATAACTTTCCCCCTCTTTTGCCTTTGTCTCAATAGAGTCCATTCTTCACACAAAAGCCAAGAGAATCTTTTAAAAATCTAAGACAGATAAAATCATCCAAAACCCTCTTATGGTGTACATTTTAGAACAAAAAGCAAAGATCTTACAGCAACCCATGAGACTCAATACAATCTCCCCTAATGCTATCACTGTTTCATGTCCTTTGATTTCACTTCCTACTACCCTTTCTTTGTCTTACTCTGCTCCAGAGTCATAGACATCTCATTATTTCAAAAACATTTCAGAATTGTTTCAGTCTCACACTTTTTGCTATATCCCCTGCCTAACATATTCTGCCTTCAGACATTGTCAGGTTCTCTCAAAAGTTTCAGATCTTTGCTTAAATATCAGCTTCTCAATTAAGCTTTACCTAAGAAAATTATCTAAAATATCAATACTTCACAATTCTATTAACATTTCTCCTTACCCAATCCCTAATGTCCTTTCCTTAACACACTTACCTGACATGCAATAGGTCTTAGGTTAGATTTTTCCAATTGCAGACACTGAGACAAGGATTTGATTGCAAATAATAGTTAATAGGAAAGCAGTCCCAGAAAGTACCAACAGAGGAATAGAGAAGTGAAACAGGGAAGAACATCAATACAGAATGTATTAAAGAGCAGGTTGCAGCTGTGGTTACCTAGGGCTCAATTGCCATGGGAACATCTGGGTGGCTGTAGAGAAAAAAACAGAGTTGTCTCACAGAAGCTGTGAAAAAACTGGAGTTCTAGCTGTCGATACATATGGCAGCCTCTTCTCTCTGTAAGCATATGCAGAGAGTTTTCAGGCAGCCACAGAAAACCCTCAAGCAATTTGTTGAAGGTGTTTATAGTGAGAAACCATTGGATCTGAACACACAGAAAAAGCACTGGCTATTGATATCATCTGCTACAGTGTACCTTTTGCACAACTCAGATCTACTCATTGTCCACATGAAGTTGATTCACTTTTGTCAATAATTGGCTCTTGAAAGTGATGGCTAGTCATCATTTCTAAAGAAATAGAATGTTAAAAAAGGAGTGTTGCTGAGAAAAGTTTTGGATCCTTACTATTGCAGTTGTTGTCACAACAATAATTTGATTTCTGGAAAAGAACGTTGAGCCAGGCATTCATTTCTGAAGGGACTGAGCTCCTATTACCATGTCCTTGTCTGGCTTTGACTGCAATTGCCCTTTCAAGACTGTCACGAAGGCAAGAACTCCAAAAGGCATCCCAGTGAATTCAGTGAGCTCAAACTACTGGCTGCACCTTTTGTAGCAACAATCTTATATTCTCAAAATAATATAGATAAATCATCTTTGTCAATATACCTAACTCTCTTCTTTTCCCTCTAGTCTTCTGGTAAGAGATCCCCACACAGCAAGCAAGCTTTATAACGCTGTACTGTCATAGAAGTTTTCTCTATTTCCCCCAATATAGGAGACCATTCTGAGTGGTGTGGGCCCAGTTCCCACTCGGAGATGCACAGGACCCATGCCCATGGATAGTTTCTCCCATGGGGAATCAGGCCTGCAATGTACCTAGACCACTTTGAGACTTGCTTTTGCTAAAACTCCCTCACCCTGAATTGAGACAGCTAGTGCTTACTGTAACTTCCTAAAATCCATGCTAAAACCCCCCAGTATGGAGTGTAACCAGTTCAACCACTTTTCCCTTTGCATTTGCAAATATCCTTCTTCTGTGATGTGACTAACGGCATCATCTCCTTTGTTTTCTGTAAAAAGTAACCACCTAAAGTGAACCTGTGCATAGTAAATGAGGACCATCCTGTAATGTGCCAAGAAGCCCAATAAAGGCTGGTCACAGCAAGGGCCATGGCTTTTTCTCCCCTTGAGAGAAAAGCCATGCTTGCCCTTTTCCTCCACAGGACTCGGAGTCTGTGTGAATGTCTTGTGTGTCATTCACAATGTGGCAGACCCCACGAGCCAGGGTCTGCATCACCCCAAGAACTGAAACATTTAATCACATAGATCCTGAAAATGTATGGGTGGAGAAGCCCCTAGTGTAAAGGTGAAGCACAAGAAAGGATTGTGAGAGTGGACGCCCCTACCTCCAACTGTTGATTTCTGGACCTATGTACTCTAGATATCATGGATACAAAATCATATAATGGGTATTCTTTTATTTTTTAAGAAAAAAGCATATACTGTATCTCAAAGCATTGCAGAATGCTGTCCTTAAGTTAATGTCCTTAAGTTAACGTCTTTAAAAGGTCATTTCACAGTTCTTAGCAGATTGCCAATTTGTGACTTTATATATTCAACTGTACAAATATTTTCTGAGTTATTTTATGTGTAAATTATCTTGGTTCAGTAATACATAATGGAATCTTGTTTTCAATAAATTAAATAATTTTTTAAAAGTCTTGGTCTTATTTTTCTCCCATATGACAAAAGGAGATTAACTCTGATGATTTATAAGAACTTTTCCAGTTCTCATTAATTCTCTTCCTGATTCAGATAGACAGAAAGCTATTTCTACATCATTTTAGTATTTTTACTATGGAGTAAATACATATCATTGAATTTGACCTCACGATGTGTTCTGCATTCTAATGGCATGTACCCATGCAGCATTTTCTCATCATGAAGTATCTTCATAAGTTATGTCTACTTGGAATGTCTCGATAAGCACTTTTAAAACAACTTTTTTAAATTACAGGATCATTAGATTTCAGAAATAAATTGTTAAAGCTAATGAAATTCAACACTAATGATGGTAAATAAATTAATTATGTACATAAGTAAACATAACAATACCTGGTAATTGCTATATTGGATTGTGATTCTCTATATTTTCTCTAAGGAGACATTGACTGGTAAATAAACTTAAGTTGTAAAATTAATATAACTGTATAAATGTTGAATAAGACCATTTTCTGAACCTCTTTAAAAACTAAAAACAAGTTAGTATGATTTTTAAATTTCAGCATTTATTTGGAGCTGGAAAATCTTTTTTCTAGATGTGTTACCCTGCTATTTCAAGTTACTAGATTGCACTTTTGAAGTAGTAAAAAACAGCAAAGGTAGGCATATTGTTATACTTGTAGACAGATGAAATTCCCTTACTTATGAACACAGGAACCCAATATGAATCATTCATTACCAGAATTTGTGGCAGATCTAACTTTTCTCAATAGGTGGGTCCAGCCCTTTACTGCTAATTAGTGGCAAGAATTACAAGGCCAATGACCTCATGCCTAAGATAATCTTATCAGCCTAAGAACAAAAATGTTGTTACCAAAACCTTGACACAGTATTTCACATGATTATATCAAACGTTGGGTTATATAGAATAGACTGGTAAGTGGAAAGTAAATGGCTAAGAATTAAGCATGAAAATCTAAGGTTACTTTTTATTATTAGAATGTTGCGGTTGATGTTCTATATTCATTTATTCATTCAACACAAATTTATTGAATTTTTGAAAGTGCCAAGTATCCTTCTAGACATTGTGATTAAGATTATAATCAGACAATAACCCCTGCCAACATAGATCTTAGATTCTGAGAGTTTCTTAAAGGGAGAAAAAGATTTTAGAAAAAAAATGAATTGTCTTTGCAAAGTGTATTATATAAAAGATGGTGTGATAAAGACTATGAAAAGTGCACATAAAAGAGTGAGAAATACAGTAAACAGAGAGAATAAGAAAGTGTTTGCAATTGATGTGAATAAAGGTCTGCAGGAGCAGAAACGACAAACCATGAAGCCATGTGGACAGAGAAAGAGCAATCCTGGCCACAGGAGTAGATGTACAGATGTTCTACCAAGGAAGATGCCTGGTCAGCTCAGAAACATCCAGGAAGACGAGTGCAGTAAAAGTGAGTGAGCAAAGGGTTGAATCACAGGAGCCAAGGTCAGAAAGCTAGCAGGAGAGTAGATCAGGTAAAGCAGATCAAGTTCATCCTCCACTGAAAGTGGGGTGGGAAGTCATTGGAAGGCCTTGAACGAAATAGAGTCATCATCTGATTCAAATGTCAACACAAAAAGTCATTGTTGCATTCAGAATAGACAGAAGAAGGCTTGGTTGGGAGTAGAAGAGCCAGTCAGGGGGCTGCAGTGAAAATCTAGGAGAGAAAGACTGGTTGAAGGGTATGTTGCAAGCAAGGTTGTGATAAGTTTTATTCTTTAGTATTATGATTATTTTTTTAGAATAACCTTTTTTTAATATACTATCTTTTTTATTGCTGTTCAAGTACAGTTGTCTCCATTTTCACCCCACCCATCCCTGCCTCCCACCCTCAAACCTACCTACCCCTTTTGGCTTTGTCCATGTGTCCTTTATACATGCTCCTCGCTGACCCTTCCCCTAGTATCTTCCATTATCCCTCTCCCCTTTCCTCTCCGGTTACCGTCACTTTGTTCTTTATTTCAGTGTTGCTGGTTGTATTTTGCTTACTTATTTGTTTTGTTGATTAGTATTTGTTTTGTTCCACTTAGTTGTTTTGTATTTGTTTTGTTCCACTTCTAAGTGAGATCATATGGTATTTGTCTTTCACTGCCTGGCTTATTTCACTTAGCATAATGCTCTCCAAATTTTTAATGAAAAGATGGAGTTCTCATTTAATGGTAATTAGAAAGAGCATATTTTGGAAGTAATATAAAGAGTTTTACTCTGATATTCAAAGTCTTAGGTGTTATTTATCAATTGGGTAGAAATACTGAGTAGGCAATTGGCTATATTGACCTGGAGTTTATAAGAGCAATAAGTATAAAGATAGAATTTTAAGTACTAGAATTGCAAAATAACCAGAATAAGTGAAGAAAAAAAAGAGCTGCATAATATTAGAGTTTTAAAGTTATCATAAAATCACCCTTTTCTTTGAAATGATAGTCTTTACATTAAAAACATCACTTGATCTCACAGTGGATAGCTAGGCCAATAAAGTATCCATTCATCTCCTAGCTATTAGTTAATAATTTAGTCATGTTCAGCTATCACAATAATTCAACTATAATTTAATAATTCAGTGAAATTTCAAAATGGGTCTTTTTTAATGCTCTTAGTTCACCCTGAGAATAAATAATCTATACAGCATGCGTAGCATAATAAGGAAGGAGCAAACACACTTTTGAATCTCTGATGAAAGCCACCAAGGGTATATGCTCCAAGTAACATCACATCATTGGACTCAGGAATCATTGCATGCAATGTTAATGTGCAAAAATATGTAAATTCATGGTTCCTACAGTATGTTTTTTCTAAATCTATCTTATAGGTATAATGGAGAGAAAAACAATATTTAGTATTTTTCTAGGAGTAACAAATATTAAATTTTGCAGCTTTTTAAAATTTAGTATAGTCACATATGGAAAAAGTCAGATTCCCAGAGGGAAGTAGATTGCATAAGTGGGTAATTTGAGAAGGAGTTTAATAAAGGGGCAGCAAGATTCAGAGAGGTAACTTGGTAAATGTCATAAAAGTAGTAAGTTGTATAATTTTCATTAAAACTAACTCTTTCTGACTAGAAAATTCACAGATTTAACATAATATTGTATTTTTAATATCAACCTTTATTGTTTGGAATAGACAAGTCAAGAAAAACAAATCTCAGAATATTTCAGCAGACTCATTCACATACATAAAGCTTTGAAGGTTAATGTTTATGCTAGAATCTGTAATATTGTTCTGTTAAAAGAGAAAAATAAAGATTAGAGTCTGCATAGACTTCAATGCAATTAAAATTATAAGAAAATGATCTAAAATACTTCAAAACTTTTGTGATTT
Source organism: Trachops cirrhosus (assembly GCA_028533065.1). Lineage (NCBI taxonomy): Eukaryota > Metazoa > Chordata > Mammalia > Chiroptera > Phyllostomidae > Trachops > Trachops cirrhosus. The sequence continues at coordinate 25,735,310 of CM052539.1, forward strand.
ATGGAAAAATGAACTCCTTTCTTACCAAATATTATGTAAGTACTTAATTAGAGAGACGACAATTTATTATAAATACCTAGATGCTGGATATTTTGAGAGTATAAGGGAGTGTTGTAAATACTGGTACAGAAAACTGGTACACCTGAATACTCACGGTGACTGTGTTCAGTTGACTTCCTCAGTGCTTTATGCCTTTGACCTTGCCTTCTCCTTTAATTATCCTAATTTGGTCTTATTGTTTAGACTCATGCCACCTCTCAGAGTCAGGCAAAAAAATTAGATCTAATTTCTACTTATACGATCCTCAGCATTTAACAAGTAAGAAATTTCTACACATGTGAAACTGTTTGGGTAATTGTTTTTCTAATTTCATAGTCATTTAAAACCATCTTGCCTCACATCATTATCATTTTTCACCATCCAATATAAAAGAGCATCGCCTCATCCATCTTCTCCTATACTGTTACTTGTAATAATGCTTGAGATTCTTTTCTCTGACCAAACATACAACTTTTCACTACCACCCAAACCCTAACTGAACACGCTCTAGGAGAACCTAAAAGGGCACTTCCCCCCTCCAGCACCTGGTAGTAAAGTTATTTTAAAATGGTCACCCATACAATGCCTGAATTAATACATGCTTATAAGACTAAACTTTTTAAGTGTAGGTTTGAATTTTAAGTGTGTTAGGTTGAATGATACCTACCCAGTGATGAGCAGTTGAAATAACAGTGACTCAGAATCATGAAATAAAAACATAGCACTTCCTCATGGGAGGCAATCACAGAGGCAGAAACGTGCTCTCCGGTCACGCGGCCAATGCCGAGACCAGCCGGCTGAAGCACTGTCTCTCCACTCGCTGGCATCTCAGAAGACCCCAAATATGTAATACCCAAGATGAGGTGTTACTCCCCTTTTACTCGTTTACTGAATGCTAAACACTTGAACATATAGAGTGTAAAGATATTTTCCACCTAAATATGAAGCTTTCATCACTTTTCCAGTAAAGGCATAATTATTCAATAATATTAAGTATAGCCTTGGCTGTTGTGGCTCATTTGGTGGGACATCATCCCATAACAGAAAGTTTGAGGGTTTGATTCCCAGTCAGATTACATACCTAGGTTGTGGGCTGATCCTTGGTCCAGGTGCATACGACCCCCTGTCCAGGCACTTATGGGAGGCAGCCAATGGATGTTGCTTTCTAACATCGTTTGTCTCCCTTCCTTTCTTCTTTACTCTCTCTCTAAAAGCAATGAAAAAGTGCTCTTTGGTGAGGATAAAAATAACAATAATTAACAATAATAGTAATAATATTAAGTATATACAATGATCAAAACACAACCATTAAAAAGACAGATTATAATAATGATTACAAAGAAAACGACCCACATATATTCTTTCCACAAGAATCTCACTTCAACTATAATAATGAGTAGGTTAAAAGTAAAATAATAGAAAAGGATATCCTATGCATACATTCATCAAAGGAAAGTGGGAATGGCTATATCATTTTCAACAAAGTAGACTTCAAAGCAAAAAATAATCAGAGATAAAGCAATAGGTAGAATGCATATTGAATTAAGTGTCAATTTGCTAAAAAGATATAACAATATTAAGTATGTATTCAGACAATAAAAGAGTCTCAAAATACATGAAGCAAAAGCCGACAAAGCTAAAAAGAAATAGATAAATTACAATTACAGTTGAATATTTGTAACGTCTCTCAGTAATGGATAAAACTAATAGAAAGAAAAAATCAACAAGTTTACAGAATTGCTGAACAGCACTGTCAACTGACTGGATCTAACTGACATTGATAGAACACTGGGCAACACCAGATTACACATGCATTTCAAGTGCACATGGAAAATTCAACCTGATAGACTTTGTACTCAGTCATAAAACAAACCTAACACAATTAAAAGACTTGAAATCATACAAAATATGTTCTTAGAAGTTATTGGAATTAAACCAGAAATCAGTAAGAGAAAAATGGGAACATCTTTAATCATTTGGAAATTCAAGAACACAATCCTAAAATATCTGTGGGTAAAGGGGAGGTCTCAGAAAAAATTAGAAAATGTTTATCAAAATGAAAATGCAATATCGTAATTTGTGTGATACAACTAGCAGGACTTAGCAAAACATAGAATTGAATGCATACACTATAAAATAATTTCAAATCAATAATTTAAGATATACCTGAGAAACTAAAAAATAATTATTTAAAATTAGCCAAAAAGAAAGAATAAGAAAAAGCAGAAATCAATAAAATTAAAAACAAGAAAACAAAAGAAAATCAGTATAATTTAGTTTTTTGAAAAAAAAAACAATGAAACTGATAAACCTACAGCAATATTAATTTTTTTTAAAGAGAAGTTATTAATATCAATAATAGTAGAAAGAATATCACTAGATCTTATGACAAGATGTTTTTTAAAAGATAACAAGAATACTACTACAGACCTCACAAAAATATTATCAAAAAGAAGATAATACTACAAATTTTATCTAATTTTGACAAATTAGATAAAATGGACTACATCCTCAAAAATCACAAACTATTAAACCCCAAGATGAAATAGGTTATCTGAATATCCTTATAACTACTACACAAATTGAATTTGTAGGTAAAATCTTTGGAAAAGATATCTCCATACACATATGGCTTACTGATGTATTCTCCCAAATGCCTAATCAAGAAAACTAACAAGCAAGCAAAATATAGCCAGAGACATTGAAATAAAGAACAGACTGACAGTAACCAGAGGGGAGAGGGGAGGGAGTTAATGGGGAAAGAAGAGGAAAAGTCATCAAAAAACATGTATAGAGTACCCATGGACAAAGCCAAAGGTGGGTAGGATTGAGGGTGGGAGGTGGGAGTGGGTGGAGTAGGGGAGGGTGGTGGGGGGAAGTGGAGAAAACTGTGCTCGAACAACAATAAAAAAATAAATAAAACACAAAAAGAAAAAAATAGCACCAATCTACAGAATTTTTTCTAGAAAGAGATGAAGAGGAAACACCAAATCATTTTCAAAGTTAGGATTGCCTTGATACCCAAACCATACAAAGGTAGTATACAAACAAAGAAAATAAGCAACAAATTGCTCTCATAAACAATAAAAGCAAAGATCCTCAACAAAATCTTATCAAATTAAATCCAGCAATATAAAAAAAGAATATTATAGGATGACCAAGTGGTGTTTATCCCAGAAATGCAAGGATGATTCTATATTCAAAAATGAATCAATATAATCCAATGTAAGAAAGAAACATAATTATCTCAATGAATGCAGAAATGCATTTGACAAAATACAATTTCAGTTCTCGTTATGACTTTGTTGAATTAACTTTGGTTAAATGGAGCACAGGGTGCCAGATGGTGAGCAGAGTTTCAAGAAAAGACCACAGTAGAAATTGAAATGGTGAAGTTTATTATTCACAGGCCCTAGAGAAGTACAAGGCATGCCTCAAGGGGCCACACAGAGAGGTCAGGGCATGGGTCAGGCAGAAAGGCAGAACACGAGACACATGCCTTTATTAAGTTCTGTGGATGGAGTGTTTTGGGGTTCCCTAGTTAAGGCTGAATTGGGCAATTGAAATCAAAAAGAAGGGGGTTTTGTTAAGCTTCATGAGGGTTTCATCAAAGGGCCCCACAAGGGTAATATACTGGGATTCAAGGAAGACTGTTGATCACTGTAAGGGTGTTAGGGGAGTCCTATCAGGAACTTACATTTGCTTGTAACTCTCAGGCACAAGCAAATGTATTACAATCTAGGGCTTAACGCTTGCATGAGGTGGTTACTGTCAGTTTAAACCCCCCACTGGCCACTTAGCCACACAACATGGATACCAAAGAAGCAATATCATGGAGTAGCTTTGATAAACAATCACTGTTCTTCATAAAAATTCTTAGCAAATTAACAGAAAGGCACTCACTCAACCGAATAAAATACATGTACACAAACCTACAACTAATGATATATGAATGGTGAAGGATTGAATGTTTTCCCTCAAAAGCTGGAACAGGGCAAGGATATCCACTCTCACCACATTCATTCAACTTTCATTATTTTTATGATAGTCTTCAATGATTTCTTTATCATTTATTTTCCCCAATATTAAATAAGTCCCTGTTTCTTCACAGTTGTAGTGAATGCTGAGGAATTAACAAAGGTGATTGCAATTCTATCAGGAGGGCAGTGACAAATTGTGGGACTAATGTGATCACTCCATGACTGCCCTTCAAGGTGGTCCAATGCCATCTGCCTCATGATCTCCTTTGGCAAAAGTGGTGCCAACACCTTAAGAAACCACACTACAACTATTTTTGTAGTATTCTTCTTTCTTCAAGTCAGTTTGTCTTATAAATTTGGTGTAGACATTTACATTGTCTGGAAGTTTTCGTATTTTAAGTATATCAAAGGCTAAGGCTGTGCCAGTCATCTCTACTGACTAATATAAGCACTGAGACTAAAATTAGCAGACCCCCAAAATTCATTTAACGCTCAATAAATGAATACCTCTAAGACCTCTCTCTAACTCACACCAAAAGTACATTCCACTTACAGAACTTGATATTTTCCACATTTTCCACCTATATACTTTTCATGATGCCTGTCACCTGGCATTCCTATGCAAAGATATATTGCAACCAATTAAAAAAACTGGCCTCCCCTTCAAGAGCAGTATATTCTATGTTGAAGTTGTATTTTGTGCAATATTATTTGGACTTCACTTGTCAAATATATAAGGTTTTATATTTTTCATTTTATATTTCCTCCACACACCATTTCTCCCCAGCTTGAGTATCTAGTCTTTGAAAACAGGGACAGTGGTATTGGACATTGGCGGGGGCGGAGGGGGGTGTAACTGTAGCTTTTCCAGGGAAATTGACTATAAACATGTGTTGGGTATTTGTGTCATTTCTTTTAAAATTCTAATTCTTTCATCTGGTTTATTCAACATAAAAATGAGTATTTTCTACTTCCTGTTGTTCTATTTTGATTTAGCCACTGAAACTACAAAACCACTTATTTGTTATAATGAATATTGCAATAGCAGAAAATACAGATTTTCAGAGATACTGCCTTCTATTCTTTGTTTCTCAAACATGGTTTTTTCTCTAAGTATATTCTATACTGACATAGAAAAAAACAAAATAAGCCTTTCTCTCACAATTGCTAAAATTTCTCTTACTACTATAAGAGCATCTGGGCTAAGAATGTGCATAAAGAAAAGTGTATTTTTATTTGTTTCAAAAAATTGTATTTTGGTAAAATAAAGTGTTTTTTTAGATTTTATTTTTCATTTTAATTTTTAAATATGTTTTAATTTATAATCGTTCAGTCACAGTTGTCCTGCCCTTTTCCTCCTTGCTCACTCCAACGCCGTCCCGCCCCACTCCCACAATCAGTCCCCTGTGCCCATGAGCCCTCTATTCCTGTTTCTTTGCTTGCCCCTGCCACCTCTTTCCCCCATTATCCCCCTCTCCCTTTGCCCCGCCTGTCTGGTCACTGTCAGTTTGTTCTTTATTTCCAGCTTCTGGTTCTATTTTGTCCATTTGTTTGTTTTGTTGATTAGGTTCCACTTATAGGTGAGATCATATGATATTTGTCTTTTCTAAGCTTTTTCTTCTGCTGCCTCATGGTGGAGACAAATTCCTGTCAATAAGAATATAATTGTTAATGTCTTTGTTCCATTCTTCTGATGTCAGCCAAGTTGAACTATTCTTGCATTTAAAATGAACGCATTGATAATACTTCATGTGGTTATTTGCAATATAATAAAATACTTTTTCTGGGTAAATGGGAATTTCAAACAGATTATTTTTAAATTGTTCCTAAAATATCTATTGATATTACAAAGTTTCTTATGCTCCTTTCTATACTATATAATCAGAATTTTAAAAGAATATTATGCTGACTTTATTAAAAGGTCTTTTCTATTTTTTCAGATATAAGAACTAAAATCAAATCTCATAAGCTAAACTATAACTGGAGTCTATAAGACTATTCAAAATTCAGAGTTGCTTTCTGAACAGATTGCAGCAACTAGTTGATGAAACTTGAGCTAATTACACTAATGTTGACAAATGAACTGGCACAAAAACAAATGTCACATTTTTCAAAAAATTACACCTCTTCAAAAGATGCTAAACAGATTCAGTGATTTGTGGGCGTAACTGAGTTATTTGTGCAAAGATAGTTTTGAAAATTCTGATTTAAAATATAAAAAAGAATGAATGCTTATATGCAATTTTCAAATGTATTTTAATAAAAATATTTGAATTTTTGGAACAATAAGTAAATTTCTGTATTTGGCACTGGAACACTAAGTTGCTTATTTTTAATTTTGTATCATATGCAAAAATAAAAATAACTTAAGGAATGCCTTTATGTATTTTAAATTGAGTTGGTATGAACATCTAAACTGAAAATGCATTTTTTTAGAGACCCGAGTTTATGTGTTATCTCAGGCATAGCATTTCTTATAAATTCAGCCACAAACAAACATTTTATCTTATTTAGTAAAATAGCTACTATGTGCTAAAAGTTTTACGTAAATGACCTAACTTGATCCTTCCAATAGGCCTGCAAGGGAGAAATTATTAAAATCAGACATCTCACAATCAGAAAGATTAGATAACACACCCTAGTTAATGGAGTGGGAATTTGATACAGTCTCCCTGACTCTGACTTGGAAGCTTCTGCTCTTTCTACTTCACCATGAGGGATTTCAAGTGGGAAGTTTTTGAATATTATACATTCAAAATTATCAGCTTCCTGAATTTTCACACTTGAAAGAATGTTCCAATGATGTTTCCAGAATATGTTGATTCTTTTAGAATTGGGATTTGTTTTTCATTTGTTTTCTTAGACTATCCCAAATCGCACTGGTGTGCCATCTTAGGTAAACCAGTACCTAAGGTAGAAGAGGCCTACCTGTGCTAGATATGTTCACTACATATCAAGTAATCTTTCTTGTCTAATTCTTTAAATATTTTAATTAAAATTAAAAGTAATTAGAAATATTGATTACAGAAATTAAGCTTGTCATTACAACATAAAAAGTAAATTTAAATTACAGAAGTTCTGTTAATTATCTGCTAAAATCCTAGAGAGACAAAGAATCTTATGGACAGACTATTCTTATCCAACAGCAGAAGGGTTACATTCAACCCATCAGGGTATCGTTAATTCTTGTGATCAGGGTTAAAATGTGTCATTCTGGTAGCCTCAGAAAACCAAAGTGATCTGTACATCATACTGAAGTCATTAGTGCATATGATTTTTTTACCTATAAGTAACATCTACAAACTGATGTTAAAGTTATAAAGAAACATCCAGTTTTTAAGGTGGTATAAAATAACTAGCAATACTTTTTATGTTCTACCACCTATTATGAGCCAATTAACATTTATTCCATATTATTAAACTTTGTTTAATACATTTTTAAAGATTTTATTTATTTATTTTTAGAGAGAGGGGAAGGGAGGGGGAGAGGTAGAGAGACATCATTGTGGGGTTGCCTCTCATGCCCCCACTACTGGGGACCTGGCTCTGCAACCCAGGCATGTGCCCTGGCTGGGAATGGAACCAGTGACCTTTGGTTCATAGGCCCACACTCAATCCACTGAACTACACCAGCCAGTGCCATATTATTAAATTTGATCTTTACTCAATCTTGTTCTTGTCTCTGGTTCACTTGGCTAGTTTGGGTAGCTGATGCCTTATCTTTTACCACCATACCTCTGATCCATAATTTAATTTAAAAAATCTGTTTATTTTTTCCTACCTACATTAAGTTCTTATCCTCCAGACACTTTTCCCTCTGGGAATTCTGGTTTGTTCTGGTTTAGGGGTGTGTTGAGGCTTCTCAAATATTACTCAGCATGCTTACCATCAGGGGGCCTTCTCCAGGTTTTAATCCTTTACCACCGTTTTGTAATAAGCTCAAATAGCTTTCTGTTTGCCAGAAAAAAGGACACAATTCATAGCTAAAGCTAGAGAGCACTAATATGAACCTATAACATAAGTGAAAAATATTTTGACTGATTTAATAATGTTAGGATTAAGCTTTAAAAATATAGAGAGTAGATTCTCTGAAATCTTGACTTGGGGCTTTTAAAACTGATTAAATAAAAATAATGTTCAAAGAGGTTTTAAGTCTAGCAAACTGAGATTATTTCTACATTTTTTCATATCAATTTTGCCTAAGGATCATTGATTTACAGTTATTCATCCTATTTTTATCCGGTGTTTTTACTTTACTAACTGGGTTTACAAGAGAGCAATTTTCTATACTCTTTGAAGTAAGTTGGGTAGCACCTAGTTTATTTTTCATTTTTTTCTATTCACATTCAATAATAATAAATAATATTACCTTTGTTCATGGGATGTATGTTTTCAATTCTAAACTTTTTTATCAGCCCTGGCTGGTGTAGCTCAGTGGATTGAGTGCGGGCCTGCGAAACAAAAGATCGCAGTTCGATTCCCACCCAGTCAGGGCACATTCCTGGGTTGCAGGCCAATTCCCAGCAGAGGACCCATGAGAGGCAATCACACATTGATATTTCCCTTCCTCTCTCCTTCCCTTCCCCTCTAAAGATAAATAAATAAAATCTAAAAAAAAAAACCAAAAAACTTTATCATTTTAATTAAAGACCAATAATTTTTTGCAATATTAATATCTTCTTTGAAAAGTTCTAATCAGCTGTTTTGTATGGCAACTTAATGTAGTGCAAAGAGTAAAGGCCTAGAAAAAAGAAAAACCAGGTTCAAATTTAGGAAAGTAACCTACTAGGTGCTAGAGGTCAAGTTAGGTGTTTGACCTTTGAGCTGCAGTATTTTCTACCTAAATTTCAAGTGCACAAAATCTTCTCAAACTATAACAAAGTTAAAACACACAGTTATTATTTCACATAGCATTCTTAGTAGTATACAACTTTAATGTGATTCAAATGAAAAATTACTAAAGTATGGAATTTTGTTTTCATATAACCAAAATATAGAAGGAAAAACTTATCACTGATATTAATTCAGGTGTATCTCAGTGGGATATCTTGCATTCACAGCTGTTTTACCAGCTGAGTATCAATCACTTTTTTTTTGTCTTTGGTCTTTGTTGTTTCTCTGAGTTTGGTGTAAGTTTTTTAATTAAAGTTGAATTCTCACATTTAGTTGGTATAGAATTAAATATAAAGATATTGGGGGAAATTTCTCATTAATTATGTTAACACTGGAGAAAATTTCAAACAAATCACTCTGAAAGAGAGAGAATGAATTTCTGTAAAACTGAATGACTTTTAAGATCCTTTAAGATGTTCCACTATCTAGTGAATTTATTTCAAATTTCATTCAATTATAAACAGATTATCATGTCTAAGTATAGTTTTGATTTCTAATCTATATGGAAAGGGAAAGATCTAGTCATTCAGATGTTTTAAAATATTTATTATCACATGCGGAAAACATCACTTTTGGGGGGGGGTTCTTTTGGTCTGATTGTTGCTGTTGTTGCTTTTTCCTTCCCTCCAAATATCTTGGTATGTTATACAGATAATCTAGATATCAATCCAAATCATTATTATCTTTCCTGGATACCAAAAACCTTTAGACTATTGATTTATACAAGTGAAGATAATGAATAAATATTTAGTTTAGAAAATATACTGATAAAAACATCATAAATAATGCTAGGGCCTTATGAAATTTTATTATGTAAAACATGGTAGGTTTAAAAAACTCAAAGTTTCTTAGCAGAGGCTCAGTAGAGTGGGATCCGCTCTGCTTTAAGCTGCATATGGTGTGAGCATAGGTAGGTTCTGCTTCTCATTGAGTGGAAGATTGTTCCTATCCTTAAACTTGAATTTTAATGATCTACATGACTAAATGTACTTATCATGTTTTAAAATAAGTTTAATACTTCACATATTTTGTCTTCAATAGTCCAGACGGAATAGAGACAAGTTGTCTCTCCCTCTGTAGCAGTCCTTCCACTTTTCCCCTTGCTAACTTTGATTTTATGATAGGGAATTGTAAAGAGGTGATTTGCTTTTTGTGTGTATTTTTTTTTTTTATTTTAAAAACAGGCTGTCACTTCTGTTTCTCCATTTACTGTTCTTTTAGTAATTTAAAATTGATGTTAAAAACACTATAATAAAAAAGTCATACTGTCTTCTGATATTTATTTATCCAACTAGTATTTAGTGAGCCCACACACTGACTGATAAAAAAATATTATGTTTTATCCCAGTAGACATTGTTATAAGTTATATTGGATAAATGAGACCAGATCTTCCTGAAGAAGTGCCCCTGCAGTTTTGAGAAGACAGGGATCGGATCTTTTTTTTTCTTTAAGAACTTAAGTTTAATTTACAAAAAGTTAATTTTTGTAAAGTTCCCAAATTAAAAATCACACATTCCAAATTATTCATTTTAAATGAAGACTCATGAAGCAAAACACCTTCAAAGTATACCATTGTTTGAAGTAAGACTACAGTGAAAGTCAAAATAATCAAGCCAACCATGAAACAGTTAAATTTTGGCAGCATCTGATCATAGAATGCGATTTATTAACCATTCCTGTAACTGTTTATTTTAATATGTTTGAAAAATAATAAAAATTACCTGAAACTTAAAATAACCAAGATGCCAGAATTCAAGGCATATTTATTTAAATATACCAATCACACAGAAATAAACCAAAGAAAAATTACTGCACTCATTCGCTATGTCCCTGAAATCTAAAGTAAAATATAGATTGAGAAAGTTCAGTTAAGACCCTGACCCTCCTAAGGGTAGTCATATTGGTCCACATTTTTGAGTTTCCCATCCTTAATTAGCAGAGCTGTCCAAATTGTTTTGATATAAATCTCTAGAGAAAAATAGAATGTAAACTCGCTCCCCTATTGTTAATGCTTGCTTTATAGATGATGAAGTATGAAATGATTGATCATGTACTATAATGATGGATAAGGACAATTTCTGGAAAGGTCAAACCTATTAAATAAATCTTAGAATATATTTTAAAACATCGTATCTGCCTCACTGAAGCATGGTAACTCTTTTCAATGACAGGTGGCCTTCACATTAGAGGAGTAACAGCAGTGGCAAACAATAGACATTTATACTTCACTGAAAGTGTGGTGGAGAAAGGAATGAGGATTTTGAAATTACCACTGCTAAAGCAAGAGGTTATCCTGAATAGAACAAAAGAAATAAAGACCTTGACTACAGCTGCATAATCCTGGAACATCCTAATGAAAAGCAATGCAAAACAAACAAAACAAGCAAATAAATGAACAACAAATAATCCATTTAAGCACCTAGATATTTGTATAAATGGTAACATATAAATATTTGAAAAACTTTTTCCATTCTGTGCAAAAAAATGTACTAACTAATAATAAGTCCCTTAAAAATGAAAGAAACCACAACCTTCCTGTCAAACGTGAATGTTTTCTACAACCTATTCAAAAGCTTTATTTCTATCAGTTTAGGAACTTGAATAAATTTCACTTAAATCTAACAGAATTATGTAAGTATATAGCTGGAAGAAACTTTGGTACTCATAAACACAATGCATATTTTGTAAAATCTTGTTTTCATTTGTTATACAACAAATTAACCATTCCACTCATCTTCATTTATAACTTAATAAAGTTATGATTTCCTTATTTTTTAAATTACCTGTGAGAGATAATAGTTCATTACATGCATTCATCGACCTAATGTTAATATATTTAGCATTCTCTTTAAAATCACTCTCTGTTCCCCAAATTCCAATTTTTGGGTAGTTGCTTGAATAGGCTAACATTTTTCTCATTGCTCTTTTCTGCCTAGTATTTTCTATTCAAACTTGATATCCCTGGAAAGTTTCCTCTCATTCTTTATAACTTAACCCAAGCATCATCTCTTCCATGAAACCTTTCTACCTTTTCCCAGATAAGGTTAGGTTTTCCTTTAGATTATTACAGAGTTCCTTTATGCATGCATCATTTGTAGGATCATGTTAGAAAATATTAAATCCTCCTCCTCCTATGTGTTTCTCCTTTACTTCTCACTGTTACCACACTTACAATACTTCTGACACCAAATGTATAAGGGTTTTTCCCACATCAAGCAATTCTCTGTAACACCAGCTGGGTGTCCTTACAATTTAACTCAATTTGGACACTACCTACTTGGAGATAGCATCACAACCCACAGGTTAAGGGTTCAGTCCCATGAGCCTGTACTTACCCACTTCAGATGCCAGGCTGAAGTCCAAGTTATCACCTCTCCTTCTAGCCAACTGATTACAAATTGGAGTTTCCCATGACCTTATCCTCAGGTTCAATTAATTTGCTAGAGCAACTCACAGAACTCAGAAAACCACTTATATTGGTCAATTTATTAAAGGATTTGGTAAAGGAGACAGTCGAATAGCCAAATGAAGAGATATATACAGTGAGATCTGGGAGGGTCCTCAGCACAGGATCTTCTGTTCCCATTAAGTTGAGATATCACCCAGCTCATACATGGATGTGTTCACTGACCTTGATGTTACCTGAGCTCCATGCTATTGGGATTTTTATGGAGACTTCTTCACATAGGCATGATGGATCAGTAACTCCATTTTTAGCCCTTCTCCCTTTTTCAGACTATTGTGGTGGGGAGGGTGTTAATTGCTGAAAATTCCCAAGCTTTTAATCATGATTTGGCCTTACTGGTGACCAGCTCTCATCCAGAAACTGTCTAGGAACCCACCCAGAGTTGCCTCATTAGACTGAAAGATGTTTCTAGTGCTCTTATTACTCAGGAATTTATGAGAGTTCTAGGAGCTCTGTGTTAGCATATATAGACTAAGAAGACCATATATATTTCTTATTATAAATCATAAAGATTCAACACATTACCATAATTACATCTTAAACATCTGTTCCTCCAACCAGGCTCCTAGACTCTCAAGATCTGGAACTGTGAAACAATAATTGTTTACCTGTATACTAATATACCATATGTACTTAGTTTATAAATACATGTATGACTGATATAGAGAAACTTCATAGGAACTTGCACAGAAAATGTTGTCACATGAAGCTGTAATAATGACATACATACTGCTATCACAGCCACATATAGGCAAGTACCTCAGATGCTCTAACAAATTACCAAATACTCAGTGGGTAAAAAAAATACACTTTTGTTCTCTTAAAGTTCTGAAAGTGGTAAGTATGGAACCAGTTTCACTGGACTAAATTCAAGGTGCCAACCGGGCTGGTTTCTTCTAGAGAATAGGTGCATGGGGGAGAAATGATTTCCTTGCCCCTTCCAGCTTCCAGTATATCCCGAACTCTCTGGCTTGCGGCACCTTTCTCCACGTTCACAGTACATCACTCCGCTCTGCACTGCTGTTGCCACATCTCCTTCCTCTCTGATACTGACCCTTTCCATGAAAACAAGCAGGCTCCTCATGCTTGCTTGTGTTTGAGATTTTGAAGTAACATACAGGATCTGTATGTAATATATTTGTATTTTAATATCATCTACATTTTCACATAATTTGGCTCTTAAAATAATTCTGTCAAGTATGTAGAGCAAGTGCTAGTATCCCTATTTACAGATATAAAAATATCGTTTCCAGGAAGTCAAATGTTTTCTGTTTTTTCACCAATTATGATTAATCTCTTTATGTTTAGAATAATGCTATCTAAAAGAAGCTATCACTGTTAAGAAGGTCTGAGAAAAATTCTGTCTGAAGAAGCAGTATAGAATCAGTCTTTTAAAATAGTTTTACCAATATAACTAACTATATCAATATGTTCCATATGGCTTAATATCCATAGATCTTATTACAGATATAAATTGTCAAAACATGGTATTTAGGAAATCTATATGCCTGACTATAGCAATTTGTTTTTGTACTCACACGACTGATGAGATAGTTTTAACATAAATGACTGCACATGGTTTGCAAGTGAATTATAAGAAAGGAAAAAATTGATGATTTTTAAAGGAATTTTTAACCAATGTGAATAAAAAACAAGACAACAAAAATATAATAAATGGACTCATGTATTAAACTCATTATAAACTCATAATGTAATAAACTCATTTATGAAGGGTGTGCAATGGGGAAAAAAGGTGAGACAACTCTAACTGAACAACAACAAATTAAAAAAATAAAAATAAAATAAAAAGTGATTTTGATATTTTGTATCAGGGGAGTGACATAATCAAGATTGTGTTAGGGTATTATTTTTGCCTAATGTATTGGAACAAAATCTAATGAGACAAGTTATAAGGACATTGTAAATGTCCATTTGCAAAGAAATGGTGACCTAAATTAGTAGAGATGGAGTCAAAATGTGTAGAGAAAAGAAGGGACATGAGTTATAAGTTTAAATCACAAAGTTAGATCTGACATGATTTTTGTGATTACACATGATGATGAATCAAGAAAGAGGAATACATAACAGATGATTCCACTATTTAAGGGTAAGAAATTTGTGGAATGATGGCGCCATTAAAATGATACAGAAAATCTTGAAAGTGAGTAGGAGTAGAATGAGACAAATGAGTTTAGTTTTAACATGTAGAGTTTCAGAAATTAGTATGATATTTAAGTAGAAATGTCTTGTAACTGCTAATGTGAGGCTGGATTTTTTAAAAAGATTTTAATTAGAGGTATAGGCTATGAATCATCTACACTGACACAATAGAGGTATTTGTAATTACAATTGAGTTTGACAAAGAAGATATTATAGGAAAAAGGAGAGTTCCAAAGATAGAGACATATAAAATGCCTACATATAAGAAATAGGCACCCTCCTCTCTCCCTCTCTCCCTCTCTCCCTCTCTCTCTTTCTCTGTCTCTCTCCCCAAATCCATTGTTTACACTATCTCTCCATAACTATCTTCATTCTAATAGTTGCTCTTATTCCTATTCCATTTATCACCTAACACACTACAATTATTTAGTAATTAATCTCTTTGTATTTATCCTCCCAATCTCTTTTTTTCATTGTAGTTTAAAAGCTCTTTAAAATGAGTTTATCACATCTCTGCTTAAGGCCATTGGGTGTCTCTCTATAGCTCCCGGATGAAAAGTCTAAATTTCCAGGCTTGTTTTAGATGTTGGATCACTTAAGATTCTCCTCTCCCTGCCCTACCTCCCACTTTACAGCTCAGCCATGCCGACCTTCTTTTAATTTTACAAATGTACACTGTCTCAATGCCCAGCTTTTGGAATAATGTTTTGTTGTATGTGTGTGTGTGTGTGTGTGTGTGTGTGTGTAACATTCTCACCAACATTTTTCTGGATGACACATTCTTGTCCTTGCATTTTCGTATTGGTATAACTGCTACCTCCTAAACGGATCAGTCCTGTTTGCGTCCACGTATACAATCCACTCTCTAACAAGTTCTGCTCTTCATTATGCCAGGCTGACCTTATTACTGGATCACTAGAACTTTTTATCATCTGGCCTCTAGTTGTACTCATCCCATGGGAGACACACACAGATCAGTGAGCAGAAGCAAAAAGACATCAAGGTAGTTCTTCCATTTGCCCCTTCTTTGACACCACTCTCTGATAATAGTTGTATCTTTCTGTAATGACGATTTCCATCAGGTGGCCCCAATTCTTTGGCTCCAATAAGACTATACTTTCTCTTTTGCCTTTGCAGTCTTGGAAAGGGAACTATTTCCTGATGCTGCTGGTGTCTCAGCATCTCGATTTCCTTTATTTGTATAGTTAAACATGCACATATTCTATATGGAATACATGCATTGAGTTCTCTTTATCTTTGTGGATCCATGAACTGCCAATACCTAGTTGATATTTTCATTGATACCAGGAGTGGACCCAGAAACCTGACCATTAATATTGGTGTATGTATCTGAATTGCTCACATATTTGATGTTCATTGTGAATATGAGTGTAAGATAACATGAAATAAAACAAATGCTATATTTTATATATTAGATGTCATAAAGAATATAGGAAAAATCAGCAATCATTCACTGCAAGGCTTTATTCATCAAAAAGCACACTGAAATTAATAATAATTGTAATTGTGAGAGAAAGAGAGCATAGCACTAAGCAAGATTTTTTTAGAGCAAGTTAAGAATTGACACAGGCTTCTTGAGACGTAATTTTTTTTTGACCTAAAGTTGGTTTGTAGACTCAAAAAAGATCAGGGCTACTAAATTTCTAGAGATGTGAAGATGATTTGAAGAGTTCTCTAAGAAGTTTCTATCTCTATGAACAAAACCCATGAGTGTTTCCTAAATCCATCTATGTTCAAGAGTCATTTAGTACTCGACATTATTTTTTGGAGATTTTTACAGTACTTTGATCTGTAAATATTTGGTTCATGGTTAGTAGTAATACTTGCAGTCTTACTATTTTAAGCTTTGTTACTTATAATAAACTCTCCACAGAATCTCTGTAGAAAAACATCCATTAAAAACCAATTTTAATGCAAAAATTTTTGGTCACTCAAAACAAATCCAACAAAGCTGACAATTTCCTCCAGTCTCTTACTTTTATTTAGAACATTTTTGTGTATATGAATGAATTCAACTCAATGTTAAAATTATCAAAATCTATCATAACTATTGACTTTATTGCACTCTACACCATACTGAAAGAAGATTGTAATCACAAGCTTGATTTTTGTATCTCGAGTCTTGTAAGTGGAAATTTTCAAGTAGTGATACAATGTGATCTGGAGTTGTTTTGATAAGTGGTTGAATTATAATGAAGATTGAAATTATTGAAGTTATGAAATGTTGAAGGCATAAAAAATTCATGCCTTCAACTTAGGACTGGAGCTTTTGTGAGTAATAATATTTATACTATGGACTGTGGATAGCTCATTTAATATAATAATTCAAGAGCGACATAAATAAAAACCACTGCCTCATAATCCATGTGCAATAATGCTATAGATCTTTTAGGAAGTCCAGGTAATCTTATCTGGGCTCCCCTACATGTTTTTGGACACCTGGCTAGTATCCTGGAGACTGGCTAGTCAAAGAAGACCCAAGTGAGATTATTGACCTCTGCTCTTTGTAGTTTATCTTTTTTACTGGGTTTGCTATTATGGCAGAGGTAAAGTGCTGAGAAAGAGGTCTCTTTCCCAGAGTCTCAGTTAAAAATTGGCAAACTCACATATCCTCCAACTTTTAGGTAAACATCAGAGCTAGAAATCAATCCTAGTAGGTCTAACCCTAATGCCAATGTGCATTTTCTCTCATTACCAATGAAAAATGAGCAAAGATGGTAACTGTGAGCCCACATTTCAATTACTTACAATATTAAGGGTAATCTAGATATTGATAAATTGCAGTATCTGGGTACTGAGAAAAGGTGGTATAACCAGATTGCACAGACTTCAATAGAGAAGACAAAAAAACTGACTTCTATCTATAACAATAGCAGAAATATCTGAGAAAAGAAACATTCACTGGGAGTGTTTGCTTGGGAAGTAAACACAGTTAAGGAAAAGACAAGTTGCTGTGACAGAAAAAAGATTTTAAGGTAAAAACTAAAGATTTAATTATAAAATTAGGTTCTCAGTCTAAAAAACAGTAGAGCTTATAGAAAGGCCAGCAATGGAAATGCACTAAGGAACAATAGAAGTGTAAGCATTATATTCAAGCAATGCATACAGGACAAAATCCTCTTCCTAAAAGCCAATATGTCTGAATATAAACACAACATATCATTAAAATGAAATGGGGACGTTATTGGTTTCCCCACCCAAAGCCTAATTAATATACTGGTTGAAAAAATACTGAAAAGGACACAATAACTGAAGAGCAAAATTGATCATGCCCTCCAGGCAATTTATATTGTGAGACAATTGTAGGAATGTAGACCTACTGGTTCCCAGCCCTGGCTTGATTATTCTAACCCAGAGGCAGGATTCACCAACAGAGGCTTGCAGAGCTTGACCTTGTAGGGGATTACCGAACAAAAAAGGGTGTTCTGCTGCCTGCCGCCACAAAAGCCAAACTCCTGAGGCAGTCGCTGGCGCAAAAGAAAAGAGGTTTTATTCAGGTGCTGGGCAATCTGGGAGGATGGACTCCCCATCTCAAACCTGATCTTTTCAGCAAGACCAAGACAAAAGGCAGTGTCCAGAGCTGCTCCAATTTAAAATGCAGTCCTTTGAAGCCTGCAGACAACTACTAAGTGGTCATCCCTGTAGTTTAGCTTATTTCCAGCTGCTGTTGGTTTCAGGCTCCTCCTGGAGCCTGAGTGTGGGGCTGGCATAGCCACAGGCCATGCAGCTGCTAGGGCCTCAAGGTCCAGTGAGCATGTGAATGCACCAGTAAATGCATCACAAGATTGGCAAAATAACGAGAAAGGCTTCCTCCTGGAGGCCATGGGCCATGTGGCCCATGGAGAGAAAAGTCAAGTCCACCATCCAAATGCAAGTCACAAGCCAGCAAGCCAGAGAGCAAGAGAGCCTTGTTTATTCCCCTGGGTTTATATTAGCTTGGTTGTGGGAAGGACCAGGTGCTTTCTCAAAATGACCAATAAACTTCCCAAAATATTACATACTTTTGGGGGATCCACCTCCCCTCTCACCCTTTCTTTCCCCAGGCTAAACTAACAAACCTCTTTGGTCTAGTACCTTCCCCTGCCACCATTTTGACTTCTATTATGCATATGCCTGCCTTCCCAAGGTCCCCCCCCCCAAATTTGGTACTAGAGGGGTGGGGGGAAGGGTCTTTTGTGCGCTCAGTGTAAGAACCACCCCCTGCCGCCATCTCAGCAGGGGTGGTGACTCTCCCTGGGCTTCCACCCACTGTCCACCGGTAACAGTCTTGTACTGATAAAACTCATATCCTCATGGGGGAGAACTCCTTATTTGTTGTGTCAGAGAGACCTTCCTGACTATATTTTTACTCTCTGTAATCATTGCTGGTGCTGAGGGGGCCAGAAAAATTTCCAGTGGTGTATAAGAGTCCATTCAGCTCCAGTATTCACCAAAGCCATCAATGTTTGTTTATTTCTGGAGGACCACTGAAGTGTAAGCTCAAACAGAGGCCTCTGATTGCCCCTAATGGCCCTCACCTGGAGGTGATGTTGGCCTTCCTATACCCAGGACATGAGAGGCACCCATACCAAACAGGATGTATAGCTCTGGACTTCTTGTAAAGCAGGGCATCAGAGATGATAGAGGAAGGTGGAGCAGTTCTGAGCTGTTATTTAGAATTAAGGTTTTGTACATTCTGTCCAACACAGCAATGGGTTGCCAATCCACCTGTTCAGGTGTGGTCCCAGCATCAATGAGCTCCAACATTTGCTTCCAGGTTACTTTCACTCTTTATAGTTAAATGGGGTAGGCTTTTGGCTTCTTGAGCTCCCTTTCCATCATGTAGATATTCCCCAAGCCTGTGCCTATTCCTAGGATTTTTCTGTCTCCCCCAGATCAGCAGTGAATTTCCCAGTACCATAAATGACTTCTCCCATGATTGGGCTCAGCATGGATATCAAAGTCCCATTCTAGGTGCTAGGAGTAGATTGGGTTATCTTGGCTTTCATTCTTACAGAGAATATGGTCCAATCAGGGTCTTCAAAGATAGGAGCATACATGGCCTGTCTCATTCCCAACTCCCTTAGGATTTGCTGTAGATCCTCTATAGATTTCCAGAGTCCAGGGAAGTGCCCCTCATTGGGTCAAGTGTCAGTGCAGAATAGAATGATCTAATCTATAAGCAGTGAGTACCCTGAACCTTCTGAATGTCATGCAACCATGACTGGAGGTCAGGGTGTGTGGTGATGTTGCTCATTTTCTCTTCCACCTGCCAGGTTGGAGAAATGCTTTCACTCCCACATCCTATAGTTGCACTGACCATGCCTGCACACTTGATCTGCCTTTTTGCTTGAACTTCACAGCCATATCAATAAGTTTAATGGGAATATTTTCTCTCATCATGAATACTTCTTGGATTGGGAGCTGTCCTACTAGCTGGGGGTGTTGTTGCTATGCTTTTTCTTTCCTTTGTGTTAGGGGTGGGAGAGCACAGGGAGTTTCCTCCATTTCTCTGTCAATCACCACAACATCCTCTTCATTCTCCACACTTTCTCAGGGATCTCCTGTCTTAGTGTCCCAGTATGGCTTTGTCACAAGCACTTGAACCTTAATCTGTGGCAGTTGCACCATCTTCACTTTGCAACACAGCACACTGATGTCTCTAATTTATTATCCTGCTTTCCCACTTTGTCTCCCACTGCCAAAACTATCAGAGTAGTGGACAACACATGCCTTCTATAATCTCAGCTTTTCTTCCAACTTTCTAACTCAAGCTTCAGTCTATAGTTGGGTGTCAGTGACTAGTCAAACTGCCACAGTAGAGACCAGCTCACTGCAGTGGTCATCTACTTTCCTTCTTTGCCACGGAGCACTGTGAGCAGTTCCCCAAACAAAGGATCAAACAGCTGGTGTTTTGGTGATGTACTTGCATGCTCAGGCACCTGACACACGAGCCACCCTCCCTACACAGAAGTTGACAGCCAACTCAGAATTATCTGCCTCCAGTACTCTCTTTCCCATGACCCATTTCTTCAGTCTCCTGCCTGGCTTTCCAACTGTTGGTTCACAAACTGGCTCTGCACACAGAGGGCAAGAGACCAAGAGATCACTCCAGAATGGTAGGTGGCAGATTTAATAAGCAAGGGAACTTATTACATACAAGTCTGTTCTTTTTTTTTTTAATTGTTATTGATTAATTTTAGGGAGGGACAGAAAGGAAAGGAGAGAGAGAGAGAAACATTGATTTGTTGTTCCACTTATTTATGCACGCATTGGTTGATTCTTGTATGTGGCCTGACTGTGGATCGAACCTGCACCTTTGGCATATTGGGACAGAGCTCTAGCCAGCTGAGCTACCCAGCCAGGGCCCCCCACACAAGGCTTGCCTTGGGCATCTACAACATGAGTTGATCTCTGCACCAGTCCACCATAATCTAAAAAAATTATATAGAGTCTTCAATTGGGTTCAGTCACATATGCCATCCAAATAGTTGCAACAATACATTACTCTCTCAAGGCTGTGTCCTAGCTTCTAATTCTAGGAAGGCTAGCAGAATTCACATTCAAAGATAGGGAGGGAGACAAAGAGCCTTTCAGTGCCCAAGTTACCCACTTCTCGCTTGGGGGACAAGCAGTGACCACATCCTCTTGATGACCTCCTCAAAAAAAAGGGTGCAAAGTTTCCATTATGAGGAGCAAATAAGTTCTGAAGAGCTAATATACAGAATGATGACTATAGATAATACTGTACTGTACACATAGTGTTAAAATGTGTTGAGAGCAAATTAACACCAATAGAATTTGGGGGTAAATAATAAACTGCAGTGCTACAGTGAAAAGTACTCAGCATTATAAAAAAGAGTGTAGAAACATGTAAAGTTGTACAGAAATTAAATGCAATCATAGTATACTGCAGAGCTCCACTTCAAATAATGTTCACATAATCATAATATAAACATTAATTCTTTTTATATACATTTTCACTGTTGTTCAATTACAGTTGTCCCCATTTTCCCCTCATTACTCTGCCCCACCCTACCCACCCCACCTCCCACATTCAATCCTCCCTCCCAGTTGTCTTTGTCCACGGGTCCTTTATATGTGTTCCTTGATGGCTCTTCCCCTATTTTCCCGTATTATCCCTCTCCCCACTCCCCTCCAGTTACTGTCAGTTTGTTCTTCAGTTCAATGTTTCTGGTTACATTTTGCTTGCTTGTTCATTTTGTTGATTAGGTTCCACTTATAGGTGAGATCATATGGTATTTTCTTTCACCTCCTGGCTTATCTCACTTACCATAATGCTCTCCAGTTCCATCCATGCTGTCTCGAAGTGTAGAAGTTCCTTGTTCCTGTCTGATTTAACAAAAATTATGGACATAACTATATTGGAAAAATAGAGGACTCATATGAAGGAGAATAAATAGAAAATCTTCCACAGTAGAAAGTCAATAGATAAATTTAACACTGGGCAATCAAGAAATAATTGAAGAATCATGTTATGTAGAGATAGAACATATTAACAAAATACAGGAATAAAACTTGGGTAAACTGTATTCTCTAAGAAGCAGTAATTTGAGATCATTGAAGTGAAAGGTAGTTTTTAAAAGCTTCTATTATAAATTTTGTAGGACTATTTGACTTTTATAAGTATGTGCATATCTAGATGTGGAGCATAAAATTTAAAAATTAAAATTGAAAAAGTCTACTGCATAAAATAGTGACAATAATAAATAGCATTATAGTTTAATGTCAATGGTAAAAAGAATTTATAGTTTTGAAGTAAAAATAATTTTGAGCTTTACTTTCAGGTTATAAAATTAATAAATTATTACAGTGGAAATATTAATATTTGACTAATTAGGGCATCCTCATAAAATAACCAAGTTCTTTAAAGTCTGTCTTTCCCTCTTTGTTTCCTTCTCCCCCTCCTTTTCCTCCTTTAGCCTATGAATTTTCTATGATGAGTGTTTAACCTGAATTCTCAGAGATGTTTACATATCACACAAAAAAGACTACCAATCTCTTTGCCACTAGGAAACTGTCAGTTTTCACTAAGTCCAATTATCTTTGGATACTGCTCTGAGTTAGTTACCTGATTTGTTTCACTGCATTTTCAGACCTGTTTTACTTGCTCTTATGACAGACGTATTTCCGCCATTTTAGCCGTTGAATTGAACTGCGGAGGGAAATTGATTATTGAGGAAAGGTATCTCAGCTACACAGCAGCACCATCTTTTGGCCTTCCTAGGAAAATGGTCCAAACTTGTCAATGACGAAGTCTGTATTTTTGGTGTGTTCACTATGTGAACCACCTTTGTAGTCTAACTTAATTAATAAAATGGGTCCAAAACGATTGAAATTAATATTTTACAAGATTAAATATCCACAAAAAGCAGATCTAAAAGAAAAATAATTGACATTTTATGCATTTAACGAAAGTTAAAGTATATTATTTTAGAAAATGCTTACCTTGGAAATAGTTACTTTGTTTTGACTTAGGAATTGACTGTGCAATAACTTTGTATGAATGTTTAATATTGAAATTTTTAAATTATTTAATATTTTTGACTTATGAGAGGACTTTCTGCAATATGCTTATATGTTAGAATATAGTCCCAAGTTAATTTTTATTCCACTTATCTTTAGAATAGTATTACTATATATCTCCCCAATTCTCTTTTTTCTTTTTTTAACTTTTTTATTATTGTTCATATGTTTACCTAGTATTCTTATCCTTTCACATCCTATTAGCAAGTGTTTCTTGAAGAAAATTTGCAGGAAATGCAAATTCTATGAAAAAACTAAATTTTAAATTGGCATAAAGAATAAAACACATGCCCTGTCTCAGAATATCATTTTATTTTGTCATTACTAATTTAGTTACAGAAATTGAATATATGAAATAAAGAGAATGCAGCATCAAAAATGAAAGTTTTATTCTGATCCTAAAAATGACTAACTGGTTATATGAGAGAGGTAATCCAATCTCTATTTTATACAGAGAGAGATATTTTTATTATTGATCTAAAAATTCTTTCTAATTCAGATGATTCTGATGTACTTTTTATTTTGTTAATTTTTACATTGTATTTTTCTAATTTACCAAATAACATTTTACAATTTTTATATTTACATTGTTCCATTTTGTTTGCTTAGTCTTTTATAATTCTATTTACTTTCAAGTGTAAAGCTTTAACAAAATGCTCATTTCCAATTTCCTTAGGAAAAATAATTTTTACAGAGTCATTAAAATCATTCTTACAGTATAAGCTGCAATTATTGATTCATAATCCTCTCTCCCCTTCCAAACCCAATGTGTCATTTAGACCACTGAGTTAGAAGATACTCAAAAATAAAAACATAAATCAATTAATTGTATTTTCCAACTTATCTAGATTAAAATCTGTATCTGTGATGATTAGTATAATAGCCACTGATTCTATGTGAGTTTTAAAATTAAATAAACTTTAAAATATAGTTTGTTAATCATACCAGTATGCTCCCAGTATGGTGTTCAATAGCTACAAGTCGTATAGCGGCCCAGGCACTGAAGATAAAGAATTTCTCTTATCGCAGAAATGCCATAGGACAACACTGATGTTTATGCTCACATGATCTAATATTATTATCTAAAAAGTTAGTAGAAGTCTAATGGTGTACCAAGTTTTTAATAGCAAGTTGAGGTAAACAAGAGCTACCAACCTTTAAGTAGCTATTTTTAAAATAGATAATAGACAATTGGGCATAGGGGCGGATTCAATGTGAAGTTTTTTTGGTACATACAGTTAGTGAAAGGTGGAAAGTTGGTTATCCCTAAACCACATACAAATTCTAAAACTATTGATATATGAAGATAATATATTTAAGATCTTTGGCTTCTCTTGCTTAGTTAGGTCTATTTGATGGATTTCTACAGATGTGTTTGGATTGTGGTTTTGTATGTTACTCCTCTTCTTTGTACAAGTGGTGTAGGTGAAGTGCAGGGGGCAGTATGTGGGTGCCATGCAGTCTATAAATGTTGCCACTGTCTAAGCACAGAGACGTACAGCTGGCAGCCACGTTCCTGTCAAATGGCACCATCATGCTCAGACAGTTGTTTGGGGCTTATACCAGCTATATACACGGGGTACAAGTTAGCTCCATCAAATAATCTCTTTCAGAATTGAAAACAAATTCAGAAATAGCCATTCCTTGTATCTCACCCGACTAGGACTCTGGAACATGAATTTTGGTACACTAAGCCAAAAAAATTTGTTTCCTTCCTTTCTCTCTCTCTCTCTCTCTTTCTCTCTCTCTCCCCTGTTTGTCTGTCTCTCTCTCTATATATATATATCTATTTTAGTTGACTCTCCAATGAATTGAAAGTGCCTTTTCTTCCTGTTGTGCCTGCTCAGGCATTATCCCCCTTACATTTAAGTTTTAGGTCTTTTTTATTATGAAGAATTAAATATTTAACTAAATCTTTGGAACATCTACTCTCTAAACTCCTTCATGTCATAGGGAAAGCCAAGTTTCTGATACAAATAATAGAATAGTCAAATAAGGATTAGTAAAGATAATATATCAGTTCCTTAAAATTAATTCATTATCGTAGGCTGTATTACTCAGTATAATTCCAGTTATGCTGCATTAGCAAATGGCTCCTCAATCCTAGTGGCTTTTAACAATATTTCATGCTCAAGGTGATAAGCGTTTCACACCAGCCACAGCTCTGCTTCACATTCTCTGCAGCATGGGCCCAAACCTTAATAGCTCATTGGGAGTTGAGAGTCTTACTGAAGCAGTGAAACTAAATGATTCCCCTTTTTTCTCCTGCACAGAAAAGGCACATGCAATTCCCACTCCTGGTTCAGGGGATAGACAAGGTCATATTAGCAAAATTAATGATAATAAGGTAAAAAATATGATTCAACTTTCAGATCAGGACCAGTAGGTAGTAATAAAAACATACTTAGAATTTACCTCAAGGCTTCTCCTAAGACCTAATGTATGCTTACCCTTGGATCCTTGAAGACATCCCTAAAATAGGAGTGTGAGGTGTGGGGAGGGGGTGACAGTAATTCCCAAACCTCTAACCACATGGTGGTTGTCCAGGCAGCCAGCCCCTAGCATTGGGTAGGTCCCCAAGTCACAGCAGTAACATACCTAAAGATACTTTTATCATCCTCAACATTTGGGAAATTCCAAGGGTGTTGAGAGCTGTGAGCCAGGAACTGTGGATGAAGAGCAAATATTTTATAAATCATGATTCTCAGGGACCAATTCTCTAACATATAATAATCCTAAAAGTGCATCATCCTTAAAAAGAGTATCAAAATACATGAGAAAAATAATTGTTAAAAGAGAAAGGAGAGATGGACAAATGCACTATTTTTGTTGAGGACATCAGTGCCCCTCTGTTGGTAACTGACAGATTAAATAGATACGAAATCAGTATGAACATAGATGACCATTCTTAGCAGAGGATAACTAGCTCCCAAGTGTGAAAGAAGGTTGTTCACAACTAAAATGTCATGTTAGTAGACATGCTAAATTCACTAGCAGATCTAAAATGATTGACAACATATGTCCAACACAAAATCTTGTACATGAATGTTCACAGATTACTCATAATAGCCAAAATGTGGAGACAACCCAAATCACCAACTAAACAAAATACGGTGCATCCAGACAAAAGAAATAAAAGACAAACCCTGAAAATACTATGCTATGTAAAAGAAGCTCATGAAATGCTAATATTTTATGATTTTATTTATATGTAAATGCAGAGATAAAAGGTAAATTAGTGGTTGCCTAGGCTGAGAGGAATGACAAAAAAAAATGGTAAGCAACTATAAATGACAAAATTTCCTTTCCAGGATAATGGAAATACTTGAAATTAAATAGTGGTGATGGTTGCCCAAAGATTGCACCCTGTGAATGTGCTAAAAAACAATGAATTTCACACTTGAATAAGGCACATTTTGCACTATGTAAATTATATCTCAATAAAGCTATTACATAAATGTTTCAATAAAAAGAGAAATGAATATGAACTAGTCAATTAAAGGTCACTGAGTTGTATGTTGTTATTTTTATACTATTGTCTGAGTTATATTTTATTTTATACATGTACACATTACCAATACTCCTAATATATGGTTAATAAATATATGTTGAACAAATCAAACATTATATCTAGATGTAGCCTATTTTTAAACTTTCTTCAATATAGATTCTTACACACAGAATTCCATCTTTTTGTAATTAAAATGACACTGAATTCCACATTGATGCTAACGTATTTGATCAATGATTTCATGTGGGCACAATCACAGAATGCATTACGCCTCAGTTTTGTCACTTAGTTCCCTTTCGGTTTGGAGAAGTATCCATTCTATAGCTCAGTTTTACCAAAGTTTTATTTCCGTGAGGCTGCTCTTGACACTGCTTTAAGTGAAAATGTTACTATACTACTTCATAGATATTCAGAACCTTCAGGTTTTAGATGAAGAGGTCTGATTGAAAATCAGATACAGACACATATGGAGAATTCTAAGTTCCCAGTTGCCTTGAAGTTAACTGGAGTGGGCACTTGATTATTATAAAGGCTGGAATTGGATTGAAGAATCATACTTAAAGGTGTAATAGAGCTCAGAAAGTGCCAGACCTTAGAAGTACCTGGCCCTTGATTGTAGCAGCTGGAAGTGATTTAACAAGCTCTTGAGGTGACAGAATCAAATGCATTATATGATGAATGAGCTGTTTCAATATACTAAATTATTTTGCTCTTTAAAAATCAGAATTAAATAGTTTACGTTTTTTTGAGGGGGAGTAGTTCTAATAGAATAACTCGCAGTCATCTACATAAATGGGAGCTCAAATCACCGACACATTACCATATTTTTCGCTGGCCCACTACACATAGTGTTATGCTCTGTACTAACTATGTGCATCTTTATTAACTAATGGAAATTACATCTCAGCAACTATCTCTTTTGGAATTTTTTAAGGCTCTGAGCTCATACCCCCTTTTATCTATATAAAAAACATGATGTAGTACCCGAAGCCTCATTTGACATCTTGTTTGAAGCATGAAGAAGGTAGCCATATATTAAAGTAGCAGACCACTTGGGGTAGTGGGAATCAGAGAAAAGTGGTCAAAAGGTATAAACTTTCAGTTATAAATACTAGGCATGTAATGGATAATATAACATGATGACTATAGCTAACACCACTGCCTGATATATTGAAAAGTTGTTTGAGTAGATTCTAAAAATTCTCATCGTAAGGAGCAATATTTTTTCTTTTTTTCTTTTCTTTTTATTGTTTCTATATAAGATGATGGATGCTAGCCGAACCTCTTTTGGTAATCATTTCACAATATACACAACTCAAACCATCGTGCTGTATGACTTAAATTTATAGTGATGCATGTCAATTATTTCTCAATAAAACTGATAAAAGTAGCTTTAAAAAGGTTCTTTTAAAAAGTTAGCAGACTAGAAAGGTGAGACATACCTAGACAGAACTTTCAGCACTGGAAGTGCAGCATTAGCTGACTTCAGAAACTTATTAGATCAAATTGGTTAATTGTTTAAGTCACTTTAGTCAGGCTCCTGTCCCATAGACTTAAAATCAATTCTGAATATGTTTAAATAACTTTTAAAGGGAACATCAAAAATGTCCTTTATGAGTTTGTTCTGTACATTAGTTTGTAGTTAATAGCTGTTGGTACCAAGAACTCAATTATTTACCATTTATTGCAACCATTTTCCTCAGTCTCAACTACAGGAATTATTGATACTACAAAAAAAATTGACCAAATATACCTTATAGACATCTTGTATTCAGGCCTTTTACTTTTCCAGAAAAGAAGAGATGGCTATTTTTGTTAAGAGCACACACGTTCCCATTTCTCTTTCTTTTTTATTACTCATTCACAAGGAAGTAATTATCTGCACCCTGATTGGAAACTGAGTTTTTTTCTCCTCTTTCTTCATAAAGCTTATTGTTCTACACACCAATATATATACTGTCACATCAACTCAGTGTTTTCAAAACTGCAGCTACCCCTTGAGCCAGGTACTTCAATGAAAAGCACCTTAGGTGAGAAGGTCCATATCCCCTTACACAGGATCTAGTGTTTAAAGCAGGGTACAGCTGATTTCCTCAAATTACATCCCTTGGCCTTTACTCACAACTGCAAAGGAAATTTCAGAAAAATTGTCCTTTGGATGATTTGGCATCTGTCTCCAATATGTGTTCAGATGTGAATAAAAGCTGAAATGTCTTATAAGCTATGAGAAATAACTATTTGAACTTGAAATGATGGTTGAATTTTTCTATTTTGAAATGAAGAACTCAGCTTAGAAAAATATTTTTAAATATATAATCCAAAATGATAAAATTTAGACAAATACCCATTTTTATAATAAACTAAAATTAAGGACTATAAAAATTAATTATCTATTAAGAGGTTTAAAATACTCTAATCAGCATAATAAAAAGTTGAATTCATTAACTTATATTGCTGAACATCTGTTCCTAGTTACTATAAAGTTGGAGTGGTGGCAGGATGCATTTTCACTTTCAGATCCTCAAAAATCAGGTGCTTCATAAAATTTCAAGCATATTAAACTTGATGATAGAAACCACAGTCTTGGGGAAAATTACATTCTGTATTATTTGTACTGTCAAAAATAAATGTTATTTAAAGATGAAATTTGTATTTAGAAAACTTGAAATACAGTTAGCATATACTAAGATGTGTGACAGTAGGGTCCATGAAATTCTTTGCAATATCGTATCTACATGTGTAGAAACCTTCAACTTTTCAAGTTTTATTTCCTATGTATCAAATATTAGCAGAGTTAGGCACATTGGACTCTGCAGAAACCTCCAAAGTAGTGTGGAATGCAAATCCGAGTGTATTTTTTATATCTGTTAAACAGCACATAAACTATTTCAATATACGTATATATGTTCATTTAAACCACTTTAAAGAAGAAAGGCCTTCACTCATACGACATGGGGCTATTGAATGCCAGTAATGCGCTAACACTGTTCTAGGTGCTGGGGAGGCAGTAGTGAACAAAGCATTTCTCATACTCACATGCGTTCAAATAAACAAATTGAATTCTAGTATAAATACAAGATCCAGGCAACAAATTTGATTTTAGCATGTTATGCCCAGCTGTACACATCTCTTGCTTTTGCTCATCCTGTTTTACTTAGATTTAACTCATTTTCCATCTAAGTGAAACCTACTCAGCCTTTAAATCCCAGTTCAGACTGCGCCTCTTCGAACCCTGTGGACCACTACCATCACTTCACCCCTGCATGCAATCAATTACTTTCTCTTCTGAGTGCTGGTAATAGCAATGGCACTGAATCACATGCTCGAATGTGATCATTTAATGTGGGCCTTACCTTATTTGTTATAGTTCCTATTCTTGGCCACTAAAAAAAAGATTATATAAAAAAGGGAATGAATGAATAAATGAATGGAACCATTTTGAAATGTCTTCATAGAGAGCGTATCGTAAGGAATAAATGGTTCAATGAAGAATTAATATTTCAGTAGTTTCTTATTGCTGCAATAAGAAATTACCACACATTTAGCAGCTTAAAACATTTCAAATTTATTATTTAACAGTTCTATAGGTTAGAAGTCTGAGTATCACTGGGCTAACATCAAGTCAAAGCTGCATTCCCTCCAGGAAACTCTCGAGGGGAGGCAGTTACCTTGCCCTTTCCAGTTTCTGGACGCTGCCCACGTTTCCTGGCCTGTGGTCTCCTTCCTCCATTTTTAAAGCCAGCAATGTCTCACCTCTCTGACCCTTCTCTCTTTTTTCGCCACAGCCAAGAAAGTTTCTGTGCTTTTACGGAGTTGTGTGATTAGATTGGGCACACCACGATAAACTAGAACAATCTCCCCCATCTCAAGGTCTTTAGCCTTAATCATATCCGCAAAATCTCTTTTGCCATGAAATGTAAAAGACTCACAGATCCCCACGCTTAGGCTGTGGCCATCTTTATTCGGTGCACTGATTTCCTTTGGAGGTGTCATGTTTTCCTGATTCCTCATTATTCTGCCTGCTCTAAACAAGCACAGACTAATAGTTTGTTCTTGATGCATGTGTTATAATGACTGCTACTAACAAGTAAATATAAAAATGACCAGAAATATAACAAGTTTAAATATATCTATTCAAGATATCTTCTTCATAGTTGATAAAGAGTAGAATAAGCCCTGGCTGGTATAGCTCAGTGGATTGAGCACGGGCCTGTGAACCAAAGGATCGAGGTTCGCTTCCCAGTCAGGGCACATGCCTGGGTTGCAGGCCAGGTCCCAACAGGGGATACATGAGAAGCAACCACACATTAATATTTCTCTCCCTCTCTCCTTCCCTTCACCTCTAAAGATAAATAAATAAAATTAAAAAAAAGAATTGAATAAATAAATAATTGAGTATGTGGAGTCAAGAAAAGTTACATAAAGAAGGAAATGAGCAAAAATTTTGTCACACTACATATAAGCCTAAAGGCATCAAAACAAAAATATAGTTGTTTTGTAAAAGATTAGTTTCAGAATTATAACTCTTTTTCAGTTGGGAAAATGAATATGAGGAGAAAATCTAAGTCTGTTTTTATAATCCTGACTTCAATTGCCAGTTGTAAGTTTTTAACATACTGGGGACAAAACATAGATTTTTTGTAATTTCCCCAAAGAGGTCAAAGCATTGTTAAGGCATTTGTCCTGATATCCAGACTATGATTTCAGTGGCTCTGTTTCACCCCATCACTTCTACTTACATTCATTCCCATGAGCCACCCACAATAATTTCTCACTCTCCTGATAACACATCCATCAAATACTACTACTTGCCAATGACACCAATTTAGTTTTATTGGAGATAGGGTCAAAAGCAAATATCCAATAGACTACAATCCTCTAAATCAGATCCAAAAATACCCCATTTGTTGTTGTCACCACCATTTATTTGAAGGAGAAAGGGGAAAAAAAAGAAGAGAATACCTCCCTTGAAAGTGTCAACAAGGAACGAGAGAATGAATAAAGGAGAGTGGTGGGTGCTCAAGGAATGCTTGATTTATTTTTCATATTAAACAACTTTGAATTTCTAGTTTTTTTTTAAGTTGAAGGGTGTTCTTATAACTCTGGTTTTGAGAAGATTCATTCATCTTTTCACCATCTTATGAAATCACCATTCAGACAATATGCTTGTCTCCATTAGCATGTAAGTAAGTATGCTTATCTCCATAAATCAAACAATTGTTTCTGTAAAAGGCAATCACAAATATGTGTTTTATTATAGAAGCAAAGATACGTTATTCTCTTTACAATATTTAAATTATAATCAGAAAACTTCAGGGTAGGATTGTATTTTAGAAATTACCTCATTTAAGCATCCACTTTAAAAATGAGCAAGCTGGAAAGATTTAGTGATTTGTCCAAAATCACATAGCTAGTTGGTGGCAAAATGGAAAGGAACACTGTGTTTCAATGTCAATACTCTTCCTTACAATCAAGTTTACCTTCAAAATTTCTTCTTTTTTTCCTAACAACATCAACATTTGCTGTACACTACAAATATGCAACATTTGTTGTATATTATACATATATTGTCCAACCTAATTAATGGGAACACGCCAAAATGCTGTTGTCAGATAAATCTGCTATGATGATATTTGCAATGTGATGGTTTAACATAAATGTATATGTTGCAAATTGTTTTCCTTGTATAACTTTTTCCCTCTTAATCTTTTACAACTTCCCTTTTTGTATTTGATTTTATGCAGTTTTATTATAATGTGTCTTATAAAAGACCACTTTTGATTTAAATTTGTGGGCGATTGATTAGCTTCATGAATTTGCATGTCTAAACCTTTCCCCTGTTTGGGAAGTTCTCTGGCATTATTTCTGTAAATAAGCTTCCTACTTCTTTCTCCCTCTCTTCTCCTTCTGGGACTCAAGCGATGTACAAATTGTTTTTCTTGTACCATAAAATGTCCCGTAAGTCCCCTAGGCTTTTAAAATTCCTTTTTTTCCTCCTCTGACTGGATTGTTTTAAATGCCACTTTTGAGTTTGCCCACTCGATATTCTACTTGACCAAGTTAGTCATTGAGGCTCTCTGTTGAGTTTTCGGATCCATCATTGTATTCTCCAGCTTCAGGTTTTCTGTTTGATTCTTCCAGATGTGCTTTATCTCTTTGTCGAACTCCTCATTTTTCATCTTGTACTGTTTTTCTGATTCCACTAAGTTGTTTATGTGTGTTCTTTTTTGTCAATCTGAGCATATTTAGAGTAATTATTTTGAATTCTTTGTCAGGTAATGTATGTACATTAATTTCTTTGTGAACAGTTACTAAAATTTTACTATTTTCCTTTGGCCATGTCATGTTTTCCTGGTTCCTCCTGATCTCCATAGCCTTGCATAGGTTTCTATACCTTTGAAAAAGAAATTAAATGTCTTTCAGAATATACGAATTAACTTTGGTGAGGAAAGGCCTTTATAGGTGGCCTTTATAGGAGCATCCGAGGTGTTTTGTGACCCCAGGTCTAATGGGGCAGGGCACCATATGCATGGCTACATAGCAGTTCTGAGTCAAGGAGGACATGATGTCTTGACAGCTCAGGCCACTGGTTCTACAACATGAACAACTATGTGTTCTTTGCTACATGCCACAGCGGTCCCCAGTGGTTGCAAGGACTATTGGGGCCCTCAATTACATCTCCAGGTCTGTCAGCTAGGGACTAGAGCAGGCACTGGTGGTGGCTGGAGCTGATGCTGTGCAAACCCTCAACTGTGGGAACCAGCTGCTAGTGTTCGTCGTGGCAGGGTCAGTTGCACACATACATGTGTAAGTGAAGACCAGGGTCAAACACAAGGACCAGGGTCAACTGTGGGCACACTGACAGCTTCAGGGTATTGGATGTTGGTATGTTTCCATGTGGCTGAAGGCCAGAGGTCTTCACACTAAAGGGGCCTGTTAAAGGGAAGTGAGCTGGCAGGATGCAGGTACGTAGCTGCAAATGAGCCCAGAAGTGCAGGCCAGTGATAGCAGTCAGGTCCAAATCAGGGCTGACAGACAGCTGTGGGGGCCCTGACTGTCAGTATCCACTCATGCCACTGAAGAGTCTTACAATAGGTGCCCAGCTGCAGAGGCCTATGACTGGAGTCAGACAAGGGGCTTGTAGATACACAGCTGGAAGGGCTAGTTATAGGCAAACCCAGAGGTGCAGTCTAGTGATAGGAGTCAGGACCCAATTTAGTCCAATATATAATTGTGCAGACCCTTCCTGCCATTTATCATTGTACATTCTAATGGCTACACAGTCTCATCACAGGTGAAGGCACAACAGTGGAACAAATAACTTCTTAAACATGGCACAACCCTAAATAATGGAGAAATAGATCTATATGTTTTTTTTAAGAGAAAGAGACAGAGAGAAGGAAAGAGAGAGAGATGTTTTTCCACTTATTTATGCATTCATTTGTTGTTTCTTATATGTACCTGGACTAGGGATTGAACACGTAACCTTAGTGTATTGGGATGACACTCCAACCAACCAAGTACTTGGCCAGAGCAGACCTATATGTTTATTAGAAGGCTGAATTAAGATAGTAAAAAAAGAATAGATAGAATGAAATAAAATATTTCCAATGCAGATAATGGGCATAATGGTGATTTTTTGGAAAATATATAAAGAATACCTATGAATCAATTCATAAAAAGCTCAACAAAAATATGGATAGAA
This sequence comes from Trachops cirrhosus, assembly GCA_028533065.1. Lineage (NCBI taxonomy): Eukaryota > Metazoa > Chordata > Mammalia > Chiroptera > Phyllostomidae > Trachops > Trachops cirrhosus. The sequence goes on from CM052539.1 coordinate 25,769,612, forward strand.
GATTTCACTGAAGCTTCACAAACGAGGCTAAGAAAATGACCAAATAATGTATGAAAGTTAGTTTAACATTAACTCTCATTAGTAATCAAGAAAATACAAATTAGTATGACAAATATATGCTGCTATTAAAAACTGAGAAAATTGACAGTTTGTAAAGCTCAGCAATACCAATTGCTAGCAATAGTGTGAAGGAATACAAATTTTTAATATTCTGATACTGCTAAACTTAATACTATTATGACTTTATAAAACAGCATTATTTAATATCAGTTGATGTTAAAAGGCATCACCCAGTGACTACTACATGTGGTATATACTGGCTAACACTTCCCAAGTTTTGGAATGAATGAATGTACAAGAATGTCTGTAACAGCATTGTTTTTTTTTCTTTACATTTTTTATTTTTTTATATTTTTAATTTTAGTTTATTCAGTACAGTTTCTATCCTTTATTCCAATTTCAGTCTGCCCACCCATTGTTCCCCTCTTCCCTCCCTTTTCCAACCCCCCTAGTTTTGTCCATGTGTCCTCTATATTTGTTCCTGTAAACCCTTCCATTCTCCCCTGAAATTCCCTCCCCTCTCCCCTCTGGTCACTGACTACCTGTACTCTATTTCAGTGTCTTTTGTGTAACAGCATTGTTTATAAAAGGCAAAAATTGGCCTTTTATTGTCAACTTAATGAATAAATTAATATTGTGATATATACTCACAAGGAATGGTATACATATGACATACACATGTGCAGTGTTTTAAACAAAATGTATTTAACACAGAAACTTCAAAATAAACTGGACACTAAATGTAGGTCTTTAGAATAAAATAACGAAAAATTTCCATAATGTCTTATATATGAATTTTAAAAGTCAGCATTTATGATCATATTTTAAATAACTTTATGGTTAAAATATGGTGATATATAGAGTAAACATAATGAAAATCTGTCATAATGCCTTATACATGAATATAAAAACATTTTTTATCATTTTTAAAAACTTTATGGTTAAAAGAAATTCTAATCATACTATCTAAAATGTTTTTTAGTCCAGTTCTTAAATTTTTGTAGATTTTCTTCCAAAATTCAGGGATATTATCTTTAAATATCCCTTTAACTATTTCCATGAGTCTGTCACTGATCACAGAAAACACCCTGTCAACAAAGACAAATAATGATCCTTGCTGAAACAAATGAGACTTTATGACATCACACTTTAAAGAGCCAACAAATCTGCAATTTTATGTAGTTTGACAGTTATAAAGGGCATTTCTAAAACTGATTGTATCTGCTATCATTTTAAGAGGGTTAGCATACAGCTAGGGAAAAAATGTTCTTAAACCTCTTCTCTAGAGAAAGTACTCTAAAAGATGTTATTCTTGATTCACTGGTACTGTCACCCTTTCCTTTAGATTCAATACAGATTAGATGAAAGATGCCATTTTTTACTGCTCTAAGATGCTATGTCTCATGATATACATAGGAAGAGAGATTTTGCTATTTTCCACTATCTTATAAGAAATAAACATTGCTTCTAATTTCTAAAGTTTTAATATTTTGTATTTCTATGTGGCTATAAAAATTTAAACAATATTTTAAAAGTATTTTTAGTAATTAAGTCATAACAACGTTCAGGTATAAGATTTTAATGAGAGTTCAGTTTTAGTGATATTTCTTTGGTAAGTGAATTGATTCCTATTTATGTAGAAGTATATTTGTTTCAGCCACATATCCCCTTCTTTTGCTTACTCATAATCTATCATAGTGCAACCTTCAAAAATGCTTTGGAACCTGCAAACACATTTTTTACTGTTGGCATCTCTGTTTTTAATGTTAGACATTGATATTTTGCAAGTAGGGTCAAGGCACTGGTGGAAAAAATACTACTTTCAGGTTAGCTCAGTTTAAGATTTGTAACTAAACTAAAATCTTCTTATTATATTTTGAAAAAATGTAATTCTTGTCTCTAGACCAGTTCCCCATTATCATGTAACAGACTACTTCAAATAATTAAGTATATTTTCTTCATTTGGGTTCAATTAGAAGCACATCCAGAAATAAGAATTTGTTAGTAAGATTATTTGGAAGATTAAACTGAGTGACAGCTATAGGAACGTGCAGAGATAGGACTGGGGCAATCAAGGCATTAGTTTGGACTTTGTACTGCAAAATTACGTCTTCCATAGATTAAGAAATCTGGAGTATTTGTTCACCAGTTTTCTTCAATCACTGGCTGTTGGTTACTTCTGGGGTGGATGCTAGCACTTCGTACTTCTGCCCTGCCTGGCAAGTAGACAAAGTGGAAGTAGAGACTAATCACAAAGAAACTTCAGTAGCTGAGATACGTCAGCATGTGCTTCCCTGGGGAAGCCCAAAGGGACGTGGGCAAAACGCCAAAACTGTCTGCTGTGGTGTATTCCTTGCACTGCAAAATTCACTCCTGCCCTATAAGAACATATTCTTAGAGCTCCCATCCATACCATTCATTCAACGTGTAATTTTTCTTTAGCCAACACTCTGTTTTCCTAAGTTTATTGCCTAGTTGAGAATGACTATTGGTTATTAAGCTCTTTTCAAGTCGTTTTGCTGTAATTACCTAGTACTAGGCATGGACAAAGAAACCATCATGAGTTTGCTGATTTCCAGATATCCTCTAACTTGTGCCCATTAGCTAGTGTCAACACTATCTCTTATGATAACAAGGGCGATTTTTCCTACCAGTGTAGGATTGCTTTCTTTCCTTCCCTCTCTATTACAAAACACTTTCTGTATCTCTTGGTAGATGCATGGGTATGTGTCTCTTTAAAGGCCCAGTTGCATGCCAGAAGCTGGATTTTGAATAATAAATAGCTCACTACTACAGAAAACATGTTCTTGAACAGCAACCTAGGGTTTCTGCTTTTAGATTCTTAGATTTTTCCTTGGGACTTGCCTGTTTCTCTTTCTCCATACAGACAAAAACAAACATTTTCACCAGATCAATAGCCACATATAAGAGCCAGAGGCTTAGTTGATTGTTCTAGTACCAAATCCATATTCAACATATCAGTGGTGATTGGGGCTATCATTAGTTACCTTAACAGAGTGATCTACCATTTGCTGATCCAGAGGAAATGCTGGTGAATTAAACAATGGTACGCTCAAGACTGCCACTCCTAACTCCTTTAAGCCTTTGAGAATAGTACTAATTGCTACCATTCAACTTGAGATATTGTGTTGCTTCTGATTTTATCTGGGCCAAGGATGGGTGTTCAGTTTCAAAGGCTTCCACTCGGCCTATCCTACAATGAAGTTTTGGGTTTTATTCCACAGGAAGCCAGTGTGAAGGTTATGCCAGTTGCTAAAGGTGTTTATCCTTATTTCAAACCTATTACTAGAAAGATGATCAATGGCTGGTGCTCTTACCCATGGGGTCCACTGTGAGGCAAACTTAGGGCAGAAATGAATTAATCAATTGAAGGATGTGATCCTCCTCTGTAATGGAGAGTCTTGTGCTCTTTTATGTTCCTTGGAGTTAAGTTCCAGACTTATATCTAACAACCTTTGGAAGATCTATAGCAAGTCAGGAAACTGGATTATGATTTTCCACATCAGTGACTGATATCAGCCTTCTGCTCACCAGCGGTTTACTGTCTCTGCTGTTTCATCAAATAATGACTTCATTAGCTTCCCATCTTCCTATCCCTAATAACATAATGCTTTGTTGCCCTCATCCAATATCCCGGTGTAAATGGCCCCCTACTGGTCATTCCAATCTTGCTCCTCGTTACAGTAATGGCATCTACCTTGCTGTTGGCAATTATATGCTGCTTCTTTGCTTCTGCTGTTCTTATAATCCAATTATCCTCACTGACTCTATAGTTCAAATCACTATATCTGCTTGGAATGACCCCTTTTGAATCCCTACCCTTTTCTTCCCCCAAACCCACTTTAAGTACCTAATCCTTCTAGGTCTACATTATCCACTTCTTTGTCATAAAGCTTTCTCAGATTCACCCTCCAGATTAAGTCACTCCTATGATTTTCTCATTTTTAGTCTGTACTAGATCATCGCATTTCAGATTTTGCATTAAAGGTAGTTGTTTATTTCAGTAGAAATAAACATAGAATATAGAATATAAGATCCCTGAGCACAGAAACTTTGTCCAGTTTATTATTTTAGCTCCTGAAGCTCTTATTCTAACAACCCTTCCTTCTTTTTTGGAATAGGTGAAGTCATCCAATTGAAGAAATAAAAATTAATGCATGATATCAGAAAATGTGGGGAAACAGTTCAAAGATTCTGGATGCTTACATATTTTATAATTAATATTTGGCTGATTAAATACTAGAAATTGAGCAATATGAATAATACAGAGTTACAATTCTCTGGATCTATATAAGGCAGGTGCTAAGATATACTCATATTCTATAAAAGTGTATTTATGTAGATGAGAATCTCATCCCAGAAGAATGGCAGGTAAAATGAAAGTTTATTCATTTTAATGGAGCAATTGTTATGTATTACAGCAAAATCCTTCTACAGCTAGTATATTACATTTTCCAGTGAATAATTTAAATAAAGTAACATGGATGAAGTACTTATAATGCTCCATTTACATCTATCTATCTATATCTATGTATCTATATATCTATATTGGAATGATTAGAAGAAGGGTTATAATAATAGTGATTTCTTTATGTTAGCGATTCTGTACTAGTTTACTTTATCTAAAGATCTCCAAGGTTTTACAAACATTAACATCTGCCTCTTATCCAGGGAGATAAGTATCATTATCCAAGTTTTATAGTGAAGTGATGGAGGCACAAAGAGATTAAGTGATTTTTCTCAAGGTTACAGTCAGTAGTGACAAAGAAAAGGATAGTAGTTAGATTTATGAACCTCACTGTTATTTTTTACCTATCCTTGGGCTCTGTGAATTTGTCACCCAAAATATTCACATGCAAAATTGAGAATATAGTAATCAAAGACCATATAAGTAAAATATAAGTATCTGGATATTTGATATAATATTGAGTAAATAGGTAATAACACTAAACACAAATCTGCAAAGCTAGTTTTACTGAAGAAGAGATGGTTCATGCTTGTATAATTAAATGAGGGTGGAAGATATTGTGTTACCTCGATGCCAATCACTTCGTATATGAGTAAATGACTGTGTGTTGATAAATTCTAACACTATATATTAAAAAACATGTTTACATTATTTGAAACATATTAACATGGGCTTTGGTGATCTATAGACTTTTAAAACTACATTTGAGTAACATGTTTTCTTTGTTCTTTGTGTTACCAACCCATCCTGTCAAATTATAAAGGTTAAAATCACTTTTTCTAAGTGACCTCACATAAAACAAGAATTTTATTGTGAAATCAGAGCAGAATTTATTCTTTTATTCTAGTAAATCAGACAAAGTGTGTTCTTTGTACAGATTGATTAAGCAATTGTTAATCTGCACCTGTAATATATGCCTATCTAGTGATTATTTATAAGACATAAAATTGATTCCAGGCAACTTCTACAAGTTCTGGGCATTCTTTCCAAACATTGGACTGCTGAGTCCTTTCAAGACAATCTGACATTGGCAGAAAATGAAAGAAGTTTCTTCACTGTGAGCCAAGATTCTGCTTTTGCAAATGAGAATGTCTGCAGGACCCTTGATATTTGCAGTGAGAGTTCTTCCATATCCCCAAATTTGTCGTCTTCCCACTAAAATACCAATACTCTCATCTATTCAAAATCAAATATGGAAGAATAATAAGAGGGGGAAAGGTTATTCGCACCAAGGCTCATGGATTACCCCGTCTCTGACAGGCTGCTGTTTTCCCTCGGTCCTTTAGCCCCAGATCCCTCTGCAGGTAACATAGTAAACTGCACATCTTTACGGTGTACATTTTTATAAGTTTTGGCATATGTACACACCTTGAAACCATTATCACCATCAAAACACTGAAACTGCCCATCATTCCCCAAGGTGATCCATTATAATATTTGCTCCCCACTCCTTTCCCCTCGTTGCTACCCCCACCTGTCCATCCGCAGGCAATCACAGATTTGCTTTCTGTCACTATAGTCTAGTTTCCATTGTCCTGTATTTTGCACAAACAGAATCATGTATTTTATTCAACATGATTTCTCATGACTTATTTCACTCAACTGTATTTCACTATTCACCTATGTAGTATATATAAATCGTTTACATTTTATTACTGCATAGTATTTCATTGTATGGGTTTATCACATTTTTAAAAATTCATTAACCTGATGATGACCATTTGAGTTATTTATTTTCAGGTCATGACTACTACAAATATAGCTTCTATAAACACTTGTGTACAAGTTTTTGTATGTACATACTTTTCATTTTTCTAGGTAAACACATAGCAGTGAAAAGCCCGTATCTTATGGTAAGTGTATGTTTAACAGTTTTAAGAAACTATCAAACAATCTTCCAAAGTGGTTGAACAATTTTACATTACAGGGACCACATGCAAAGGTTCCAGTTTCTCTTCATATCTGCCAACTCGCAGTATGACAAGTATTTTAAGTTTTATATATTAAAATAGGTGTGCACAGTGATATCTCCTTGTGGTTTTAATTTGCACTCTCTACTAACTACTGATGCTCAGCATCTTTTCATATGCCACCCATGTATTTCATATTGCCATCCATATTTTAATTTTTTAAAAAGTAGCATCCACACTTAGCAAATCTGAAAGATTCTCCACTTGAAATCGGCTTGACTGGCATAAGTTCAGAACTCAGAAACACGACACACTCACACAGCATCTGCACTGTCATCACTGTGCAGTCATGAGAGCAATCGGTTGTTCAGTGAAAGCACAAGCAAATGGGTGACTCTACATTTTTATTAAAACTGCTGTAGTAGCTGGTTAACTTGATCTTATAGAAAAATATACCATTATTTTTTTAATATTGGTTGCTCCTTCAATGCAGAAACTGACAGCCTTATATATTTGTGCTTCCAGCAGCTAACAGAAAAGGTGGTATGAATAAGAAATAGCTTATTTTCATGTTTTCTGAAAAAGTAATTGACCAAATAAAGTTGGTCTTTCATGGCCATGGCTGGGTAGTTCAGTTGATGAGAGTGTCGTCCTGATACACCGAGGTTGCAGGTTCAATCCCTGGTCAGGGCACGTACAAGAAGCAACAAATGAATGCGTGAATAAGTGGAACTGCAAATTGATGTCTTTCTCTTTCTCTGTCATTTTTCTTCTCTGTAAAAATATCAATAAGTAAAAAAACAGAAAGAGTACATATTATCTGGGTGTTGACCCAATTCTCAAAAGCCATATAACCAAATATTTATACATCAAAAATATTTCTAGTAACTTTTCTTTTACTGTTTGTGCCTTAACATACAGATGGTAAATGTTATTTCCTTTAAAACTGTAGAATACTGTAAATAAATAGGAAAGAGTTTAATTTCTAGTAACTTTTTCTTAATGTTTTTAAAATGCCATGGTTGTTCCAATTCACATCAAAAGTTCAGTGAATTATTTTTGGAAAGACATTTTTGCGTATATGTTTTATTTTAACAGTTGTTCGTGTCAAGGTTTTTATAAATGGCAGTGAATATTTTTCTTTTAAGACATTTTAAATCCAATTTGTGTTGTTCCTATTGTGTGATTCTTCAAATTTCTAATAAGAACTTCCAGTCAAGACAGCAACATAGGTGAATGCAGTACTCAGATCCTCCCACGATCACATCAAATTACAACTAAACTATAGAACTACCATCATTCAGAACCACCTAAAATCTAGCTGAACAGAAGACCTACTACTAAGGATATAAAGAAGCCACATCCAGACTGCTGGGAAAGGTGGAGAAGCAGAATGGGCGGGTCCCACACCCACCTGTGTTGGATTTAAAAAAGGGGAAGGATGTCTTAGCTGTGGAGTTCATCCCTGAGGAACGAGGGGTCCCAGCCCCACACCAGGCCGCTAAGTCCAGGGTTCCAGTGCCAAGAAAAGAAGTTCCCATAACTTCTGCCTGTAAAAACCAGTGAGGATCGGGCCTGAAAAAGATGAGGTTTCTGGAGTCCCAGGCAGTTCCTCTTAAAGGACCTGAGAATGAATTTACTAGGATCGACTCCCTCTGAGGTCCAGCACTAGGGCAGCAGCTTGAAAGGCACCACAGAGATATGGGAAGGAACTGAATTATTTGGCATCAGGGCAAGAGCTAGGGGGCAGCTTTCTGCCAGATGGAAATGCTGTCAGAGGTCATTGCTCCTTTGATGAGCCCTCCCCCAGCAAAGCAGGCAGGCGGGCAGCATATCTGAGTCTCCATCACCTGGCTCACACTACTGTCCCTTCCCTGGTGATTCCCTGAGACCCTGCCCCCTTCCAAACTCGCAGGCCCACCCAAGCTGTTTCTAGTGTCTTTTCCAGACAAATGGCTTATCTTAGCTCATGCTTCAGATTTTCCTAAAATCTCTCAAACAAGCAGCATAAAGTAGATAAAGCAGTGATTTTCAACATTTTTCTTCTCACAGCAGACATAAACTAATTACTAAAATTCTGAGGCACACCAAAAATATATATTTTTGACCAAAATATAAGTATAAATTTGAACCATTCACATCAGATGGCTATTGTTGTATAGGTTGTTGTCTTTTATTTGATGACCTATGGGAAAAGAAATCATTACCCCTAACTAAATAGTCAGGTAAAGCATATTTTAAAAATTCTTGTGGCACACCAGTTGAAAATCCCTGAAATAAAGCATGAACTGTGTGTGAAAGTTATTGTAAGATAACTCTGGTAGAGTTTCTTGGACACAAATACCAGACAACTTCACTGTCGGCACTGCAAAGTGTGAGAGTAGATAGGAGCAGAGGATGATCAGGAGCCTGTCTGGACACGACAAGTGTGGGTGGGGACAGGACGTCAAGTCCTGCAATACTGTCGGAGTATAAATGGCCCAGTGAGTCAGGTGTCAGAGCCAGCAAAGCAGAGCTGGAATCCAGTAAACAATTTGTTGTTGAGGTTATACGGTGAGAACAAGTTACATTAGCTGAGAATACGATAGGTAATCCACAAAAGCACAGATAGAAACGAAATCAAGGACTTCCCGGTAAGACAGGGAGCCGTGGCTGGGAAAGTTGAAAAGAATAGATGATCCAAGAATAGATGATCATGTGTGGATAGAACCGACAAGTTATGGTTGGAAAACTGCTCCCAAGCACAGAAACTGGAGGAGGGACAAAGCAGGAGGAAAGCAGACATAAGAAGACAAAAATCATTCAACGTTCACTCAGTGAAGTTAAATGTCACCCAAAAGCTAAACCGTAAGTGCTGCTCCTTACCAAGTCAGTTTGTGGATCCATGAGCGACTACTTCCAAGAGCGGGCTGTGCAAGGACGGATGGTTTTGCCGGGGCCACCGCAAGTTAAGTTTTCATATTAAATATGCACAATTGAAAAGTAAAATTTAAAAATGAGTGAAGTGTTGCTAGATATATACTGTCTATGTGCTTTACAAGGTATCTGGAATATTTACAAGATATCTGCTATAATTAATTTTTATTTTATATGGGCATATGAAAAAAGTGAAAAAGCTCTCTGTGTTCTCACAGATAACTAAATTTTTTCCCAGTGAAATATGTCAATAAAAATTTGTCTTCTGAAAGACTATTCTGTTTTGTAGATATTCTTATTGATTTTACCCAGCAACCCTCATATTTTTCAAAAAAAATTTCTTCTATTGAGTTACAGCTATAGTTAACAGTCCACAGGAAGCAAATTGAGTGCTAAAAACTATCATGACACTAAGGTTTGGGAAATTACTGAATAGCAGTTTGGAATTTAAAATAAAAACAATTTTCAAACTAGCATCTGTCAAATTCAAGCTAATAAGTCTACTCTTAAATATCTACTTAAAACTAGGTTGTTTCACCACTATTTATTTATTCACTTTAAAAACTTTTTTGTATATTTAATGTCATTCCCAGTTGAATGCTGGCAAAATGAAACTTCCCCTTTTATCAAACAGACCTATGTCAAAACGATTGAAACAAAATGCAATGTCAGCCTTTGTACCCCGTTTGGAGTAAACTGGGGATCATCTGTTTCAGAAATGACTATCTACACAGCTGTAGTCAGGGAAGAGCCACACAACAGATGGATATACAAAAGAGAAATCAAGAAAATAAATATGAATATAATCTATAAATACCAGCATAATTGGTATTCTCAAAAGAAAGCACTTATTCTAAGCAAATGGAGTCACTACATAATTCTGAGCTGTTATAAGTAACATAATTAATATATCATTCAGGCCCAGTATTAGTTTCACTGGGAAATGACCTTTTCATTGCCTCTGTCCAGGCTGACTACAATTGTTTCCTATAACTCACTTATGGTTTTATGAAAGCACGAGTAGCTGTTTCACCTCTGGCTCTGCACTGTGTAATACTACATCACAAACTCATTTAAATAGTGATAGTAATGATTTCAGAAATCACTACAAATGGTTGGCAGCATTGTTGTTAATGTCTCAAGGGAGCCATACAGGAGTTTTATCAGCTTGAGGCTGAGTTATTTGATGAAGTAATAACAAACTAGCTCTGAATTGTCTTTCATTACCCTTTATCTCTCCTAGAGAGAATATAATCTTATTCAAATTATAATGGCCTCTGTTATCAATGAGCTTTACTATTTATTTACCTGCATCCAGACATGCAAATGCACATGGGTTCTGCTTTTTCAACCTACCTATAATGAAATTTCTTCACTATCAGAATCATGCACAATCACAAATTACAAACTAGTTACTCGTGTAATTTGCTTAGCATTAAAAATACCCTACTCATTCTTAACATACTATCTTGATTAAAAGAGTGAAATCCAACCATTCTGGTTGAAATACAGTATATACTAAACAACTTTTAAAATAAGATCACTTTTTCAGTTAGGAAGTAGTTTTGTTTTGTTTTTCTCTCCAGCAAAACCTGAAGTTAAATTGTGCCAAAACAGCTTCGGTTAAGTAGAGCCCTGTTAGATAGTGGCACTCTTGTGGCACAGAACACTTGATTCCTAAGCATTTATGTTTGGTTTTACCTTAGTTATCTTTATTTATAACAACGTTCTTCATATTGGTATAAGATGGGTCATTTCAGAGAGCTTTCTGTCTTCTTATCAATTTTATCCCCTTAGGCAATCTGTAAAGCAGGGCAAGCAGTTATCATTATGTGCAGTTGACAGAGGGAGGAACTGCTTTGGTGCCACATTTGGTGCCATAAAAGAATCATAGACAGCGACGATAATACATAGACAAGGAAGATATTGTAATTGTTAAAGACTTGCTTACCTTGGTTCAGTTATTAATTCAAATGGAGAATGCAGCCAAGAAATCAAGAGAGGGCTGAGACTAGGAAGGGCAGCAATGGGAGAATTAGAAAAAGTCACTAAGATGAAAGGTGTTTCATTAGAAACGATGGTGAAGATCATCCACACACTCATATTCCCAATTACTATGTATGGATGCAAAAGTCAAATAATAAAGAAGGCTGATAGGGAAAAGAGTAATCCACTTGAAATGAGGTGTTGGCGGAGAGCTTTACAGGTAGCCCAAACTACCAGCAAGACAAGTGGGGCCTAAGATAAGTTAAGTCAGTAACACCGCTGGAGGCAAAAATGACACAACTGAACCTGTGTCATTTCAGGCACCTCATGAGAAGGCCACGTTCTTTGGACAAGACAATAATGATGGAAAAATATAGGAGACAGCAGGAAAAGAGGAAGACCAGATGTCTTCCTCTTTGGCATGGATTGAGTCCATAAAAGAAGCCATAAGCATGAGTCTAGAGTTGCTGAGCAGGGCTGTTGTGATCGGGACATTATGGAGAGCACTCACCCAAGGTTCACAGGAGTCAGAGCCAACTCCACGGTGTGTCACACGCACAAAGAGAATCAAGGCAGGAGTGGTCCCTGGGTTCTCTTTCCTCTCTGCCCAGTGGGCTTTTGACCTCGAGACTAACTCTGTCTTCACTCTGTTCTATTCTTTAGATTCTTTCAAATCAGTGTCTTCCTAAAATTAAAATATTAATATTATACTAGTCAGTGACATCTACAAAGGTAGGATTGTGTTTGTTTTATTCACTATTGATTTCAGCTCATTAAGCTCATTAGTGCCCAACTACATTGTACTTTTTCCTGGTTCTTAAACATACCCTTTAATTCTCATCTCTTCTCCTTCCTCTGACTGTTAAGAAGTTCAATACTTGCCCATTATAATTTGTTTTTCCTTCTTTCCATTTTGACATAAGACATTTCTTTACAGTTGCTGTTTTCTCTGATACATGGTGGACACCATCTTATCATTTGGGTCTTAATTGTATTATCATACTCTAATTATTTATAGCCTGCCTACTTCTAACTAGAGTATGAGTAGAGTGGTGTTTTCAGCACTTCAGAACTTTACAAAGCACATTGTAAGCATCTTACAGTGGTGTGTTAATGAATGAATAATAGCTACAGAGTCATCTCACAACTTCAAATATGTTCTAAGCATCAGTAACTAGAAAAAAGCATTTGCAATTACTTAAACTTAAATTCATTATATTAGGTTCTTTTTTAACATTAAATGAGTTAAACACCATTACTATTATCATTTTTCGTATCAGAAAATGGGCACAGAGAGTGCTTAACAGTCAATAAATAACTCTCAGAAGCAAGATTTGGGTACATAATCTTCACCTCTTCATTCTATGAAATTCTTCTTGACTCAATCCCAGAGGTTATGGATATTTTCTTTGAATTATTATAATTATATAATTATACTATTTCCTTGGCAAGATTATGACTTTTTAACATATTGTACAAGCCTAGGACATGTCATTTGCATTATTATTACATGAACATAGAAAATAATATAAATGAATTCCCTTGGGTTGGGCAACATGAAGTTTATGTTTTATTTGGAATAACTTAAACAACTTGTATTTTCCTCCTAATTCTACTGTCTTCTGTCCTTTCCAATTGGTACGTAGTTAGATATTTGCTTGCATAACTCTATTTGTCATCTTTCTGATCACCACTAGAAGAAATGTTAGTAAAGTGTATATGTAGAAAAAATAATGTTTAATTCTATAATATTTATATTTAAGTATGTATTGAAAACCTTGGATTTATACCTGGAGGAAAGAGGAACTCCCATCAAAACCACAAGATAAATACCAGTGACAATTGCTAAGAAAACTAGAAAAGTTTCCTAGGTATACATTTGTATGTTTTAAAATGAAAAATTTGAAACTCTTATTTCAACATCATAATATTAGTTATCACAGAAATTGAATGTTGGGTGAGGAGGAAAGAAGACTACAGGGCTTTCCACATGCTATAGACGGTGCAATCCTCCTTCTTGGCCTTATGGTGAGAGGGAAAGTGTAAGCCAGAGGAAGCATGTCATTAACTTTCAAGCATCATGTGGAAATGTGCAATGCCATGAACCTCCGTACCCGGCACCCATCATACAGTGTTTAGGAAACAGCAGCAGTGAATAATGATTCTTCAGTGATGTATATTAGAGTTATGTAAAGTGCCTTCTGCAGCGCACATAAGTAGGATATTGGAAATTGTTATACAAAACAAGATTTCTCTGGTAGATGCATTTAGAAAATCATTAAAGAAAGTTAATCAGGCGTTATCTCTGAGAAAGCTTCTCATAATATTTAGTATACCAATGTGAGTTTTTCAAAATTTAGTTATAAGTTGCAATATTTCCCAAGTTAGCTTGAATTCAAAACTATATTTTCATAAAAAGGAATGATACTCCTTAAAGTTAGCTTGGTATTGCTGATCATTCTGATTATCAATGGGAAATTAGCTTGTCTCCCACACCAATTAAAAATGTAAAAGAGATAGAAATGGCACTGAATAAACTAAAGTAAAAAAATTTAAAAAAATAATAAAAAATGTAAAAGAGGACTAGTGTGGTTAGATAGGAGAAAAATGGAGAGAACTGATGTGACAGGATTCTGAGAGAAGAAACTGACAGTTCTTACAAGTAAGATTCTCTACAGTCAAATACAGGTTAAATTAAATTGCTATCATCTTAGAAATAAATTCGTGTAGATTAAGTTGTAGTTGAGAATGTTAAGATGGTTTCTAAAAATGCATTTTAAAGGGGTCTTTTTATACCTACATATATGTATTTTTAATCTTGTTTTAAATTAATAATTGTTTTGTGTATCATTAAAAAGATTTATAAAAAATAATTACTGAATGTGTAAAGGATGTGCATTCTTTTAAGTTCACATTTTCAACTAAATGACAAATGTAGCTTAAAACCTGAGATCATTCTAAGAATAGATACCATTTTATCAAGTAATAGTTTTTCTCAAGTAAAGGTACTGGTACTTAGGAAGAAGTAGCATCTGAAATTCTAATTTTGAAAACTCAGTCTGTAAAGTAGTAGGACAGACCTAAATTCACTAGGTAGGTCCCTTCCTGTCTCTGGGATGGGTGACAAATACTAAAGAGATGAGCATGAAATCTTATTTTACAGACTTTTTGAGTCTTTCATATGAAGAGACTGATACCAAATAAATGAAGTATCAAATTACAAATAAATAAAAGATCAAATAAATGAGGTATCGAATGAGAACACAGTTACCTTGTGCTTTCCACCTAGCCCTCAAGCAAGTCCACAGGCTTCCTAAACTAACGCCCAGAGCAAATGCCTTAAGGGACCACTTCCCTTAGAATACTGGGTGTGACCTCAAAAGTGATTAAAGAAAAGTAGGGACACCTGGCAGAATATTACAGGTGTTTAAGGCAGGAAGGAAGATATATAAAAGAAAGGGGAACCCATAAAGTTCAGTCAGTTAGTCAATACAAATGTAGTGTTTGGTGAAATAGTTGGAGTATCAAAATAAGAAGTGAATTCTAAAAATATGTTTTATAATAAATATATTACATTTATAAAAATATAAAATAAAGAGTGAATAACTCATCAGTATGCAGTGAAATTAATCATCACACAAAGAATATAAGCATATCACATGAACATAGGAATTTGTCATGCATATAGGAAGTATAAATATAATGTAGAGTGGTTTCCATGTATGAAAGAGCTTGAAATATTTACAGCAGTTACAGAATTATAGAGTTCCTTTTGTTTCTCAGCCTTTGAATTGTGGAACTTGTTGATAATCTGGCCGTCACATACATTAAAAGATTGATCACTTAAAATTGTCCATATTTATACACACAGCATTCTGCATTTAATTTCAGAGTGTCTGAGACCACTGAGGGAATTCATAAATCTATAAAGAATCTTAATTTTGGAGTCATATTTTTGCAAACATTTTTTTACAAAACAAGGAAAAACTTTACAAAAATGTTCTCATTCTTTTGTAGAGAGTAAAGCATAGAGGCTTTTCTTATCTTTTAAAACATAATAAGTAGCCCTGGCTGTTGTGGCTCAGTGGATTTAGTGCTGGCCTGTGAACCACAGGGTCACCAGTTCAATCCCCAGTCAGGACACGTGCCTGGGATTCAGGACAGGTCCCCAAAAGGGGCCCTGTGAGAGGCAACCACACATTGATGTTTCTCTCCCTCTCTTTCTCCCTCCCTTCCCCTCTCTCTAAAAATAAATAAATAAAATCTTTAAAAAAAAACATAAGGAGGCAGAGAGTTTGCTTTACTGGGTAACTGAAATTAAGCCACCAAGGCTGAATTAGTCTTGCCGTTGAGTAGTCTCAGATTTATCTCCTATGTCATTTCGAATTCCATTCCCACGTCTTTCTCTCTCTCTTCCTTCCTTCTCCCCTCCCTCCCTCTCGCTCTTTCTGATATTCTATTATAACATGTAACTTTTGCAAAAGTCTTCAGAAATACTTAGGTTTTTCTTTTTTTATAACTGAATCATGTTGTGAAAACAGAATTATCAGTCGGTGTTCAGTTGCAGCTAACAGAAACTGCTCTAGCCTAGAAGAAAAGCTCTCTGGTAGGCTAATACCGAAAAGTTTAAGACATTTCCCTGTCAACTTGACCTTTATCTATTTAAGCCTTGTAAGTAGGTGGTAACACTGTTTGATACACAACCTCCCTGAACATTATATTCCATCCAGAAAAAAAAAAGGAAAAGATGCCATTTTGGATAGTGCAAACTACACCTGTATAGGCATTGTTAAAGCAAGATTATAGACAATAATAAAGCAAACATTAAAAATGTGTAGGTGTAATAGAAGATACATGTGTCTAGATTTTCAGATATTAAAAAAAAAACCTCTCTCGACATTTCCCAGAATTGCTGAAAGGAAAGTGTGTCTTCCTCACTCTGCTCTTCCCCTCTGACTTTCTGTGATTACTCTGTTTCAGCAGGAGACGAGACACCCACAGAAGACTTCTGGCCAATAAGGCTTGCACCTGAGTGCTCCCGATTCCCCCTCTGGCCATGTCTAGTCTGCCCATTTCTGCCTGCCCATTCCTGGCCTGTCACACACTGAGGATATTTGGGAAGTGTGTGTTGGCAGAGAGGGTGTCAGAAAGCAGTGGGAATAACAAAAACCCTTTATTCTAGGGTTCTCATGGATTTTCTCAATCACTTCCTACTACTTAGAAAATAGCAGCAAGTCTTACTGGATAGTAAGAATATAAATAAGCTTAGGTTGAAATATAGGCTCCAGTGCTATCGAATTCTATCACCTGGCATCAATCACAGCATTTCTGAGCATTAGAAAGGCTATTTAGCCTCAAATATAGAAACCCTGGCTTCAAAGCTATTGTAATCATTAGATAATTGCATATAACATGTAAAAATGCCAAGCCTCAAGGTCCACAGAAAAGAACCTCAATACATGTCTTTCCTCAGCTCTCACAAAACTGTGTTTGCTCGCCCCCTAGTGGCAGACCTCCCACTCTCATTATTGACATAGATCTTCATAGAACTCTGTTTTTACTCACAACAACCCGCCCAAAGGTCGAAAGATGAGACAGCGCTGTGTCCAAATTAAATACTGTGGAAAACAAACAAAATGCAGCCCCCATAGAAATAAAAAGGATACAAGTACTACATAGAATACTCCATTTAGCCAGAAAAGAATATGAAAATGAGAAAATCAACAGCATAATTACAGAGAAGGAGGAACACGTGCTGCTTGCCCAGCCTGGGTATAATTTCGGTTCTGGATGTCACAATCACAAGTGAGGCAGCGTTACGTTGTTCGTGCCTGATTTACTTCTGAGCTGCTTAAAAGGACCAGCTCTCGGAGTGTTTGTTCTGTGTGCTCCCATCTGTTGACACTGCCTCCATCTCAGGGATGAACTGTAAAAGCTGGCGATGATCATAGATTCGGTCCCCTGCTTAGAAATAAGACTCTCTCTAAGACACATTTGATTCTATGTGGCAAAAACCTCTTCTGTAATTTCAAATACTGCAAACCATGTTGTTTTTTACAGCCAGATTTATTTATTTTCATGTCCTTGTTTTGGCCAGGTTTTAAGGGTAAAACACAAGGTGACTTCTCTATTCTTATTGCACATCATATAACAGTGCCCGTTCACCTATGCTGCAAAGTCATAAAAATAAAATAATTTTCATTTCACAAGCACACCAAAAGCAAAATTTAAAAGATATCAAGTGAGAGAAAATGAGTTAGAAATTGCATCTACTTGTGACTTAAAAGTTGAATTCTATTAAAGAGAATACATTTTTATCTGAACGTATTTCTGGGAGATATAAAGAGACTTTGAAAACCTTTCATATCTATATTCAAATATCTCTTAAACATCCTGAAAAATTCATATTGATTAATTGCCCTAAATGTGTATTAAATAAAAGTTTCTTGAAAAACAATTCCTAGGAGATAATTAATATTGGTTATAGAATTAACCATTTGGTAGTGATTTTATTACCATTTTCTTCCTTTTTGGCTTTGGTTATCTCGTTTATTATCTTTCACAGATAAGAAACATTCAGGTCAGCAGCATCAATAGGTTTTATTACAAAAAAAAATAAACAGATGCTATCATCACGTAGTCTGGTAGTTTAATTAGAAATATTGAAATGTGCTATGTCCCTGTTAAGCTTAAGACTGTGAAAAAATAGTTTGTTTTCAAAGTTCAAATTCTTATACATTTATTCCTTCAAAAAATAAATCATTTTTAACATTTCAATGGTTTCAGGAAAAAAACCAAAATCTTGGCACTTTTATTTTGAAAGAAAACAATCTAGAGAGTTTTAGTAAGTCTAATCACATTTAACAATATCCTACACATCCTGATACTATATTAGAAATATAAACCCCATTTTCACCAACAATATAGACCAATAAGCACTCAATATAATATCAAGTGAGCTGAAAAATTACAGCTGGTCAAAACCATATGGTTCATTTCCTCTCTGGAGTAGCACCGCAAGGCAGTGCTCTCCTCCACATAGTGGCTCAGGGACCCTGACTCATGCCTTATTTTTATCTTTAATATGTGACTCCCAAGGCTCCATGGGCATCACCATCAAAATCAACCAGAAATGTGGAGAAAGGATTAGGCCTTTGAATGATACAGCATTTCCACTAGAAATGAACCAACACTCAGTCCCCCGGCCACAGCCACTTGGGTATGGGAAACTGGGAAATATAGGCTAGTTACAAATCTATAGAATTAGGAAAAAAAAGGTAAACATCTGACATTCTTTGCCACAGCCTGACCACCGGTGATGAACTATCCATTCGCACATTTCTTCTCATATGTGAAACATGCTGACTCTCCTTTTCAGTGAGAAAATCTGAAGTCTGATCTAGACAGAGACATGTCTCATTCTCCAACAGGCGGCAGAGGGGCCTCCTGTTCTTGGAGAAGGTAGCCTGATTAGACCTGAGCTGGCTTTCGGGTAGAAATATCCAGAGCCACTGGGTCCTCTACCTAAAGCACTCTGTCTTCTTTGCTCCTTCTTTGCCACATCAAACAGAGTGTATGCTTGCTTTAGTGGTTTTTCAGTTTTTGTAGTCTGATTCTAAATTACAGAAATTTGGAAGTATGTGTTAGTTTTAAGGATTGAAAAATCAAAAGTAGTTTTGGAACACAATAGTGATTTTCTTGGCTTAACTAGTGGCTTCAGCATCCAAAATGATAATAATAATACCTTCTCAAATGGTAATCTACAAGCTTAAGTAAGAAAACAAATAACTATAAATAAAATTACACTATGGAGCATGATAAAAGGAGGTCACAAGAGTAAAATTCCTCTGAAACAAGCAACAACAGTATTTGGAAATCAAGAAGACTTAATTTCCAGTTGCTGCTTCACTTCTTGCAACCTAAGTTAAGTGATACTGTTTTCTTATAGCAAGAATGCAAACTCTGAGTTTCAGTATCTAGAGCTATAAAATAAAAATAATAGCACTAAAACATTTTAATATTCATTATTTAGCGCAGGTAGTTACGAGTGAATAGTGATATGAAGATAATTTAGAGATATATTAGAGCTTAATGTTTACACCTGGGTATTATTCATTTTTCTGAGTATATATGCAGACTTCATGTGTTTCCTGCTAAGAAAATTAGGATGAATTATGTCCCTGAGTTTCTATCCCAAGAGTGAAAAAAATATCCTTGCTTTTCTATGAAGATGTTCACAGGTAGTGGCAGAAAATGCCCAATATCAAGGCAATGTTATCAAGACTATGCCTTGCTTCTATGCTTGGTTGCAGTAACCGATATCAATAGAGAAGTATGATATTTTGTAGTTACACACAAGGTTTTTTCTTTCCTCCATTTATAATATCGGAACATTCTGGATACTCAGTTCCTGCAGAACTGTGACCTGAAATAAAAGCATGATTTTCCGGGGCTACCAGAAGACTCAGGGAAAAAATTTAAAAAGTTGTACTGAGGTAACAAGACGACAGTAGAAGGACGTTAAAAGCTGTCCTTGGAAGAGAAAAATCCTAAGCAGAGAGGTTGTTTCAACATTCATTGCCCCTTTCTCTTCCCCTGATAAGGCTCTGAATTTCCAGAGGGTGTCCCTTAACTAGGCTAAATAATTTGGTGTAAAGCCAAAATCTTCAGCTACAGTGATTAGTTCAGGGGTGGTCACTTTAGCCTAAACACTTGCCCTACTTTAAACCCCTCTAAGGAAGATTCAAGATTTGTTGATGAAGAGAAGGAAGTTCTCTCTTACTCTGTGAAGGGGAAAACTCTTTAATCCCTGGATTGCCAAGAGCCAGCCAATCACCATGAGGGCGAAGCCAGCTCAGACTGGAGGGCAAAGCTGAGGCTCACAGAAAAGGAGAGCCTCTGCTCCATGGTCTGTGGTCATGGGAGAAGATCCCATGGTTTTTCTGTATCTTGCTACAGAAACAATCATAACTAATATACAAAGGAAGCAAATCTGCCACAAAAAATTGAAGCTTCGTATTATCAGCAGATTAATTAAATCAGATTATTGATGATTAACTTTAAAAGGTTATTATTATTATAAGCAAAACCTATTGGGTAAGGAAATATATTAAAATAAGAAATATATATACAACTGTGTAGTAGGAGGAGAAAAATAAAAGTTAGCAGAGGAAGTCAAAAGCCAAAAGTGACTACGAGGACAACCACGTTCAATGTAGCATCGGGCACAATAGCCAAGAGGTGGCAGCAGCCTAACTTTCCATTGACAGATGAATGGAAGGGACATGTGGTATATGCATACAATAGAATAGTATGCTGATTTTATAAAAAGAGAGAGAGAAGAAAATTCTCTCACATGTTCCAACATGGATGAAGCTGGAGAATACTGCGTTAAGTAAATTAAACTAGCCACAAAAAGACAGTCACTGAATGATTGCACTCATAAGAGGTATCTACAGTAGTCAAACTTACAGGAACAGAAAATGGCATGGTGGCCACAAGGGCTGGGAGAGGAGGAAAGGAGGGTTTGCTGTTCAATCAGTATACAGTTTCGGTTCTAAAGATGAAAAAATTCTAGAAACATGTTTTACAACAATGTGAACACGGCTAGCACTGCTGAACTGTACACTTAAAAAGAGTTAAGATGGTGAATTCTATGTTATGTTAAACATTGCTCTGAAGGTTGGAGACAATGGAGATACAGTAAATTTCTTAATGGGTGTGGGTTTTCTTTTGGGGTGATATAAAAAATATTTTGGAACTAGATAGAGGTGGTATTTGCACAACATGACAAATGTACTAAATATCACTGAATTGTAAGTTTTTAATTATTTAATTTTATATTTAAAAATTATATTTAAAAATTAAATATAAAATTAAAAAGAAAAACGGTGCTATGAAGTTTATGCAAAGCAGTACTAAAACTTACCCATATTTGGATTGTACTGTGTTCCAGCTCAAAGGAACTGTTTTATGTGTACTAATCATCACAAACGTATGAGGTAGGTGCTGTTATTTTTTGTATTTTCCAGAAATGGAAAAATAAAACAATTTTCCAACACCATGCATCTTGTAGGCCATCCCACTGAGGACCGAAGTGAAGCTCTCTGCACCAATACGTTGTACGACTTCTTAAAGAGACAGAGGAAAGCTGGTCTCCAGAGCTGTTTCATTTGCTGAAAAAATACTTATTCCGGGTCTATGTGACTCCTAATTTTAAAATCACATGTTTATTAAGGCAGCTTGAATGAGTCTCTGTTCATTGCAACCAAATGAGCCTCTTTGAACTCAAGTCGATGATACAAAGAGGGGACTATGGAATGAGATAGGTCCTTCATGTCCTGAGATCAGGGTCAGATTATCAGCAAAGGAAAGATGGACGGTGCTGAGTAAAACATGAGATGTTGGAGAGAAATGAGACTTGAGAAGAACCAGCTGGTCAGAATCAAATAGTTTCGCTTGATGAGCAAGAAGTAGTAATGAGTTGAAGTAAGATTTAGACTGATCATCAAAGTGGTATCTTAAAAATTCTAGATAGAACTCTCACCACCTGGAAACTAGATTAAATGAATTTTTCCCTCAGCTGCACATGCAAAAGTAATCATATCACTCATGTAGGAATATTATTGTTTTGTCTATACTAGATTGTAATGCTAATCCACTGGTAACTACTCCATCCCAATCAGAGCAGAAAGTTCCCACCTGAGAAATTATCAATACCTATGTAGCTGAACAATGCACAAAGTTAATTATTTTCTTTAATCTTCTCCTGAAAAAGGTATTCTCTTCTCTAGCATTTTAGTTCTGTTTGAACTTTTATCTATTCAATTAATATAATATTTTTATCCTTTTGCACTGTAATTATTTGTTTAGACTCAACCATTTACAATATATCTGATGTTTTGCTGTTACAAACTGAACTTCCCTTCTGGTGTCATTTTTATGTTTCTTACATGTATATCCTTTGAATGATAAACATCCCTTCTGGTGTCATTTTTATGTTTCTTACATGTATATCCTTTGAATGATAAACATTAATCACTGCTAATTAGTTAAGTCTTCCGTGTAACTGCACAGGTTTTCAGGAGCTACTCTGTTTGATTTTGAAATCTAAATAAAAATCAAACAATTGTAAAATATCTTAATGAATACTCACTCCCAAAGATAGTTTTAAAATAAAAAATCATATTCAAAAATCATATACATTATTTTTTGTTTATGTCTTTTGTCTGAGAGCTTTTGTATCAGTTTGAAACTTTGAGACTCCATGAAATTTAAAATCTGGTTTCCTCTTATCTTCTCGTGAAACCAAAGCTAACGATGCTGTTCTTTAGTGTGCTGCCTAGTCTATGTTATTAGAGTGGAGATTTTTATGGAAGCTATAATAATCACAGATAAATTGATAATGATTTCAATCAATGTCTGGCTTATTAATTGTAAAGCTTTTACCATAAAAAGAAATTACTTAACAACGTCACTTAACTACTTATAAAGTTTTATTAGAAATAGAAATTAATGGTTCCTATGGTATCTAGTGTAAGATATAAAACATCATTATGTTTATGGTAAAACTGTGATATTCAGATGTTGATAATCTATAACCAGGTAGATTTGGAACTCACAATGTTTCATTTTTTCTTCCATGTTTTATATATTTAAGTGATTGTATTAAGGAGAATAAAGTAAAAGAAACTTTGTGACTAATAGGTAATATTCAAATATTATCATTTCCAAGAGATAAGATTTACTGGAAAATGTATCTCAGTTCTATCAGCTCAAACATTTTAGAAACCTCTTTGATATAGGGATTAAATTAAAATATATTTTTAAAGATTTTATTTATTTACTTTCAGAGAGGGGAAGGGAGAGAGAAAGAGAGGGAAACATCAGTGCAGTTGCCTCCTACACGCCCCCTACTGGGGACATAACCCACAACCCAGGCATGTGCCCTAACTGGGAATCGAATCGACAGCCCTTTGATTCACAGGCCTGCACTCAATCCACTGAGCCATACCAGCCAAAACAAAATTAAAATATTTTATATCTTATAATTACATATGAATCTTAAAATATGTATGCCCTGAGGAAAAGCAAATCACTAGCAATTTTTTTCCTTTAATGTAATCTCCTGATATTAGACCCTTTCAAGAAAATATATTCTAATAAAGAAGGGAAGGTGAGGAGATAAGAAACATTTACTGACTGGTTTTTGTTTGCTATACATTACACTAAGTGCTTAAATATGCCATCTGAATTAATGCTTACAACCCTATGAAATAAACATTGTTTTTTCCAAGATTTGACAACTGAAACAAAGAAAGGTTAGTAATCTGCCATAAATCTTGAAGCTATTAAATGTGAAGCTTTAATTTGAAAAGCAAGTATATCCAAATTTTTCTACATGGTGGGCATTCAATATAAAAGACAAATAGAAGGTGGAGAGTCTTAAAGGACAAGATTAGAACGAATGCTTAAGAACAGCTTCATGAACTTCACAAAGTTCTGTTGGGGCAGCTCTATAGATCCCAGAAATCCAATGACCATTTGTTTATTTTTTCACTTCTTTTCTTTCTGTTTTATATATGGTCCATTTTACGCTTAAAAGCACCCATTAGCAATAAACTAAGAAAAGGCATGTGCATGCACAGGTATGTGATTTTGGTATATTTGGTGGGGTTCAGATAACTACGATGTTTACCATTGCTCAATTAATACCAAGAGTTAACGTCAGTCCTTCTTGATGACTTTGGATTTTGTAAGTAGATGAGGTTCAGTAGGCTGACACAGGCAGATAAAATAGAGCCTTTAAGGCCATGGTGAGGATCATTGTTTGAGTGTAAGGAAACTTCTGGAGGAATGGCCAATGAACATTTTCACTTCTGTGAGAACTTTCCTGATCTACACAAGAAAAGAAAGAAAAGAGGACATGATAAAAGAAAGAGAGAGAGAGAAAGAAAAGGAAAAAAAGAAATTAGAACAAAGAGGAGGAAAGCAAATCAAAGCACATTTCTCTCTCATCCCAAGGCACAGTTTTACCACTAGTGTGAAATGGGCATGAAGCAGTTTTTTTCCCCCCTTCATGCTTCTTTATAAGGAGGTTTCTAGTTGAATCTGTTGTTCACGATAACAGATAAAGAGTTTGCTGAGCCAGGAAGTGACCAAATCAATCTATAAAATAATACAAAACAAAGAAGAGGTAATATTATCAAGCTTGATTTAGTGTTTTAAGACAGATAGAGACTTAAGTTTTGGACAGAATAAGAAAGAGTAGTAGGGGAAGGACTTCTGTAATATTTAGGACTTTGGGGAGATTTGCAAAGATGAGCGTAAGGGTATTTGGCTTAGGGATATGTAATACAATTTCTTTTGCCACTTATTTAAGAAATTGCAGTAAAGATATACATTGCTTTTCAGTGTTTTGTAGACTTCAAATTGACGACTTTTGAATACAACGTGGTGCAGAAAGGGGCCTCGGGATAGCTGAACTACTACTATGGCAGTAATATATAGATGTTGTATTAGAATTAGTTGTATGTGTTTCCACCTGTAATGAATTTCTTGACAATAGCTGCCAGATGCTGTGGTGCCTATTTTCTCAATCCTTTCTTTTCTGTATTCTACGTGACACAGTTCCCTCTTGCTGGCTCAGGTATATCTGTGGGTAGACCCAACTATGACCTTATTCAAAAAGAATTTAACAGACTGCCAAAGGTTTCTTATTACTATGTGAGAGAAAGGCACTCAGGCGTGCAATCTGTTCTTTATCTAGACTTGCAGTTGCTTATGTAGCTCATTATGTCTTCCTCCTTGTGCAGCTAATGACCTGATGTCAAGGTATTCTTCTGAGGAACTAACTAGTGAAACTGTTAGATCCAAGTAGGTGTGAAACCATAAACTAGAAAACATGCATATAATAGCTACCCAAAAGTATTTTTTGCAAGTAGTATATAAGATTTTAATTAAAACTCATCGAATGTATAGATTAAATGACTTCTGGAGCATCTGTTCTATTCTTTAATTCCAAGCTCTCAATTCTTAAAGAAATATATAATACATTAATAATAAAACCATTCTTATTTCAAGACTGCAGTTAAATTATTGGTTGATATAGTTTCTTTTTTGACAACCACACTAGTTGTTCATCTCTTTTATGGTTGGGTTCTGTGAATAGTTTTATAAGAGTATTCCCCTGGATCTGAGAGTCTTGGAACTTTAATTTTCCTATTTAGTGTGAGCTCCCTCTTTCAGTTTGAAAGGGTGAAATAATATTTAGCACCTAGGAAGAGAAAATGGTTTCATTCTAAATACCTAGAGAATTATTCTTTCCAAGCTGAGACAGCCGTCTTGTGCCCATAGCTTGTCATCCTCGCTTATCATATGGTGAGAACTTTCTCCTCTGTGCTTCCTAATCTCCAAATAAGACACATATATTATGGGATGAACCCAATAACAGCAGCAGACACATTCTGTATATGTGTGGTAATGCAATGGTAGTAAAGAAGGATCCATAATGGTTCATTCTTCCTCACATATGTACACACCCAAAGGGAAACAAACTTTTTAAAGGGTAAAGGGCTTCCCTGACACCACTCATCTCTGACTACACATAATGTGACCATTTGCTTCACCACTGTAGCAGCTATACCACTACAGGATGAGGAAGAACATCTTTTATTGATGTTTAAAAATGTGCTCTTAAACAGCTATTTCTGATGCACCAACAGCCAGCCAAGAATACAACAACCAAAATACCCCAAATCCCCTAATTCCTTACCTTTGTATAGCACATTATGCCATTCAAAACATACTCTCATCACTCCTTTCCTTAAGGCACAAAATGCTCCTCAGATATAGGGAAAAATATGTAAGAAAATGAGTGGCTTCTCTATTATGAAAAAATTCTAGAAATATGCTTCACAACACTGTGCTTGTAGTTAATCATACTGTACTATACACTTAAAGTTTGTTTAAAAATATATCTTATGTTATATATATTTTTAACAATGTTTTTTCAAGCATGAGTGACTGGTCCAAAACCATGTAGTAGTGATAAAATTAGAATCTAGTAAATTACTTTCTCCAAAGATGTTCCGTCCTTCCTCTATTCCATCCTTTCTCTCTCTCTGCCTTCTTTCCTTCCTCCCTTTCTTCCTTTCTTTCCCTCTCTCTTTCTTCCCCCTTCTTTATTTTTTCCTTTTCCCTTCCTTCTTTCCCTCTTTTTTTCTTTTCTTCCTTTCTTCTTTCTTTCTTCCATTTATTCCTTTCCTCCAGCTGTTTCATTGTGTTGGCAATATTTCTTCTAGTTTTTTATTTCTAGAACCTACATTAATGTCTATAAATGCAAGAGTCATTACAAAGACACACTTCTTTAAGGAATATAACAAAAATTTAATTACATAACATTATGTTTAATAAAATGATATTTTATAATAAAATATATGATAATATTTTATTTATCAAGTGTCAATCACTTCTTCATTTCTCTTAATTAACAATTCTATGCAAGTAAGCACATATCACATTTTACACACAAGGACATTTAGGACATTTGAGTAACCAGTCCAAGGTCATAAAACTGTACAATTTGGGCAGCTTAACTCCAGTGTCTGAGCTTATAACTGCTACTTCATATATTAAATCTATTATTCTTGTCATCATTGTAATAATACATGCACTCCATAGAAAACAAACCCAATAACAAAGAAATATAGAATACTGATCTTTATTCCCACAACAGATCTCCATTTCATTACCACAGGTCCAGACTATGGTCTTTCTTGTGTGTTCTCCCAAGAATTTTTCAGGTAACAACACATACAATCACAAATACACATACATGTAAGATATTTTAAAAGCAATTTATTTACTAATTTTAGAGAAAGAGCAAATAAGAGAGGGAAAGAGACAGAATCAACTATTTGTTGCTTCACTTATTTATGCATTCGTTGGTTGGTTCTTGCATGTGCCCTGACTGGGGATGCAACCCACAACCTTGGTGTATTGGGGAGAACTCTAACCAACTGAGCTACCTGGCCAAGGCAACACACATATAAGATTATATGAAAAATATATGTTAGGTAAAACTAAATCCTTGTTTTATATGTGAGCATGCTATGCATACTTTTATGCATTCTATTTTCAATTCCATATGCCTTGGGGATCTCAAAGGCTTCTTCTTTAATCTCCTAATGGATATTTACAGTGTTAAAAAAGTTTTGTCTCTCTGTGTGCATTTACAAATTTATACAGAATAATTACTGAAGTTGAATTCCTGGATGAAAGAGCATTTGTGTGTTTAAACATCATTTAGTACATTTATTCCCATTTTCTGCCCTCTGACCAATACTGTATGTTATTAAAATTCTTCACACAAAGCACCTAAAAGTTCTTAAAATGTATCACAAAGCTTTCAAATGTATAACTGCAAAAGTAAGAAAGTGTCCTGTGGGAAAGTGCCTTCACACAAAGCTAGCCTCCAAGTAGGCCCGCAGACAAGCTGTCCCAGAGCTCAGGGAACAGAAAGGCTCACAGAACAAATTGAATGCTTTGAGTCCATTCAAAGTATATAGCACAAAGGAAAGTGAAAGAGATGGGTGAGTTAACAGGCTTTAGACAGGATATAATTAAATTGAAAGCACATTACCTGATTCTTGGACTTTGCAATGTCCGTATGAACTCTGCTACATCAGCCTTCCCTCTGATTCTAGGGACACAAAGACAAAAACTGAGGTTTGAGTGTTTCTTGGACAGAAGACTCGTGGGGCCATGACGGGAGTTAGCAAATGTTGTCTGATTTAAGATTGTAAGAATGTTGACTGTCTCCCGTATAGTTCGTGTATTGTGAACATTTAACACCCCAGGTGCCTCATGTATATTTGGTGCCTTCTGGATATTAGGTAGGTATTCCTCCATCTCTGTCTATAATCACACTTACATGATCTACTTTATCTTTCTGATAAGCAGGAGTTTTTGAACTTACTTGTGCTTAACTGAACAGTTATCCCATTCACTTTCTTTCATAGCAGAATTGAATATTCTCAAATATGTAAAATGCACTTTACAGTAAGAAAAATCCCCTGGAAACTAACTGCAGAGATGCTAAAAACCAAAAAAGCAATGGATTAATGAAATTATTTTTATATGGTACTAGAGATAGTACATGTTGGAAGACTTCCTAGAAAGTAATTTGGCAGCAGTTATTAAAGTTTTAAAACAGGCATATCATTTGATATTTTTATAATCTAAAATTTTAATTTATATAATGATTCTATAAAATTTAAGTGAAATAAATTCAATGGCATTATTTATTACAACAAAATTGCAAAATCATAATGTGTAACTACATGACATTATTTTAAAAGTTTATACCTATAAAAGAAAATAACAAAATTTAAGATGTTTCTGTGAAAAATATTGGCAAATTGATATTTAATATTGTATAAAAACATAATTTCACTTTGTGGAACTTTAAAAATGTATAAAAGTGAAATAAGAAATAATATCCATGCTAAATACACATACCTATAAAATCAGTAATATATATTAGCTAGATAAGCAGTTAAAAACTTAAAATGTCCTAGTATTCCCATTAAAGAAAAACAATATGTAAAATATACCACAAAATACTAAGCACTTCATGGCAAAAAAGATACAAAAGATATCTCACAAAACTGAGTCCTGTCTCTATGTATCTTGAAGGAGTAGTACCGAAGGGGCACACTTTCCCTATGTATTATTTCTAGCTTTCCTTCCAACTTCATTAGAAATTGATAACTTTCAAGTTGTGCAGGTATTCCTTCAAATAAGGCAATGACATAATAAAAGAGTACACTAGAGGGAGTAAAAGTTCTTACCAGAAGTCAATTTGGACTAGGCAATGAAGTAAATGTGATGCTGAGAAACAGTGATGAAAATGCTGTCTACAGTTCTAGCCCTAGTTACAACAGCGGGTCTGTAAAAACACGGGTCATGAAAAAATGAGAGGAAGGAAGAAAAGAGAAAGAGAGAGAGAAAGAAAGAAGAGACTTTTGTTCATGATATTAAATATATATCCACTCAAAAACATGTCATTTAAACTAAAGAAACCATTTATTTGTATAAATTTATTTTTTGTAAGGAAGTGGGATATAAATACTGGTACAAGAAAGTCAGAGTTTATTTCTTGTTTTTACCTAAAATGTAACTGAAATAATTTAACAAAAAGTTTTAAGATGTTGTCAAAATTAAAATTAAACTATATTTGGGTGTAGTTTTGACTACTATAAATTTGGAACTTTACAGAAAATCATAGCATGTATAAC
>CM052539.1:25799771-25831500 GCA_028533065.1 Trachops cirrhosus
TAGAAGAGTAACCTCAGGGCCTAATGACTCCACTCAATTTCTTATTTTTCCATAAACATTTCCATCATTCTCTAGCTAAACAGGCTTCTTTTGCGTTTTTCATTCCCTGTAGTATTGGTGGTTAATTCTTTCCTTCATAGCTCTTGGCTCTTAACACATAAAATATTTCTAGTTCAACATGCTGTTTTATACCTATTGTGGATATAAACATATAAATGTTTTAATAAATATTTACTTAAATCTTTGATACATGTATTTTTGTCCATAATAATATTGTGAGGTCCACAATGCTGGAGGATATTAACATAGTCTAAGAACAGGAAAGTCCTGAAAATCATTTATTTAAGGGGATAAAATTTCAGAATTATTTAAGTAGACAATTTATACCTTATATAAAATAGACACTGAAATTTTAAGTTGTCCCTAAATACCTAGCCCTGTAGTAGGAAATGCTTATGCTGTAGAACAGTGCTTGATATTAAAATACCTCACTCCTTTCTCTCCATTTGTTACTGTTACTTGGGATTTTCAATATGGATTGTACCTTTTTGAATATTTGAGTGAATCTTAGTAAATAGAGAGGTAATTGACACTGTATTTATAGAAATATTAGAAGTTAGCATGTAAATACAGGGTGAGGCAAATGTAGGTTTACAGTGCTAAGTATGCAAAACACAATTTATTCTTGTATTATTATTTATTAATTATTGTGTTATTTTCCATATGAAACACCTTACAATGTAAATGTAACATTCTTCTAGTTTAATGCTTAATTTCTTCATTTTTTAACTCACCTAGAAGTAACTTTTTCAAAGATAATGAGTTTCTGCTATTTTAAAAGAAAATGTGTTTATTTTTTGTAATTAAACAGATGTTTATTTTTTTATTTGTAAGTATATTTTTATTATGCTATTACAATTGTCCCAATTTTTTCTTCCTTTTATCCCCCTCCACCCTGCTCCTCCCCACCATCCAGCATTCCTACCCCCCTTAGTTCATGTCCATGAGTCTTACACATAAGTTCTTTGGCTTTTCCATATCCTATATTATTCTTAACCTCCCCCTGTCTATTTCATACCTACCGTTTATGCTATTTATTCCCTGTACCTTTTTCCCCATTCTCTCCCTCCTTCTCCCACTGATAACTCCCCCTGTGATCTCCATTTCCGTGATTCTGTTCCTGTTTTAGTTGTTTATTTAAAAGCAACTTTCTGATATTAATTTGGTCTCTTGTACAGGTTTTCCTATTGGGAAGATAATTGATCGAGTAGTTAAAAGTTACTACATATTCATGTTCTATATTAGTACATTGTCATGCTAGTGTGTGTCTTTCTTATGAGTTTCATCAACATGAACAAAATTATCATGAAATCTGAACACTACCAGCCAAAGCAATAAAACTGCAAAATATTCACAAATTATTAGCAGATGCTGATACAGAACATGCCTGGTGAAGTATCACCTAAAAGCAAAACCAAACAAAACCAAAAAAAGTCATAGATCTCTCTCACACTTGATGATTTTCAACAGCATCTGGGATGAAACATGACCATTTCCACATCCAGTGGCTTTGTAACTTTTAATACAACAATGACATTTCTGTTTACTGAAATACTGAGCTGTTTAAGACATGAAAGCTAAGAGAATTAATATGACTTATTGATATTTCCCCTTTTAAAACAAGAGTAATCCCTGCATGCTCTGAATTTTATTTAAATTTTACTTTTTCATCTGTGTGCTGATTTTCCCTCAGGTCATGGTAATTGGACAGCCAGGTGTGCCTGCGTGCGTGTGTAGGTTACAAACAGACAGAGAGAATTTGTAAGTGTGGTTTATTTTTTTTAAACTCTTCCCAGTAAAATCAGTGAGATTTTGCTTCTTTTTCCCCCTCACATTTGACAGATATAAACATGAAGATAAGGATCATGACAGGCTGTTGAATAGTTTATCTGTTTGTAGTTTAGCTTCAAATGTATGACTATAAAATTCAGAATAGATACATCACTTGGTGTAGTTCAGATAATTGATTCATAAGTCAGCTACATCAGGCAGGTTTTGATGGTATCTTTATAAATAGGCTGGAGCTTTCAAATGCCTGATGGTATCTCTCATGCTGACATGAAAGGCATTTAGAGGTTGCAATATGCTACCAGTACAACTTCTATTCTAGATACAGTTCATGAGGCCTATTAACTTCCTATAGTACAAGTAACAAAACATCACTAAAATGTAATATATTGAATGATAACATAAGAAATGTGTTTACAATTGTGTTTTAAAGAAGCAATGCAAGATAATGGCTTTTATATTAGATATTTACCAGTGAAAACACAAGCAATTTTAATATGTGTAAGATGAAGATAAAAATCATAATAAAATAAAAGGATTGAAGAGTCCAGAGGCATATCCACAGTTGCACACTTCTAAAATGGGTTCTCATCCATTTGTGAGTTGGATTGAACCCTGCCTTTGCAACATGCATTCACTCCATCTGTCTTAATCATTCCACATGCATGCACACACATCTTTTATCTGGAAATGGGCTAAAGAATTAGGAGTTTGCATAGTAAGATATTAATCAAAATATTAATGTACAAGATTCTAGGTTGGAAGTAGTGTATTAAAAACACTACACTGGATAATTCTAAACAAGTCCCCTGTACACTGTGAGCTTCTTTATAGTTTCTACAACTACTGAGGCCACACATTCTGTATCACACATCATGCCATCATTTCCCCCTGCTGCCAGGTCAGTCTCACTAAGGAAGATGGTTATTTCACTAAGCTTGAAATACTTCTTTCCAGGTGTGATCTCCCCACACCACAAAAATATGCACCCAACCCCTCTAATCATAGATGATATCTATGTCCATTAGAAAGAAATCAGCATATGTCTCCCCAACACACCCCACTTTGGCATATTCATTTTGAACTCAAGGCACTTCAGAAACAGCAGGTGAAAGGACACTCTGACCCTTTTTCTTCCAAATACGTTTCTCAGCAAATATTATCTACAAGCCCATGACAGGAAACACACTGGCGAAAATCCTTTCAAGTGTCCCAAATGTGACACCTTTATAGGGAGAAACTCGGGGAACATGACACTCTGAACTGTTGGAAGTGCTGGGGCAAAGCCTGCAGATCTTCCACTGCAGGACGAGGCTGCGGGTGCACCTGGTGCTTCACACAGGGGCGATGCCCCACTAGTGTTCTTTCTCTTCCCAGTAGCTCATTAAGAAGAAGGACATGGAGAGCCCCAGAATCCAGTGGTGCGGAGCCCCCAGGCCCTATGCCTGTCCCATCTATGCCAAGTGCTTCCGTCCAGAATAAACTGCAACTGCGCAAGGCTTTCAAATACTGCGGGAAGAAGCTGTTTGGTGCTAGGACTGAGGGGACCTCGCCTCAAGTAAAAATGGCCTTCAGATGACCCCCAAGGCCAAGCACGGGAATAAGCGGCAGTAAGTCTGTGAGCCACACCTTTATTCAAAAAGCCGATCTCAACATGCACCCGAGCACACACTCAGTAGGGGAGCCCTACAAGTGTCACATCTGTCACAAGACCTCTGAACCCCACCAGGCAAGCTGCTCTCACTTCTGCCAGATCCGTGGGAAAACCTTCACAGTGATGGAGCAGCCGCGTGTGCACAGCAGATGCTGCAAAGGATGAGAAAGTTCGAGTGCACCGAGGGCGACTACAACTTCACCCAGCAGGCTCATCTGTGGAGGTACCTGGAGATCCATGACCTTGTGGAGAACTACAACCTAGTACCGTGCCAGCTTTGGAACCAGGTCACCGAGAACATGAAGGTGGCAGTGGTCGTGGCGCTCCAGAGGCCTGCCAGGCTAGAGGTGGGCTGAGCCAAGGTCAATGTGAAGTCCCTGGCACAGGACAGCCTGGCCTCAACTTCCCTGTTCAGAGACAGTGTGCTCAGGAAGGCTTCGCGAGTCCAGGCGTCTGGCAGCCCTTGCTGGTTGTCCCAACTGCTAAACCCGAGCTCTGAGACAGGTAGACCCCCGCCCACCACAGCCCACTTGGTCCCAGGCCCCAATAAACAATTTTTTTTCTTGAATGCTTCACTCCTGATCTTCACGTCTTTGCTCAAAAGATCTTTTCAGAAAGTCCATCCCTAACTCCATTTAATATAGTCACCCCTTCTTTGTCCCAAGCCTGTGGCATGCCCATATTTCTTGGCTGGTTTATTTTTTGCTGTAGTCTTTATGCAGTGGAAATTATCTAAAATACTGTAACATTAGCATGGTTTATCATTGTCTTTTCCCAGAAAAACCTAAGTTTTATGAAGGTGTGGAGTTTCTTGTTTGCTGCTCTAGCCCCAAAGCTTGGTCCAAAGCCTACCCCATAAGACATGGTTGATAAACATTGACTGTTGCATTTACTTATTAAAAGAATATGTGTTTTGTGTTTGTAAGAGCGAAGATGAGATGAAAGAAACACACTAAACTGGTAATACTGAATACTTTGGGAGTAGTAATTTGAGAATGTGTAACAGAACTGTCAGCATTTTTGTTCATTATACTTTCACATTATTTTTAAAGCTTTTTACTTATTAATAGCATCTACTTCCATGATAAAAGAATACTAGGATAAAACATTAAAAAATAATAGCACAGTGCCTGCTATATAATGTGCATTCACATATTTTATCCAATAAATATATTATGGTCTTCAACTATGTGCCAGACACTGTGGTAAGGCCCTGGGGAGATTTTGGTGAACAGGAATCCCAAGACGCCACTTTCTTTGAGCTTAAAGTAGTGTAATATGTGTGTACTCATCCTATAAAGATTACATGTCTATTCTGTTATATATAATAATTGTGTGTTCTTTCCATTGTTTATAAAGTTACATTTATGTTTATGAAAAACTGGCAAGCTGACTTCCAGATTGCTTGGAAGGGAGCACCAGGGAGATTTCCAGTATGATGGAAATGTTAGATGTCATGATTTGACAGTACTAACACAGGTGAATACATTTTTAAAATATTCATTGAACTATGTGCCCAAAATATGTATATTTTATTTTATGTAAATTGCAATAATCAAAAATGCAAAAATATATATCCCTTCTTTCTAAATTATAAATATAATGCACACTTGTACAAAATTGATGAAAGGAAATCAGAAGTTAATAAATGTGGTTGATAACATTTGGGATTTGATTTAGATTTCAAAAATAAAGATCTATAAGTTTTTAATAAAAGTAAGCTGTGCAGAGATTTTTATTATTCCTTTAAAATTTTTGACTATGCAAATCAGCCCAATAAAGTCTTTCAATATTTGTAATTATGAAATAATCTTTGATTGTCCTTTAATTAGAAAACTAATTAATGTTCATTTACGGAAAATTTGTAAAGCACAGATTGAAAATCCTTTGGCATAATCATTTGGCATACTAGTTTGCAATAATTTTTCTAGATGTATAGATGAAATCATACTTACCTATACTTTTGTATTTTGCTTTTATATTTATCAAAACATAGGCATCTCCCAATAAATTAAAAACCACTTGTAGAAATGATTTTAAGTGTGGGTATATTTTTTCAGTAGTATTGAGAAAGTATGGTGTGGTGGAGAGAGCAGTTTTGAGCCAGCTCATTTACTAGTGAATCCTAGCTCAGGCAATAACTGGCCTTTCATTTTGATTATTTTTTTTAATCTATGTTGAGGTATGTAAGTGAAATAACTATGTAAGCTGTGTAAAATGAGGTAATATCTTCTTTGCAGGGCACTTTTATATGTTTATATAAAATATACTTAAATCACCTAGCACTGTGCTTCATACCTAGCGTATGAGGTCTGTCCAGAAAAAGTCCAGCCATCGTTAATATAACGAGGATGGTTTGTGTGACATCAATGTAACCTGGCAGCCAAGGAGAGTGGACTGGAATGCGCATGTGAGAACAACGATGACTTCACTGAACTAATCAGTGGGGGCAGTAGACACCATTGAGTGAGCATGTGTACTGTGTCTCCATTGCATTCAAAATGACTGAGCGAGTAGACCAACAAATCTGCATCAAATTTTGCATTAAGCTTGAACATTGCCCTGTGGAAACTATTTGGATGATTCAGAAGGCCACAACTATGGACAACTGGTGACTGGCAGCTTCATCATGATAATGTGCCCACTCATGCATCACATCTTGTGCAGAGTTTTTTGATGAAATATCAAATCACCCAGGGGACTCAGCCCCACTTCAGCCCATATTTGGTGCCCTGTGACTTCTGGCTTTCCCCAAAATTGAACTCACCTTTGAAAGGGAAGAAATTTCAGACTGTTGATGAGATTTAGGAAAATATGACAGAGCAGCTGATGGCAATTAGAGAACTGTGTGAGGTCCCAAGGTGTCTACTTTGAAGGGGACTGAGGTATCATTGTCCTGTGTACAGTGTTTCTTGTATCTTACATCTTCTTCAATAAATGTCTCCATTTTTCATATTACATGTCTGGATACCTTCTGGGCAGGCCTTGAATATTCACAGTGATTATATAGTCCACATACCATAATTACTTTAACTATATTTTTGGACAATAATATTGTTTACATTTTTCTCTGCTATAACAAAGCCTCCTTTAAATACCACATTTTCTTGAGAAGATACAGTCCAGGTTTCTGGAAGTCTGTTTGAGTCACCAGTGATAAATAATATCACAATATTGTTGTATGCATATAATTAGAGACACCACTATTTCATTCATATAGCCTTCTATTTCTAAATTCTTAATTTTGATTAATCTTTATTTATTGGAATTGAAGCTTTGATAGTCTTTTAGTAACACTAATTGAGTATATTTTGAAAGCGCTTGTGTATCTGAAAGTATTTAATCTTCACATTTCACATAATTTATCTTTCTTTATAACTAGAGTTTTGCAAATGTTTCCCTCATAACTTTTTAGACTTTTCAATTTTTTTAACTAATCTATTATACAATTACAAAGAAATTGAAGCTATGATGGATTTTTCCCATTGATTGCTTCATGCTTTTTCTTTATGGAAGACCAGAATATGTTTTTTATTTTTTTCCCAACACACCAAATCATATTTGGGATGTGGAGTTCTATATCTTTGCACAACCAGGATAGCGATTGTTGCTTCTACTATGGATTTCTGAGTTTATGTTCTAGGAATATGTGCTTTATTATTTTAGATTAGAATCTAATTTTTATACTTAGAATATTTATATTATGATATGTTTTTAATATATTATTCATTTTTTTGTTCTTTATGTTGTTAAAAATCTCTTGCTTTACATCAATTTCATTTCTTATTTTCTGTAATGTCAATGCAATTCTTCATTGTCTTAAATGAAGATTTTAAAACTCTGTTC
This sequence comes from Trachops cirrhosus, assembly GCA_028533065.1. Taxonomy (NCBI): domain Eukaryota; kingdom Metazoa; phylum Chordata; class Mammalia; order Chiroptera; family Phyllostomidae; genus Trachops; species Trachops cirrhosus. The sequence continues at coordinate 25,807,120 of CM052539.1, forward strand.
TAGATTTTCTATTTTTCATTTTAAAAATGATTTTTAGACATATACTTTCACCTGTCAGATTAATATTGCTATGTTCTTTTCTTGAGCAATAATGCATATGTTGGTGGTGGGGTTATTATCTGTTCAGTTTTATGGTTTCCAATCCTTATAAAAGGAAAGATGTCATACAGTCAGTTTGACCAACATAGGTGCACCTATTTTATCCTTATCTTCATCACTCTCTGAATCAGTGTTTTGAAAGAAGATACTGTAGCTCTCTCAGATCTCAGGCTGGAAGTCTGGCTGTCATGTCTGTCTCAGCATAATGCCTATGCAGAGTTGGAATTGATTTAGTCTTCGCTTTACTGTGCTGGGAAGTGGTTCCCAAACTTGCCATCCTCTCATCACAGGGAAGAGAATATATTTAATAAGTAACACAACACAAATTAGTTTTAAACAAATTCTACCCATGAAAAATTTTAAACCACATTTCTTTGAGGCCCTGCCCCAACATTTTCAACAACAAAATCTCTGCTCCAGCTGAATGTTTGCCTTTACCCGTGAGCACTAGACAGGCTAAGAAACAGTTTGACACTACCGCCTTTTTTATTCTCTCACTGTGAGTGTTTAAAGAAAGACAAAAGATGTTGGTACTGAGTCCTGAGTGATAGGAAATAAGGTCTGTAGCTATTTCGTAAACTTATTCTCATGGGGAAGAGGGAGAGATGGACAGTGTTCTGGTTGTGTAACGCTCGTGTGCAAGCCAGGGCTGATGAAAAGGGTAATACAAGATTGGCAAAAGTAGGTTTACAGTTGTTTGTATGGAAAATAATACAATAACTAATAAATAATAATGCAAGAATTAACTCTGTGTTTCAGAAACTTACAACTGTAAACCTACTTTTGCTGTACCCTGTATAAATGCAGATACCCAGCAACAGGCAAACTATGTATTTTCAGTCCAGAACAGAGCACAAACATAAGGAATGATTTTATCTGTCATTTCAAGTCCTAATTCATTCATAAACACTGAATTTCTGTTCCATGACTTTTTTCATATGAAGTTTCAGTGGTCTTATAAACTGTAGCTATTCAAATTAAAAAATAGAATTTTAATAGAAAATTGTAAAATGGCAGATTCAGTCCTTGGAACTGTTCATGTCTCAATTAACCCACATGATTAAAAAACATGTGTGCCAATATCTGTGAAACCTTAAAGTTCTTTAATAGATAGCACTCACTGGTGATATGTATAAATAGTAGTTTATCTATATGCACATATACATGAACACACACATATGTGTTTAGTCTACAAACAAATATGTTTAGCTACTAAAAGATGTTATTAAAAATAATAACTTAAAATGATCAAACTACTTTTGAACAAATTTTGCTCAAAACCTCTTCTGTTGTGGAGAATAATAATGTGAGAAATAGAATTCTTTTACTTTAGGCCTCAAAATCTGATAAAAGTCAACCAACATGTTATTTTTTATTATTGTTGATTGAATAAATTGAACATTCTACCTCCAGCTCAATCCAAAAATTTTAACCCTGGATGTGCTTCCATGTAGAAATGTGCCCAAATTTTGAAAACCTAAGTAACTTATTACCAGGAATGTAACTTTAGAGCTGGCAAATTATCAGTCTATAATTTAATGTATGTTTTGCAATGTTTCGATGTATCTAGCTGTTAAATATTAATTTTTAGCCCTTTAAAATGATCTAAAAATTACAGAGATAACTCATGGTAATACTTTCATACAATGGCAAGCAATTCCATCTCTTATTTTTCTTCAATTTTATCTTTCTTTCTGAACTCTTTATGCCTTAGTTGTTCCAGGATTATTAAAATCTTCAAATCCCACATTACAACTGACACTTCATAGTCTGCTAATTCCCTCCTTGGAAGAACTTATATTTCTATTATTATAAATAAATATCTCCATCCAAAAGAAAGAATAATAATCTGTTTGGTGGTTTATACATTTGAAAATTATGATGAACTTCTTCTTTGCCTTGAAAATAATATGTTGTCACTGTAGAGTATATTTTCAATTTATAGTACCTCTTTTTTTCTCTGGGAATTTAAAATACTTTAAATAATTTGGGCTTTGCCTGATTCCCGTAGAATTGTAGAGTATGACTGATAACTGCCTTTAGAATCCCTAATAGCTAAATTACAATTATTATGCAAAGTCCTACAATAGACAGTTATATGGATTGTTAAATGACTTTGCCTTTTTTGCAAACTATAATCATTTTCCTTTATTAGCTGAAGGATTTCATAATTTAAGGAAGATGAGAAACCTATAAGTCACGCTTTCAAATAAGGAACATGGATATTGCAAACATTAAATTCCCCCATAAAAATGTTAAGGCATCATTAAACTAGGTTCAGATTAATACAATTCAGTCAACTCTAGACAGATATCTCCCATAATAAGCTGAAACAATACCTAGTGATCTAAGATGTAAAATATTTTACTACAGCCAATTTATAAACCTATAAAACATACAGGTATCATTCAACCTCTTTATTAATAGTGCATGCCTTGTATTAAATCAAAACCATTTCAAAGGCCCCTCCTCTTTGGCATTCCCTTCCTCAGCTGTTGCCCCTCATTATGTGTTATCTCACTGAAGCTCATCCAAAGTGAATGACAGCATCTTTTTTTACTAGAAGCAGCATAGGCAATCCCCAGACTAGCGAGTGATACAGCTTAACTATCTCTGAGATTTATAGACACATTTGCTATCCTCAGCCTACAACATGCTATAGCCTGATGTTGATATATTTGTTTCTCAGTAAGTAGATGTGGTTTTTTTCACTTTAGCAAACTGCAATTTATTATTTTTAGGTTTGCAAGTTGGTCTACATGTGAATTGTATTCACAAGAACAGTAATATTGGGACAACTTCATCTTGCAGACCATTTTGCATCCTTTCAGAAGAATCCTTTTTTCACCCTAAGAAAGTCAAGCACTTCATATTGGCTGAGTTACTGAAAGTTTTAGTGAACTCTCTGTTCTGATTGCCACATAAAAACCCCAAAACATAACAGTTTAAAACCTCAAAACAGCAATGATATTTATTACATTCTTAAATCTGCATATGGGGTGAAGTTGTGCCAGGATAATTCATCCCAGCCCCGCTTGGCAGCACCTGGGGTATTCCAAGGTTAGAGACTGGAGTTACATGAAAAATTGCTAATGTATTTGGTAGTTGTGTGATGTCTAGCTCCAGCTTGGTGCCTTCAGGGAAGCCAGATGCATATATGTTGACTCACTGCTCCCAAAGTGGAGTCCCAGGGAGGAACAGATGGGAGCTTTAGCTCCTTAACCAACGGGGTCTCTTTGACTCCTACCCATTATTTCTGCCACATTCAGTTTATTAAAAGAGAGACAACACAGATGATCTGTAAGCAAGGGAAGGAGACTTAGACTCAACCTTTGATGGGAGAAGTGTCAAAAACTGTCTGGACTTGTTTTAAAATGGTCACATCATAAAGGAAAAATTAACTACTACTTTTACATCTCACCCTGAAAATCAACAGTTCATTTCTAAAGACACCTCACAGAAACTACTTCTAAAATATAAATTCTGTTTTAATGTAAAATAATGATTTTCCAGCTTTAATGAAGTACAATTGACAAGTAAAATTGTGATATATTTAAAGTGTGCAACACAATGTTTTGATATATGTGTACACTGTGACATGATTACCAACATCAAGTAATTAACACATCTATCACCTCCCATAGTTACCTCTCTCTCTCCCTCCCTTTTTGTGAGCTTGTTCTTAGTAGTATGTTCCATAGACTCCTTAAAATAAAATAAGCAGGCCATCTTGCTAAAAAAATCAAAATACAATAAACAAAATTTTAAATCTATATAAATATAAGCAGTAACTTTAGCAGAAAAGCTTTGCACTCAGATGCATCACTGATACATATGCACAGATACTAAGCTATGAAAATTTTCATACCATTTTGACACTAGAATTCTTACATGTAATGTAGATAAATATTTTGTTTTTAATGCAATATATTCCCCCTCAAAGAATCTTTAACTGGAAAAATATTGTTGAAGAATAAAGAACCAAGTTGTAAAACTAAGATTATTCAGGAGTAAAATAAGAATAAAACAAAATGAAACTAAAATAAACAAATTAAAGTATAAATGCTTAAACTGATATACATGTATGTATATAAATACATATACAGTCAATAGCAAGATTATAAAATATTAATAATATCCCTATAAAGTAGGCCAAAAAAAGTATATCACTGAATTTACTAGAATAACTCTATACAATAAAGGGTTTTTTCTCATTTATATAGCAATATCATCTAAACCCCCCTAGTTAATAAGAAGCTTTCTTCACCTAAGCTTGATGTATTTGTGCCAAAAGAGGGCTGTGCCTCATTACATCCTACACGAAAGTAACCGTGGTTTCATCAGTGAAAGAAAATGATCCCATTTGTCAGAGCTTCAAGAAGTACATTGTGTTGTCTACATTGTGTGGTAGGAAAAGGTGTCACGTGGTACATATTTCTAGGCCAGGATCATGGTTTTGCAAGTTGGTCAGAGGCATTTGAGCACTGTTTTGGGTAATAAAGAGGAAAGACTGGAAAAACAACAACAAGCATAACCAGAGAAAAAGCATGTGCATGAATTTCTCAGAGAGGGCATAAAACATACAAATCTTTGTTCATCATGTTAATGTCCACCAGACAGCATCCACCAATGAGAAGTCACTTTATAATCAGATGGACAGGATAACCTGCCTTCAATTAACCCATCTCTTTTCTTGACCACCATTGTGTTTACGTAATGGACCCAGGATAACAGCACTCTCGGTGGTGAGGATGGAAGCAATGCATGAATCCACCATATGGACTTTGCCTCCTTACAGCTGATTGAGCATGTCACTTCTAAGTTTGCAACCAACCTGTATCAGAAATGGACCTTCTACCCTGGGTATCCTAGTAGATGAATAACAGACAATAGGTTAAATCCTGGCATCAGGTTCTGCTGCTCCAGGATTCTATTGTCAGCATCGATGTTGAGGAGCGTAGTTCCATGGCAGCATCCCTACTATCAACTCTGACCTGGAGAGCACGGTCCCTATTAAGCTTCTGAAAATTGTCCCCTCACCAGTGCATTTCTCATTTCCTGAGGAGGTTCCCCTGAACTGTCCTAGAGAACAGAGTCAAATGGTGGTCTCTTGGGTTCAACTTACCATATCAATTCTAACTCCCCCATTTTTATGATCATTCCGAATGGTTTTGTATACCAGCACACAAAGTTCTTTTATTCGCACTGTTTTTGTTTTTATTCTAGTGTATCATCAAGGTTAGACTTCTAATGAACAGCAAAGCTACAGAAATTAGCTCTAGGTGTCACTCCTAAGGGGTTGAATCCTGATTCACCGTGATTAACACCATGTCGATGAATCCTTTCCTACCCAGGCTAAAATCCTATGTAAGCCCTCCCTCACTCTTGTCTACAACTGTCTACTCAAGATATCGCACCCCTGGTTACTGACGACACATGGTAACCAAGTATGTGGTAGCATTGTTTGTACTCCCAGTTTAACTTCTCTGATTTTCAAACCTTAATTTTCAGTGATTTGGCTGAAGTTAGGCCTACACCCACAACTTGAAATGCAGTAGGTGGCAAGCTCAGCGCAGGCAGTAGCAATAGTAGTAAAGTCCAGAAGGGAGTTGGTTGACTTCTGAAGAACATTCAAAGTAATCTGAGAAGACCCAAAGTGCTTGTTTCTAATGCAATATTTCTTTTAGGGCAATAAGGTCTTCAAGGTTACATATTTACCAATCAATCAGTTATTAATTTTTTCCTTATGATGTATGATTTCTAAATGAACTATAAAGGACTAATCTTTTGATCCCAAAAGGATCTTAGCTATATAAGTTAATGTATCTGTTATAATTGCCCTTGTTAGCATAGCATACAAAGAAAAGCAGAGATTTTCGACATCAGACCTGCTACAATCCATGTGCGAAAAGACAAGAAATTTAACTTCTTAAAACCTAGGATATAAGCAAAATTTGTATATTATAAAGTAACTAGATTATTATTAAGACATGTCAAAAATTAAATTCATGCATTTCTATTAAATAAATCATGACCTTTCACAGATTTATTAAGCTCTATAAAATATGAAATATATGAATATCACTATATGTTTCATTCTAAAGAAATATATAATGATAAACAGGCCTATAGAATAGTAGTTTAATAAAATTACATAAGCAATATTTCTTTGTAAGGCAAACTGTATAGTAATCAGCCAATAGATTATATGGAGTGTTATTTTACGTAATAAAGAAAAGATTAAGTATGAAGAAGAGTATAAAAAATACAAACAACCAAAAAGGCAAACTATATGTTGGGAAACACAGTTATGGTTCGTGTTCAATCATTTTATATCTTTGAAAGATTTTTTTAATTGCAAGCAAAGGTTAAATTCAATTATTATATGAATGTTTGAAAATCTCTGATATAATAAGTCCCCAAGGATCACATGTCTACTAAACCGATTTCCTTCTCTTTCCAAATACATTATTGATCAGCTTGGCCATTGATTTAGATCCACTGGACCTTCTCTTCTCTTTGAGTTTGAAGTTTGCCAGGATGTCCTTGATAATTCTGATAAACATCATTTCTACCTCCAGAGACTGCTCTGCTGCAGACAGTTCACAGAACTGGCAGTGGTTATCCAACGCCAGCTTCTGCCCTTCTTCCCAGCCAACCTCTCGCACATGACAGAGATCTTGCTTGTTACCGACCAAAAACACTGCTGATTCCATAGCTCTGAAATACAGATGCACAATCTGTATTTTTTGACAAGATTGAATTATCAATGCCTTTTTTTTAATTAAGTAGGTTAATGTCAAAAAGAATTATGGACCAAAACAGAAAAAATATTATGTGTGTGTTATTTATAGTATATGTGTGTGTATGATACACATCTCAATTTATGTAAAAAACTATTTTAGAAAGAATGTAGTAAATGACACAGAAGCAACAAGTCTCTTAAAGTGCAAGCTCTGAAGTGATACCAACCTATTTTTGAACTACTGCTCTGTTTACTAAAAATGCATGGTTGTTACTTTTCCAACGTTCAATTTTCTGATACATAAAGACTGGTAATATAGTCATTGTCACACAGAATTCTCAGAGAGATTAAATGAAATGGTGTACGTAAAAATACCTGACACAGTGTCAGGCCATGAAAGATGCTTCTAAATATTGTTTTTCATTTCCTTATCAATGGAAAGAGGATATTTACGCAATGGAATACTACTTGGCCATAAAAAAGAAGAAAACTTTACTCTTTGTGACAGCATGGGTGGACCTGGAGAACATTATGCCAAGTGAAATAAGCCAGCCAGAGAAATACAATTACCATATGATTTCACTCATATGTGGAATCTAATGAACTAAGCAATATAATGACAGACTCAGAGAGCAAAACAATAGCTATCAGGGGAGGGATATGAAGGGTGGAGTGATCAAGGAAAAAGGACTCATGGACATGGACAACAGATTTGTACTTGCAGGGGAAAGAGTGGTGTAAGGGGGCTAAATGGTAAAGGAAAAAACACAAAATAAAAGGAGAGAAAAAAGGGAAGGACTAACTCTACTAAATAGTAACTATGTTTGAACAATTTAGATATATAACAAGGTATAATGCCATTTAATACTCATTGATTGTTATTCTTTGTTAATATCCATTATCACATACTCGAGAGAAAATTTCACAATCTCATGACCTTGTAGAATCTTTTTTGTTCATTTAAGAACTATGCTAGGGTAATATCTTTGTCAAACTCAATGTATTTTCATTGGTTACAACAAAGCATTCCTAAAACAGACTTTTGTTTAAAGAATATGGTAATATTACTAGTCCTTCAGTGGTAGGAAACTCTGCCAAGACATCTACTATAGGAAAAAATTGAGGAAGTGCAGCCATCAAATCTATCTAAAGAGACGTTGTCCCCAGACTCTGCTTAAAGTTGTTTTCATCCACATGACAGTGTGAGCCATGAGGGGAAAAGTGTGATATGGACTTTTGAAGGTATTAATAGTGTATTTTTCTACATAGTTCAGAAAATTATTGTAAATAATTAATGAGTAATGGTAAAATATTTTGAAAGATGAGTCACAAATATCAGATGCAATTTTAATTAAACAATGCCATATTTTGCTTTTCTAGTCTCTTCAGATTGAGAATTGAAAGTACTCTAAAAATTATTAGTCAGAACATTAAGAAGATTGTCAGGAAATGTCAAAAAATTTTATTATTATTATTTTTACATGTTTTTAGTATGCTTGAGTGATTTCTTTGATTTGGAAGAACATCAAACAAATATCCTCACCGTTGCTTACCTATGTCATGGTGCTTAAATATAAGACATTTAATGTTGCAAACAATGGAGTTTAAAAAAAAAGTTTCAAAGGAAATCAGATCTGTGAAGTACCTTAGCAAAATCACATCCTTTTTTCCTACCATGCTTCCCACAGTTTTATGGTCAGAAAAATTAGGTCTTAAAGATTAAAGACCAATCAGATACAAACAAGAATTTACATCAGCTGACTGCAGGGAAATACTGTTTATCAATTATTATCTGGAGGTTCTTGATAGCAGGGTTTTTAAAATAGATACAAAAAGCACCTATACCAATTTTCAGTGATAATATTGTGCTTTTTTATTCTCAGCTTAGAATGTTGTTTTAGACTAAGGGCAAATTTGCTTAAGAACACACAGAATCCTTTACATCAGCATTATAAACAAAATATTTTAAATGGGAAAGGTTATAAAACAAAAAAATTTAAATGGGAAATTTATATGTTTAAACTTATATTTACCCATGCAAGAATGGTTTAAGGAACAGTTATGTCTTTCTTCATAGCTACTTGTGCCAAGGCCATTAATAATGGGGGATCTCTGATGGGCTATTTACTTTAGGAGGTGAAATGAAGAAAAATGTATTCTCATACATAGAATTTGCATTGCTTTGATTATTCTGTCTATTTTACTTTGATAGATTGAACAACTAAATGACTAGGAATTGGATGCCAAATGTAATAAATCTGGATTTATTTAGTATCCTTAACATTTTTGTGGGAATGAAAAGGGAAGGGTGAAAAGCCAACTATCTTGTGTACAGAGGACCATTATTTTGCAAGTGACTGTCATGTTAACAATAGAAACTGTCTTGTAAAATCGCCATTTACTCAGAGCAAGTAACTGTTTATGTCAGCCAGGATATAAAGTATTCTCATCTTCTTCCTTTTACTACGTGTATAACTCCTGTGGAATGGAAGGTGAATTGTTCAGGGCTGTTAAATTTTGTAATTGGAAGGCTGTATTAAACTCTTCCTAATGATGCTTACAGCTATACGATGATTTACTAAAAAGAAAGGAAAAAGAAATGAAAAATGTCTTACCTTTTACAATGACTAGTTTGTGGTTCCCGAATTCTGTAGATCAGTGCTTTTGCAAATGCAAACGAAGACCTGTCACTGATGTCATACACAACAACAAACCCATCTGCCCAATGCAGCTCACTTGTGAGGGAAAATCTGGCTTTCTGAGGCTGAAAATGAACCAAGCACATTGAAAGGGTGGAATCTGACAACTGTATTACATGCTTTAGAGTGAATTAATGAAGACCCATTTCACTGAGAAAAGAATTAAGTCAGAAACTGGTATTTTCTGAAATGTAGTTTCCTTATTTCTTCATCACTCTCTTTAATTAAAAGTGATTAAAAGTTTAAAGTACAAAGGTGAACTATAACAAAGTTGTAGTTATCTCATTTTGCAGTATTTCTCTAAGAAAATATCTCTATGTTTTTGAAAAATTGATAAGCTATAATAATTTTCTTTTGAATTAATATCCACATATTTGTTTTGAAAAGAGATAGTATTTTCTACCTATATTAGTAGGTGGAATATCTGTTGACTTTTGGTGCTAGACTGAAATCAGTAAAAAAATTATAGGGTAGATAAAAAGATTTAAGATATATTTTGCATACCTAAAAGGATCCTTCCCAGAGAGTTGTTTTGAAATCTTGAACAACTGTATTTATATAATTCTAATTTTACTTTTTTTGTATTTGAATGAACAAAGAGATTTATACTCAAAACTACCTTATGCTCTACTGACAGTAGTGAGCTACAAAGGAAACAATGAAAATATAGAGTGAATAATAAGTCATTAAACTATTAGCTTCTAATAGCTACATTATGACCTGATAGAAATATATTATGAATTCAGCCAATTATTTCTATTTTAAAGATATTTGTAATATGACGGTTTTTGTCATAACTTTACAGAGAAGCTAGATAATGGAACTTGTAACACTAAAAATAATCTATTAAAATTTTTAAAGAATTTATTTATTTATTTTTTAGACAGAGGGGGCAGGAGGGAGAAAGAGAAGGAAACATCAATGTGTGGTTGCCTCTCATGTGCCCCCTTCTGGGGGCCTGGCCCACAACCCAGGCATGTGCCCTGACTAGGAATCAAACCAGTGACCCTTTGGTTTGCATGCCAGCACACAATCCACTGATCCACACTTAGCCAGGGCTAAAATTTTAATAATTATTATTGAGAAGAAAATTCAGTTTTAAGACTGGCAACTTTACACTGACCCTAATCCAATCTGCTTCAAATCATGATTGAAAAAATAAAAGGGTATTTTGTTTTACTTACTTGTGAACAAGGGTCATATATTTCTAGATTCAGTTGCTTCCCTTCCAAACACAAATGCTTATTATAGATGGATTCTGCAAAATACACATGTTTATTGTCAGTATGGATACACTACAGAATAAAAAAATTGCACCTATATGTGGATCACAATTTTGCAAATTCAAGTGGTTAAACTTTAATGGAGTTGTCATTTATTGGTAGTGGTCAAAAAAATACCTGTTTATTTACTCATATATATTCTTCACAAGTGAAATTCACTACATCTATTCAGCCACATGCTTTTGTGCTTATGTACTTATCTTCCATTCTATTACTATGGATGAATTATCTGCGTTTCTAAGGACAATTTACTATGAACTAGTTAGCATTTCCTCTGACCTAGTGAAGAACATGGTTCCACCAATTCTGCATCTCTCTTATGCATCATAAACTCTTCATCTTTACTGTATCATTACTAACAGCTGAATTCTGGTAACAATCCTTTGGATCCTTCAATCTCTTTCATTAAAACTTAAAATATGTTTCCAGACATTTAAACCTTAAAATGTTTTCAGAGAATGCCTTCTAAACTTGATTTAAGTTTACTACTGTGAACCACAAAATTTCCCTCCATATATTTTAAAATATCCACTCCCAAAACTCAAAAACTGCCATCAGAGTCACCACCTGTCTTTAGAATTTTATTATTTCTCCTTCTAGTCATTATGTATGAAATGGAGTCATTTTTTGCTAGTTTGTCCTCATACAGTGGTCACCTTTTGCTAGTTTGATTGTTTTCTCAACATGTCTCTAAGTTTCATGTTCTTAACAGAGATGTAACAACCAGAAATGTGTATACTTATTTGTTTACATAACTATACCCTATAAAGATGAAGGCAATATTTTTTTCATTGTTGCTGCCATTGTTTGGGAGGTGTTGTTTCTCATGTTTTGTGGTTCTGGATCATCCTCTCATGTCTGACTGCTAGCTTGTGTGTTATGTTGACCTTTTGACAAGGATTGCTGACCTGAGAAATAAAACAATGAGAATTTTTATATATTTCTTCTTTCTATAATCAGTTTCAAGCACTTGTCTTAAAATGTTCACAATGTCATATAGACTGAAATACTACGTTGGATACATGTAGAAAACAACATAATGCAATACTTTCTAAAGTTACTTTCTGAAGAACTCTGATAACATTATCTCATAAATGAATGCCAAATATTTTTGTTTATATTTATTTCTTATGGAAAAACACATTTACAACCATAATTTCATTTTATTCTAAATAAGTGTTATTGAACAAAGTAATTATTTCCCTCTTCTCAGTTCTCATATTACTTATAAATCCATCATTTTTAAAAAAAGAACCTGAAGCATTTTCCCATACCTTTGATCATATGATATTAATAAAATTATATTGATTAATTGCTGAGCCAAAAATATACTCAAACCTCTAGTAATACTCCCCATTTTTATTAATTATCCACTGTGGTATTTTCCACATGTCATACTAATTCTGATCAAAATAACAGATACTTACATTAGAGTTAGTGAAATGCTCCTCAAATTATCTTAAGGTGCCCTGGCACATGTTTTAGAATTTCTCTGAAACTCACATAAGCAACCTAGATAATTACATATGATCTTTAATCAAGACATAATTTTCTGTTATTTTCACACAGTTTTGCAATAAAAAAACTTTATTTTATAATTACTTGTGCTTTTACAATTAATTTTCCCTTATCTTTCAACAGATGCTTACCTAATTTGAAAATCGTTTCACAGATTACAAAAATATTCACACTTACATGCTCTACAATATGGGCGGTTGGGCAGGAAGAGGTCTCAGTTTTAATGTTTTTCTACCTTTAAACTGAAACCAAGTGACTTTCTAATCCATCTCAGGTCACATCAAATTGGATGAATTTTATCATAAAAATTCAAAAGTATTTGAACTCAAAAAGTATTGAGTGCAATTACTTATTTTGGCATTTCTAACCAGGATCTGTGAATAAATAAGTTGCTTAAGAAAGCAAAAATGAAAGATTTCATGAAAATTCTTTGCTGATCTTATTTGTGGCTTAATTATAATGTGAATTTAAGGTAAAAAAAAGTCTGTAAATTAGTAACTTACCAAAATTAGAAGCATATTCTCCAATGAACCGCTTGGTAAGAAACCTTACTGTAAGGGCTGCAAGATAAACAAACTGGATTTACAGTCCTCTCTGTTTTAGGATACGGATAACCTAGTTATGTGCATAGGGTTTTATCTTCAGGTCAAAAATTACCAAGCAGCAGGAAGATCTTAAAGCTTTACCAAATTTGGTCTCAATAATAGTAGGAAGATTTCCAACACAGAACTGTAAAGGTTAAGAGGCTAGAAAAAAGGTGACCTTAGAATGAGATCCACTCAAATCACTGTGTAATTAATTCACAGATGCAAATGTGAGGCAATTTACCATTGTAACAGAGGCATATTTCTCATTAAATCTGAGGTGTGGGAACTATACCATTTCTTTTTTTCTTTATCAGATTAAGTTTGGTTTTAAGGTGCCACATGCTTCTACTGACAAGGACAATATCAAGCAATTCAGTTACTGAAGAACAGAGGGACTTCAAAATCCAAAAAAGAGAGAAAGGACCTCTAGTGTTGGATTATTTTATTACAGCTCCTGAGTTGGCCAATTATTAGTGTTTGGGCTCTATTGGTGGTATCTTCATTACCATCATAAAGTGACCTTAACGTGAGCAAAGACAAAATAAAAAACAATGAAACAGCCTCTCAAGTCAGGGCAAACATTTAGTTCCCAGGCATCTACAGAGGAATGTGTTTTTTCCTCTGAAATGTGGCATTTAAAAAATAGCCCATAGGTTTCCACACATCTCTCTGCACCCTCAGCCTCAGAGCAGGATTCTTTCAAGGCCATTGTTTGGTGACTAATGGGTTTGGGGACAAGTGTGTTGGAGTCAAAAATGGGTGGGATAGTGATGGAGGGATTTCCTGTTATCCTATGATTTTAAAATATCAGAAAAACAAAATACAAAATACTTTAAACAGTTATCTTCCTCAAGCTGTCTATAAATTCTTCAGATATACAGTTAATTACATCACTTGCTTAGAAAATAAAAACTGCAAATGAAAAACAATGTACAAGTATACAGTTGTACCAAGTTTTATATACAAGTCAACATATCTCTCACACTCTTTGCACTCGACACCATGCCAGAGGAAATAACACCACTCACCAGATTTGCCTGTTCCTTGACCACCCAAGACAGCGAGCTTCACATCATTCATGTTGTTTTTCTGTTTCTTTTTGGTCAGGCCCACGTTCTGGAGCAATACTGACTTCAGCCAAGTATGAGATTTTTAAAATCCTTCTTAAAAAGTAATGCTGCTCTCATTTCTCGAAGGCCAACTCCACCCCATATTGCTACCATCCAATAATAACATTAAAAATGTTGTAGCTTTGAACATATGCCATCAAAAAACTTTGGAGCTACTATTTAGATACAAAGGCTTATTAAGCTAATAGTTAAGAATTTAACAGAAGCTTAGCTCTCCATCTGCTGTTTTTGTACCTTGAATGTACTTTCTCCTAGGACCTAGAAAAATAATCTCACTTCATTATGAAAGTTTTTAGAGGATAACTGAACTTTCCTTTAATTTACTTTGATTGAATCAGTTTTGCTTTTTCTATTAATACCTGAGTCTATATATTCTTGCATTTCTTCTGTGAAAGATGAGACAGAATATGTTAATTCAGTCATGAAAAGAAAGGAGCGAAGGAAAAGGACAGCTACTTCTATGTATTAGTGCAGGGTTGATAGAGACACACGTGAGCACCCACTCCCTGTCTTTGGGTCCGGGCTCTCCAGCAGAAATGTGGGCAGTGCAGTTCCCCCTTCCAATGTCCTTCTCAACAAGAAGCTTCTCTCCCTCCCTTGTTTTTCTTTTTAATTTTATGTCAATAGACAGCAGTAAAATTCCCCGGAAAAAATAAAACAATCAGCTTCCTGTTGCTTAAAGAGCAATAAATGGAAACCTGCCATGCTTCTTTATACAGTACTTTGTAATTAAAAAGAAAGATAATTTTAAAAGGCAATTTTGATATAATTCACTCCTGCTACGAGAAAAGAGGTAGTTGTATATGCAAAGTAATGATTCTTTCATACTTCTTTCCATCAAATTTTCCTTCTACACTAAGTCCCTAGATTACTGTATTACCTTTCTCCCTTTTTATATATGTATAAATTTAACAGTTGAGAAAAAATATACAACAAAAAATAAAAGAATTCAACTTTTGTGTGCTAAATTTTGAGGCCTAAGTGAAGAAGTTTTATTTTATTTCCAGGCTGGGTAGATCACAGGGTAACATGTTTCTTAAAAATGCTTTTATTTTATAGTGGAAAGAAGAGGAGAAGACAAGTCAAAGAATATGTGTGAATGACCCACGGACACGGACAATGGTGTGGGGATGGACTGTGGGAGCAGGGGTGGGCTGGGTGTAGGAGGGCAAAAGGGGGGAAAATGGGGCAACTATAATAGAATAATAATATTAAAAATTGCATTTATTTAACAAGCATTGATGAATTTCACTCTTTATTAAAGCCATGTTGTGTTTATGAGGTCAACAATTAAATAGTTAATTTCCTGCTTTGATAGAGTCAAAGAGAAAAATGGAAAGAACTAGAATTATAATAAATGTGATCATAGCTAACAGAGGTCTGTAAGAGCTGGGAAAAGAAAACCAGTGGATAGCAAAGTCTTCCAGAAAGCTTGAAACATAAGCAGGATCCAGTAAGAGAGGAAAGTGAAAATGACTGAGGATTAAGGAGAATGTCTATTCCAAAAGAAGAATTCTGTAAAGAAAACAAAGCAAGACAGAGTATGACAATTTGTGGGATCAATAAGTTAAGAATAAAAACAAGTTAAAATTTTCCTTTTATTACAAACTATAATTTTTTTTAATAAGCTATGTTTTCTCTTTAAGCCATGCAACTATACTAAAAGTAACAAGAATGATTTTTAAGGAACTTTACCAGCCAATTTATTAAACTATGGACTTGAGAGTTTTTCTTCTATTTAGGATAATTACATCCTTACCTTCTTAAGAAACTTCTGACTGAAGCTTCTAGAAATTTAGCATATCTACCAACAGGAAGGAAAACCTCAACTTCACAACACACGTGCTTAGAAAATAATAAACAAATGGTTGTTACTGAGGCACGTGCTGTGTTTCACCATATCCTCTTCCTCCCTGTTCCCGTTGGGTTCCAAAGGTCAATCCTGGAAGAAAGAAGTCTGGGGTTGGAATAGAGAGAGGTTATAAACCTGAGCAGAGGGGATATAATTATGCACTTACTTTTCTAAGAAACAAAAGTCAATATATTTTTCCTGCCTCTGGCAAAGGGGGCTAAATTATTAATATTCTGATGGTATATTATTATACAACCTACAATTTTCTTATAGTTTCCTAAAGAAACATCTGTTCACAACCAAAACAAAACCATTTTTACTACTTTATTCATTTTATTGAATGAACAGAAATGTATTGTGTTTACTATGGGGTTGGCACTATTCTCAGTGCTAGACACACATCAGTGAACGGGCAGACAGTACTAACAGATGCTGGTCATAGGGGATGATCATTAAACATTAAAAGTAAGAAACTAATTACTTATCAGATATTCAGTTCTATTTCTCTGTGGTCAGGTTAACCAGCCCTTCTCAACTAATTCTATTTCCCTATAATTTTGCCAACAAAATGTTCGGATTCGGAAGGGTGGAGTGACCCAAACAAGTCCCCAAGGAGAAAACTATCTCTGTTCCATAATGCTCTTCTAAGACCTTGAAAAGATAAATACTAAATACTCCCCAACCCAGTTCCTGTGTCTGTCATTATCTAAACAAGATATAAATAGTGTACACCATCTTATGTAATCATGTAAGATGTTTATATGATACTAAGCATTTAAAAAACTTGACATCATTAACATAATTGACCTATGACAATTACACTTTTATAATTCTAAATTTCATAGAACAAGCTTTGAAAGATAATCTTTCATTTGGGTATCATATACTAAAGAAATGTATTATTCAATATGTAATATTAGTAAAAGACCAAATTACATGGGCCTTTTTTTGGCAAAAGAAAAATGATGAATACTTCTCCAATTTTCTAATGTTTCCAAAGCAAGTGTGAGACTACATAATTGAATGGCTCTGCTACTTTTTCTCAGCATGTATACTTATAATTGCAATTGGCTTTTCAAGGTAATGAGTCAGTATTTATTTTACTCTGAAATTATTTTTGAGGTCTTTATTGTGTCATAAAATTTTGTTTCCCACTATGTTTATAATAGTTGAAACATGATAGCTAATAGTAATTACAATCAAATATTCACCCCTTTTATCTTCTCTAAAAAATTATATCCATTTTTTGTTTAGATACTAGTTATTTTCTTTGAAGCTACTTTAGTTTTTCTCAAAGATTCTTTAGCTTTCTTAATCACCTGAAGTTGGTTAGTAGAACAAAAGTGACTGTGGCCTTCAGAAACAGTCATTCCCCCATGCTGTCCCAAAAGGTAAGATGACCTTTGTTATAGCAGAGCGGTATTCCACTGCGTAAATGCACCACAGCATTTTTGCCCCACTCATCTACTGATGGGCACTTGAGCTGTTTCGGATCTCGGCTGTTGTAAATAATGCTGTGATGAACAAAGGGGTGCATATATTTTTTCAAATCATTATGCTAAGTGAAACAAGCCAATCAGAGAAAGACAAGTACCATATTATTTCACTTATATGTCAAATCTCATGAATAAAATACACTAACAAACAAAATAGCAGCAGACTCATAGGTACTGAGAATAGCCTGACAGCTGTAAGAGGGGACAGGGGTTGAGGGCTGGTGATAAAGATGAAGGAATTAAGCAAAAAAAAAAAAATACTCATAGACACCGACAACAGTATGGTGATTACCAGAGGGAAAGAGGGTAGGGGGAGGTAGAAGAGGGTAGAGAGGGGATAAATGGTGATGGAAAGGGACTTGCCTTGGGGTGGTGAAACCACAATACAATGCACAGATGATGGACTATGGAATTGTACCCCTGAAACCTATATAATTTTATTAACCAATGTCACCCCAATTAAAAAGAAAACAATCAGCCTTCTGTAATGCAGCTACTCTAACAGGAAGCTTGAATGAGCAACATATGGTTTACTTCAGTGTATGCACATTCCACACAAATAATGAGTTTTAAAGGCTAAGCAATGCAGATGTGAGAAGGATACATTACTCATATTCCTTCAATTCCTTCCATTACCCTTTAGAAATAAATATCCCAAATTTACATTCAGAATTAAACCCTACAATTTCATGGAATTGAATGAATAAAAAAGTGCAATTCCTTTGAAAGCTGGCTATAAATAAACCTCAAAATATGCATGCAATGGTTTGAACAGAAGAATAGTGTATTTCTTGCTCACATAAAACAATAAATCAGAGTTCCTCATCAGTAGGGCATCTCTCCTACAACACCTCCCATGCCAGGCTGCCAGGCAGGGCAGTGCAAAGGGAAAGAACGTGACAAATCATGTGTGGGAGGTTTTGGGGGGCTAGCTTGGAAGAGGTGCACTTCCCTTCTGTTCACACAAGCCTGAATCATAACCTGGAACATCAGCCCTTTAGCTCTTCTTGTGGCTCAAATGTACCAGAGCTTGGACTGGAAACTATACCGTGAGCTCTCCTGGCTCACCACCTTGTCAACTGCAGATGGACTTCTCTGTCTCCATATTCACCTGAGTCAATTCCTTTTAATATGGCATAATTAATATAATATAATGTAACTTACAAATATCAAATCCCATTGGTTCTGTTTCTCTGGAGAACTCTGACTAATACAATCTCCATGAGGAAATGATATTTTCTCTAATAGAATCTTTCAAAATGTAGTTTGCTCGGTGTTATATAGAGTAGCTGTTGAAGCCAGACCAGCAGGAAGCCTGCAGTCACTCCACTCCAGCACACTGCCATCCGCACTGACCTCCCTTCCCTGCTCATTTGTTCTCCCTGAAATGGATGAATCCCCCTTCAATATGTTTTGCAAAATTCTGATCATGTGTGCTTTAGCCTCAATGATGTTTTCTAATCAGTTTATGATACATATTTATATTTAGCTTTCTCATTCTTAGCTCATCTCCTTGGCTATTTAGTTAAAAGTTAGATTCCACATATAAATGGGGTCATGTGGTATCTGTCTTTCACAGACTGGCTTATTTCTTTTAGCCTAATACTCTCCCGGCCTATCCATGTTGTCACAAAAGGTAAGAGGTTCTTCTTTTCTACCGCTCTATAGTATTCTATTGTCTAAATATATCACAGCTTTTTTTTACCCACTCACCTACTGGTGGACAGTTAGGCTGTTTCCAGATCATAATGAACTAATGAACGAAATAGAAACAGAAGCATAAATACACAGAAGAGACTTACAGTGGGCAGAGGGAGAGGGGAACTGGGTGAAAGATGGTGAAGGGATTAACCAAAGAACATCTCTGCATGACCCATGGACACAGACAACAATATGGAAATTGATGTAGGGAGAGGGGAGAGTGGGGCTAGGTGGAGGTGGGGAAAGAGTGAAAATCATAAATAATAAAAAATTTAAATTACTCATTAAAAATAAAATAAAAAATATTTGCTAGTATCTTTGTAAAAAAGTTGAGCCCTTTAAAGCACTGTTTTTACTCCTAAGCATAAAGCCATGGTTATGGTTATAAGTATCCCTCCATTTTCTTTCTCATTTAGAGAAAATATAAGTGATTTTTTCAGTTTTACTTCATAGTAAGTATTTTCTTCTATGGTTTTTACTACTCTAAGTTCTGCAATGACTTTTTTATATTTCTACCAATTTTTTGGTGGTAAAGAGTAAAGTTTTTATCCACTCTCCAAGAAAGGAAGGGTGTGGTGTGGAGAGATACTTCATCGGCCTCTACCAATTCTGTTTTACAAAGAAAACTATGTCTTGTAGTAGTTTGTTATTGCTGCACAGAAAATTTTCACAAACTCAATGACTTAAACAATATGTATCTATTATCTCACACTTTCTGTAGGTCCGAAGTCTAGGTGTCACACTTCAATTGGATTTTCTGATTCAGGGGCTCACCAGGCTGCAACCCAGGGCTCAGCCGGGACTGTGATCTTCTCTGAAGCCCTACTGGTGAAAGACCCATTTCTATCTTCCTTGTGGCTGCACAGTTCTGACTCCTCATTTACTTGCTGGTTTTCAGATGGGGCTCTCTCAGGTCCTTGCTGCATGACCTTGTCCATAGGCCCTTGCACAACATGTCAGCAGACTTCTACAAAGCCAGCCACCAAGAGCTATCTCTCTAGTGCATGCCAGCAATACAAATATTAATAGGTAATAGATAGAATGATTGATAGAGAGACAGATAAGACCTTGTGTGTACATATATAGTGCATATGCTGTATATATTTATCTGGTAACATAATTACAGCAGTAATATTCCATGATCTTTGGCATGTTCCAGTGGTTAGAAACAAGTCACAGATTCTGCCTACATTCAGGGAGAGGGGATTCACTGGGGATCACCTTACGGTGATGCTCTAACTTCTATGTAATGCTTCTTCTGAACAAAGTATATCTTAATTTTGTTTTATTTATAGGTACAACTATTAATGGTGATAATGTCATATTTCACATTAGTAGATGAGAAGATGTAGACATAACTATTGTTTGATGTGGTATTCTGAGCCAAAGTGATCCATATAAATCTAGTTATGTCTTGAAATTTTTCATCCTAAAAATGAATTAATAAATCAATATTTGAAAGGTGAAGTATTTTTATTCTCATTATTATATAAGGACAAGAAGCAAGTCACACTGAGATAAGCATGTGCTATTTTTCTTGCTCTTTCCCACTGAGTAAACCATCTATTTTGAAAAGAAAAAGGTATATCTGACTTCATTATAAAGTTTGATAAATATACATTAAGTGCCTACTATGTGCCAAATACCATGCTAAGGAAAATGACATCATTCATCCTTTTTTCTTGAAGAGTTTTCATTCAGGGAAAAATATTTAATATTTATATAACAAGTACAAATTAAAGTAAACACAAGTTGTTAGGAGTACATGGATAGGAGAAACCTAGCTGAATTCTAAATGGAAGGTACAGTCGGCTAACTAATGGCCCCCAAAGTTATCAAGTGCTAATTAACCTCTGGAACCTATGTTAACTAATACGGGGAAAACGTATTTGCAGATGGAATTAAATTAAAAATCTTCAGACAGGGAGATCACCCTAGATTTCTGGGTTGAGCCTTAAATACAATACAATCACGTGTCCTGATAAGACAGAGGGAGATTTGACACAGAAGAAGACAAGAAGATAGTGCAGTCACAGCGGCAAAAGTGGGAGTGCTGTGGCCACAACACAAGGAATGTTGGCAGCCTCCAGAAACTAGAAGAAGCAAACAATGGATTCTTTCTTAGTGACTTTAAGGGAGCAGGTATTACAGACAGAGAGAATAGCTTAAGCATAGTCTTGAAGGTAGGAAGCAGATGGTGGGTGCTGAGCGCTGAAACACCTCTGTGTTAGAGTTGTGAGCAAAGAAGGGGTAATGGTGAGAATAGGGGCTCATTTACAAGACGAAATGACAGTGGCCTTCTATAGTGTGCTAAGAACATTAATTATCCTGTAGGACATTAGAAGTTATCAAGAATTTTTAAGAGTGCAATGCTTTATTATTAAATACTCCATTCTTGAAAGTAGAGTAATCCCACACTATCCTTGGTTTTGCTTTCAATAGATTCAGTTACCAGTTGTCAACCATGATCTGAAAATACATGAAATATTCCAGAAATAAACAATTCATAAGCTTACATTGTACATCATCCTGAGTAGTGTGATGAGATCTCTTCCCAACACACTCCCTCCTGCCCAGGATGTGAATCATCCCTTCATCCAGCATGTCCACACTGCATACACTCTCTGCCCATTAGTCAGTTGGTGGCCTTCTCAGTTACCTGATCCACTCTCATGGTACCACAGTGCCTGTGTTCAAGTCATCCTTGTTTTACTTAATAATGGCCCTGAAGTGCAAAAGTAGTGATGCTGGCAATTTGGATAAGCCAAAGAGAAACCTTTACTCTTTCTCATAGGTGTGTATGTATAGGTCAAAACCATATAATGTATAGTGTTTGGTAGTATCTGTAGTTTCAGGCATCCACTGGGGTCCAGGAACATATCCCACAAGGAGGAAACTACTGTAATATAGACCATGGTTTGGATGTAGAACAATAGTGGAGGTAAGGGAAGCTGAAGAAGTAGAAGAAAGGATACCTGTTAGAAAGCTTTCTTTCACTCCTGAAGGGTCCGAATGAGAGTGAGGAAAACTTGTTTTGAGAAATACTTAGCCAGTAAAAATCATAAAAGCAGCAAGATTTGGTGATTACTTATCTGAGGAGGTGGTATGACAAAGACAGAATAAATCCTAAGTGAGTACTATACCAAGTTCTTACATGATTTGGTTGATAGTGCTGTAGTTAACTGGGGTTTTGTTGTTTAATTTCTCTACAAGAAGCAGTTTGAAGGATCTGTTGGGGTTGATAATGGAATCTGTCCAGTAGTGACTTGTCTCTATGAGCCTAATTCTACTGAGAAAAATAGTGGAGCTGATGAAACATGTATTAATAGTTCATCTTATTAATAACAGCGCTAAGTTTATGACATATTGTAAATTGATATTTGAAAGATTTTCTGAAAAATAATCCACTTTGATCTCTGGAGAAGAGGAAAAGCTGTTTACATAAATTTTCCACATTTTTTTTAGATGGCTTCTTAAGCCAAAGTGCCTTAGATATTTTGGAAATTCTACAAAAAACATATTAAATAAAATATTTGTGCTTATTTTAACAATGCCATAAATAAGCATCATAGGTCATATTTTTTCCAGTTTATGAGCACACATATTGTGGCTCAAAGGAGATTTTACATATGCAGCCCAGAGAAATTCCCTCAGCAAGAAGTTGTAATTTTAGCTATAGTTTCATTAATATGTAACTCCAATGTGCTTTCTACTCCACCATTCTGTCTCTGGGCTTTCTCTAAAGTAAATGATTTTTTTTCTTACCATTGAAGCTGATTATTTTTATCACTTTCTAGTGTTATGTAACATAACCAAAAATGTTACAGAAATCAATTTCTAAAACAAATTATAGTCCTATAATAAATAGCATAGATCTTAACACACAGTAGATATTCCAATATTCAATTATTGATTGTTGGCTGACAATTTTGAGTGCCCACAATCAAATCAAGGTTCATTACTGAATTTTTGTTTTAATAGATGCTAAGATATATATATATATATAAAATCAAATTATTGTTATAACCT
Organism: Trachops cirrhosus; assembly: GCA_028533065.1. Classification (NCBI taxonomy): domain Eukaryota; kingdom Metazoa; phylum Chordata; class Mammalia; order Chiroptera; family Phyllostomidae; genus Trachops; species Trachops cirrhosus. The sequence goes on from CM052539.1 coordinate 25,830,259, forward strand.
CTATTAGAGAAATACTGTGTCTCTGATAGACTTGTTATTTATTTAACCAAGCAAAGAACTGTGTTGTCACTATAATAATTAAAGTCTTCCCAAAGGAACTCCAGCTGAGAATAGAAACCTTCCCATGAGAATCTGAAGCAGAATTTCCTTTTGCAAATCTATATAACCTAATGATCCTCATTCTTAGACTTGTTTCCCTTATTCTATGATGACAATATTTAGCTATGCTTTTCTATACCAGTTGCAAAGGCATCTGTATTTGGTTGTAGAAAGCTATGAAAATACATTCACAAAAGTATATTTGACCAAAGAACAATGTTGACAATTCTCTTCCACAAGAAAGAATGATTTTTCCACATTACCAATGCTTTGGTTGATTTTATGGACACATTTTTAAAAACAATTTCCACCGGTAGCCTGATTCCTAAGAGCCTGGATTTGTTCCCAGTATTCCCTGGCCTCTGGGATTTAAAACTGTAATAGTGACCATTAGAGGAGTTAGAGTTAAGCTGAGTTCTCTACTGGATATTAAGCCTGGCAGGTCAGCTGCTCCTCGGGGACTTCTCTCAGGGGCTGGATTCCACATGCCACCTCCAGCCCAGTCAGGCACATTCTTCTTCATAGCGATCATAAACACCAAGTGAGCTTTAATACTTCCATCAAGTCTTGCTGAATTTGAACAGAATTAATATACAGAAACAAAAGGTATTCAAAGATGTTCAGGACAACCATAGATGGCAACAATTCTTGGAATGATCAGTGATAATAAAAACAAATAAACAATTCTGAGAAATATTTGTGAAAATTCATTGATACAATCAGAATGAGTTAAGGATAATGAAAAGTTTCCAGCTCTATAATAGTGATATACTAACTGCCTTATTAACAGAATGAAGAAATGGAGAAGGAAAGATAACTTGGGTTTCAAGATCTATTTTGAAATAAATCATTTTTTTTTTTAAATTTTATTGTTGTTCAATTACAGTTGTCCCCATTTCCCCCCATTACTCTCCCCTGCCCTACCCCCTCCACCTCCCACATTCAATCCTCCCCCCACCCCATCGTCTTTGTCCATGGGTCCTTTATACATGTTCCTTGACTTGACCCTTCCCCTTCTTCCCCCCGTTACCCATTATCCCCCTCCCCCTTCCTCTCTGGTTACTGCAGTAAGTTAATTATTAAAATAGCTATTAAACTTATTAAAAATATATTACCTAGAATCTCAGTGATATTGCCCATTTT
>CM052539.1:25832000-25896838 GCA_028533065.1 Trachops cirrhosus
CCATCGTCTTTGTCCATGGGTCCTTTATACATGTTCCTTGACTTGACCCTTCCCCTTCTTCCCCCCGTTACCCATTATCCCCCTCCCCCTTCCTCTCTGGTTACTGCAGTAAGTTAATTATTAAAATAGCTATTAAACTTATTAAAAATATATTACCTAGAATCTCAGTGATATTGCCCATTTTTAGAAAAGAAAAGAAAAGAAAAGAAAAAAGCATCTGGAATGAACATGAGCTAGTCTCTCAGGAAACATGAACTATGTTTCATTTTTTAAGATTTTTTTTTAAATGTTGTGATATAACAATTTCACTTACAGTGTCCATGCAACCCTTAGTTTTGACCTCTTAATGTTCTTTCCCACAGGATAGATTCTGGTAAAATAGTTTTCTCCTGAGGGCAGGCCTTGGTGAGAACAGAGTGCTCTGGCCCATTTTGAAACCACTCCTATTCCCCTCCCCTTGCCTGAAGTACAAGGGGATTTTTCTCTGATGTTCACTGTAAGTATCTGGTAGAGTTCCTGGAAGTAAAAGCCACAAAAGTTAGGGGCCTCTCTTGTCTGAGTCTCCCTGGAGACTTTAACTCTCAGAGTGTCCACAGAGAACCCCCAGCAATTTGTCAATCACAGCTCAGGTTTTCCTTCTCCAGGACCGGTTTCAGCAGAGGCTACTGTTCAGGTGAGTCATGATGGTCTGTACTTGCCCATCTGCCTCTCCAGTTTTGGTGCAGTGGTTTGCCTTGTAACCTCATTTTTCTGAAAGATCTCACAGGGGTTGATTTTTCAGTTTGCAGCTTGTTTGGGAAGGAGTGGTGACTTCTAAGCTCGTTACATAGCAATCCCTCATGTTTCATTTCTAGGAGGAGAAGAAAACTGGTAACAAATCAAGCTGGTTAAAATCAATAGAGAAATTATTATTATAATTCTGTTACAGATGGGAAACAAAGGGATTAATTATACAGCAGTAGGCAGATTTGTACTTTAAACAATCTATAGCATTAACGTTACACTTTAGAGTTTCCTAGCAAAGTGAAAGGGCACTTATGGAATTTCCAGCTTTTAACAAACTGGAATGGACATATTTCAGATAGTTGTCATCTTAGAAGCCATTCATCAAAAACTTAAATACATTCAGGTATTAGGCAGGCAACATAAACACGTGAAATGGTGTGAAATGGACAGAGATAAAACAAAAGGGAATTCTGCACACGATGACTAATGAAGAGTTCGTGCTCACTCCATTTAGAGGGGTTCAAGCAAAGAACAAAAGACGAGCTAACATTCTCTAGCTGGACTTTTGACCAAAATCAATTTTTTAAGGCCTTCTTATAAGTGATTAAATTATAACATTTTGGATGAATGATAAATGTGTTAACATGATATAATTTAAGGCACAATTTAATTGCATTTTCATTCTGAATGCACTCAAACATAAGAAATCAAGATTTATGTCCTGAAACTACTCTGGTTGAAATCCAAGACTGAAATATCTCACAGTGAAAACCAAGAAGAAAACGAATACATTACCAAAAATAAACTTGAAAATAAATTATAAGATGAACTAAAAATAAAACATGGGAACAAAACAAATGTACTGAAAAATATCTGATCACAAAGTTGTAGCACTTTTTAAAAAATTTGTTACTAAAAATATAATATGAACTTTTGTAAACCCTATAATATTTAAACCTCACAATAATGGTATCAATAATATAGTTCTTTCTCCAAGTTCTCAAAATTATATGCTATTATGAGGTTTTACAGTCCAAGAGACTTATATTACATTTAGCTTCATAATACAAATATTCACCGTTGCTTCTTGAATTTCAAACCTTTCTTATAAAATAATTCACTTTTCTTGAAATTAATTCTTTGTAAGTTTCTTCAGTGCCAGTATATTTAAAATAAACACTATGCTTATTTTGCCTAATTTTTTATTTATCTCTTGCTCTTGAGAGACAATTTCTTTTGATATATATTGTGTGGTATGTATTTAATCTTTGCCCTCTGAAATGATTACACCATTTTATTCCTCATTCTGTTGTTGCTATAGTTACAGTTACAATGTCTATTTTCTCTCTAGCTTTTTTCCCTGTAGGATCTTTATCTCTGTATTTGATATTTTTTAGTTTCACAATAATGTGTTTATGTGTGGATTTTAACTTATTTTGTTTGGTAATTTTGTAGTTTTCTTCAATTATATAAAGTCCTCAGCTAATATCTATTTAATTACAGCCTCTCACCATTTTATTTTATTCTTCTGGAACTCAACTGATTATAACACTTTCTTTAGATATGCTATGGTATTTGACCTCTGTTTCATATAGTTGGTCTCTTCATCTTTTCAGAGCATGGAACATTTGTGTATTTCCCTCTGGTCTATATTCTAGCTCACTAATTTTCTTTTCAGCTGGGTTTTAACCAGTCAATTGAAATAAATGCAATATTAAAATTGGACCCTTAAGAGATGTTAATAAATGTACTATGTATTGTGTTCAGGAAGATCCACAAGAGCAGTTACCCTATTTAAACCTGAAGGTATAAGAAAAGGGAAGAATCATAACAAGCTGAAGAGAAGCTGCTTGGACAACATGACCTAACAAGATTTCTGATTTTTTAAGAGAAATATAGCCAACCCCAAGTTACCCGTCTAATTTTCTACAATGGGTCCCATTGGAGTCACTCATCCAGAAACCAAAGACCAAGGAAGCAAGCCAATACAGTTCATCCTAATAGACATCTCAGGACACAAAGCAAAACAGGAGAAACTGGAGGGGCAAAGAGAAAACATCTGCTACGATGAGACAATGCTACAATCATCTTGGTCAATATAACACTTACCATTAAAACCCTATATATGATTACTATTTAAATTGCTCCTTTCAAAGGAATAAAAAAGAGGAAGAAGAAAGTGCTGATGTCGTACTATATGTCAGGGGGAAGTTCTTCAGAAATACTTTTAATCATTCAACACAGAGATCAGATTTTGTTCTAAGTGATTCACTCACCATTGAAGGCAAAACATTTATCAAAGGACTGGAAATACAGGAGATATTAGATTTATTCATTGTCTTTCAATTTTGGAATTAATGTGGCAAACTTTGCTTTTCCAAAAAAGTAAAGTTCTAATACTCACCTGTTTCACCTTTATTTTATTCATATCTGCAGTTACCATTATTATCATGGTTATATTCATCAAATACATTGCTATCAAAATCATTGTGTGACTGAATTTAAAGCTAAGGGAAATTATTTAAGTACTTTTTCATGTAAGATAACCTAGAATAATGTCAGATAAAACTTAGGATAATTAATTTTATTCTCTGATTTATATTCCAGTTTGTGGCAATACATCAGTTTAGAAGTGTAATCCTTAAATAGTCTCAGTGCAGCTCCATAAAGCCTAAAATCTGGACTCATGAAACTAATTGCTCTTCCCTTGATCATTTGAAACTCTGATTCAGATAAACAATTTAAATCTATCTGTAAAAAGATAATTATACCAATTAGATTCAGTTGATAGAGCTCTTAAAAAATTAGAGCACAGAAAATTAGTCTTTATATGTTGTGATTCAAATCTTTGTAATTCACAACTATAGTAAATTTTTCATGTAAAATGACCTTCAGAATAATTTAGTTTAATTTGAAAGATCCTTATGGATATTAAAAGAACATTTTGAGTTTAGCCTTAGGTGTGCATCCTATATGTTTTTATAATTTTTAGAGTTTAATTTATATTAACTTGAGCAATTTAACTTCATTCTTGCAAGAATAGTGAACTAAAATCTGAAGTTTTTAATAGGAAGCTATCTTTTTAATTCCTCATCCAGCTTAGTGAGAGAGTCCAAGAACCTAGGAAAATTCCAGAATACATTGTTTCAAAGACTCATTTCAAATACATCTTATTCTTATTCACATCTGTCCTTTCTTTGTCTATTTCATATCCAACCTCTTCCTGTTTTCAACATTGTGCTTACTTTTTAAATACATTTCTGCTGCTGGTCTTGTATACATCTTTTCTGACCCAATTTTTACCTTCTTTCTCATAGTTTGTCTCTTTTCAAAGTTTTTTTGCTGTTTAGACTAAATTCCTCATTTAGCTAATATGTATTTTAAAGGAGGCTCTTTGTGGAATTTCTCAGTTTGATATTATTAATTTATATTGCTTTAATTCCAGACCATTTATTTCTTCTGTTAATGTCTTGAAATTTCTTGTTTCATGAAGTCAGCATGTTTCATAGCTGTTGTATCATTCTCTCCAAATTACTTCTATTATTGTTCTTTAACATTATAATGTCCTTTGAATTTTACATTTTTTGTGTCATTTTAATTTGAAACTCTTATTTTTTAACTAAAAGCTACTATTTAAAACAAATGATCATTGACTATGTGTATGAATAGTTAATATAAATACAAAGAATTGTAGATTAAGTTAATTTAAAAATATTTATAAGTGTATAAAAGCTTTTATTCATGAATAAGCATTGCAATTCACCACCATAGGCACAGGATGTCAACCAACAATTTGGTTTGGATGTCCAGACTGACAGCACACATCAATACTGTAGGTTCTGAAAGGCTTCTCACTCACATGACAAGGCCTCCTGGGAAGAGCAGTGCAGGCTCACCAGCAGAAACAAAATGGCTCAGGGGAGCAAGGACGGGAAACTATCCTGATTTTTATTATGATGAGATGGCGGGGCAGGCGGAGCAGATCTGTGCACATGGCCAGGGCTTGGGGTGTTTAAACTTCAGGCTGAAATCAAATATGAGGACACTCGGCTTTCTTATCAGCCTCCCAGATAGGAGGTAGAAGGGGATGGGGTGTGGCGTGATGTGAAAGCTGTTAGACATCAAACATGAAAAACCAAGTCAGAAACTTATAATAATAAACAAGCATTTTTATCTTAAATGTTAAGGTGCACTGGTAAAACATAAGGAAAAAATAATTTTGATTAATTTTAAAAATATACATCATATATTTTCCAATAATAATTCCTTTATTAATTGAAATTTTTCACCATTCTCTTTTACATGTTGCAATCTTTATCACAGTTCAAGACATTTCTCATGGTTGAAAAGTTTATAATTTAAAACAGTCTAAAGTATGTGCAAATATTTTATATTAGTTTAAATAATAAAATTTATATTTGATTATTTTAAACTACTTTAAACAAATATATTTTCTGTCTCTTGGAAAACACTATCCTTTTAACTAACCTCATTTAGAAATTTCCCATTTGTACTAAAGCAAAATAGCTACAAATCCACAAAGACGATTCTATAATTCATGAGACTTTATTATAATTAAAAAATAAGTTATGTTATACGACTTGACTTTCTAATATTGACTCTTATCTTCTGACTTGAAGAAACACTTACTGTATGAGCAGAAGTTTATCCTGAAACCTCAGCATCACCCCCACAGTGAGAGAACAGAGGTTGAAAGTTCCGAACCTACTCGTGACTTGGCTGTTTCTACTTTTAGAACAGGACTGACCTTTCTCAGGCTCAAGTTTTGAAGAAAACATTCACATAACTTTTGGGACTTTAAAAATTAGGAACTTTCACCCTTGAGATTGATATGATTGATGTCCTCACATTTCTTATTTTATAGACATGGTGAATGGCTTTAATGAAAATAGATGTTATTTTGACAGTTCGCTGGTAAAAACTCTAAAGAATTTTCTAACAATAGCACAAAATATCTATTATAGGAATATGAGATTAGTTAATCAAATCCTGGCTTCCTAGGTATCATCATTTCTATTTTATATTCATTTTTTGTATGTGGGTCTTCTTTACATAATATTATTGAAAGTGTAAAATGTGTATGAAAGAATAGTAATATATATGAATTATCATCAGTTAAAAGTTATTATTGTGAAGCTAGAATATACATTTCTTCTCTTAAAAAAAGAGCAAGAATATGTCTACTGTTGAAATTTGAGTATTCATTAAATCCATCTTAAGAGTTGCTTTGTCTTTTATATCTACCCTGGTCCATCCAAATATATTTCATTGCTCTTCTGTTTAAAAATTTGAACAACAAAAACAAGCTCATAGATATGAAAAACAGGTTGGAGGTTGCCAGAGGTATGGGTGGGGATTAGGTGAAGTGAGTTAAGGAGTGCAAAGGTACAAACTTTCAGGTACAAAATAAGTCAGTCATGGGAATGTGGTATATAGCATGGTGACTTCGGTTAATAATACTGTATTCCATTTTTTAAAATCACTAAGAGTTGACCCTAAAAGTACCTAGCACAAGAGAAAATATAAGTTTTGTAACTACATATGAAGACAAATGTTAACTAGACTTGCTATAGTGATTATTTCTCAATACATATGGATATCACATCATTATTTTGCACAACAGACACTAACATCATGTCGTATGTCAATTATACCTCACAAAAAGATTTCAGTGTTGATTGATCCTTCAATTACAGCAGCATTTAGTCACATTCTGCCTTGATTAGTACTTTCAGTTACTTAACTCTACTGAAGGCTTTACTTCAAAAGTTTAGTCTTGGATTAATATGATTCAAAGAAATATACATTAAAATGAAATTACAATCTTTACAAGATGAAAACATAGATGAGAAAGTAATTTGGGGGGAAGTACATACATAGATCTCTGAGGCTGAGCACAGTGTTTGAGGGTATTTGTCTTCTACAACATGTTGATCAGAAAACACCCATGAGATGAAACTCTATAATTAAGATGATCGTTGACCCATCCTGTGAAATTCTGTGATGTGCCATCCTATGTACACACAAAGGGTCCACAGCAGCAAGGAATAAGGCATATGTGGCCTCTGAATACCCTTAACCAAGGCAGATCTTCCAGCTACCACTGTTAAGGACTCAGTTGACAGCAGCAAAAACAAATTCTAAGTTTTCGATCTGGCATGATTTCCTGCCAGTATCAGTGATGGTGGCAGGTTGCAGCTACTATCCCCTTGCATTCTAGAAGTGAACATGATTTATCTTCATAGAAATAGATTAATGTATAGCTTTGCTTTTCCTGTCTGAAACATTTCTGTCAGCACCTCCATCCATGCTTTATCTATCCATTTGGCAAACCACAAATGATCAGGGAATGCACTTCATGGCAAAGGAATGGTAGAATAACTGTTGGAGATTCACTTACAACCTGGTCTGGGACACACAAACTGCACATTTGGGATGCTATCCTACAAGATGTGGTAAATTCTTCCAAGCAGAGGCCATCGACTCTAAAGCCATCTACCCCAGTAACAAAGGAACAGAAAAGAAAATGGACCCCTCTCATGGACAGCAAATAAACCATTTCCCCACATCTGTAAACTTGATCAGTTGGTTGAGGATTTAATTCTTAGGAGAAAAAGGTTTCCACTAGGACACAGTAATGGTGCTATTAAACTGGAAGCTGAATCAGCCCCCAGCCATCTGGGCTCCCTATGCAGGTTCAGGCTGGCAAATGAGGAGACCATTGTATGGATTTGATTCTAAGTCCTCAGGGGAAACGGAGCCACTGTTACTCAGTGAGGATAAGGAAAATATATTTGAAAACCAGAAGTTACCACTGATGTACTGCTTGATAGTCCTTTTATAAACACAATAGTACATTGGAAATTTTAAAATGCCAACTTGATTGGAGACATGATCTCTAAGAAGCCAATCTACGTAAATATGCAAGTTTCTATCACCTCATATAGCTGAGATACTGATAGCAAGTAATCCTCAATTACAAACACTAAGTACAATTATTTCGTTTTTACTCATTGCAACCTCAATTGGCCCCAAAATGATAATTTATTATCAATTATTTAAATTCAGTCTTCTGCACATGTTTTAGTGGTGATAAAATATTTTGCCAACAGAGTCTCACATATATAATTACTTATAGATCCATCTAATTATTTGTGAATTATTTTACCTTTGACTCTAATTCATTTGAAATTTAATATAGTTAAATATATATATGTGTTTTGCAACAATACTTAGTTAATAATCCTAGTAACTGTTGCTCAATTATTTTAAATGTATTTTAACTACTATACACAATGAATGATTCCTTGAATGGTTTAAAACATAACTTTAATAATTATCAACTTATTTTGTATGTGAAAAAACAAATGCATATTATTTCAACTGTTGGTGACAGAATTTCTTTTACTATGGAATTCTTTTTGAGGAGGAACATTCTGATGATTGCTTAGGGGTAGAAGATTATTCATTGAAAGCACAGGGCAAGGTGTGTATGCTCTAAAGCAATGATTTTCAGCTGCACACTGATGTGCCACAATAATTTTTAAAACATGCAATTTCTGTCTACATAGTCAAGGGCACTGACCTCTTTTCCTTAGATTGTCAAATAAAAAATCACAATAGCCAAAACAAGAATAGCCATCAGGTGTGAATACCATGTCTTGAACCATAAATACATAGGTCATATAATAAAGTTGCATTGTATTGATCACATCACATAATAAGGTTGCATCTGATTGGTTAATTCTTGGTACCAGAAATCCTTATATACAAGTACAGAGCAAGTAGGATAGGTAGTTACTATATTATTTTTTGTAAATCAATAAAAATAATACCCATTGTTGTCAGATTGGAAAAAAATATTTATTTTTGGTGTGCCACAGATTTTTAGTAGTTTATATGTGTGATGCAATGAAAAAAAAGTTGAAAATAGCTGCCAAAAGAAGAGAAAGAAGAAGGAGGAGGAGGGGGGAAGAGAAAGAGGAGGAGGTGAAGAGGAAGGGAGAAGGGAAGGAGAAAAAGAAAGAATTCCTAAAGAGGAGAGCAGTAAAAAAGAAGGGGAGAGAAAATATCAAGTAACAGAGCAAGTTCCAAGTGAAATATTACAATAGTTTGCCTGGTGGCTAAATGACTTTTAAGAATGGAGATTTTTTTTCATCTTTATATTCAGCAAATACTTAGTGGATGCTTATGGCAAAGCTAAAATCAAGGGAATAAATAACAAAATTGACACCAATATTTAGAGAATAAAATGCTAAATAAGTTAATGACAGAATGTGTTTGCTATGAAAAGTGGGTGGAGTGCCTAGTTAAGAAAGGCATTCTAAAATATTCTCATTGCTCTCACATAAAATACTGTTGTTCTCAAACTTGCATAATCTGTAAATTCTAATATTTAAACCAATGAGGATGAGTTGCCTCGACCTGCCAATATGAAGTATGCAAAAAAGCAGTCTGAGTCGGAAGTGATCATGGGACATAAGCCCCTAGAACTGAAGGAACAGTGACAGACTCACAACAAGACAGCGGTAAAAAGAGAATGGCCTCAGTTGGCATAGAACATTATATATTCTATCTCATTTTTTATTTATTCTTATACCACCGTCACACTTTACCCACTTCAGTAGCATTTGATTTATTGGTAATAGCTCTCCAGTCACTTGACTTCTTTTGAAACATTTTTTTCTTATTTTTCATATTAACTTTAAATAAATTGTCATATGTTTAAAATCTCCTTTGATTTGATTATAATGTTCATTGTAAATGTGGTCTGAAAAGCTAAGGGTGAAGGTTGTACTTGGTGTGGTTATAGGTAATACAAAATGGTAAATGAAATTTGAATTCTGTTGTTGAGGATTGGTGTTATTAACTAAACTGATGTTTTTGTGTGTGGGAACCATGCTAAGAAAGAACAGACCGCCTGTGCATGTGTGTGTGTGTTTGGACAAATTTATCATATTTCAATATTTGAGTAATTCCTTACACTAAACATATCAATTACTTAACTTGATATTTTTAGAAAGTATCTTACAAAAAAGTTGAATATGTTTATTCTAGACAGTGTGTAATGTGCTTTTGTTTTCTGAATGGTATAGTTTGCTTTCAGATTTCCCAACTGATAATTTATGATATATGTGAAGGGTGACATTTTTGTCAGTGTACTGAACACTCTTAAGAGAATTTTTGTTGGAATTTTTGTTGGGTTTCTTATGTTTCTGATAAATACAATTATAACATCTGGAATTAACTTTGTTCTTTCACTTTTACAATAATAATAATTCATTAATTAGATAATTCTTAAAACTTTAGAAATGTATAATATTTCCTATCTTACTGCATTAAATAGTATTTCCAGAACTATATCTTTATGGTTCTAAATTAAAATGTAAAATTTACCATTTTATAATTGATTGAGTAATTTGGTATTAGTTTCTCATTCTGGTAAGAAAAACTTACTGCATTATTTATAAATAATACCATAAAGTTAGATAATAAACTGTATCAAATGTAGATACCTTTATCCTTGACTCATTGATATAATTATTTTTATAGATTTCCTAATATTACTTCATGGGAAAACTGTCCCACCACTCAGGAGAAAGAGTTGCAAGTTAATCCAAGATGCTTCTTTCTATTTCATAGATTTTGTTCCAAATCAGTCAGAAATGTTTCAACATGCATTTGATATGCTTCCCCAATTTATAACCCTGATTCAGGATTTTCTTAGTACATCCTTTCAGTTTTCAGAGTGGAGAAATAGAAGTAAGAAAATTCTGTATCTTAAGTCAAGTCAATTTTCCAGACAGAATCTGAACTTCAATACTCTTTTCATAAGACACTTACATCAGAGATGTGAAAAAATAATGTTATAAAAATTAAAATTAAAAAATGGTCATATACTTATTGCCATAATTTATTGAAATTAATCAAAATGATTAGAATTTAGAAAAACTAGAATCTAGACATTTTGGGGGGGTTCAGTCTTCCAAGTCATGGTCATGGACATGTCTACACTGTCAATACATTTCCCATTACATTTTATGGCAGCAACTAAAATACTTTTATAATCATTATAGGAAGAGGAAGTATAAACTGTTCTTTTAGACATTTTAAAAATTTTTACATATTATGTCACCACTTCTTTAACTGTTTCATATATACAGGAAAATGAAACTATTCAGTGACTATCAAAAAGAATAAATGCTTCTGTGGCTGTGTGTTTTCTAAGAGCGATTATATTTTAAAGATAATGAACACTACTATAAATATTTGTTTTCTGTATACTTCCTTACATTCCTCATCTATAGGTTATTCTGAGCTTGTTATGTGAAATTTTGGCTTCTTTTAAGAAATTCCCTAATGGTAACTACACTAACCTAATAAGAATTCTATTTTAACTACAAACAGAACTAAATTAATATAGACTTAGTTATAAGGAGAACTTAATAACTTTTACCATCTGTTTGTTTAATCATCCTTAGCTTCCTAAGCATTGAGCTAATAATTATTCTTCATTATTCTTGCATTTACATATATTTTGTGGGACTTTGAAAACAATAAATACATAATTCAGAGGGTCACAAGACAGTATTAAAATATAATGTTTTAAATGTTGCCATTAAAATTCTATTTAAATCTTAGAGTTGCTTACATTCATAAAATGACTTCATAAACATAAAATGTTTAGCAGATGGCTCAATACATAGTAAATGCTCAATAAATGTAGCAATTATAAATAACTTAAAATGAAAAATAATACTCTATTGTCCCTGGATATGTGTTTATAATCAGCTACAGTTTTCCATTGTGTTGTTGCCCTAATAAAGTTTGAAAGTATTTAAATGTAAAATATCTTATTAGAAGATGTAGAGTCAACAGATGTTAAAAGTCATTAAATAGTTAATGCAGTAAATCACGTTGTCCTTAATCATACTGATAAGCTATGTGGTTTGATTGATTATTCTTTTCTCTTTATTGGCTTTAAAATCATTTATCCAACTAGGGTAATATTATTTATCCATTCATTCATCCAAAATTTATTGAGTGATCCCAATACGACAGTGTTCAGTCTGAAGGATATGAGACTGTATCTGAACTTGCTTTTTCTTAACTATGAGTGTCCATCCAAACAACCTGATTTTCTTTTGCCATTTGTCTATGCCTCCCTCTTCATTTTTTTCTCTTTCTTTCTCACCCTTATTCCTCTAAACCTTTCAGGATATAATCTATAAACTCTGAATTTGGCCAGAGTGCTTGAACTATAAATTAGGATCATATATATGATAAATTAAATGATGTAGAAATTATTCTGATTAAAAGTCTTAACAGATGAACAGTTTATTACAATCCAGTGCAAATCCTTCTCACTTTCTTTTTCTCTTCCTCCACCTACATATGGGCCATGCAAATTTACCGTTTTTCTTGTTCATTCTATCCATCTTGTATGTATGTTGTTCATTAAAAAAATCTGATAGACACAGACAACAGTATGGTGATTACCAGAGGTTAAGGAGGGGCTTCATGTAGTAAAGGGTGAAGGGCATATAAATGGTGATGGAAGAGACTTGACTTGCAGTGGTGAACACACAATGCAATATACAGGTGATGTATTACAGAATTATAACCTGAAACCTATATCATTTTATTAACCAATTAATTTTTTTAAAGACCAGAAAAAGTTACATTTATACTCAGTATTGTTCACACACAAAAAGGATTTTATCACTTCGATAAAAGCAAGCTACTTGACGCCCAGCTGGTTTTCAGTGTAATTGCTTTTGTGATGTGTCCCAGACACATTACACCACCCACAGCACTGCTGAGTTTTTCACAGAAGTAAAGCATTCTCAGGTGAACTTGTTCTACAACATGTACGTGGAAAGAGACTCAGCTCATTTAGAGATGTGTCTAACATCAAACTTCATTGAAAATGTGCCTGGAATCAGTAGGTACTTTGAAATAGGTATCTTATATCCCTGATTTATTTTTATATATATTTGTAAGCCATAGTTTTGTTTATGACTGTTGACATTTTAAATGTTTACCACACTAAATGGTATACCTTTACTTTAGTGGTTTCCTTTTATTTTCAATTCCCATGTGCTAATTAAAATTTGTAGTGAAAAAAAGTGTAACTAAGCTGCACTTTTTGTTTGGTTTGCAGGCTTATTGTATTATTTTTAATATATGCCACATCACTTCGACACCATGAACCTCCATTTCTGGAAATTAACTGGTTGGTTTTAATTCCACATCCCTGCACCATTTTCAAGAGGTCAGATTTTGTCATCATGCTTTAGATTACATTTGTCAAAAAATTTCAAATTTATTGTCATTCGTTAAATGTTAGCATAGATTTTTTTCCTCTTCAAAAACATTTGTTTTTAAAATTATAGGTGATGTACAAGAGTATGTTAGTTTTAGGTGTACAACATAACAATTCAATGTTTATATATACATACTTATATATATGTGTTAAAAAATGATCAGTATGGTAAGTCTAGTAACCGTATGTCACCATACACAGTTATTATGATGCTATTTACTACAGTCCCTACGTTGTACATATATCTCTGTGATTTATTGTGAAACTGAAAATTTGTACTGCTTGATCCCCTCCACCATCTCTACCTAACCCTAACCCCCTCACCTCTACCTGGCAGCCAGCAATTTCTTCTATGTATCTACAACTCCATTTCTGTTTTGTTTTTCCTTTAGTTTGGGGGTTTTTTTAGATTCCACATATAAGTCAAATAATATGATGTTTGTCTTTCTTTATCTGTCTGATATTTCACTCAAAATATGCTCTAAGACCATCCATGTTGTCATAAATGGCAAGATATTATTTTTATGGTTAACCAGTGTGTATACATACACACATATACACACATATATGTATACTTATGCAAAGGCAACAAGTATGTGTGTGTATGTATACATATACACACACGAGTATGTGTGTGTGATCTGTCTAGAAAGTATATAGCCATGTAATATGAAAAATAGAGATATTTATTGAAAAAGACACCAGATACAAGAAACATCATACATAGGAAAATGACACCTCAGTTCCCTTCAAATTAGGCACCTTGGGACCTCACACAGTTCTCCCAAACACCATCAGCTGCCCCATCGTATTTTCCTGAATCTCATCAATGGTCTGAAATCTCTTCCCTTTCAAAAGTGATTTTAGTTTTGGGAAAAGCCAGCAATCTTGGGGCACCAAATATGAGCTGTAGGGGGGCTGAGTCACCTGGGTCATTTGATGCTTCATCAAAAAACTCTACATGAGACATAATGCATGAGCTGGCATGTCATTGTGATGAAGCCGCCAATCACCAGCTGCCCATAGCTGTAATCTTCTGAATCATCTAAATAGCTTCTTCAGTGAAATGTTCAAACTTTTTGCATAACTTGATGCAGATTCGTTGCTCTACTCATCCAGTCATTTTGAATGCAATGACCACGCAGTACACATGCTCACTCAATGTTATCTACCACCCCCAGTCACTAGTACAGTGAAGTCATCATCGTTCACATATGTGTACTATAGTCCATTATCCTTGGGTGCCAGGTTACATGGATGTCACACAAACTGTTCTCATTATGTTAAAAATGCTTGGACTTTTTCCAGATATGTAAGTATATCTCACCTCTCTATTCATTAATGTATTGTTGGACATCTGGTTTGCTTCAATATTTTGGCTGTTGTAAATAATGCTGCAATGGACATAGGAATTCATTTCTTTTCAATTTAGTGTTTTTGTTTTCCTCAGGAAAAATACCCAGAAGTGGCATTGCTGGGTTTTATGGCAACTCTGTTTTTAACTGTTTTGCAGAATCTCCACGTTGTTTCCCATAGTGGCTGAGCCAGTTTACAATCCCACCTACAGTACATAAGGGCTCCTTTTTCTCCATATCCTCACCAACACTTTATTGTCTTATAGATAACAGTGATTTTAGTAATTGTGAGGTGGTATCTCACTGAGGTTCTGCTTGGCATTTCCCTAATGATTACTGATGCTGAGCATCATTTCATGTGTCTGTTGGCCCATCTCTATGTCTTCTCTGGAGAAAAATGTTTTAAAATCCTGTGGTTCTATTATTTGTTTGTTGTTATTATTGATGTTGAGTTTTATGAATTTCTTACACATTTTGCACATTAACCCCTTATCAGATACATAATTTGCAAATATCTTCTCTCATTCAACAGGTTGCATTTTTGTTTTGCTGATGGTTTTCTTCAGTGTGCAAAAGATTTTTAGTTAAATACACCATAGGCCTACTTGTTTGTATTTCTGGTTGTTGCCTTTGCCCAAGTATACATATGCAAAAAATATTGCTAAGACCAATGTCACAGTTATTGCCTATGTTTTCTTATAAGGATTTTTTTTATATTTTATAAATCTATTTTTTATTGTTATTCTATTACAGATGTCCCAATTATCCCCCTCTGCCTTCCTCTGCCCAGCCAATCCTTGCTCCCACAGTCATTCCCCACACCATTGTCCATGTCCGTGAGTCATTCATACACATGTTATGTATAAGTTTTAATACATTTTGAGTTTATTGTGTATATGCTTAAGAAAGTAACTAGTTTCAATTTTTGCATATATCTGTCAAGTTTGCATAATTCGTATATAAGTGAAACAATTTTCAGTTTAATGTCTTGATGTATTTTGGGGAAAACTACATAGACAAAGAGAAGCAATAAAATCAAGTAATGGCTCTGCTAAAAGTTTAACCTGATTACCATGATTTTTCATTTTATAAGTTGAGGTTTGGGTGAAAAATAATTATGTTTACTATATCCATCACATTGTATCATCTTAGTCTAATAAAATACTATGCAAAAGCATAAGTTGTTTTGGAACTCATAGGAAAGAGGCATTTTGCAGTTAAAAAAATGAAACCATTAAAAAGTGTTTATTCCTAATTATTTAATAATTAATAACCTGACACTGTTAAGACAAAAATATATAGAACTTTTTAAATTTTAGTATGTAAACACTAATATCTTTAATCCAAGTTTAAATAAGCATGTATTGTATGTTTATTTAATCTTATTAATGCAAGCATAATGTTTGCTTATAGTTCACAAAAAGGTGGTTACTACTTTCTATTTTTAGAATAAAATCACTTAATATACGTTTTAAAATTTTTAGATAAGTAAAAATGCATGAACTATGTGTATCAATAAAATAGAGTACTAATGAGTATTGAAAGCAATCAAATAGTCTAAGAGACTAAAATGGAACTATAATGACAAAGATGGATCAAGAATATTGATGAGGGTAAAGCACAATCAGAAATTAGATAAGAAAAACAAACTGTCATAGGACTAATCAAGTAGAAGTATAAGATTTAGAAAGTTCAATAGGGTGTAATCACCACGAAAGAACATAGAATATATGTATTACATTTGTGCACTCTAAATTATAGATACTGGTGCAAAGTTTAGAAACACTGAATGCATATGCAAAATATAGTCATGATTGAAAGAATTCAATCAACCACAGTCTACGACATGTGTTCTATTTTAAGAATTGCTTATGAGAGATACATGATAAGCAAAAAGTATGGAGGACATATATGAGAATAACTATTTAGAAAAGAATTTGTACAAATAGATATCAAGATTAAACCATGTCCTGAAAGCCTTTTCTGTGTCAAATACAAAGTCAGATTACTAACATGGCTTAAAATCTGCCACCATGATAGCAGTTTCCCGTACTCATCTCATTACAATGATAAAACCAGGAAACGGGGCTGACCGAAGTTAAAGTGTGTTTGGCATGATCACAAAGCACACTGTTCATCTATGTGGATAACCTCACCTTTTCCAGTCTCCTCTAGAACAAAGGAATTAATACTTGCTATGATTTGTACTATCTTGTACAGGTCACATTTCTTTTTAAATAATATTCATATTTGGTGAATATTTTGCAAAATATTTTCAATCTGGTAGCTGAGTGTTAATTGCCCTCTGGAATGGACCAACATTTATATTATAAAGAATTTATGATGATTGTAATATGCTATTTTTATAATTTAATAAAAATTATTTGACTAGTTTAACATACAATGGTATAAGTGATTTATTCTGATATCATAAGCAAGAAAGTTAAAAAAGAAAAAACCATAGGACCTAATGATTGAATGATTGTTAGGCAATACTTCTCCGGTGGTAGTTACTAAAGGCAAATAATACTTTGGTTTTTATGTAATGCAGCTGTAGCCTATAGCAGACTAGATGTAAAAGGACCGTCCTAAAATCTGAAGATGCACAAGATGTAGCTGGAGAAAAAATGTGTACATGCAAACCAGGAAAGACTGGGAACACGATGGCACAGGCCCTGGAATGGCATTGAACTCAGTGACAGAGACGGTGCAAGTGCGTGTGTTCCAGCCTTGTCACAAAAAGCTTCCTGGAATTCGTACTTGAAATGAGTGGCTTTATTTATCTGAAAGAGAGTGTGAAAATTGCGAAGTTCTCCTGGTAAATGAGGAACAAAAGTAAAGACGTTGGGCCATGAAGCAGCTTGGAATGTCCAAGCACAAGATATGTTTTGTTGTCGGAAAGGAAGAAAACGAAAGAAGTTGTGCGAAGCGGGACTGGAAAGCCTGGGACCAGGACCCAGTTCAGCACGCCGTGCGTGCAGTCGAGGAGTTTGAAATTTAGAATGATTTGGAGAGGTGTGAATCCATTTTAAACATGGGAATCATTGCTTACATTTATTTTTTAACTTCACAATTCCAGCTTAGTTGTGGAAAATGAAGTTAGTGCTTCATTTTCCAATTACCTAACAGATTTAGAATTACCCAGCTTACTTCATTGACACAACTACAACACCAAATTAAATATACTAAAAACCAATTAATTATTGAAACACGTTGCTAGTTGAATAAAAGCAATAACTTCAAAATAGAAGAAGGAAGGGATCCCAGAGGTAAGCAAGTTCTTGTACCACCTTAAGCTCTGAACCCAGTTGTCAAAGACATGGGCCCTGAGTTGCTGCCTAGACCACACCAAGGCACACAGGACGGGACAGAAAGATCAGACCTGCACTTCTGTGTACGATGGAGGCACTTGAATTTAACTAACCCAACCCTCAACTTAATAAGAATTAGAAAGGCAGAGGTGGGATGGAAACTATTAGATGGCCCCGGAAGGCAACAACACAGTCAGGAAATTGCGGGACAGTGACCCTTAATGCAAGGGAAATCCACAGTGAGGGCTCCATGTTGACCCAGATTTGTCCTTGAGGCCTCTTTCCAGTTTGTTGCATTATAGTGACATAGGGCCCAACCTGAAAGTGGTCTTGCTGTATAGGAAGACACCAGGTGGAAAATCACAGTTGCCAGGAGACTTAGAGATTGGAGAGCAAAATCCAAGGCAAAGGACCAAAAGCTTGACATCTGGGGAAAATACTAAGTACTTTTGTTTAACCTATGCCTGAAAATGGAAGAGGAAAGGGATGTCTGGACGCCACAAGGGACTGGATGTAGCTCTAGTGGAAGCTAAACACACTGCCTACCTACCACCAGCAGCTCATCACACATTCCCTTTCCTGCAGACCTCATTCGGACCTTGTGCAAGATTGTCAAGAGTCATTTTTAAGAGTTTTCTACCAGGGGAACTATCTTCAGCCTGAAGCGGAGTGCTGTTGGTAGATGTCAAGTGATGGAAGTGGGACGTGGAATTTTGGAAAGTACCTACAGTAGTCGTAGCTACCTATCCAAAAATTATAATTTTTTCTGAAACAGAAAGAAAAAGCAAGGGTTCCAGAAAGTGAGTTTGCTGAGTTTCTAAGATAAAGATTATAGAGTGAGCAGGATCACAGGAAAGTATTATCACACATTTTAAACTTACCAAGTACAGAATTTTAAATCTATGGAAGGCAAAATAAACTGATGCCTGCAGCTAGTGACCTCACCTGCATGTCATGAGGAGTTCCTCTTTCATCTTCCTATTGGAAAAGTATATTGTAGCTGTAGCCCCCAGACCTGCAGCGCGATCTCGTTCAGACCTTCCAACCTCCGTTCTCTTAGCTAAGCTATCAAGAACACAGGGAACATAACTCTACTTTCTCTTCTACTTTTTAAAGTCAGGTGTAGACTGCCTGGCTATCCTGAAACAAGTAGCTGGACAGGTTTCTGTAATAACTCTCCTGCACGGCAGTTTTAAAGTTTAGTATTTAACAACCATAACTTTGTTAGCTGAAGTCTTCACTCTCATTAGCAGATTATAATTTCATTCCTTGAAAAGGCAGTTTACGCTTAAGAATAGTTTTGAGAGAACAATTGAATGCTTCCTTTTTAAAAGGCCTAGGACTTCCCTCTACTAAGAAATGTCAAACTTGGTCTCAAATATAAATGATCTCATAGAGAGCTGCCCTCTGCCTAATGAGAACTCACTTGTGCTGCCACTAAGTACCCTCATTGTTTCACTTTGATTTTGCATTTCAATTATTATAGTAAAGCTATACACAGACAGCATGTAGAAACATTAGGGCCTTTTAAATGAACAGGGAATACAAGATGACTGATTGGGTTTTGCTGAAATACGTACACTTTGCCTAACATGATTGACTCCAGTCCAGAATTTCCTATCACCCCACTCCCTTTTAACCTCACTTTTGGGTCTAGTTGTCAGAAAAATACATATTGCAAATTTGGTCTTATCATCTAGCTTCTTTAAATTACATTTGGATCAATATGAAAAAAAAAGAGAGAATGAGTCAGCCTATGATGACAATAAAGATGTTTTCGGTGTGTTGATATATATTATTTTAAAAATTTGTGATCACTTAATTAAGTTGCCTTATCTTTTTCCTTAAATTCTTAAAAAGACAACCAAATTAATCCAGCCAGATAATCACCTCAGAATTTTAAAAGTCTATTGATTTTTTTTTTCTTCTAAAATCTCCTCAATAAGATCTGTCTCCTGAGGATTCTATAAAAGGGCGAAAGATGTCTCTGCAGCCTTGGTCCTTTCACACACTTGGCAGTTTAATGACTCATTGTACTTGTAAATGTTCCTGATTAAGCTCTTTTATTTTTATTCTGTAATATAATTTATATCATTACATTTCACATAGAATTTTCTCATTTCTACTTCCTGATTCACACATCATTAAATGTCCATTTATGCAGTTGATAGTCTCTTATTAACATCAAGTATGTTTTCTCTGTTTGGCCTTCAATTAATCACCTGTTAATAGATAGTTTCTTGCAAATTGACAGAAACAATTTTTTACATGTAAGATGTCTATCTAAATTCCAAAAATGGAATTAATTTATTTAAAAATTGTGTATTTATTCTTACATGTTTAAACTTCAGTCACCTTCAAAGTACTCTCCATTGGATGTGATACACCAATTGAGATGTTGTTTCCACTCCTCAAAACAGTTTTTTGAACATGTTGATTTTGATGGCTTTTAGTGATTCTGCCATTTTTTGGTTTCACTTCTTCCACATCCATAAAATATTTTCCTTTGAGGACTTTTTTCATCTGGAGAAACAACAACAAAAAGTTCCTCAGGGTAAGATCGGGTGAATAGGGAGGGTGGGACGTGGGGGTCGGGCACGAGGGTCAAGCTGCTTTTTGGTCAATAACTGCTGAATACTCAGTGGGATGTGGGCAGGTGTGCTCATAAATCACCCATCATGAAATGGACAAAAGCACTGAAAGAGTCTTCAAAAAAATTCACTGAAGCCAAATGCGGCCTCTCACAACAATGCCAGCTGGTACACTGATACCGATGGGTTCCTAGAACACTCACCTAGCGGGTGAGTGGGTGATGGGAAGTGTACTACAAAGGCCTCATCCTCCAGAAAATAATTCCAGGGCTTTTTCAGGGGTGGGGGGTTGCCTTGTATAATATTGTGTGTGAAATAATTTATCTTAAAATCATGGAGAAATAAGTACTACTGAAGTATAATGCTAAAAATTAATTGCACCCCTTTAACGTTGCCCAGATTTTGTAGAAGACATAATATTGAAGCAGCTCTTTGCTTATCAGGGTATTAGCTAAGTTTTCCCACAGCATAGTTTGCTATTTTAGATCAGAAGATACACAACTGAGTGTTAACATATAATTTTACACTGAAGCAAAAGTTGTGATAGATATGAAATACCAATGCAAATTACCAGACTGAAATAGAATCTTTCAAAAGATAATTAGGAGAACTGCTTCTAGGATTCTTCAACCCCTTATGTACTTGAGAATATAAAATAATCAAGTGGAATCTTCTCAAAGAAATTTTCTTTGATTAGGACTTTTGCCCCACCCTGAGCTCGTTTGTGAAGGGGATGCATGGGGTCCTCGTTTCACTTCAGGCCAATAGAGCAGGGGTGGCAAACTCATTTTCACTGGGGGCCACATCAGCCTTATGGTTGCCTTCAAAGGGCCAAAATAATTTTAGGACTGTGTAACTGTAACTACTCCTTAACTGTTAAGGAGTTGAGATTACATTTGGCCCTTGAAAGGCAACCATGAGGCTAATGTGGCCCCTGGTGAAAATGAGTTTGACACCCCTGCAATAGAGGAAGTACTCTATGGTACGTATCAGTTGGAAATGAGTTGCCGGAGATTTGCATACTGAATGTGACTAATGTTTCAGAAAGCAAAAGTGGCTTTTGAATTGGGGTATGACTCACCTGGAAAATCTAGAGACCAAGAAACTTGCTGATGAACTGTTTTGGATCTAAGCATTAAGACTGTGAAGATCCAAGGAATGCCATTGAGATAGGATTTCACTCTGTTTTCAGACACAAGTTGCACAAATATTTCTCAGGAATGAGAATCTCACCAAACTGGATCCAGAAACAAGCTGGAGGTATGATTCATGATATCCTGAGAGTCACAAGCAGTCATCCGTATCAGGGAAGTTCAGGGAAGAAGGACTCAGCAAAAATCCCCTACTGAGCCCTGGAGAGAGTTAGCTTTGGCCAGCTGCCAAGGTGGGAAACAAGGAAAGGGTCCACAGACAGAGATTATCATCCACTCTCCTTACCTTCCGCCTTCCCTCTGCCCTGAATGTGATGATAAAAGGCAATATTGGAGCTAGCTGTGGAGAACCTGAAACATCTCAGAGAAGTAGGACAAAACAAATAAAGTTTGATGTTTTTGTTTTTGACATTCCAACTACTAAATTATGACAGCATTTGCAAATTAAAATGTCTTGAAACTTACCTATAAGAAAACACAAAAAAAGAGAACCCACCAAAGTTTTCATACAAAGCTAAGAAATAGTTACCCCAACTGAACGCATGTTAAAGGGATGATGGCAGGGGAAGAAAAGTGGGGGAATGCTATTATGTTATGAGCTCTGCTCAGTCAGCATGATCATAATTTTTTGAAAACAAATTTTATAGGTTTGAAAATATATTGCAGTTTATTAAAAATAATAGTCTATGTTTCTAAAACATTAATTATTTACATTACTAAGTTCCAAAAATTTTTAGTTAAAGGTTATTTTAATAAATGTCAGGGCTTGGAATTAACTGAAGTTTCAAACCAGAACAAACTATATTAACTCTCTGATCTTAATTATTTTGATTCAAGCAATTATAGGCATCTTAAAAGGAAGACTATGTCAAACCTATCCACACCTCCCCCAGCTAAGATTGGCGTGTTACGTGGCCAAACATATCCCCCTTAAATGTTTGGGGCCTGATTCAACTGGGGGAAGCAACCTGTTGATTTTGAATAATCAAATATTCTAATTAATAAAAGCTAGTATTTCTAGTTTACCTATTTGTTATGAAAAAGGTTATTATTATCTCCAATATCAGAAGAGAAGAGATGAGGCTCAGAAAGTTTAGTTTCTCCCAAATTCACCCTGATAGCAACACAAAAATCCCAGGTTGGTGTGACTGCCTCCAAAGGCTATCTCCACTCTGTATACTATTGAGTATCACCCATAGTGAGCCAGGTTTATCTGCTTATGAACCAAGATATTTTCTAAATATAATTAATTAAAACAAAATCAAGTCATTAGTATGTTACCCAAATGAGGTGACGTTAGAAAATCCTTGTTATAAAGGAAACAAAACACTAAAATCTCTAAAACATTAAAATAAGACACACTAATTTGGTTGTTTGAAACAAAAACAAGTTCTGATTTGTGTGGTTTGATACAAAAACAGGGAAATTCTGGAACTGATTTATCCTCAGATATTCACCAAAGGCAGGAAGCATCCACTCATAACACCTGCATTCGTTGGTTCCTTAGATGTTTGCTGGGCTGACTCTGTGCTCAGCGGTGTCATAGGCCGTAGGCTCTGGAGATCCATCTGTGAATAAAACAATATCCCTACTCTTACAGGCCTCACTTATAAGGAAGAAGCAGACAATAATCGCAAATAAATACGTTTAGGTAAGATGAAACTTACCGAAAGCCATCTGTGTAATAAGTATCTTTTAAAATAAAATCATTTTAAAATGTGTTTTGAAGCAATTACTTATATAAAGATTGAAACAAAAGTGCTTTTTTGTTGGCTAAATGCATTTCACCCTGATTGAAGCAAATATGACAATACTAGTGGTACTTTCATATTATCAATAAATATAAAAACACCCTTAAATACCTTTAGCAGCAATATCTGAAAACACCACAAGATGGTGACCTTACTCTGTAAAAACAAATCTTTGGTTCAAATACTATAAATATTCTTCAGTTTTCTAAAGCAAAAACTAAAGGCTTTTGTTTTTTACTGTTTCAAAAGTGAAGATGGGAATTTAAGAATATATAACAGTTGAAATTACATTGAGTGATTTTCCAAGTTAATCTCTTAAAAATCTACTAGATATGTTTATATAGCAGTATAAATAAATGAATCAACCACATCTTGGGCAAATGATGAGGTTTCACTCTCAAATTTTTTACCTAAAATTAGTCTTATCTGTTATATTTACATATAATATATTTTTCTAGCTTCTTAGACTTCCGTTGACTGTCTTTGATTACAAATCGCAAAATGGTTTTATGTCAAAATAACTTTAAAATGTTATTAAATCTCAAGCTCTAATAGGTGGTTTTCAATGACAGTAAATAGATAACTTGTTTCAGGGCTGTCATTTATAAGTGTTAACAACTAAGAATTTGAAACTAGTTAAATATTCTAAAGGAATCATATATGTCTTCCCTACCCATCAAATTCTTTTTACTGTTTATCAGAGGGACTTATTGTCAACTCCATGCCCTATTCGCTACTTACAGTCTCCCCTGAAGCGTGTGAGAAACCCTGCCCAGTGGTCCTATGTCAGGATCTGATGACGAGAGGCTGTCACTCGGCATTTGAAAGTCAGAAGAAAAAGAGAAGCCCCTGTTTCGTGACAGTGGTTTCAAGGAGGCATACGGGCAAGCAGCAGACATGAGGTTTGCAACTATTCCCAAAATGAGTTCCTGTCCATCATCCATGGCAGTGCTATGGGCACGTGGGATCAGCAGGTTTTCCTGATATTGTTCGAGTTGATAACATTTAAATGAGCTTCTGCAAATTAAACATTTGGAGGATGAGATTATTGTCTGCATGTAATCTGTGTAGCACCTAGCAGCATTTTTTCTAAACTTTATTCCTCAGTCCATTTCAATGAATGGTAAACCTCTAACATCTCTATTAAAATCAGTATCTCTTGGAATACATAGAGTGGCATATGATTTCCTGATTTAACCTAGAATGATACTGCGATCAATGGAAGTGGAGTTCTCTTGGTGTCACAAGGAAAAGAATTTCCTAAGACCCGCATGGGAGGATGGGGTTCCGTGGTAAATGTTATTGATGTTGTAAAATTAAAGGGTTTCCCTCCTGACTTCCTAACATCCCATCTCCCTCCATACTGCCATGGAAAAATCAGGGCCAGAAATACAATCAACATCCAGAGATCCTGTGCCATGCCAAAGCTAGTCCATTCCAGTCTTTCTCATCAACCAACTATTTAGCTTGCATCCCAGCTGCAATCCTTTGCTGTGCTAAGGTATTCAGGCTCCCACCTGGAGCCCGCTGGTGGAGTTCACGTGTCCTCATGGCTGCTAAGGACACATGTCTAAGGAGAGAGGACACGCAATTGCACGGTACAAGTGCAGGTCACAAGAAAGACAGAGAGAGAGACAGCGAGACAGACAGACAGAGTGCGCACTTCTTTGTTCCACTTGGATTATATTAATTTAGGCTTGGAAAAGACCAGAAGCTTTTTCAAAAGAATCAATGAACATCTCAAGTTTTTGCAGGCTTTTGATTTGTCCACCCACTAGTTACTCTGACAGGTCTCTTTGGTCAAGCACTTCCTCTTGTTCCCCCAACAATTTGCTTTTGAGGGAGAAACGCAGAAGTGTTCATTCCCTTGCCAGAGAAACGCTGTAATCCCCTGGAGTGTGAAGCTGTCACTTTCAGATAAAGCAAACAGGCTCATGCCCCACAGTTTATTAAGCTAAGTGTCTAACTCCACTCGCTTCCTTTTCCTTTACTAATAATTAGCTACATACCAATGGAAACAATACTGTCCTATAAATTTCAAAAAATAAGATGAGAACAGAGCATAAGAGACAATGTCTATGTTTGTCACAGGGTGCAGCCAAGAGGGGGGCCCCAAATAGGGATTTGGAATGGGGTCTAGAACAAAGGTGTCCAGGAAATATTAGAAAGATATATAGAATGTCCTCCCCCCTCCCCACCACAAGTGTTAGATGGGGGAAGGGACACATGGAGTAAGAACATGCAGAGCTATTTTGTACAGCAATAGCTTTGCAGCTAACTTCTGGCATGGCCATTTAACATATCTATAAACCTTTAACTGGTTTCATAGATATGTTAAATAGCTGTGGCCATGCTTTGAGCCAGGGAGATGGAAGTGACTTCCACTCAAGATGTAACTGGTGGGCAGCTCCCCCTGGTTACAGCACCTGCATGAGAGCTTGGAGAAGATTGGCTCCATGACATGGGGCCACACCCACCCAGACTTACGATAGCAGCCCAGTAAACTTGGAATAATACAGGAATGCTGGCAGTGTAACTGATTGTGGAAGGAGTTGGAAATGGGGTTGCAGAGGAAGGTTGGTGCGGGGATTTAAAGCCAGTCTCAGCAGCCATGCAGGGGAGAACCACATGGCTTTGGCAGAGTGGGGAACACATGGCTTTGGGGTGTTCCCTTTTGCCACGTGGCTTAGGAAGCAGGAGAGACTTTGCCTGGAAGAAAAGGGGTGAAAGGACTCTTGCTGGTGGGCTGTGAGAAGGTGCCACATGGCTTTGGATTAACTGGAGATCCTGGCAGCAACACAGCTGATGGTGCCAGGAGCCTGAATCACAGACTTCTACTTCTTTTCCTGTGATACAGTACCCCAGATTAGGGCAGAGGGAGAAGGAAAGAATGGTGTATCTGTGGGTATCCTAAAGGACTTTAATATTTTAATGAAGACATTAAGTCACTACTCTACGTCTGTATAGCTTTAAATAAATATTACCTTTCCTTTTCACAGATCTCTGACATTGAGAGACATCTTTCCTCTGGTGGTGGGCATAGCGAACCTAGAGGGGGGTCCTTTTGGTAATAGTATATCGTACACCCCCCCTTGACCCTGTTCTGTAACAGTTTTATCATACACCCTGCCTTGACCCTGTTCTGTAACACTTGTTCTTCTCATTTCACCCTCTGAGCATTCCTTTATTTTCTTTTATGTCCTAAGCCACTTCCAAAAAGCAATGCTTGTTTCCAGTAGAAATTTAGGAAACCTAAGGTCATTGCACATTTTGAAGAACCTCATTCTCTTAATTCAGGCTGGTTGCACTTCAGTAGTATAATCCTCTCACTTAATTGGTGTTTGGTCCATTATATTCTAATTAACTAAATGTTGCTAATGTGCCAATAGCAACACCTACACTTATTTTCAAGACCAGGCTTTGTCTAAAAATACCAGGCTTTCTTTAGGGAGTCAAACACTTAGTCTTTACACTCTGAGCCACTAGCTGCAATGAACATATTTCCCGGGACCACCTTGATTTACTTAGAATTTGTACTGTAAAGGGCTTTATGAACACAGTTTGAATTGGATTTTGCCTGTATGTTGCATTTTAACTAGTCTTTTTTTACTCAGAGCATTTGTATATGCATTTTTCACTATTGGATATTAGAAGGAGTTGTATCTTTCAGCACTATAAAGATATATTTAATAAATTGTATTTCCTACTATGTGATGCTGGCATATGAGACTATGGGTGAAGCATTTATTTTTCTTAAATATATATATATATTTCTGAAGAGAAAAGTCAGAGAAAAAAAGAGTTATCAAAGGTAAAGCATGATGGACTCTACAATAATGTGAAGATGTCAAGAAGCCAGGATAAGACCAAGGATAATTATATCAGTTGACTTGTATGAAATTTATCTAAGAGTATGAAGACTAATTATTATTGAAACTGATATACCCCTGCTTGTTTAATATGTATAAGTATGCATATTCCCATATACATGAGTGTGTAAAACTGTCCTATGTTTATATAGCTATGTGTGATGGCTTGTCTATGGATTATATATCTATATATTTGAGTCAATGTGTTTTAATTAAAATAAACTCAAGTGGTATTATTGAAAGAACTTTTATTCAAACTATTTTCATACTACCTCCCATATTTCACATAGGTAACACTGGACCAGATATGAAATAGAAATGTTAAATAAGCAAAGGGTCATTTCTTTTCATTACAATATGTATCACAATTATATTGAATTGAAGACTGAGAAAAGATGTGGAAAATCCCTCTTATCAAAATTTGATTATTTTAATATTGATTTGTTTATAAAGGAGGGGTAGAATCAAACATCTGAAACCTGCACTTTTTGGAAGCTAAATTGGCCTAAACTCAAAATAGTTTAATATACTATGAATATTTTCCTACTGCCACATGAGCAAATAAGCTATTCTATAGAAATACTAGCACTGTATGAAGTTTTTGATCTGTAATGTTCTTCAAACAATCTATATACAATAAACTTAATAAATCAGCATTTCCACAAAAATGAGTATTGTGCCATCTTCCGGGTATGCTATGAAGTGAATTCACAACAAGGAGTTCAAGTTATTTTGATGGATAGACTAGATATTTAAAGCACAACATAATGAAATTACAAATTCCTTGCTTTACTTATTAGTTCTTAAAAAAACTGATAACAAATGATTTATTAATTTCAACCAGGCAGAAAGATAGAGTGAAGGGATATTGGAAAGAGAAAATGTCTGGAGTTCAAGTTCACGGATACAGATACTTATGGATCTGTATCTGTAACTAAGACCCTTAAGTACTTAATAAAGACATAAAAGGACTGTTTTCTAAACATGGAAAGGGAATTGCTGTTTACCGTGAAGATGAAGATGCATAATGTCTTTTAAGAAGACATAAAATGTTATAGATGTAAATGTCATGGCTATTTTCAATTCAAGTCAACATTTATTAAGAAACTATTACCAGTCAAGCATTGTGAATGGTACTGGGGCCACATAGATAGTTAGACCGCGGGTTACAAAAAATTCCTCCCAGTCAAATTAAGAAGACAGGCAAGCAAACAAATAGAACCTAAAGATTTAAAAGGGTTACTATAGAGTAAAAAGACTTTTTTTTCATCTAGAAGTCAGAAAATCTTCCTGGATGAAATGACATATGATCTGCATTCTGAACAGAGAAAGGAGTCTGTGTCTTTGCAAGGAACAGAGCAGAATACCTTGACAGGTCAGTGACTGTACTCGGACTCTGTACTTACATTTTGACCATGACCTTGAGTAAGATAACAACCTAATAGAGCTTTGGTTACTTTCTCTGTAAAGAAAAAAGTGCAATCCTTACTTTTAGAATAGTGCTGTGGTTTAAAATATGTATGTAAAAACCATAGTAAAATAATACATGATAATAATAATTCATCAAGTATTTACTACATTAAACATTAAGATGAACTCTTTTCATACATGGTCACATTTAATTTCAAGCATGATCCTGTGATACATATTATTATCCCCATTATAGAGTTATAAACTGAGGCTTAGAAAAATAAAGCAATCTCTACAATATTATGGTGTTAACGGGGAAATCTGCTGGTAGCAGAGGCTGTAGTTAAAAATAATGTGGCATCACTTGAACCTACAATTCTTTGAAATTTCTTTGCTCTAAAGAAAAAATCCAAAATGATAACCTAGCTTGCAAAGTTCTGCATGATTTCTTCCTGTTTTCCCAGCCCCAGCTAATCACCTGCTCCTCACTCTCCACACATCAGCCTTAGTGTCCTGTTCACTTTTCAATTAATTGCAGACTACCTTACTTCCTGTTTTCTATTCCCACCATGCTGATCTCCCATTCTTCCCCTGGCTAATCACTCTTACTCTTTAATTCTTACTTCCTAGACACTTTCTCTCTCTTTGCAGATTATATCAGATTTGTCTACTGAAATAATCAAGGATAACACTCTCTACTTCCACTGCATCACATTTAGCTTAATTCCAAATAAAAACAATTTAGGTAATTAATTGTTAAATATCAGCATTACCACCACCATGATTCCTTTAGAGAGCAAACATTTCCATCTCACTGGCCACTATTTCTGCAGCATTGAGCATATTCCTCTGTGCACAGTAGAGGCTCAACTATTTTCTAAATAACTGAATAAATGTTTGGAATGACCCAAGCATATCTAATTCCATCAGCCATCCTCTTAAACCTCCAAAGTAAGTAAGTACTAATACTTGAATGTGATTATAACTGTAATGTTTAATGATTGTGAACTAGTAGAAAGATGAATTTTGATTGGCAAAAACAAGACAAAGGAAGGAGAAAAGTAAAGAGAAACAGAGATCTGACCATGGAAATGGTGCCATAAATGAAATCTGCAGGTAGCAGAGGCTGTAGTTAAAAATAGTGTGGCTCAGAAGCCGTAAAGGCTTTCAGAACTAAGAATGAAAAAGAGGTGACCCAGCGATGAGTATCCAAACACCAAAGACATCTGCATGCAGACATCTGCATACCCTATCACCATGTAAATATTCTGAAAAATAACTTTATAGTGAAGCTTTATGATTTATACAATAGAAGTTTAGTATCTCTAGTCATGTCCACTGTTTGCAAAGCTATCTCAGTATTATACCTAAAATAATAGTTAACATTTGTGTTGCGTTCCCAACATTTCTGATTTTTTTGCTGAATGTGTTGTGTGTCTATAAAAGCTTTATTTTTTCTAGTTGGTCTTCAGTTAGTAGTATTTTCTAAAACATTGTTTCTATGTCATAAACAAACATGTCAGTGAGTAAATAGGAGAAATCACTCTCAATATACCTCGACTTCCAAAATCTGACTCCTGCTATAAAGAGAAATTTCCTTTCTTAAATGATAACTTTTTATATATTTGCTTTTAAAGTATTCATTTTCCTAAAGTGAGTCTTTTTTAATTTAAAAAAGTTGCTTTTTCTTTTTTACTCAAGTTGCCAAGAACATGTGATATATTTCAGGCTCTTATTCATAAAGGTAGCATGCTAGGTGGTTACTTTTAGCATCTGTTTGTTATAAAGTTCAGTACACCCTTAAGACACATCATTCATAAACACTGAACATGAGAACACTGTTTATATTAAATTGGGTTGCATGAATAATCCAGAAATCATGAATTTAAATTATTGCTTGTATTCAGAGAAAATGGTAGTATTTCAGCCTTGAAATAAGAACTCCATTTTATTTCCAGAAGCTGAAGTTATTAAGTTGTAAATCAGATCATGCCAGGGTTCTGAGCAATTCCTTATCCTCAAAGCACTCTAAGGTATATCTCCTTCTAAAGAATGTTAAGTTTACTTTTGCAAGAGACTGAAAACCTTTCAAATGGTTTGTTTTGTGTTTTCTTACTGTTATAAACAGGCAGAATAAAATATGTAGCAGGTGCTGAAATATGCACCTGACCTAAACTATGTGAGTAGATGAATTCATGAACTATCATCAAGCACCATAATTCATTGCGGCTTCAGAGCAAAGTACCCTTTTTTAATGAAGTTACCTAACTGAAACATTTTTTTCCTGTACCTCAAGTGTTCTCACTAGGCTTTTTGCTATCTTGGAACTAGAATAGTACAGGATTCTGTGAGCCGTATTTATAAGAAGTCACTGGGGTCTGGAAAATATAAATGTTAGAACCACTGGTTATTGTGTTAACACTGCCCAATAACAGGCAGGGTTCCTTCTCTTTTCTATCTGAACTGAACAAACTGTTTAGCAGTTTAGCTCAGCGGGGGAATAAAAAGAACACTGGGGATGTTTACAGTCAGAACAACCATTTCCTATATGCTTGCAATAGGTCCAATGCAACCTTCCCTCTCTTCGCTCCTGCAGCAGAGAGGCAAGGGCAAGATTCTAAGACAGTGCCAACAAGATGGGTGTCAATTTCCTTACAACTTCTCAGAGCACAGCTGATCAAGAAACAGACTTTTAGTTTGCTTAATTCGTGAATGTTTAGGGTCTGTATGTCACACCAACTGAAATTAGATTCTAACGACATAGTATGCTTATTTGTCATGTATACATTATGTATATGTATACAATAATGTAATAGAATGTACCCTATCACTACATTTTATCATTGTTGTGGTAATAGTAACCACTGTAATTATGCAAGCGCAATATACTCAAGGTATAAGACAATTGAAGGGAGCAAATAAAACTGTATTTCTTTTTCAGTTATATGATTGCAGTACATAACATTCAAGACAAAACTGGAAATATATTATAAGCTTAAAATATATTTTTATTAAAAGAGATAAACAAAATACAAAAAAAATCGTTATTAGGAAGAACTGGATGTGCTGTGCTCTTAATGATAAATTGACATTGTGCACCTAACATTTAATTTAGAATTGTAACTGATGTTTATGTTTTCTTAAGAAATTAATACTACTTGCCCTGGCTGGGGTGGCTCAGTGCATTGGGCACCTGCCTGAGAACCAAAGGGTCGCTGGTTAGATTCCCAGTCTAGGGCACGTGCCTGGGTTGCAGACCAGGTCCCCAGTAGGGGGCACATGAGAGACAAACATACATAGATGTTTCTCTCCTCTTTCTCCCACCCTTCCCCTCTGTCTAATAATAAATAAATAAAATCTAAAAAAAAAGAAAAGAAAAAAGAATACTTCTTAAACAGAGTCTTGCAAATGTATATTAAAAACCTGTTTGAATCTTGAATGAAGTATGTGTCATGAAGAAGACATCAGTTCTCAATTCTTTGTGAAAGTTGATGTTGGGGAGCATTGCACTCAGTCAATATCACTCATATTCTTTACAGGTGAGATTTAGAAGAATTCCAGGAAGGTTTTGTTGCATTTTCTGGTAATCTAATAAATATTCTGTCAGTTTTGAAGGAAGTATTTTAGCTAAAATATTTCATAGGAAAGAAAACAATTTGTTTCATAGATTTATTAACTTTACAAAAATTAGAAATGTAGAATTATTACATTTGTACAAAAATAAGACTTAGAACTTAAAAGATCACCAATAATATATTTATTTTATCAAAATTTCTTCTTATGCATATATCATAAAGAATTTTAATGAGTTCTATTTATGATGTTAATGTAATTACCTAATGAAAATACAAGATAGCTATGAGAATATAAATTTAGCTTTTACAATCTTCTACTTACCTTTGCTCCTACTTAATATGAGGCTTCTGTCCATTTAGTGAGATTTTATTGCAAATAAAACAGCAATTGACTGGTGTCATTGAAATAGCAATAATTAATAATAGAACATCTCATTTGTTTCTCAGTTAAAAGTTATTTACTCCTATTTGTATAGTTGAAACTAATTCAGCTTCAAATCAATATAAGATTTCAGAAGATCAGTTATGTACATTTTCAATAATAGGATGAGGTACATCTGGTAAAATCATACTTTGATAACATAAATTCTAAACTCTTATGGTTAAAAAGTTATTTAAGATTTATGCTCTCCCCTCCCTATTTCAACACTTTAGGCAGGTCCAAATTATCACTGTCAGTTATGTTTCTTCCTTTTTTCACTCCCATATTTACTACACACATATACAATGGAGTATTGATCTGTCCTTCTAATTTCTCTACAATATCTTTTTAATTCCATACTAACTATGAGTCCAAACTAATCTCCATAAAACACTAATTATATTACTTGTGAAAAATTTCAATGACTTCTGTTATCCATAGGATGAAGTCCATACCATTTACCTTGATATTTAAAGCTTATTTCATTCTGTCTCTAAACTACTTTTTAGTGTTATCTTTTATTCTCAGCCAGCAGGAGCCCTTGGTTCTACTAAAAATATCAGACAGGACTACAGTCTCTAAGATAACTTTTACTAAGAAAGTTTGACACTAAACAAGTTAAAAAAAAACCCTTTAGATTCTATCAAATGAGTGTAAAAAATTAAATAGAGTAACATAATAATGAAAAAGGCAATGCCATTGGAAAATACTAGAGAATGTGTTGCTGGTGCTTCACTCTGGGACTCTGATAAGTGACCTAGGATATAAGTAATGAGAAGTCATTCATATGAAATTGTGAGGTAAATAGATTTCCAGGTAGTAAGAACAGCAAAGGAAGGCCCCAAGGTAGAAATTAGAAACACGTCCATAAACCCATGTTCAAGACACCAAAAGGCCAGCGTGCCTGCCACAGAGTGACAGTGGCAGGGAGGGAGTGGGCAGGGCCTGGATCAAACACCACATTTTAGGCTACGGTCTGTCTGTTCATGATCTGCTGAAGGTTTCATGCAAAGGGTGACATGATCTAATTTATATTGTTAAAAAAGCATTAGTTGAAATGCTGAAAATTTTATTTTGATTATCAGGAATAAAACTGAGAAAAAATAGAAAACTGATAGTCCAAAGAAGAGATTGTAATGCTCTGGCCTTATAAGTTATTAGTGGAGATGTACAAGAGTGAAAATTTTGCAATTAGTTATGGAAATTAGGCCAAAATACTTGCTATTGCATGAGATTAGGGAGCAGAGAAAAATCACTGGAGAAATGATTCTAGGCCCACAAAATGGTGAGTTTAAAACTCTAAAGTGGAAATGAGCTTGATGTGTTTGAGAAATGGAAAAGGTAGTGTGCATGGAGTGTTGCTGCGAAATGTATGAGTGTTATAAATGAAAGAGGAAGGTCAGATCTGGTTCCGTATGGCTTTGCAACCAGGGTAGTTTTAAAGGTAATTTATAGATGGATTTTAATAAAAGAGAGTGTGCAATCTGAGTTGTGTTTTAAGTGATCATTTTGGCTGTGGTGTAAACAACAAATTACATGTAGGAGTGTAAAAGTGGAAGAAAGGAAATTGTTTATGAACTGTTGATGATCGTTTCAAGGAAGGGTAGGGGTTTGAATGAAGTGGTCATAATATTGTACAAGGGGGAAGCTCCCCAGAACAGAATTTATTTATAAAAAATAATGTATTTATTCTTACAATTTTAAACTTCAGTCACCTTCAGGGTACTCTCCATTTGATGCAGTGCACCTATCAAGATATTTTTTCCCATTGCACAAAACATTGCTCAGTATTTGAAGTCATTGATTTTGATACCTTCTAGTGATTCTGCCATTTTTTGTTTCACCTCTTCCACATCAGCAAAACATTTCTCTTTGAGGTCTTTTTCATCCAGAGAAACAAAAGCAAGCTTCTCAGAGGTGAGAACAAGTGAATAGAGAAGGTGGTGCATGAAAGTCATAAAGTTTTTGGTCAAAAACTCCTGGACACTCAGCATGGTGTAGGCAGGTGTGCACATAAATCACCCATCATGAAATGGGGAAAACACATTGAATCTTCAAAAAAAATTCACTGAGTCTGAATGCAGCCTCTCACAACAATGCCAGCTGGTACAGTGATACAGATGGGTTCCTAGAACACTCACTTAAAAGGGGAAGCCTGTACTACAAGGGGCCCACCCTCCAGAAGATAATTCCAATTTTTTTTGCATCCCACCATGTAGAGGAGAATGAAGAAAATACATTCTGAACAGTTTCCAGAGTATGGGTTTACAAGCTCTGTTTTTAAAAAGTTAAGTTTAAGATGCTGAACTGTCTTACAAAAGAAGAAGTCAAGGAACCACTTACAATTAATTGTGAGAATCTTAGATGAGCATTCTAAGTAGTAGATTTAATTTTAGCAGTCATCAGACTATACACAGAACTTTAAAACACCTTTTTTATGGAGAAGAAAAGAGAGTCAAGGACTAAGTTCTGAAGTAATCTACTGTTTAGAAGTGGGTCAGAGGAATAGTGATATGCAAACATGGTGTGTTGTAGATGGTCAGTGCTCAATAGATGTTTCTTGAATTGCATTAGTGGTTGAATTATTGCCAGTTAATTGGACTGCCTTGTTCAAGGAGAAGGCCTATATTAGTGTGGTTGCCATTCAGGTAAGTAATGGTCGAACTCCCAACAGGATGTTCCTTGTTTTGCAATTCAAAATCAGTAAAAGTTTTGCAGTTTTACAAGTTTCCAGTTACAATTTGGTGTATATATTATATGCAGGTCTATAGTTACAATGTAGTAAAATCGAACTCATACTAGCTTAGGCTGAAATGTAGAGAGTAAATATACAGATTCAAAAGCACACCATGGAGAAGGCAAGGAGGAACTCACCAAACTAGATATTTGTATTGTATGTATTCTCCTTTATTTCTCCACCTCTTATCTTTATCTCGCTTCATTTTCTCCTTCTACAGCTTGACTTACCTTGTCTGGTAGGGAACAGCCATGGATAACACCAGTTCCATACTTAGAATCTCTTAAATTCTCCTAACCTCAATTAACTTTATTATAAGCTATAGTTTACAGAAATACTATTTGTATAATGATGAGAGATAGAACTAATTTTGAATAATTCTTGGTTTAAAGTACATGGAAAAAATCTTTTACTTTGCCCTTGAGGAGTTTCTTGACTAGTAAGACTGTTGTATTAAGATAAACTAGAACACTTGCTTTTGACAAAAATATTAAATTAAATTATGGATATTGTTTCTGTTATTTCTTTAACAAATATCTGACTACTTTTCATTGAGATGTTTATGACATTGACTTAAAGTAAAAAGCTTAATATTTTAAGGTTAGTTATGCTATAATTGTCATGACTATGTTGATGAAAGAAATTCCAAGCCCAAAGCAAGGTTTAATGAGTTTACTTTGGCCAAGGCTGAAGGCACACAAAGAAGCAAAATCAGAAAACATTGAAAAAATGTTCCTGGAGTTAGCAGTTTTGCAGTTTATTTTATACATTAGAATCAAAAGAGGAGATATAGGAAGATTATATGAAATCCATTGGTGGTAGATTAAGAATGCAGGAGAAAGTAAAGCAGGGAAAGATCTAGGATTAGATAAAAAAAAGAAAAATGGAAGGGTACATATTGCTTTTACATTGGTGGGTGTTAAATGTATGTTATTTCAACTACATAGTTTACAAAAGTAGAGGGATAAAAATAATAATGAGAAATGTTGGGATGGCCTTGCCTCAGTCCTGGGAGAAGACATCATTCTGACATTTTAAGTATGTTATCCTAGATGCAGAGAAACAATGGACAGGGCTTGCTCAAGGAGTACATAAATCTACCATGTAAGCCTAAGACATGACTTCCTGCAATGACCTGCCCGATTAGGAATCTTTATGATCAGAACATCCTGTATAGTTACCTTCAATTATTGACCTTCTCAGGCCTGCCAGGTAGCCCCCCTTTTGTTCACAAATATATTTTTGCATTCATCATCAGTTCAACTCTAAGAATTCTGTGTATTGCAGCCCATATAATAGAAGTTCTCACTCCTGAGACACAGAAAAGATATGGTTTACTGCTATGGAAACCCTATTGAGACTCTAAAATATTTTAGTATCTTTGCAAAAGAAAGCATAGACAACAACATAGGGTGATTTTGTCTTTAAATTGTTTGATAAGATATCAAATCATCTACTTTGGTGCTGTCCTTTTGTTCAGAACTAGAATATATTCATAAGCTTCACTTTCTTTATAGCAAAACTGAGCTTACATATTGAAATAAAATTTAAAAATCCTTTCCATCTGAGAGCCTGGATCCACCTCTACTAGTAAAAAGTACCTACTGAGAAAGTGGAGCTCCATGGCAGAGCCACTTGAAGAAATAATCTATTCTGAGTGTCTGTGAATATTCCAGTGATTTCCCATAATGAGTTAGGTGGAGTAATATAAGAAAATTAAAAGTTATTATAAGAAATTTTTAAAGTATATTGAGGCACGCTTGAATATGTTAATTTTTTGCTGGAGGAAAATTAGGCTTACAACACATGTAATATTTCCACATGCTGAGGAAGCTGTTGACTTTAAGCCAGATGACCCAGCTTAAGATAAAGAAAACATAGAAATAAAAAGCAATGAATCATGTTATAGCAGAAAGCATCCTTGAATTTTGAGTAAGAAGACTCAAATTTTTAGGCCTGGCACTGCTGTGTGACTTTGATTCAAGGCCCTGAATTAATAGGTGTCTTTCTGGGAGACTCTGAGATTCAGGAAGCCATATGGAAAATATGTGTGTATGTGTAGCATTGAACTTCCATTTCAGTTGTCACTGTCATCTTTACAACAAGAAAAAGCTTAATGAACTGGTAATCAACAACTTCTCCTGTATGCATCAAAAAAACCCTGAGTTCACAGGGCATATAGCCAGTCTGAAATCTGGAGAGACAGGTGAATCTAGAGAATCACAGTTAAGACCTACATGAGCAGAAGCTATTACAATAATGAATTGGTAGGAAAAAATTCATGGCAAGTTTTACACATTGCTGGAGACTGAGTGAAGACTAATTTAAAAGTGAGAAACTGTTGGGAGCCACAATCAGAGGGGAGACTACAAACCAGTTTCTCACTGTGAATATTTCAGAAAAATTTCCTGGCAGAGGGAGGGAAAGAATAAGCATGGTGAAAGATGTTCATAATTTTCTCCACAGCAAAGACCTACCTTCCAGGAAAAAAAGACTTTTCTGAGACCCTTATTCCAAAAGGAGGGAGGGCATTCCTCTAAGCTTATCAACCTCTAGATTTGCTGTCTCACCTATAGGGGAAAAGTTCAACAGAAGTCAGGACTTTAAGGGGGTAGATTGAAAAGACTAGGAATGAAGTAGGGACAGAGGAAAAGAATGTTATACTACTGGAAGTACACAGCCTGAATACAGAGATCCATTAAAACAATAATATTTACTCTGAAGTTATAGAATGCAAAAAAGGAAAAAATAAGCAGAAGAGAAAAGATTATAATAAGAATGTCAGAGGAAAAATAAGAGATAAAGAGAAAAGGGAACAGAAGGAAGACTTGAAGTAATAATAGTTGGAAATTTTCCAAAATTAATGACAGACATTAAACCACCAATCTAGGAAACTCAGAAAACACCTAATAGAATACATACTGAACATAAAAGAAAGAAAAACAAACAAAAAAACTTAGCCATGTCATATTCCAGCTGCAGAAAACCAAAGAAAAAATTATTGAAAGAAATTGATGAGATAAGGACAAGCATCTTACCTACAGAATAAGAGTAAGAATTTCACTAGACTTTTATCTGAAAACATGCAGGCAATAAGAGAGTTACATAAATATATTGAACATATTGAAAAGAAAAAACCCACCTAGAATTCTATATTTATTGACATTATCCTTTAAAAGTGAATGCAAAATAAAGACTTTCTTAGATATACTCAAATTAAAATAAACTTATTTATTGCCAGCAGATGTGCAGATTGGTACAGCCACTGTGGGAAGCAGTATAGAGGTACCTCAGAAAATTAAAATTGGATCTGACCCAGTAATCCCACTTCTGGGAATATATCCAAAGAAATCCAAAACACTAATTTTAAAGAACATAAGCACCCTTATGCTCACTGCAGCGTTATTTACTATTGACAAGTGTCCACCAGTAGATAAGTGGATAAAACAGCTATGGGACATTTACATAATGGAATACTACTTGACCATAAAAAGAAGAAAGTTTTACCCTTTGTGACAGTATGGATGGACCTGGAGAACATGATGCTAAGTGAAATAAGTCAGTCAGAGAAAGACAAATACCATATGATTTGACTCATATGTGGGATCTAATGAACAAACTGAACTAGCAAGGAAATAGAGACAGGCCCATAGATAGAAAACAGGATGACAGCTAAGAGGGGAGAAAGTCAGGGGATGGAGGGACTGAGCGAAAAGGAAAAAGGATCCATGGACATGGACAACAGTGTGGTGATTGTGAGGGGCAGGGAGATATAAGGGTGCTAAATGGAAATGAAAATAAGTACAATCTAAATCAAAAAAGAAAAAAATGATATAGGACTCATAAAAAAGTAAGAGCATCATAGAAGGAATAAATGAAGATAAAATATTTTTATTCTTAACCTAAAATATAACTACTTGTCTAAAATAAGAAATAATGATGTATTTTGTCATTATGCAGATAGAAAAATAAAGTTCATGAAAGCAATATTACAAGAGATAGGATGGAAGAATTGGGAATATTGAGGAATAAGACTCCTACATTACATATAAGGTAGGTGGTAAAGTACTATTTGAAGGTGAACTTAGGTTAGTTTAAAGTGTATATTATAAACTCTGGAGGAACCATTTATTTTTTAAGTATAATTGATATACTAAAAGAGGAAATAAAATAAGAGTATATAAATTGCTCAATTAAATCAGAAAAGGGAAAATATGAAAAGGTAAAAAAGAAAATAGTTACAAAAATGGTAGAGTTTAATTCAATGATATGAGTAACACTTTACCTTTTAATGGCCTAAATACAGCAACTAAACTAGAATATTAGAATGGATTTAAAACCCAAACTATATGTTGTCTACAAGAAACTCACTTAAAATACAATGTCGAATTTTCTAATGTAATTTTAATGATTCAGACAAAGGAATCAGTGAAGCCTAAAACCACTGGTGAAATGTTGGATAAAACTATACTTGTAAGATCTCAGGGTATCACTCCACAGATTATCAGCTACAAAGGAGAAAATGTGTTTTTACAATGGAGAGATCGAGATGTTCCTCTTGGCATTGCTGTAGCAGAAAGACCTAACATTATATGATTCCAGCTCTGATATAGTAGGAGGCACCCAACACCACCCATGCACTGGTCTTGTCAAAAATATTTGACCTAAATCAAGTCATAAACATACTTATTAAAACAAAGCCTGGTTTGTTCTGCAAGGAGAAAGGCCTGGCTGGACTCTTCAAACAATAAAACGTACAGAACAGCAGGAAACTCTAGTGCTTTTACAGATGAAAAGGACATAACCAATTTTAATTCATTAAACTTGACTAAATCCTCAATGTAGTTAAATAAAGCCAAAACAGATATTTTTGCTGCAACTGAGGAAATTTTGCATGTTGCTTCATGATTTTGAATTAATGCTACTTGTATTAAGCGTAATACATTGTTGTTGGGGAGGAAATGTCTTTGTCTTAGATGATTCCGTGCTGAGGTAGTTAGGACTGAAATGTCTTGCTGCTTGAAGCATTCATTTGGAAAGAGAACTAGAGGAAAATGAAGCAGCAAAACAGGATGTCAATACTTGCACAATGTTGGTGGTGGGTATACAGGTGTTCCTTTTACCATTCATTCAACTTTTCTGAGCATTTGAAATTTTTCAAAATAAAGAAAAATTTTTTAAAGTTGAAAGCAGACCTCTAAATTAAAGCATGGTTTTATCTTTGAAGGCTGATTTCTCATTTAAATGAATTTGACACAGGTCCAAACTAATTATCAAAGCATGAGCCTTTTGAAGGGTACCATTAATTGAAATTCAGAGCTGTAATACTAACTATTCAGAGTGAAGTGGCTATATTATGCGCAACTTGCTTTTTTTTAACAGGGTCTGATCCATATTATTTTGAGGGGATTTTTTATTGAAAACATCAAGGTTTCATTTAATTGTATAAATTATGCCCTTGGCTTTGGAAACTGTAACAAAATGGATGCAAAATAAATTACAATATTGTCAGAATCAACCATTAAACAGCAGGATACAGGCATCATAAAATTAGCATTTTCATCTAATCATTCTAGTGTCATCTGCTAATTTCAAATAGATCTTATACACAGACTTTTTTTCCCAAAGGATCCTTACACAAACCCTTAATTCATATTGAGCTTTGTAACACTTGAAATCAGTCAAAGTTCTGAAAGAGATAATCCTCACTTCACAAAAAGAAATTGGGAGAATCATGGCTTGTTTACTTCGAATCCATATTCACAAAGAAAATGAATACTATGCAAAATAGATGTTATTTCCTTTAGCTCTTATACCTGGGAATACTTCCAAATGATAAGTGATCTCAAATTGCTCAAAATAGCACTTATTTAGTGAAATATTGTCAGAATATATTTCTTTTCTCTCTTCTTTCTCCATTCACCCAAGCATTAAATAAAATGGTTTTGTTATACAAAGAAATGTGTGTAGTTTTCTAAGTGTAGCATAATGGTAGAGGTTGAATTTTTCTGACAATCTCTCAAATATTTTCCCTAATTTGCAGCCTACAGAAACAAGTTCATCACTTTTTTTTGTATGCACAATGTCAATCACTTTACTACGTACTTCATAAAGTATGCATTATTAAAAATGAATTCTATACATGAAATAAGTTTCTTAATAGACTGCACCTCCTTGTTTAACACTCTTAGGAGTAAAATTTCTCGATTGGTTCATGATTCCTTCCATCTCTCCTTCAGTAAATATGTATTGAAACCCTAATACATGTCAGATTCTATGTGAGCTTCTGGATTGACAGAAATTATTAAGTCATGTTTTGTGCCCTTTAGGGGACTTTAAATCTATAGTGGAAAGACATGAAAACAGATATTTTTTTTAAAAAACATTACCTTATAATAGTGATAAAGTAATGATTAGTGGTAAATAAACGTTTCCTCTTAAAGATACATAGTAGATTTTGGAGGCAGTTGAGAAAATAAGAATCTAAAATAAAGATTGTTGGGATCCATCACTTAATA
This sequence comes from Trachops cirrhosus, assembly GCA_028533065.1. NCBI lineage: Eukaryota > Metazoa > Chordata > Mammalia > Chiroptera > Phyllostomidae > Trachops > Trachops cirrhosus. The sequence goes on from CM052539.1 coordinate 25,873,762, forward strand.
ACCTTCGCTTATCTCAATTAGCCTGTTAATTTTTTCCTATTTTTGTCAAACACAGTTTACTTTTAGAAATTTCTGTTGAAAATAAATATGTTTGAAACTTCCAAGTTCCTTTAGATCTTGGAAACTAGATACTTTTCCTATTTAATTAATCATGCCAACATTGGACTCCATAGGATACTGCGAAAATCAAATGAGATAGCATGTATAAGAATGACATGAAAGTTACCATCTTTGAAAATTATTATATGCTTTTTAAGGCAAAATATGTTATTAATTTTATTTTTCTCTAAGTAGTACCTAGAACAAAGCTTTCTATATAATACAAATACAATAAATGTTTATTTAAATGGAAATGTCCCGATCACTTTTTCTGTAAAACCCTTTCCTGATTAGTTTGATATGGACATTCAGTGTGTGTGTTGGGGGTGAGGGGGTGGATGTTGTGTATATGTGTGTTTGTGTTGTGTGGGTATGTGTGTGTCATGTGTACATGTTGTGTGTGTGTGTGTATGAAGCAGCGGAGGGCTATAACTTCACTAGGCCAATATCAGTAAATTATTACTTTGAAAAGTCACATATAATTGATAACGGTTTTGGCATTTCTCTTCTGTAATATAACCTTGGAAGAAAGGAATTGTGTCTCTTCCTATGTAGCAAATTATTCAATAAAGTGTCCTGCACCACAGACATGAGACAAATAATAATTAATGTTGATGAATTATCCTGATGAAATACTCCTTCAATAGCATTCTGTATGTCTATAAAATATGGCTTTTCCAAAGTTGAAAGCAAAGGCTGCTAGCACATTAATCCCCCCACATTTTTTTTTCATTTTGGGCTGAAATGGTTTTCAGGACCATTAGCCTTGTTTGGCAGGGTCCCACTTTATTATTTTCCAGCTTCCATACCTGGCTCCATCGTAAAGCCAGGCTCTTTGCACCAAGTTAATAGCGATTCTACCAGCATGTTCACGCTGACCTCAGGGCTCGTGATATAGTATTAAAATGATAAAAACAATTTCCTAACTCACTGTTTCATTGGACAGCATAAAAAACCACATGCATATTTAAATTAAATATGACTATATTCCATGATTCTCCTCAGCTCAAATCTGCTCCACTTTCTGTATTTTCAAATGATTCCTAATGAATCCCACTTGATTCATTCATTCAAGCAAGAAGGCTTCCAATCGTCCTCATTTTTTGGTCTTCCTTGACTAGCATATTCAGTCATGTACTAAGAGCGCTCGGTTTTACCTCCTATACGCCTGTGACTCCATTCACTTCAACTCCACTGTCACTGACTTTACTCAGGGCGTTATGATATTAGGAGACAATAGTCATAACTTATCAACTGCTCTTTCCCTCCCTTTCTCATGCTCATTTTTCAACACTATCTATTAATTCCTCAGAAGTTTCAAGGCAGGTTTTGAGGAAACACAGTCTGCATAAGTTACTTGTTTGCATGGAAAAAGTTGAAAAACAAATCTAAATTTGAATGCTCTTTCTCTCTAAAGCTATCAATCCCCATTATTCCCAAGTATCCTATTCTATCCTGATCCACACTTTCATGTATCACCTGACAAGTTTTCATATGCATCTGTTTGCTTGTAATAAAGAGGATAATAATAATCTTTAAAACATAATATTATAACTGAACAAAAGGAGAGGTTCAGCTGCCTGTTGCCACAAAAGCCAAACCTCGTGAGGAAGTTGCAGGTGCAAAAGGAAAGAGGTTTTATTTCAGGTGCTGTGTAGCAAGACTCCCATCTCGAAGACCACCTCCTCTTTCTGCCATGGGAAAGGTCTAACCATCCTCAGCAAGGCCAAAAGAAAAAAAAAGGCAGTATCCAAGGTTCCCGCTCCATGGTAACGGACAGTCCTTTAGAGCCTGTAGGCATCTGCTAATCAGTTTCAGTCCCCATCAAGGTAGTTTAGCTTGTCCCCTGCTGCTGTCCATTTCAGACTCCATCGTGGATCCTGTGTGTGGAGTCACATGGCCATGGGCCATGTGACCACCAGCACCACATAAACCCACTGTCAAGTGCATCACTATGTGGGAAAGAGAGAGAGGGAAGGAGAGAAGCTTCCTTCTAGAGGCCATGGGCCACGCTGCTAAGGCAACATAGCCCATAAAGAGAACAGATGAGTGCACCATATGAGTGCAGGTCACAAGCAAGAAAAGCTTCTTTGTTCCCTGGAATTGTATTAGCTTGCATGAGAAACAGACCAAGTGCTTTCTCAAAATGATAATGCACTTCCCAAACTTTTGCATGCTTTGGGTGGGTCCACCACTCAACCAATCCGTTCTTTCCCCAGACTTGACTGACACGCCTCTTTGGTCTAGCACCCCCCACCCCATGCCATTTTTACATCAGTGGCAAATATGCCTGCCTTGCCCTGGGCCTACCCCAATCTTTTACTGGAAGAGGGAAAAACAGCTTATTTTCTATCCAATTATCTTGCTGGCTTTTTGCATGTTTGGGCCCTATCCATTGATATTTCTAGCTTTCCACATAGTCAGTGTAAGTACCTCCCCCTGCTGCCATCTTGGCCAATGGGGAGACTCCAGCTTTCCAGACAGACCTTATTGGTAACAATATGGCCATATTAAGTTACCATAGAACAATATCTAGCACAAAAGGTCTAATGATTATTATTATAAATAGTAATAATAATAATAAAGTTGTTATTATTAAACATTTGTCCTCAAATGTATCTGCTTACTAAAAAATTTTCCAGTTAGGTTGAGCAGCAGTCCCAGTTTCCCCAGACTGTCCTGGTTTCTGCAGACTGTCCCAGTTTTAGCACTAAAAGTCTTGCCTCCAGTGAAGTCTCGCCTCCCAGGCAAACCAGAACGGTTGTCCTCCTGCCAGTACCCCCAAGCAGAAGTGACCGTTTCCATCCTTGGACTCCATTCACACCGTGTTCATGCTTCTTTTTATAATGCTTTATATACTTCTTTTGTTGCAAAACATTTGCCTGTTTCCCCAAGTTCCAATTACTAATTGATATTGTTGTGCCCTCAATTCCTAAAGCAGTACACTAATTTTAGGGAAAATATAACTAAGTAAATTGCACAGAAGAATTCATATCCCAAATTATGAGATATTGGCTTGGAAAAATAGATCATTGTTGAATCAATATTTACTTTTAATGAGAGGACTTTGGCAAATTTGTCAATGGAACGAAGGAAGTAGAAAATTACATGGGTACATGTTTCTTCTGTTGACACAGAAGAGTAAACCAGGGTGGACCAAAGGCCAGTGTAGCTGTTGCCTGAAATTTAAACTCTATGCTCTAATGTGTTAAACTCATTTCTAGACATATGAGCCGTACATAGATTCCTCTTTCTTCCCTCTGTATTATATATTAATTTAATTTTTGTTTTTACTGTGAAGAACCTGTCCACCATAACTGTATATGATCTCTCTAAATTATCAAATGCTTTCCCATTATTGATGACATTATTGATTCCTTATTTCTGTGGTTGAAAACATTACTTGGAGAATATGTATATATGTATATGTGTATATATATATATATAATCTCCTAGATGTGATATATATTTGTAGAAAATACTATAAAAATCTATAAAATTCAAGGTGCCAAACTTTGTGATATTAATGAAATACAGTTATATGGACACTGGGAGTGGGGTACAGCAGTCATGTTTTCCTGTCAAATGAAGGTGGAGCAAATTTTCTACACCTTTAACTGAGGGCAAGAAAGCACATTGGTCTGTGCAGTGGGTTCTGGAGATATTCCTGACATGAATGTGAATTTGAAGACTTAAAAGCTATGTATGTAACCTTCAAAAATTTATCTGTAATCTCTATGGCTCAATTTACTCAGCTGTGAAATGGAAATAGCAAATAACTATCTATATTTCTGTGAATTAAATAAGGTATCACTGATTAAGCACCTAATACTATAAACAACACATAGCATTTTCTTGACAAATTCCAGTAGTTATTATTATTATCATTTTATTTGAATTTGTATTTCCAATGGCTGCATAGGTGTAGAAAACTAAAAGGTCACAAAATGTGCACTATGTTTCAGAAATCTAAATCATTCAATGCATGAATAGGTATTCTCAGATCTAAAATTAATAACAAATTTTAATTCTGACTAAACTGTTAGTTGTTTCACATTTTATTCATCAGAATGGATTAGATACTTGGAATTAGTGGAGACTGAAAATGTTGGAGAGTAAAAAGATGTCTAAAGGCATCCAAACTTGTTTTTTTTATTATTTTATTGTTGTTCAAGTACAGTTGTCTGCATTTACTCCCATCACTTCCCCCCACCCCAGCCATCCCCACCAAACTTAGTTTTGATTTTGCTTTTGAACTTGTTCCATCCCAAAACAATTTGATGTTTCACATTTTTTATTCATTAGAATGAATAAAAATAACAATGATGATTGTGATAACATTTATCACGTTGTATGTTAAAAGGGTATTTTTACATGTAGTGGATTTAGGGCTCTAGCAAATACCCTTTCTTTGTCTGATACATTTTACAAATGACTGAAAGATGTACACACAAATGATATAAATCAAGAGCAACATGAAACTCTCCCAATAGAAAGTGAATTGGTGCACATAACTTTTGTGTACACCTACAAAGTGCTTTCTAATATTACATCGCAAAGTTCACTACTCCACCAGACTTGAGGCCTCACCCTCAAGGGGTCAAAGCTCTTCACTGTATGCTTGCCATATGACACAAAAGGTGGTCACATTGTCTTCTCAGTACCCACAGGGCACTGAATTAGTAATTCACTGCTATTCCCTTGACAGGAGGTGATGAGAAAGTATAGAAAAGATGAAGGTGTCTCATCCAAGGTCTTCCCTCTTGGAAGCAGAATAGAAATTCTCTCTCCTTAAGCAGATATGATTAGTGGGAATGAGTGTCCTAATGACATTTTTTGCATATTAGTTGATCCAAAAAGGATGGTTTTAGTAATAGCAATGTTATATGATTAAAGGCAGTCTCTGACCTTACAGTAATTATTATACCATCCTAATTTTGAGACAAAATAAGAAGTTTACATAAATAATTTGAGGTTCCTATAATACAGAGACTCGGTGCTTTCCATAACCTCATGAAAGTGCATGCATCTTTCAATTGGCTCAAAAAATAATAGACGTTTAGAGAGCCCATAATCGTGTTTTGCTCTCAGACCAGAACATTTCAATCCAAAGCATGCTGTTTGAGAAATCTGAAGAAACAGCCTGAAATTTCTGTTATCTCCTCAAAGGAGAGATAAGAGATCAGGGGCCTGGCAGCAGAGGAGAGAGTGTGTTCTTAAAAAGGGATAATGAGCACCCTCCCTGCGTGCAGGGTGGATTCCTCACATGTGCTGACGATGTAGGCAAGCGCTCCAGGGATCAGGGACACCAGTGCTCTAGCAAAATGCGGTCTTTAGCTAAAGGTCACATGAAATTGTACTGAAACCTTGGAGATACTCTAAAATAGGAGCTAAAAACAGGGGCCTGCCGATTAGAGAATGTGCTTAAGTCCCAGTTTCACTTTATAAGGGAAATTGTTCATTTGTGTGAAAATTTGACCTCTGTCGGTTTGCCAAGCAGACTGGGTCCGGGGGTCACTTCAGGCTCACATGTGCTTGCAGAAGTTAAAGCTGCCTGGGGACTGCTTTCAAAGGACACTGCCAAGGTTAACAAACCCAAAATCTGACCTTCCTCTCCTTCCTTCCATTTATATCTGTTTGTAAAGTTCAAATAGTTCTTTTTTCCCTCCCCCCAAAAGCATTTCTAATGCAATAAAATGATAAAAGATTCCAAAGGGATGCAGCTATAAAAAGAGAAGGTGAGATAAAAATGTTTCACTTAGGAAGGCAGGTTATTTAGGGAAATATAATTCAGATAGCTAAATAGCAATTACCATATTTCTCAAGATTTAGCCTTAAAATTTTATGGTACTACCACTTTTTAACCAGAACCAAGTGTTATTGCTAACACATTAAAGTAGGAAAAGAGGAGAGAGACTTTTTTACAGGTAGCTTATTATCCAGAGAATGTAATAATTCAGAATTTTTTTAATTCTCCAAATATGTGGACCCTCTTATCACATATCCACATAAATTAAGCTACAAAGGAAAACGAATGATGGGCCATGACCTAATGGCATGTATATACAATGATGAAAGAAAAGTTGAATTTTAAATATTGATGTACCTACTACATACTAAGATTTTCATTGTTTCTTTTATATCACTATATGCAATTATGCTTTCGAATACATCTACTTGCTTGTTATTGGTGCCCTCTTAAGAGGTTATATGCTTCCTAAGAGAATAGATTTTTGTCTTATTAACTGCTATAATTCCAACATCTAGGAGAGTACCTGGCACATTTAGTTTTGCTGCTTCTACATAGTACCTATTTGTATCATTTTACCTTTACTTTAATGAATAAATACACGACAGACATACTTATATATTTCATCTCATATAATTATTTTAACTAACCATGTAAATTAGTTTTTAAGAAATAAGTATAATATAAGTATTTTTACTTATATTTTTAACATAGAGCTCTGAACACTTTTCCTAGCCTCAGTAAAAGCACTCACTATAAGTCAGGCAGTTTATTGGGACCTTTGTACACTTTAGTTCCTGTGTGTGGGAAGGTAAGGCAACTTGAACCATGGGAAATTTTTGGTACACCACTATTTTCAACTCTCATAAATAACAATTTAAAGTAGTCAGTCTAATATTAACTTCCTTTCACAGGGAGTAACTGAGGTTTAGTGAAATTAAATAAGTTGTACAAAATCCAATACCAGAAAGTAATCAAGATATGAACCTATATGTAATTACAAATGCCATTTTCTTTTTCTTGCTTCCCAGATATTTATAGCTTTGGCAGTGAAATCTCCAAAGCACTGAATCAGGGATAAACATGTCACAGTATTTTGGGTGTTTCCTTTCTTTTAAAACAAACATGGAAATGTGTGTAGTGAAATACAAAATTACATAAATTCTCTAAGACAACAGGGGGCTCTTGAGAAATGTCACACTATGTACGTGGGGTCACGTTGCTGTTACAAGTTCTCTGCCAGGAAATGGTGGGAAGGAGAGCACACTCCCAGAAGCCCCTTCCCTACCATTGCTTCTCAAACACCCATACTGAAATGGGCCATTGATCCATAGAATTACATAACCTGTTGAGGATAAAAATGATCATTTTGTCTGAAGGAAAAGGAAATCTACCTATTGTAAATGTCATCAATGAAATGGTAAACTTCAGAATGAGCAGTCGTGTTAAACTAAACATTTACATATTAGCTAGTGGTTCAGACATGAATGCAGATAAATGTGGAATATACTTAAGGTAAAATGTACATTTTTGGAAAATTAAGAATGGTATTTTCTCTCTTGTAAAATCACTTTTTTATATGTTACTTCCTCCTTTTTCTTTCTCAGTATCAAAAATTGTATTTGCTGCATTATCTATTTCTTAATATGTATCATTAAAATGAAAGACAGTATTTCTGAAAACTTTTATGATCTATAAGGTAATATTTAAGTTCTGGTTGTCATTTAGAAACATAAAATCTCCAAACACCTTTTGATTTTATATTTTAGCAGCAAATAAAAATCATTAAAAAATAAAAGTATTCAAAGAATGAAAGAGAGAGTATTACAAATAAAAAGTACAGTGCCCCAAGTGTTATTTATGAAAGTAATTATCTAAATTGACTTTCAATAAAATGCATTACTTTTCAATTAGAATTCTGAGTGGGATCACAAATTATTTAATGAACTGATTATCAAGGTTATATAATTCACATACAGCATTCTGAGCAACCCTGTTTTCCTAAAATGACATACATTTTCTCTAGACATATAAAATAAAAACAACTTTGACCTCTGAGGTCTTTTTTTTTTTTTTTTGCCTTGAAATCTGATTTTGTGAGTGAAACATTATGTTGAAGAAAATTAAGCTTGGATATGATTTTTATGTTTAGCTGATTTTTATACTACTACTCAAACTATTTACTTTTTATTAAAGCACTTAGAAAAAACTTAATTCTCATGCAGAAGTCACATTTCACTCCAGCCCTCATCATCAGCTTCCCAGTGTTTTTTATCAAAAACTAAGAAGGACAAAAATGGAGTTTGTTTTTTTTCAAATAGGGTATAGTGCAACTGGGGATAACTTCTGTATTCCTCAAAAGGGATAGACAGAAGAGTTTATTTTTCCCCTTAAATAATGAAAAGCTAAAGTCATGCTGAACACTAAGATTTGAAATAGGTAAGCTGCAGTAAGAAAGATGCAGTGCCTTTCACCATCCCCGCCACCTGGAGATAATTCTATTAGTTATGGTAAGAGTGCCCTCCAGAGGAATTTTGCAGGAATTTGAGAGGCATACGAAAAATTACTAGCTGTGAACATGATGAATTTAAACACATACTGATAAAGTAAATTAACATATTAATCTTATCAAAGCAGTTAATGTATACTTTAGTTCAAATTTAGTGCTGAAAGGCATCACTACAAATATCAACAAACACACACATTTTACATTTTAGGCCATCTGGGGATCTTTACTTATATATTACATGTTTAGTTTAATCTAAAATATGGCATATGTTATTTTAAAGTAAATTTAGTTCAAGTAAACAGTAAATGAATAAGATTAATAAATTCAAATTTGTGATCCTATTGTTGTTTTTCCTTCACTGTATTTCTTTCCACTAGTCTCTAAAATTTAGTGTAAATAAAACTATATTTTTCTGTTAGTATCACTGAAATAAGGCAAAATTATAAACAATCATTATCAATTATTGAAAGTAAATTCAAAGGGGGAACCCAAGCACCAAATTATAGATAACAAGCCCCATTAAAACTGCAAAATGTTAAATGTTAAAAATAGGCAATAAATACATGAGATAAAAAAAGAAGCTTTATGTTTGGTGTTTAACTATTTATGCTTTCTTAATTTTATAGAATACATAATGATTATTTTTCTATGATGATTTATTGTCATTGTTATCAAATTGCTTTTGCATTTTATTTTGCAAGGCAGTGACACAAATGTTGAGAAGAGAATCATATTTAATGACCTCTCTGCTTTCTACCCCACTGACTATTGGGAGTCACCACCATAATGATTTTCTGCATTGGAAATCTTGAAGGAAAATGTAAATCATCAAAAAGCAAGTTCCTCTCAGTAATTACTAAAATAACTGTAAAGAGTTGAAATTTTTATCTTCGAATGTAATACCAGAAACTGTTACAATAGACAGTTAGTTAGATATTAATGAATAAGAAGGGAGCCAGACAACTGATTAAGCCAGGTTAAGTAGGAAGGAGCAGTTTCAGAGTCATTCCAGGGAACAGCCAGCATTGCTCCCCAAATGGATTAACGTCTGATTGGACAGGAAAGAACAGCCTTCCAGCAACTCTGGGGAACCCCCTCACTCTACTGGATTAATGCAGGAAGGGAGAAATGGTGCAGGGGGAAGTCCTTTTAGTAAATGCATGCACAGTAGAAGCCAAATGACAAAGCAAACTGTAAGGCATGTGCAGTAGAAGCCAAAATGGTCACGGTAAAGGAGAGAAAACTACCTTGGGGAAATCTGAGAAAAAGATCAGATAGGCTAGGGTACAAAACCCCCGAAAAACCAGGAAGAGATTGGGAAGGGGGAGGACACAGGCTCAGGCTCAGGCCCATGGAAAGAAAGGAAAGATATTGTATGGTTTGAAAGAAAACCTGGTCTTTTCCCAACCTAAGCAAATATAATGAAAGCTTAACAAAGGCCCATCTGGGGGTGGGGGGAGGGGGAGCAGCTGCATGGCTCCGGCGCCACGAGCCTTGACAACATTCAGATGGGGAAGTGAGGCACAAAGAAGTTAAGTAACTTGCCCAAGGTGACACATTTAAGAATTTTGAAGCCAGCCAGGAGCAGAGACTCAGCTGGACTCCTGAAGCCTCGCGTACCAGGGGTGGTGGCACTGCAGCTCTGGGCCCTGACCCTTCTGGGCCTAGTGGGCACAAGCGCAGGCCTGTGACCCCAGAAACTGGACTTCTTCCACAGTGAGACCAAACTGAACAATCTGTCCATGGGTGAGGCACTGGGCATGGTGTACCTAGAGGCAGAGAACTCAATCTACCAGCCGAGTACTGGGAAGTGCATCCTGAAGGATGGCAGCCTCTTCAAGGGCATCTGTTTCCTGTGTGTCTCCTTGGAGCACACCCTTTTTTCTCTCTGGCTGTACTTTTGCACTCTAATAAATCTTGCCACTAGTGCTTAAAATATTCCTATGCATGTGTCCCTAAAATTCCTTTCCCAAGATGCTGCAAGAACATATTTTCTCCAGTAACAAAACCACAAAAAGGAAGAAAGAGTGGCAGGTAAAATAAGATCAAGTAATGAGGGCAACAAATAGAGAACAGTAACAAAAATGGTATATATTAATCCAACTACTGTTGACCTTTGAACAACATAGTTTTGAGCTGCTCAGGTCCATTCATAAGTGGATTTTTTTCAATAAGTACCTGTACTTTTTTAATACTATTTATTGTATTATATAAAAGTTTATTATTTTAAAATAAATTAATATATTTATAATTGATAGCACATAATATACAGGGTCATTGAGACTATTTTGAACCATAATATGAGGTCTGTCCAGAAAAAGTCCAACCACTGTAAACATAATGAGAATGGTTCACATGACATCCTTTAACCCAGCAGCCAAAGAGAGTGGACTGGCATGCACATGTGTGAACAATGATGACTTCACTGTACTAGTCAGTGGGGTCAGTAGATGTCATTGGGTAAGCATGTGTACTGAGAGGCTGTCACGTTCAAAATTATTGAACCAGTAGAGCAATGAATCAGCATCAAATTTTGCATTAAGCTTGACTTTCCTCCACAGAAACTATTGGGATTATTCCCAAGGTCACAGCTATGGGCAAGGGGTGATTGGCTGCTTCATCATGACAATGTGCCCACTCAAGCATCACAACTTCTGCTATTTGCAGGTGGCATGATATTATACAGAAAAACTCCCCCAAACACTGTTAGAACTCATAAACAAATTTGGTAGAGTTTCAGAATATATAATCAATATACAAAATCATTTTTATTTCTATAAACTAACCACAAACTATCAGAGAGAAAAATTAAGAAAAAGATTGCATTTTCACCAACACTAAAATATTTAGGTATAAATTTCACCAAGGAAGGGATATATCTGTACCTGAAAACTATGAAACATTGATGAAAGAGACTGAAAAAGGCAAATTATCTTTACAGAAATAGAACAAACAATCTTAAAATTTGTACAGCACCACAAATGATCTTGAAGTGCCAAAACGATCCTAAGAAGAAAAAAGCTGGAAACATAAAACTTCCTAACATCAAATTATGCCACAGAGCTATATTAAAATAGCATGATGTTGGCTTAAAATAACAGAGAGATCAAAGAAACAGAATAGATAGCCAAGAAATAATTCCATGCATGTATGGTTAATTAATTGATGACAGAGGAGTCAAGAATGTACAATGGGAAAGAATAGTCTCTTCAATAATTGATGCTGGTAAAACTGGATAGCCACTTGCAAAATAATGAAATTGGATTCCCATCTTGCACCATACACAGTCATCTAAAAGTGGATTAAAGACTCTTATGTAAGACCTGAAACCATAAAACTCCTTGAAGAAAACTATGGGGTAGGATTCTTGACATTGGTCTTGGCAATGATTTTTTTTAATTTGGTACCAAAGGTAAAAGCAACAAAAGCAAAAATAAACAAATTGGACCCAATCAAACTAAAAAATATCTCTACAACAGAGGAAACCATCCACAAAATGGAAAATCAAACTTCCAAGTGGAGAACATTTTGCAAGTCATGTATCCGATATGTGTTTAATATCCAAAATATGTATAAAACTTACACAACTCAAAATTTAAAAAATCCAATCAAAAAATTAGAAGAGGAACTGAACGGGTATTATTCCAAAGAACATACAAATGGCCAAAAGGCCATTAATCCTCAATATCATTAATCCTCAGGGAGATGCAAATCAAAACTACAGTGAAATATAACCTCATACCTGTTGGAATGGCCATTATCCTAAAGACAAGAGCTAACAAGTGTTGGCAAGGATGTGAAGAAAAAGGGACTCTTTTACATGGCTGGTAGAAAAATAAATTGGTGTATCCATTATGAAAAATGCTATAAATGTTCCTCAAAAAGTCCAAAACAGAACCAGCATATGATCCAGCAATCCCACTTCTGGGTATATAAGCACAGAAAATTAAAACAAGATCACAAGACATATACATTCCCATATTTATTGCAGCATCATTCACAAGAGCCAAAAGATAGAAACAACCTAAGTGTCCATGAATAAAGAAAATGTGATATACATATATAATGAAATATTATACAAGCATGAAAATAAGAACATGATGTCATTAGTGACAACATAGGTAGAACTTGAGTGCATTATAGTAAGTGAAGCAAGTCAGGTAAAGTGAAACACTGTATAATGCCACTTGTATGTGGAACAAAGAAACCAATCTCATAGAAACAGAGTAAGTAATGGTTACCAAGGACTGAAGGCAAGAAAAGTGGGGAGATGTTGATCACAGGGAACATATATGATGAATGTGTTCTAGGGATCTAATGTATGTGTAGTGGTTATAGTTAAAAATACTGTATTATAATACTTGAAAGTTGCTCAGAGATTAGATCTGAATGTTCTCACTACAATAAAAGTGATAGTAATTAAGTGACATGATGCAGGTGATAATCATTTTGAAATACATAATGTATTAAATTAACATGTTTATACCTTAAACTTGTGCAATGTTATATCTCAATAATGCTTAAAAATAAATTCGGATAAAAATTAATAGTTTAAATGTCTCCCAAATTTTATTTTTATTATGATAAATCTTAATATAGATAAATTACAGGAACAAAAGTTATTCAGTGTTTTTTTATCTTTAAGAAGATAAAAGATTCTTGAGACCAAAGTTAGACTGAACTCCATTCCTTCAGAGACAAACAAATCTAGTAATCTCCTTATAAAGTACATTACAAAGCTGCAATATAAACCTTTAATTCCAACTCCAAATATCATCATTTACATTGGATATGGAAAAGACAGTAAGAATCTCAAAGAATAACACTTTCTAAGAGAAGTTTATTAAAGTAATTTTATAGAATTGATCACCCATCCCACCTTGGGAAATAGTGAAAGAGGATTAAACAGCGAGATTATTACTGGTAATCATTCAGCTGTGTATATTAAATGTGTACATAGTAAGTGTTAAAGGAAGAGATTGAAGAAAATGATTTGGATTGTCGTCACATCAGTTACCCAAGGTGCTCAAACAAAGCATGGGAACATGTAATTTTATTTGCATAGCAAGTGATAAGATAAAGTCAAGGGTGAACAAAGCTCCTTTTGTAGTGTAGTAGTCAATCATTAAATATGAAATGAGCTTCTGAGCTCACCTTGTTTGCATTCGAATGATGAGAGAAATAAAATTTTAAATAAAGAAGAAATTATAAGGTAAGTAATAGTAATGTGGAATGTGTTGTGAAATATTTTCCATGTTTATATAATTATATAAATTCCTAAATAATTGTGAAAATTATTACTTTATGAATAGAGTAGAATTTCCATAAGCAAATTTTTTATGTACTTTTTAAAAAATTTCAGGGATGATCTTTCTGGATAAGAATTGTTGAGAAAGCAGGGTATAACATGAATATTTTATGTAGTCATTTAATTGTTGAAGATCTTGATTTGAAACTTTTTTCAAAAATGAAACTATTAAACCCAAAAAGGTTAAATGATATTGTCAAGGTCAGTATTTGGCTTCAACCCGAAACAATTTAATTCAAAGAAAGAAAAGGGTAAATAGAAGCTTTAGAAGCACTGCTACATAACCACAAATATTTTAGTCCCAAGTGGAGTATGCAGTTGAAGAATAGTAATTAGCGGGAGTGAGTGCTGAATCCTTGAGAAACGAGGGGTGGGATTAATAAAGTCCTTACTACAAATCCATCACTTCAAATTTTTTCATTTTCTGGTTTATGAAACTACCTTTCATTATTGATGCATACTCATTTCCTATAGTGCTAGCATTTTCAAATGAGATTTCAAATTGAGAAATTCTCAGTTAGACACCAGGCTTCACACTGAATCTGTCATTTTAATAATAGTTAAAAGATGTTCATAAGCTCATTATTATAACAAACATTCTACATATATTTATGTGCTAGATTTTACTATAGAGAAAATAAAAATCAAGAAAATTATGACTAAATCCCTGCCTTCGAGAGTTTATGTTCAGTAAGAAAGAATAAAATCACAATTATATTTCAAGGTGCAGTGTGATAATGACTATGCGACATAGAGACTCTTATTACAAGAGTTTAGTATAAACATAGTGTAAGAAAAGAATATTAGCTGTCAAAGTGATCTTGGTACATTAAAGTTATAGAATCAAGCAAAATAACTGTATCTGACAAAACACCTAAGAGAGAAAGACATTTTCCCCCAAGTTCCGTAATATATAAGAAAGTAAAAAATTAACTGCAAGTCAATAGAGGTAACAAGATAACAGAAGTTAATAACAGAGCCTAAAAAGAAAATAAAGAAAACCCAAGATAACAGCTCTGGTCAAACAGTTGGTAGAAGCAGACATTTAACAAACCGGAGTTGTGGAGGTTCTGGGTGAATTGCTAAGAAGGTATAATAACAGAGAATTTGGTAGCACAAAATTTACATTACTTTCAGTGGGGTTGTGCGTTCACATTGTACCTAATTTCTGTGTCTCTGAGAATTACCTTAATCCAGGAGACCCATGAGTTAAATCATTTTATCTGAAATCTTGTCTTTCTAAAAGTGATTTTAAAGTAAATTAAAGTGTTGCTAAAATCCAGATACTACTAGAATTTCCAATCATTATTTGATAAAGCACAGCTTTAGCACTGCTATGACACCATCGAGTTGATTAGAACTGTGGAGAATAGTTCAGGATTAGACGGAGAAGACTCCTTTTCAACAATACACATTAATTTAGGAAACACTGCAGAAATGTCAGATGATGATGTTGAGTTAAATACAAAGTATGCAGCATAGGTAATACATAATATGGGTGGTGTCTGGCAAGAAAGAAAACACAGTATTTTCTCATTTAACATGGTGGATTTTGATAAAAGATCCCTTTTAAAGTCAAAGATGAGGGTGAGAGTGCCCGATTATTGTTTTTCCCATGTGTCCCCAGGCAAGTATTTCCTTCTGGCTCTCAATTTTTCAACTATAAAGAAAATGTGTTTTCATTTGCCCAGCCTTTTTCACAGAATTTTTGTGAGGATCAAATGATAAAACATATAAACTAAATAGTACTATAAAAGTACATATAAAAGATTAAATGGGCATCTGTGTTTTAAGATACATGATTGGGGAAATACTGTGAGCCAAAAAAAATTAGGAAAACACTTATGGAAGACAGGAAGGCATATTCTGTAACATACAGTTTGAGTCTGAGAGTATTTTTTAGTAGACAATCACAGTGCTTTATTTTTTTATATTTTATTACCTCTTCCAATAAATTCCCAATTTAACTCAAAATTAGCATCTGCATTTTATACTTTTAATATTGATGTAACATAATTAAACAATGAAAAGAAACCATAGCAAAAGACTTACTTACATTTCAATATCATATCATAAAATTGTCAGGTTTCCTCCAAATACCTTTGTATCTTTCTGTTCCATCAATAACAAATAAAGCAGAGTCCAATTTAGTAATTTGTCATTGGCAAAATGACTGTCATGCACGCTGGAATTTTCTGCTGGTAAAAACTAGGACATGCTCTTCCCGAGCTTTGGCTTATATAGAAATTAAAAGCACAATCAATTGTTTGCTTGGGCAGCTCTGAAGCACAAAAATGGGAACATTATAATTTGAATATTGAATGGCAATAGACTGAGATGATGAGAGTCACTCATTTTTATATTGGAGATCATCTATCTCACAATTTCCTAAATCATATTGCAATGGGCTAATAAAAATGAAAAGCTCTGTAAAACATAATGTGTAATCAATAAATTCTAGAAATTTGTCTCCTCACTGCAGGACTTCTCACAGCTTTTAACATGCCAGCATTTTTCTTGATATCTCAGAGGGAACTCTCATAAACTCTGTTTCCCAAACACATTTGGGGTTAGGGGATATGGATATCTGATATCTCCCAGTACTAGGGATCTAGAAAGCCCAGGTTTAGAGCGTGGAGTTATAATACTCAAAAGGCTCCAGTTTCTGCTCCCAGCAAGTGTGGATAGTCTTTTGTGGTATGCCCAACATCTAAAGGAAGCAGAAGTTAGACCCACCGCCCATGAGATTCAGTTAGTGAGAACTAGTTAGGGAGGAGGGATTAACTTTCTGCAAACGACCGCAGTGGTATGCCAGAGCTACCAAGGACATGTAACAATGGAGCAGACAGAGAGGAAACAGGAAGGAAGAAAAAACAAATTCTGAAACAGGAAGAAAGAAAAACCAAATTCTGGAATCTTAGATCAAGCAGTGTCTGAAGTCAACTATACCTCTTAACATTTTAATTATATAACCAGTAAATTTTCTCTATTTCCCCACCTCACTCCTAAACCAGCTTGCAACCAAAACAAGCTTTACTGATGAGCATGGGCAAAATCTGAATAGTTTCCTCAGCTTTGACTCAATGACTGATATTTTGTCCATATCAATCACCCTTAAGATCATCATATTCTTCATATTTGTTGGTCATTTATTATATATAAAGACAAGATGAGGGGGGAACCCCAGAACCCGGAATTTATTTTCAAAAAATTGTGTATTTATTCTTACATGTTTAAACTTCAGTCACCTTCAAAATACTCTCTATTTGATACAATACACCTATCAAGATATTTTCCACTGCTTATAATAGTTTTTGAACTTGCTAATTTTGATGCCTTTTAGGGCTTCTGCCTTTTTGTTTCACCTCTCCCACATCAGAAAAATGTTTCTTTTGGAGGACTTTTTTCATCTGGGGAAACAAGAACAAAAAATGTCACTTGGGGTGAGATCTAGTGAATAGGGAGGGTGGGGCACAGGGATCATGCCATTTTTGGTCAAAAATTGCTGAACACTTGACACGGTACGGTCAGCTGCCCACGTAAGTCACCCATGATGACATGGGCAAACATATTGAAAGAGTCATCTAAAAAAAATTCACTGAAGCAGAACCCAGCCTCTCACAACAACGACAGCTAGCACACTGATACAGATGGGTTTCCAGAACACTCACGTAGCTGAGAGAGCCTGTGCAACAACGAACCTGCCCTCCAGAAGATAATTTCAGTGTTTCTTGGGAGGTCCTCTCTTATACTTCAGCACATGTCTTGCTCTTGTCATCTATCTCACCGAGGCTATTTTATCTCTGCTCTGACTCATTATATTGGTTTTAAATTTATTTCTCAAGGGAATTTTGTTTTATTTGCAATTTCTCCTGAATTTCTTTCCTCTTACTACTCTAATTGAAGCATAATGATGAATCAGTGGAATGATTCCAACAAACTATTTTTATGTAAATCTCTCTGACCCAAAGGAGTGCTTTTTGTTTTTAGGACTGCAGCACATATTCTCCATAAACTGAGCACAGAAAACATAATAATCTGGCACCTAAAAGGTTTGAAGACTGTTGGATTTCATCCTAGAGAAAGTAATCAATCTTCTATTTTCTCTTGCTATGGGTATTGCTCTCTTTGGTCTCGACATGTGCTCAAAAATCTGGTCTGCCAATCTCTTTCCCCTTCTGTCCAAGAAGAGATGTTCTTAAAATGCCTGATGCTTTTAAGAAATAAATGTGATAAAAATTGTTAATAACTGGCATGCTATTATGTTTGAACTTTTGATGGTACTTCTTGTTGAGTAAGAATTACTTTCAAAGAATGAATATCTAATGGTATAATTTAATAGAAGATAGTTTGAAACTACCAGCCCTATTTGCTAATTTAAATTATATCAATAAAGCAACTACCATATTTTGCTGGGTATATTGCACACCCACACTTTCTACACATTATACACGGGATTATTATACCCATGGTATGTAATCATTGTATTCGTGTATAATGTGCATCCTTATTTTTCCCCTCAAAAATTTGGGTAAAAAAATGTGCATCATACACAGCAAAATACCATATCTTTTCATTTATCCTTTAAAATTGATATTATACTTACACATATTTTTCTCATTGGTTATGATTGGTTATTGAAAGAAAAATGATAATCAAAAATGGTTATCATTTTTCTTTCAATCCTTGTTGTGGTTTCTCCGGAGCCTCAATAATAATGTATAAGCTTCATTGCATAAATAAACTCTGCTATTGAGAGTAACTGTTCGGAGCAAAGTGTTGGACATACTGCTTCCTGGATCACTAAGAAATGGAGTAAGGTCAGTTAGTGATATCTGTCATGGGGATGACTGGTTACCCATGTACAATAAATTTGCTCCTCTGAATTTAGCCCAAGCTTTGTAGGAAAACATAAAGATTATTTGACTAGCCTATATTTTATATTGACTTCAAGTGAACAGAATTATGAATTAAAACAGGAATTAGAGATTTTTTTCATCTTTGACTGATGTATTTATTTTAAAAAATGAAACCTCAGAAACACCTCACATTTCTCAGAGTTGAAATTCCAGAAATAGGGCAGTCATAAAAAAACTTTCCTTTACATACTTTCTTTAACCCAATAGGATTCCAACAGAGAAATATCAAAGCTTCCTTTAAAAACCTTTTAATGCTTACATAGAGAAAATATTTTCTTAAAGGTGGAAAATGTGGAATGTCCTGGACTTAAATCTGAAATCTAGTTAATTGCAAGTTTAATTAACTTGATATAGTAAGAATTAGTAAGAAAAAGGCTAACTGTTTTGTCCAGAAGGTATCGAGCCATGTAAAATGAAAAGTAGAGACATTTGTTGAAGAAAATACAAGATATAAGAAACACCATACATAGGACAGTGATGCCTCAGTCCCCTTCAAAGTAGGGACCTTAGGACCTCACACAGTTCTGCTGCCCCATCATATTTTCCTGAATCTCATCTACAGTCTGAAATCTCTTCCCTTTCATAGTGTTTTTAGTTTTAGGGAAATCCAGAAGTCCTGGTGTGCAACATCTGGGCTGAAGGGAGCTGAGTCACCTGAGTGATTTGATGTTTCACCAAAAAACGTTGCACAAGACATGATGCACGAGTGAGCACATCATCATGATGAAGCTGCCAATCACCAGTTGTCCATAGCTGCAGCCTTCTGAATCATCCGAATAGTTTCCATGGAGGAATATTCAAGCTAAATGCAAAATTTGATGCAGATACATTGCTCTACTTGCTCAGTCATTTTGAATGCAATGGTTACACAGCACACATGCTCACTCAACTGCCCCCACTGACTAGTACAGTGAAGTTGTCATTGTTCAGGCATGTGCATTCTAGTCCACCCTCCTTGGCTGCCAGGTTACATGATATCATGCAACACATTCTCATTATATTAACAGTGGTCAGGCTTTTTCTGGACAGATCTTGTATATTCATTAACTAGCCTTAGAACACATTAACTGAAACTGCTAAGGCTTACCTTGTCCCTAACAGTTTTAACAATAGTATTACATATTTCTATGCACTATTACTAAAATTTTTATATATTATGTAAGCAGAACAACTTTGTTATTTTGCTCTAACAAGCAACAAATGTAAAATTGACAGAATTTTATTTCTAATATAGCAGTCCAAAAATCTTTCATTTCCTCAGCACTTGCCGTGTATCAGTGTCTTTAACTCTCATGTGTCAGGGGTGGTGGATGGAGACATGCATCTCATGAGCCATGGCTCTTCTCAGTCCCAAATCATGGTTACACTAATCTCAGTGAGCTAGCTGCTTTTGACATATAGAGAAGCATTTCACTTCCAGAAGGTGTCGCTCTAGAATAGGTGAAGACAGGTTTGCTTCCGTCTGAAACAAAGCAGACCATCATTCATTAGCATTCAAGTGAACTGAAATTCTGAAACACAGAATTGGTATTCAAACAAAACAAATGACCAGCTTCTCTTTCTTTGATAGCTTTAAAACTCTAAATATTTTTCTCTGTCCATGACCTAACTTACTGTTTGGGAAAATTAGCAACACAACAGTTTGGATACTGCAGCATTAAAACAAAATACAAAAACATAATGAGATATGACAGAAAAGTAGGCCAGTCATACATAAGAATATTTAACTTCTGTTTTAACTTTTTAATAAAGAAGTTGATGTATAAATGTATATGAATAACATTTGAAACCATATAATTATATTATATGCAAAATCAGATAATTAGTTATGAAAATTTGTGCAATCTCCCAGTGATTATTAAGAATATATCTGAATTTATAAAAACCCTGACCTGTAAAAAACTTATGAAGAAGCTGAAAAAAAGGAGTAGAAAATTAAAAGAAACATAAAAAACTCTTCAGGAAAGAAAGAAGAATTTTGTCATTTCTCAAATTTTCTAAATAGATTTCTTAGGACCCTTTGCCTAGTGAAAATGTATGTGGAATTAAAGAGGTAATAAAGTTTGACTACAGTAAATAGATCCATTTCTATGCAGAGACAGAATGGGAACATTTGTGATTTTGCCTAATATTGTGAATATTTTCTAGCACATATTTTATTTCTATCAGCAATAAAAATTTATTCAATGGTCAAAAGAAAGCCATATTTAGAATGCCAAAGTCCACTTCAATTTGTTAAGTTACACTTTTATAACCAGTATTGAAACACATTTTTTTCTCTGCGGTTGATCTCTACAAACTTTGCAAATTCTCACTAAGTATTTTATTTTTATGGCAAGGTTTGTTTGCATAAGTTCAATAAGAATTTGTTCTCTTTGCAACAGTACACAATTAGAAACTAATGATATTACAAGGCTTTTTGAATGGAATGTCATATTTGAGATAGGCCCAGATATGACCAGAAAATCCTAAGGAATTAAGATTGATTTTGGGAGCCAATAACATCCTCTTGTTAAAAACAGCCGGGTGCCTTGCTTCAATGGTTCACAGTGGGTAATCACTGAAGGAATGAAATGAAGGTTTCTTACTGGGAGATGCAAAGAAAGAAACTCGGGATACACTGGGGAACTCAAAAAGAGAGAAGTTAACCCCAATTTTATAGGCATTACAAGGCGAAGTCTGCTGGCAAGTATGTAACTTGGCTTTTTCTTGCCTCAAGAGGCCTTTTTAAGTTCAATCTGAAGATTCCTGATGACAATTTCCAGTAAAGCAGATTTAAAAGAGCTTATGTGATTAATTACTACTCTTGATGAACTGACACAAATAATCAGGCCACATTTATTGAAATGACTTGTTTTGCAAATGTCTTAATTTTGTTATAGAGGTGGACGTAATTTTAGACAGAAAAATTGTTTCAGTAGAAATAAAACTATAACATACCTATATGGATATCAGGTTCTAGTGCTGTTCGTTGTGTTTTGAGGGGGTTTTTTTCCTACCAGTAAACTAGACTATATCTTGAATTTTTAGTTTTCTTAAATACATGGCTACAACCTTCCAAACTAGCATTTTCATTTTCCCGTCCATTGACTGGGAATCACTGAGAACTAAAACAGCCCACGCAAGCTCAAGGTCACGCAAGCTAAAGTGGGATGACTTGATGCAGACTTCAGGAAAATCACACAGCAGCTCATAGAGGGGCATCTTCATGCCGGAGACATTCAAACTGCAGACCAGGGGAGTCTGTCAGATGGTGACTGCCTGTCTTCACTTCATCTGAAGATGATCTGAGAGAGACTAGAAATCTTCTTGGCTGCCTGCGTTCAGAACTCAGAAGTTAAATTTATGGTCTGCTCCAATGATTACTTTTAACTTTTGTTTCTATAGAGATACCTCGTTAAATACCTTACTGCTTGCACCATACATAGGCTTAACCTTTGGGAGCCCACTTGTATCCTTGTCTCCTGAAACGTGACACAACTGTTTAACCAAACTGAACATTTTTCAAGAGTGAGATTGGTATAATGATCTATAAAACAATCTACCAACACAAAATCCGGAATGCCAAACTTCCAGGGAAGTTTCAGAGGAGGGATTTGTGGGGGTCCAGAAACAGTTAGCCCAAGATATACCTCTGTGATAGGCAGACTGTTCTGAGCTAAAGGCAACTTTAGCTTCAGGCTTAAGAGAAATTTCTGCCCCTCTCTCTTAAATACCTAGAAACTCGAAATAGAGGCCTTACCCATAGAGATTGTCAGAGATAACTACTTTTGACCTATCTATAAGGCAGGGAAATTTTCTGTTTACTAAAGGTCTTCTCTTTTCATCATCCTGCATGACCTTTTGAAGGCCCCGAGGCCCCTTACCTCACTCTAGCTCAGGATGTCCTATATAGCTGTGCTGCCTGTCTCTGAACCTCGCGTGCATGTGGTGTCTCTGACTTTCTCATGTACATGGGGTTCCCATATGTATGTATGCATTAAATTTGATTATGTTCTTTTGCTAAAAAGTTGTTCTTTTTTACTCTCAAAAGCATTTGATTACCCTATAATTATCTCCTTTAGAGAGAATCGGACACTATTCTTAGCCTTTGGATACTACACATATTTAATGGGCTATATTCTGCTAGGCCAGTTGAGAGGCTTACAGAGTTTCTTTAAAGGTCACACACACTCTGACTTTCAAAGATCAATATGCTCTCTAAAAAAATCTTAGTATGCTTTTGGTCTAGTCACTGACAGATCCATGGACAAATAACTATAATCAAAGATCTAACCTAGACAGAATTTCTATGCTTCCAGACTATCCTTTTATATTTTCAGGTCTCTTTGCTCAGCACAGTTTTGCTTTCCTTCAATTTAATGGTGTCTACTTTGAGACTATCTCAAAATATCAGTTTAGGCAGCCCCTTCCACATGATCATGCTAAGTGAGCAAGCAGCTACACCCACCGCCTCCCGCCACTTCCTGGCCATGGATCCCCTCAAAGTGAGC
>CM052539.1:25897338-25920452 GCA_028533065.1 Trachops cirrhosus
TCAAGAAATGAATCTTTCTTACCACCACAGAAGCCCTCCACATATCCTGGATCATAGTACCCTTCCTCTCAAGAATAAACACTCTTTTCCTATCATTTCTGAACTTTTCTATAGTTTCATTATCCAAGTATAACCCTAACATATATGGTTTTGCTTTGCCTTCTTATTTTGTATTTTTTGGAGGGTGATATAAGGGTGGGCATATTTTTATAGCCTTTTGCAATTACCGTATTCCATCTCCATTTCCTCCCTTTCAATTTATTTGTTAAAGAAACTAACTTATTTTTTCCAGTAAAAATTTCTACCCTGCTTTAGTTTAGCATATTCCTCTGCTTTCTCTATTTTTTGTGCATTAGTGATTGGATTTAGAGGCTTAATCAGAATAGATTAGGATTAGATATTTTGGAAAGACTCCTTCATGGTAGTTTGGAATTGTTATCAGAAAGCACAGACCCCTGGCTGCCTCTCTTTTTGTGATGTCAGCAGTCATCAATGCTTGATGCCTAGATTTTATCATTCATGACTTCTTATAAAAATATTAATAACCTTATAACCCAAGTATATCATTATTTCTTTTTTATTTGTTGTAATACTTCTACAAAGAGAAACTTTGCCTCACATATAACATTTATCCAATGATCATTTCATATAAAAAGATTAAACAAATATTTGAGTGTGTACTTCATTAATCCTGTGTTGTACAAAGGCAATTAGTAGCTGTACATGTGTATCTGTGTCACTCTGCTTCATGTATTTAAAATTGTTTGATATGTTTTCCTCCATCTCAGTTATTACACTTACTAGCCAATGAGAGTCTTTGCAAGTAGGTTCTCAAGTGTTATTAATACACACTTGTATTCTCTGGTATCTTCCTTCCTAACTAGTATAGCAGAAACTACTAGGCTTATCTTACACCTTACCTGCCCTAGACCCAAATCAGTTGGCTTTTTTCAAATAGCCCTGTTTTGTTTTAGTGGGAAGTGGTATTTCAACATCACCATCTAGATGTTAGGGATGCTCAGTTGTTACTGAGATGGACGTTATTTCAACGTCCTTCCCAGAGAGAGAGAGAGAGAGACAGACAGACAGATGGAGAAATTCTTTTAAAAATACCTCATGAGTGCATTCTGATACTTGCAATCCTAATTTTGTATTACAGAGATAATTGATTCTCAAAGGCAATGGGAAAGCTACAATCATGTGTTATATCCAGTATTACACACAGAATATTCTGAGGACAATTGTAACACAATCACTTATATGACTACTAAAAAGAGTTTTCAAAGAGATTTATAGAATCTATTTGAAGTGCTGTTCTCCTTATTTCCCCCACCTTTGATTAAAGTTGAACTGCATCTACATTGTCAGTGTAGATTGCCAGATAAACTGTTACCTATAACCCTCATCTGCCTGATATGTATAAATTTAATGCTCACCAAGAATCTTTATGTTAATGTATCTTTGTCATTTATCTGAACTTTATTCTCTAGTTGCTTATTAATAAATAATCTATAAGAACAATATTCCCTAAGTCCTTGTGTGGGCATAATACTTTGAGAAATTTTAATTTAGAAGTCAGTCAGTTAATGTATATTCTTGGTTCACATTTTCTTTCATTGAGTATCTTAAATATATCACTACTTGACTTTCTTCTAATACAAGGTGCTAAAAAGTCTAATGACAGTTCTCTTTCCTGTTAGGTTATAAATCATGCTGGCCTTTTTCACTCCTATTACTTAGTACCTAGTACTTAATTTGCAACAGAGTATCTTTCAATGTCTTCACCTTCCTAACATCATCTTCATCTTCTTCCTTCCGTGTTTTATCTTTTTTATCACCTCTTTTTCCTCTTCCTATTTATATTATCATTTATTTTCCTTCTTGTCTTGCAAAATTCATAATTTGTGTCTGGAAAACAAATACAGGGCCTACTCTTCCTCTTCTCAAACCTGCCTCAAAAATTACTGTTCTTCCTTCTCCTAGCTTCAGAATCTTCTATTTTTGAAACTTTACCCAATTCACTAATAAATTACCATCTTCTTTTTCTGGTGCTCTTGTTTATAAATTTAATGTAAAGGATTTCTCTAAACATCCAATGAATTATTAAAAATAATGTCTAACTCAGCCATTCATTACTAATAGAACACTAAATAATAGACACTTAGTAGGGGAAGGAGACCTATATATTGGTTGCAATAGACAAAGAAAACAACAGTGACAATTGCTTTGATCAGTTTAAAATTCTCATTGTTTGGTATTTTTTTCCAGGTAGATTTGTTGGACAATAGGTGAAGCATTATTGGCTCTTACCAAAATACCACTGGGCTGTGTTTAGGAATCATCCACCAGGTGTCAATTTCAAGGGATATCAGACCTGGGACTGTGGACACAAGTTTATTACTATACAGTTCCGTAGGGCAGAAACATAGGGTCTTATACTAAAATAATGGTATTGTTAGGACTGTGTCTCTGGCGGCTTCTAGAGGAAATCTGTTTCATTACCCTTTCCAGCTTCTAAAGGCTGTTTGAATCCTTGTCTCATGGCCCCCCTTTTCCATCTTTAAAGTCAACAGAAGAGGGTTGAGTCCTTTTCAAATCATATCATTCTGACCTTTTCTGCTTCCTCTTCCACTTTTAGGGATCCTTGTTATTCTTCTGAGCTCACTCAAATAATCTCACTATTTTAAGAACAACTGACCAGTAAATTTAATACTATCTGAAATCTTTAACCCTTCTTTGCTATATAACCTAGGTTCAAAGGTCCTAGGGATTAATATAAGGAAATATTGGGGGACAGGGGCATTATTCTTCCTACTACACATATTTTTTATAGTTCTATAGTCTTATTTAAATCAGGAACTGATAGCCATGCCTTCTCAATTATGTCACAGTTGCTTGTAATCTGTATGTACAGTTCTGCCTCAAAGTCAGCTTAAATGACTTTTAATTATTTTATGCATTACTACATAATCTAGAGTGTAGATATTTACCAGCTGGTACTAAAAAATATTTTATGTGTTTATAAACTAAGAAATACTCTAGTTTCTAGATTGTGATGGCAAAGAGATTTTAAATTATGAGAATTTTTTAAATCACTAAATTTAATATTGAAAAAAATAATCTGGAAGAGGTTTTGTTTTTATTACATTTTCAATATGAATACGTATTTCTTATTCTACTTTATCTCATAATAATGAAGTTCTTTTAGACAGGCTTCTAACCCATTTCAAATTTTGCTGCTGCCAGAAATACTTGAAACAATGTTGCTACTAATAAAAAAGTAAAAGTTTTCAACTCTTTTCAGTAGCGATGGTTTGAGTTAATGCCATGTTTCAGTAGCTAAATTCAGTTATGCTCTACCTGTCATATTATTATGTCATGATCACCAACGCACCTCTCTTTAATCTGTGTTTAAAATAAGTTAGTGAACACAATTCTGAGAGCTTTGGATAAGCTGATTTACCTCTCTGTGCTTTAATTTCCTCATTTGTTAAGTGGTAATAATAATATCATAGACAAATATGTTAACACAGGTAAATGTGTAACACAGGTAAATGTGCAGAGAAGCAGCACAAAGTAGGGGCTCAAAAATGTTAGGTATTGTTGCCATTTTTACTATCAGCAACAGCAAGGTGGCACAGACTAAAGGAATCTTCAATTTCAGCATCAGACCACTGATACCTTAGTTAAAGTCCTCCTTAAATGGCTTGACAAAATTTAAAAAATAATTTAAAAAACTCTATCAGTTGTTTCGAAAGCACCCAAAACTGTAAAAGTCACTTTCGTATAGCCACACTGCCTGTATGTAAGCTAAGACAGAGCTGACTACTCTGAGGAAGACTGGAACAGGATATTAACTCTGGTCGTCAGAGTCACACCTGCTGACACGTTCTTAGTTGTATGACAGAGACAAATGAAGGAGTATAATTTGCTTTAATGAAACATCATTTTCATTACTAACATGGAGATTAAAAAATAGCAAGTCTTAAAAAAGAGATTCTGACTAGATAATGTATTTCTAGACCCATGAATCAGAATAGTTTGGAATCATATTTTATGGATCAATTTTCTGGTTAACCCTTCATCCTAATGCACTTTTATTTGCAACCCTTATAAAATGATTCACAAATCTATTGGTTCAATTTCTTGAGTGCAGTATAATTGATCTATTTATTCTTTCTTATATTATGTTTTAAAATTATATTTTATTGATTATGCTATTACAGTTGTCCCAGTTTTTTCCTCATTGCTCCCCTCCATCCAGCACCCAACACTCCCCCAGACAATCCCCAACCATTGTTCATGTCCATGGGTCATGCATATAAGTTCGTTGCCTACTCCATTTCCTATACTGTACTTTATATCCCCATGGTTATTCCATAACTACAAATTTGTGCTTCTTAATCTCTTCACCTCTTCTCCTATTCCTCCAAACCACACCCCATAGCTGACTGGCTTCAAACCATTCTCCATATCTATGATTCTGTCTCTGTTCTTCTTGTTTGCTTAGTTTGTTTTTGAGATTCAATCATTGATAGATTTGTGTTTTGGGCCATTTTATTGTTCACAGTTTTGATCTTTTTCTGAAATAAATCCCTTTAACATTTCATATAATAATGGTTAGGTGATGATGAATTCCTTTAGCTTTTTCTTGTCTGAGAAGCTCTTTATCTGATCTTTGATTCTAAATGAAAGTTTTGCTGGATAGAGCAATCTTGGTCATAGGTCCTTGCTTTTCATCACTTTGAATATTCCTTGCCAATTCCTTTAAGTCTGCAAAATTTCTTTTGAGAAATCAGCTGACAGTCTTATGGGAACTCCCTTGTAGGTAACTACCTGCTTTTCTTTTGCTGCTTTTACGATTCCTCTTTATCTTTA
This sequence comes from Trachops cirrhosus, assembly GCA_028533065.1. NCBI lineage: Eukaryota > Metazoa > Chordata > Mammalia > Chiroptera > Phyllostomidae > Trachops > Trachops cirrhosus. The sequence goes on from CM052539.1 coordinate 25,902,217, forward strand.
ACCTTTGGCATTTTGATTATGTTGTGTCTTGGTGTGGGCTTCTTTGCATCCATCTTGTTTGGAGCTCTCTGTGCTTCCTGGACTTGCATGTCTATTTTCTTCACCAAATTAGGGAAGTTTTCTTTCATTATTTTTTCATAGATTTCCGATTTCTTGTTCTTTCTCTTCTCCTTCTGGCATCCCTATGATATGAATGTTGGTACACTTGAAGTTGTCCCAGAGGCTCCTTATGCTATCCTCATTTTTTTGGATTCTTATATCTTCTTTTGTTTTTTGGTTCCTTGTGTTTCAAATTGATTTGATTTTCGGCTTCATCCATTCTACTGTTGATTCCCTGGAAATTGTTCTTTATTTCAATTAGTATATCTTTTGTTTCTGAGTGGACCTTTTTTATGTTATTGAGGTCCTCATAAGTTCCTTGCATCCTTAAAACCAGTGTTTGAACTGTACATCTGAAGATTGTTTACCTCTATTTTGTTTAGTTCTTTTTATGGAGTTTTGATCTGTTCTTTTATTTGGACCATGCTTCTTTTTCTCCTCATTTTGATAGCCCCTCTGGGTTTGTTCCTATATATTAGGTAGAGCTGCTATAACTCACTGTGTTGGTGAGTTATGACCTAATGTAGCAGGTGTCCTGTAGGGTCCGGTGGCACAGCCTCTTCTATCACCCAAATTGGTTACTTAAGGTGCAGCCTCTGTGTGGGCTGAGTACACCCTCCTCTTGTAGTTGAGTCTTGAGTGCTTTGGCAGTTTAATGGGAAGAATTTACACAGACCATTCAGCTGCAAGGACTGGCTGTGACCACTGATCACCAATCTCTGCCCTCTGTGGAGGATCTTCTGTGTAAGGGCTCACTCCACAGAGGAAGGCTTACTTCAGCAGCACTCTGGTGCCCCCTTGTGTTCTGTCTCAGGCCACTTGGCATAAGCTATAAGGTAATCAGCAGCTGACTGTTTCTTGTGCTAGGTTTGTAGGTGTCCTATCAAGGCCAAGCTGTGAACCAAGGACAGCTACTGCTAGTAAGAGGCCTGGGGCCACTTAGTAAGGCATGGGGCTCTCTGAGGCCAGCTGCTGCTTGTTGGAGAGGATTTTTGAAGATCAGAGGCACGTGTCAAAACAAGTCATTCATATGGAAAAGCCATTGTTAATCACTTGGGTGAGCCAGTAAGTTGGGTGGGGCAGTGTTTCAGGGAATCAACAGTGTGAGGCAAGTTGATGGAGTCTCAGGTATTGTGTCTTCTGCACTCTGTGGTTTGGTGTAGGGAGGGCTCAGAAAAGGACCATTGGCCTCTTCCAGCAGTTCTGTCTCGGAGAAAGCTGCCCTCTAGCTTTTGCCCTGATGTCAGACACTTCAGTTCCTCCCCGTATGCCTCAGGTAGGTGCCTTTCAAGCTGCTGCCCTGGTGCTGGAGCTCAGCAGGAGTGATTCCGAGTAAGTTCTTGTGGGCCCTTTAAAAGGAACTGTCTGGGAATCCAGAAGTTTCTTCCACCAACTTAATCTCCACTGTTTTTTGCAGGCAGAAGCCATGGGGATTTATCTTCCTGCCACTGCAACCCTGGGCTAGAGGGCCTGATGTGGGGCTGGGAATCTTTGCTCCCAAGATATCCCTCCCAATTTTTAACTGTTATAAGTGGGCATGGGACCACCCCATTCCATGTCTCCACATCTCTGTGTCTCTGTCCCTCCTACCAGTCTGGATGGATTTGGTTTCTTACTTAACTCTGTGGTTGCAGGACCCTCATTCCACTCCATTTCTGCTAGTTCTGAATGACAGTTGTTCTATAGTTCAGTTGTGATTTTGATGTGGTTGTGCAAGGAAGTGAGCTGTTTACCTAGGCCACCGTCTTGGAGATCTAGCTCTTATACCATTCTCTGTTAATTTCAATTTGGAGAAATTTCACACTATGACAGAAGCATCAGCTTCCATAGCTAGTAGATTGTAGCACTAAGATTCAAACCTCTATCTGCAGTCTGCTTCCAGGGTCCAAGCAGTTAGAACCGAGCAGAACAAAGACAATGGTCCAGGTACAGAAGGTCACCACAGCTGAAAGCCCCAGGTGCCTAGCAACTAACAAAATAGGGGAAACAAAGACCTCACCCCAAGGGTAACATTTCCTCTCCTAGCAAATCCAAATGATCATGCCTATTTATTCTTTAGGGTTATAAATTCTAAGTAAAGCTTTAGTGCCAATATAATAAAAAATCAATTGCTATTGCAAAACACATTGATAATCATATTTAATAGTTAAACCTTATCATACTTATTCTTTAAAAATTTTTGTCTTTAACACACAACCATATAATTGTTAAAAAAATTAATGAGTCCACAAAACTGACACAAATACTTTTCCATTTCAAATTATAATTTATAAATTATAATTTATAAAATTTAAAAATTCTAATTTTTAAGAGTTATTAAATCATTTTTTTCAACAACTACAAATGAGCAACAATTTTTGAGTGAAGCAAAATACTAGGTATTGTGTTGTAAGTGAGAAAGATTAAATGGTCTAATGAGCTAATGGGGAAGAGAAATCTCACATTTGTACACTGTAGATGTTACCTTTAGACAGTAGAAAACCACAGAAAAGGTATTTCCTGGGGAGCTACGGGGTTAGTTTCTTAAATATATCATTAAAATATTTAATAATGTTTGTAGGGCACAAGAAGAGATTACAGAAGATGTAGAAGCTGTTTCAGAGACAATACAACATTGTAGGGGAGAAAATGAAAGCTTTAGACTAGGATTACAGCAGTGGTAGACAGAGAAAGGAAGAAAGATTTTCTACAAGATCTGGTGGTTTATCAAATATAAAAGAATAAAGCTAAGGGAAAATTCAAAGATGAAACCCTGGCTTTTGGTGTAAACAATTGAGTGTATGGTTGGGCCATTTTCTGTCACAAAGTACACTAGAGTAGTAGAAGGTTCTTGGGTGAATTATAATTTAATTTTGGGATTTTCTGTTGGAGGTTCAAAAATTCAAGAGGGGATATTGAGTAAGTAATAATAAAAATGGTCTAGGTTGGAGTCATTGACATATGGTTTAAATGGTCATTTAAACCACAAAAGGTATAAAATAACTGGCAAGGGGAAAATAACTGAGAAGAAAAAAAGCTCTGACAAGAGTCAAGTGGAAAATGAATATTAGTCCAAATGAATTTTTGAGAAAAAGCAAACAAAGAAGACCTGAGAGAATAGTGTCAGAACAGCCAACACAAGAAAGCAATTGACTTACTAAGAAACATAGTAAATAGAATCAAAAGTTGCAGAGATAAACTAAACAGACACTGATAAATGTTGAATTTCCTGACATGAAGCTTACTGATGAACTTACTGATGAAGCTTACTGAAAAGTTATTTTGGAGAAGTGATGCAAGAAGTTTGCAATTACTAGTAGCATTTTGAGGAAAGGGTCTAACAATCTGACAAGATGATTGGTTATGAAGGGAAAAATAAATTTAAGATCATGTGTAGGGATGGAGTAATTGCTGATAAAGAAGACACTGTTTACCTAATCAGAAAGACTTTAGCATGCTAGCACACATATAGATGATTGCCTTCAGAGGGAAATAATGATGATATAAGCAAGTAACTCTTCAGTAACAAAAGGAATGTGAAGGGGAATATTGACTTTAAATTGATTCATGAAGCTCCAGTCATAATTGAGGTGAACTTATTTTTCTATCACAGGCATTTTATGAATCAACACTGCCCTTGGATTTTAATGTCATGAGCCTTGATGAAGTTTTAAATTACTCAAGGAATTATTTAATTTGCTAATTTAAGGAGAAACATTAAAACAATCGTTTAGATTTATTTATCATATTTCTTTCTTGCAAGCTCTTATTACTAATTAATCAAATAACTTTTTGTTTCCTCTTATGCTTTTTCTAGGAAAATTCCATTCTTCTTTTATAATATCATTAAGGAGCTATTTGGAACAGAGTCAAGCCTCTCAGTTATATAAGATAAAGAATGGCGTATTGGTGGAAAACAGATCTAAATCCCAGGGAATCACACGAAGAACAGCATGAGCACCAGGAATTGCAATCCGTAAATCAATCCCTTTTTCCCAGCCAAGCCAGTCTGGGTTTTGATCAGCTAGTAGAAGAAATCAATAATAAAATTCCACTCTGTCGGAGTAAAATGGAAGAAAACCCTGTTTTTGTGCCCAGTTCACCAAACTGGGACTCAAAAAAGCATTCATTAGATGGAACACAGCAAATAGCCTTGAATGAATTCAATTCTAAAAGCTCAGAACTCTCTTGTCACCAAGTTAGGAAAACAACCATAATTGGTTTTAGGCCCTCTGTGCTACCAAATCCTCAAGACACGAATAAAGAAAGCTCTTGGGGAAATTCCCTAGGAAAACAATGTGGTTCTGATGATTACAGATGCAATATTTTAGCTCCATCATCTACTAGTTTGCATAAAATTAATTCACAAAAGGAAAATATTTTAGTTCCAGCATCCACTAGTTTGGATAAAGTTAATTTACAGAAAGAATTGGAAAATAAAAATCATACTTACCACATAGGATTTAAAAGTAGCATTCCTTCTACACATCCACCCTTCTCAACTGACTTCATGTCAGAAGAAGAGAATAAAAGGAATAGAACTACAAACACTGTGGAACCTCCTTTCACGCTCTTTAAAGAGTCCTTCCTGCCCAGGATGTGGGAAAGTTCGTGGCCAAAGAACACAGAGGTATGTGTCAGATATGTTGACCTAAAAATATAAATATGAATCATTTAATAATATGCTGGATTAACTTAGTGATGAGGTTACCTACCTTAAACAGAGAAATGTATTAATATTATATTTGAAAATAATTTATCATTTACTAATTCTGTGTTACTGAATTAATTTTTTTCTGAGAAAAGAGAAATAAAATTTTATAATATAATTTTTAAAATTCACATTTCACAAATATAAATAAAATGTTATAGAATTTACAGTTTGTTAGATAAAAATATCACACTTGGAGGTTTGGATAATAGTATTTTCTTATCATATCATGTTATTATTACACACACAGAAACACACATCAATTTCATTACATTTAGATTCTGAGTCACATTATCATGAATTAAAACTTTATTATTAGTAGGAGAAATTTCCCTTTACTCAGAGGCTCCTAAATTATACTGTTGGCAGGCAGGTTCTATTGGGATCATTCCAAGAGTAGGAAATTAAGTAATTATTGTGCAATTCATCCTAGTGATTTCATTAGTAGTTTTCCAATTGTTTTAGTAACTATAGATTTTCTTGTACAATATTTGAACTTTTCTCCGCTTATGCCAAGTCTTGACACAAGTGAAATGAAGTAAATAGTACAAAGAAGAAATATTATTGCAGCTGTAATTCATAGGTTGAGGGAAAATGATTCTTCATTTATACAACAACAATTTACTGTGTTCTTAAAATATACATGATAAACTAGGAATAACAAATCCAAAGAAGAAAATACATGATCCCTGATCTCAGGAATAGCACATTAGTCAAGTTAATTTGCAAACACTAAAGAAAGGTAAGAGCAAAATAACAGAGAAGGTGAGTTCACAGAAAAGAAACAACTAATTCTGTCTGAGGCACTAGTGGAAGAAGGTAGCACATCAGATGATCCAAACAGAAAGTCAAGGAACTTTAGGAACATCTACTATTGATCTTTAAAACATAACAAGTGCTAAACTTTCCCTTACCACTGAAAGCAACTATGAAATTAGAAAAAATATATGAAGTAAATAATTGCAGGCATTGAACACAGTCAGTATAGGACATCAGTCCTAGAGAGAAAGGAAAGTATTGGTCAAAAAGGCAGGGAAGAAATAGAAGAACAAAATAAAATAGAAGAAACGAATAGAAACAAATATCATCATGGCCATGTTAAATCCAAAAATATCTATAAATATACTAAATATGAATAGGATAAGCATTCCAACTAAAAGGGAGAAATCATCAAACTAAATATAAAAGACATTGTTACTGTCTACAAGGGACAAACTTAAGACACAAAGACACAGATAGGTTGAAAATAAAATAAATAAAAAGATTTAACATTCCACCAGGAAAAGGAAGTTGATGTGGTTATTAATACCAGCAGAAGTACAGTTCAGTGGAGAGTATTATTAAAGAAATACAAGTGTCATTTCATAATAATAAAAAGGTCAATCAGAAAGGCAACAAATTCAGACATACATGTACCTAATAATAGATTCAAAACACATAAAGCAAAAAATTAGTTCTTTTAAAGTTAATCACATACTCACCCTGACAGCCATTTATGGATTTCTTCACAAGAAATAAAACACATGAGCATATAAACATTTGCATATGAAAATTAATAGTTCTTCACAGTACCCCAAAACTTAACCCACGTGTCCATCAATAGGGAAGATAGATAAACACATTGTGGAATATTTATATGCTAGTATACTACTAACCAACAATACAAAAAGTAAACTATTGATATGTGTGACAACATTAGTAAATTTAAAAATACATGTCACTTAACTGAAAGAAGCCAGAAACAAAAAAAAACACACACCTACTCTATGGTGATAGATCTCTGGATAACTGTAGTTACCAAATAGATGTACAGATTGACAAAAGGAGATGTGGGGGACTAAACTGATGAAAATGTTTTCTAAACATATGGAACATTTTCTAAATTGATGAAAATGTTCCATATGTTGATTGGGATATTGATATAACAGTTGTACACCTTTCTGAAAACTTAAATTATATATTTAATATTCATGCAATTTTCTATATAATGTCATTAAAAATGAAAAAATAAAAACAGACTGAATCTTTAAAACAAGATAAAATATAAAGCTGAGTTCATCTTTTCACCACACTAACTAAATTAATTTCAAAATTTTTAAGTCCATAGATTGTTCTGTTCAGCTAATTGAAGTACCTCAAGGCAGTAATATGAGTCTGGCCTCCTTTTGTGACAAAGTAAAAAAGTAAGTGTTGCTATTTCACTAAATTTTGAAATGTATGTACCTGTATAAATTTGTCTATTTTAACATTATTGAACTGATTAATTTAGCATATAAAATGTTCTATAATCTTTAACAATGAAAAGTATAAATTTATGAAAACTTTGTTCATTAATCAACTTCTGGTATTGTTTTGTTGTTTATAGTCAAATAATTTTTTCTTTTTTTAATTTAATTAAAGTTTTATGTTTCATAAACTTTCAGTCCTGCCTTTGCTATTTGTTAGTAGTTTAAGTTGATTTCTTTCTCATTCTCATTGTTCACCCATTCATTATTTAACAACACGTTATTCAGTCTCTATGTATTTGAATGTTTTTGAATTTTTTCTTTGAGGCTAGTTTCTAGTTTCAAGCCAGTGTGATCTGAGCACATGCTTGATATGATTTCAATTTTTTAAAATTTGTTGAGCTTTGCTTTATACCCTATCATGTGGTCTATCTTTGAAATGTGGTTTCATGTGCATTTGAAAAGAACACGTATTTTGCTTCTATGGCATAACATGTTCCATATATATCAATTAAGTCCATTCTATGTAGAGTGTTGTTCAGTGCCACAATATCCTTGTTGATTCTTTGTTTAGAAGATTTGCCCATTGTTGACAGTGGGGTGTTAAAATTCCCTATAATGTCTGGGTTGCTGTCAATATCTTTCTTGAAGTCCTCCAAGATTTCCCTTACATATTTAGGTGCTCCTGTGTTGAGTGCATATGTTTACAAGGGTTCTATCCTCTTAATGGACTACTCCCTTAAGTAGTATGTAGTGGCCTTCTTTGTCTGTTTGTATAGCCTTTATTTTGAAGTCTGATATAAGTATTGCTCCCCCTGTGCTTTTTTCATATTCACTTGCTTGGAATATTTTTGTCTATCCCTTCACTTTCAGCCTGTGTAGATAGTCTGTTCTGAGCTGCATCTCTTGTAGACAGCATATATGCAGGTACTGTTTCCTTGTCCACTCAGCTACCCTATGTCTTTTGATTGGTGCATTTAATCCATTTATATTTAAGGTTATCATTGATAGTTACTTATTCACTGCCATTTATTCCTTACCTGTGTTCCTCTCTGTCTTTCTCTGTCTCTCTCTCTCTTTTTCTTCTCCTTCTAATAGCAGCCCCTTTAGCAACAGTGCTGGCTTTATTGAGGTATACTCTTTAAGCATTCTTTTGTCTGGGAAGCTCTTTATTTTGTAGTAGACCATCCTGCATGGCGTGGCCTCAGCCCCCAGTGGCAAACATTTACTGCAAAATAGCTTCCTAAAAACCATGCTAAACCTTCCAAGGACCAGTTCAACCACTTGTGCCTTTTCATTTGCAAATATTGCGCTTCTGTGATGTGATTACCAGGGTCCTCTCCTTTGTTTTCTGTATAAGGTAACCACCTAAAGAGAGCATGTGCATAGTTAATGAGGACCTTCTTGTAAAGTGCCCAGTAAGACAATAAAAGCTCATTGGAGCAAGGGCTGAGGCTTTTGCTCCCCTTGAGAGAGAAGCCATGCTGTCCCCTTTCCTCTACAGGACTCAGTAGTCTGTGTGAATGTCTAATTTCATCCATAATAATGCAGACACTGCGGGCCTGTGTCTGCAACATTATTTCACCTTCCAGTTAAAATGAGAGCCTTTCTGCATTGAGTAGTCTTGCTTGTAGATCCCTGCTTTTCATTACCTGGATTATTTTGTGGCAATCCCTTCTGGCTTGTAGTATCTCTGTTGAGAAATCAGCTGATAGCCTTCTCCGAGCCCCCTTGTATGTTACTAGCTGTTTCTACCTTGCCACCTTTAAGATTCTCTCTTTGTCTTTATTTATTTTCTTATTTTAATCATTATTCAAGTACAATTTCTATCCTTTACTCCCATTCCAGCCCACCCACCCATCCCTCCCCTTTATTTATTTTTTTATTCAAAGACTTTATTTATTTTATATTTAGACAGAGGGGAAGGGAGGGAGAAAGAGAGGGAGAGAAACATTAATGTGTGGTTGCTTCTTGCCCACCTTCTACTGGGGACCTGGCTCACATGCAGGCATATGCCCTGACTGGGAATCGAACCACTGACCATCTTGTTCACAGGTTGGCGCTCAACACACTTAGTGACACCAGCCAGGACCTCCCTTTGCCCTTCAAATTTGCCATTTTAATTATGATGTGTTTTGGAGTAGGCCTCTTTGGGTTCATCTTGATTGGGACCCTCTGTGCTTCCTGAACTTGCATGACTTTTTTCCTTATCAAGTTAGGGATGTTTTCTATCATTATTTTTTCAAACAGGATTTCCATCCCTTATACCTTTTCTTCTCCTTCTGATATTCCTATGATGCGAATGCTGTTACATTTCATATTGTCCTGAAGCTCCCTTAAACTATGCTATTTTGGGGGGTCTTTTTTCATTTTGTTACTCTGCCTGGGTATTGTTTTCTACCTTGTCTTTCAGCTTGCTGATTCAGTTCTCTGCTTCATCTAGCCTGTTTTTGATTCCTGCTATTGAATTCTTCATTTCTTTCTGGTTTTTATTCATATTCTCTATGTCCTTTCTCATACTGCTACAGTTACCACTGTGTTCCTTGTAGCTCCCATAAAGTTCCCTGTAGTTGTCACTGAGTTCCTTGAGCATCCTCATAACCATTATTTTGAATTCTATGTCTGATAGCTTGCTGCCTCAATTTCACTCAGCTCTTTTTCTGGGGATTCCTCTTTTCCTTTTCATTGGGGGTTATTCCTTTGTTTCCCCATTTTAGGTGACTTTTCTTATTTGTTTCTGCATCTCAGATTGCTCTGCTTTGACTGCCTGTCTTTGTGGGGTAGCTTTCTGGGGTAGGAGTTTTGTGGGACTCAGTGGTGTAGTCTCTTTTATCTCCTGATCTAGATGCCTTAGGGATTCCCATTATTCAGTTTATATGGGCTCTCTTTTTGTACTTGGGCTTTGATTATTAATGGATCATGCAATGGTAGATTCTCCCCTCCAGCCGGCTGCCTGGAAGTCAGAACCCCTGCCACATCTTGTGTGCTGCTGTACAGGTGCTAGTTAACAAAGTAATACTACCCAGAAAAACCAAACCCACACCAGAAAAAATACATCCCACCACCACCATCAGCAATACCAACACCAAATGAGAAAAATTAATAAAGGTAGAAAGAGATTAATGATATTATAAGATAGGAAAAAAGAATATCAGATGGCTAAATGAGAGAGAAATTATTTCGAGCAGGAAGAAGGAGGAAAAATATTAAGAGTAGGGAATAGACAGAATAATAAGAGTAGGAAACAAGACAAAGAATGGATAAAATAAAATTTAAAACACGATAATAGGGAAGGACAATGGCAAAATGGATTGAGAAAAGGGAAGAATATAATATGAGTACTGAAATAAAATTAAAAAGGTAATGAACCGAAGGGAACAAAATTGCTGAAAAATCACAACAGGGTCAATAAAAATGACAACTGAGCAAAGATTAATAAAGGCAAAAAGAGAATAAGAATAATATACAAAAGAGAAAAGAGAATATGAGATGTCTACAGTAAAGAAAATGATTTTGGGAGGATAGGGTGAGGGGAAATAATAAGAGTAAGCAATATATTCCAAGCTAAGAAAGGGAAAAAAATAAAATTCCAAACTCAGATAAGAAAGGGCAGGAGGAAGGAAAAATGGAGTAAGACAAGGGGAGAGTAACCTATAAAATTTGAAATTTAAAAAATAGAGAACAAATAGGAATACAGTTGAAGAAGAGCAGCAATAACCATAATATCCACACCAAAGAAGTCACAATTTAAAGGTGGAAAGAAAATAAGAATAAGAAGGGGAAAATGGAAGTGAGCTGACTAAAGGAAGGAAGAATGCTTTTCCAAGGATAGAGGGAAGAGAAATAGTCAGAGTAAGGAACAGGAACAAGGTGTTGCATGCGGGAAAATAAAATTCACAATGAAAATAAGAAAGGGCAGGAGAAGCTAAAATGGAATAAGACAAGCTAAGGGTACAATGTGAGACTTGAAATAACAATGAAATAAAAAATAATATAAAATCTAAATAAAAAGTAAAAAAAAAAGACAAGGAATATGAATTGGTTGGAATACAATAGAAGCAAAAGAGAAAATAGTACTAAGCTATGTAAAATAAAGAAACAAATAATGCAACTTCTGAAGAAGAACATGGTGGAAATCACCTCAGCAGAGTTTAGTGTTCACCTTCTGTGTTCTCTTTCTGGATCCATCTCTGGATTTTTATCAGCTCAAGGTCCCTGGTGGGTCATCAACTTTTGGCAGCACTGCCTGTATGAACTTCACCTGCCTCTAAAGGGGCCTTCTGTTGCAATTAGGAAGGTAGGACCCCTGGGTCTCACCTGGGAGGTGCTGTTCAGTCTTCTGGAAAAATTGTGGGTGTTTTCCCCCCTGCTCCTGTACCACCTGTCTTGGTCTGTCCAAGCTTATTTCCAATAATGTATAGTTTCTGATGAATTGGCTGTACCAATCTGTGTAAGAGGGCCAGCTCTTTACTACTTGGTGCTGACAGTAGCTCTGTGTGCAAGCCAAGGCTGGGCAGGGTCCTGATTCCCCCTTGCGTCAATTTCTGATCTCCCTGCTTTGTTGGCCTCAGTGGAATAGTACCTAGGAACCAGTGTAGTCTCCCTGACAGAAGTTCAAAAATGGGCCCTTTAGGCATTTCTCTTTCTGTCTTTCTGTTGCAGAAACACCCTTCAGGGGATTCTTGAGCCTGTTGTGCCTGTTTTGCAGAACTTCCCTGTTGGTGTTGCTTGTGTTCCAGCAGGAGGTGGGGGTGTGTCTTTCCCTTGCTGGGTGTGTCTTTCCATTCCTGGAGGTTTGATTTCCCGCCAGGGAAGGGAGCGCTGGCTGGCTGTAAATAATCTCAGGTGCTCATCTCCTATCTTCCGGTTCCCAGAGCACGGATCTCACAGCAGACAGAGGCCCAAACTCTTCACTCTTCCCTGCCAGCTGCACCAATCTGGGCTGAGACATCCCCTTGCTATGCACCTTTCTGCTCCCTCTGCCCATCTGCACTCAGTGGAAGCAAACCACACCCTCAATCCTTTATGCTTGCTGGCAGAGCAGCTGTTCACAGGGTCCCTACATAGTATGCCTCAGCTCCCCTTTTAAAAAGTCTCTCCAGATACTCCCACTGCAGCACTGAATTATTGTCTGGCTTTCTGTACACACCACCTCAAAAAAAAAAAAAAAAGGAGTCTCTCACAGTCTCTCACAGCTGGCCACAGCCATCCCCCTTTGCCTGACCCAGGTGCAGATGGAATCCCTCTTTCTCTCTGGCACTCTCCCAGTTGGCATTTGCCACTGCAGCTATGGGTGTGCCACTCACTCTGTGTGTGTGTGTAGCCTGGATCTCCCTGACTTTGGGTGTCCAAGTCAGTCCTGGCTCAGGCCTGGGGGTTCTCTGCTCTGAGAGGGGAGGGAGCTACAAAGCTGCAATCTCTGACTACCTCTCCATAGCTGCAGGGGCCACACATGGGGTATCTCCCCTTCAACTTATAAAGTCTCCTTACTGTGTGTTGTGAAGTGTCTTCTGTACTCCTTGGCCTCCAAACTTCACATCAGCTAAGATTCCAGTGAATGTTCAGTTTATTTTTTGGGGAGATCAGCCAAGTATCAAGGTGGGGGCAAGAGCAAAGTGGACTCAGCTCCCAAATAGTTGGTCATCATCTTCTCCTCCTTCACCTTTCTCTCAATAACTTAATCTTACCCTGAATGGGATGCCAGAATTTGAACAAATGAGTGAGTGTTTGACCATTGAAAAACAATTTTTTCACTAGGGATATTGCCAAAAAAATCACTGACCTTCTTTTAACTAATCTAAAAATAAACTTCTTAATGTAAAGGTAGATGCCTCTTTTAAACACCAATTTTTCATTAGCAATTAAAACATATAGTTCTGTCCCTTCAGTTGCTAAGGTTCCTGAATGTTTTGAAAAATTAATAGATTTGCATCTGAGATCTCTTCACTTTTATCCATTTATAGATGCTTTAAATATAATAAATATATAAATAAACTTTAATTCAAATCATCATTTGAATTAAAGATTTGAATCATTTATTCAATTATTAATTTAAAATTAATATTTGAATGCCTAATAACTAGTTCATCATGAAATATTCAAATATAAACAAACAAGCAAACAAAAAAGCTAAGTTCCTGACCTAAAGAACTGAATCATATTAGAAGAACTGAAAGACACACATACAAAAATGCAAAACAAAGCAAGTAAATTCACAAAAATATTTATCTTTAATTTTTTTATCTGGTTCACAAAAGAAAATTTACAACGCCTATTTGCAAAAGGAAAAGGCATAGATAGATAACAATGTAGTGAAATATGGTGATTACCAGAGGGAAAGGAGAGGATATAGGGAGGACAAATGGTGATGGAAGGAGGCCTGACTTAGCTTGGTGAACACACAATACAATAGACAGGTGATGTATTATAGAACTGTACCCTTGGAACCTATATAATTTTATCAACCAATGTCACTCCAATAAATTTAATTAATTAATTAATTAATTAGATTCCTAAATTAAGGTCTTTAAAAATATAAGTATCAATTCTTCAGGAATATGCTACTGTAACAAGCCAACAACTAATACAAGGAACTTGACACTTTAAATCTAAAATGTGGTATAGTAGTCCCCCCTTACCCACAGATACATGTTCCAAGACCCCCAGTGGATGCCTGAAAGTACAGCTAGTACTGAACCTATAATTCTCTTTCTTTTCCTATACATATGTACTTTTTCACTTAAAGGAATCACTTTATGGCTTCTCTTTGTCATACCCAAATTGCCAACATCACTACTCTTGCACTTGGGGAACGGTATAAAGGCCAATAAGGATTACGTGAACGCAGCGCTGAGATACCCAGCAGTCGGTCTGATAACCGAGAGGGTTACTAAGTGCCTAATGGGTGGATGCCCTGGACAAGGGAGTGACTCCTGTCCCAGACAGAGGGAGCAAAGCAGCACAGCATTTTATCATCACTCAGAGGATGCACAATATAAAAATCATAAGTTGTTTATTTCTGGAATTTCCCGTTTAATATTTGCAGACCATGTTTGACTAGGGTAACAAACCTCGGAAAGCATAACCGCAGCTAAATGGGGACTACCATAGACATAAATATCCTCAGTTGTGCAAAGAAACTAGTCAAATAACTCTCCTCTGACTATAAAGCTACTAAATGGAAGAGCCAGGATTAAACTCAAGGCTTCTGGTTCCAAGGAGAAACTATTTTGCAATCTTCTAGCTCATTTGAGCAAAAAGTAATTATTCAAAATGTATAAATGACTTTTGAGCTCAATTTTCTCGTGTAAACTCCAAAGATGTATAAAACCCAAAATTTTCAGGAAAATGAACAGCCAAAATGGTATTTACCAAATTGATAAACAAAATTTATTTACGAAAATTCTTATATTAAGATGTGTGACTTCTAGCTTTAAAAATTTAGGCATGAACAAAAACCAAGGGGAAGAGATCAAGCTTCAAAAGCAATGTGAATAAAGCAAGTAATCATTGTACAGATTGATTTTTACGTGGTATGAATGAAAATGTATCCTTGATTGCTTCAAATGAGGTACCCCTGGAAGAGCCTGAAGATCAGTCCTTTATGGTTGTTTTTGCTGTTATAATCTTTATCTATCTGCCCTAATAGCACTGTGCCACAAATCAGCGGCTGACTGTTTTCATCTTTTAAATCTTCTGTAGGAAACCTTGCATGTAGTTCCTTAAGTTTTCCTAAGTATTATTTTCCCATATATTTTTCAGAATCAGAGAAACATACCATGCAGCTAACATTGACTCCAATTCGGGGAAGATCTGGAGCACTACCACAGCATTTCCGTGTCAACTTTTTTCTAATACTAAGTTTAGTATAAATATTTTTATTGATAACTCAACACAACTACTTCATTTGATGCCACATGGTAAGGAACCTTGCACATAAGCATAAAAATCTACATGAAGCTGGTATAGGCTGCATAGCCTTGAGTCCACTGAGGAAAACCATTGAAAGTAGTGTTATTAGCTAGTATTTTGACCTGCAGTGAAGTAAGAGGAGAACAGCTGCAAACATTTTTTAACATTTGTTTAGCTATTGTTTTTGGAGAACTTTCTTCTCATACCTCAACCTAGGATACCTTATTTTCTTGCTATAAAATAATAGCAAGTACAGCAAGCATATAACTTGCTTTTAGAATATTAAAAACAAAAAAAATTCAAAGTTTCCAGGTAAAAACAGTATATATAAATGAAAATGCATTAGAAACAACTATTTCATTATCATATAAATAAGTCATGAGGTAAAATAGGCTTAGACACGTAGAACCATGTTAGCCCAGCACAATCACTGAATCAAATGGACTCAAAATCCCTGGGAATGGATCCCAGGCATCTGTATTTCATGAACTTTACCAGATAATTCTCATTTCTCTGGTTTTATTTTGAATGCCTTTAAAGTTGTCTAATATTTTATTTCACAGTTATAGCTAACTATTTTACAAAATAATATCCATTTTTTGAACAAAATTTAGGTGCTATTGAATACATTGCTACATCATATCAACCTATTGATTCTTGACAAATCAATAATGATTTATTGATGACCCAATAAATATTTTCTCACTGATTTATTATTGTTACTATTATTATTATTATTATTATTATTATTGGGCTATTTTCTTTCTTACTCTAGTCCACACTCTGAGTAGAGGTGAGTACAATTATAGCAATATGTTGGAATATTAATAGGACCATCTGGTTGGAAACTAACAGAAACCAACTCTCACTGGCATAAGCAGAAAAAGAATAAACATTTTTAAATAATATAGGAGTTTCTTACATAATTTAAAGGTAGGAATTCAGCAAAAATTTGCAAATATACGTAAGGCACAGATAAACAAGTAGTCCAAAATTTCTTTATGCTTCTCACCACATCTTCTCTCTGTATAATTGCTTCTCATGTTTCATTTGCTTTCTGCTGACTCATTTCCCTTGCTTTTCCAGAACATATGAAAAGCCAGACTCTCAAGCTTAAATTCTATTTGGCCAGCTACCTAAAGAAATTTCAATCTCTCTGTTGGATCTAATTCCAAATATCTAAAAGCAGGAATCTGATTGCATAGCCAAGACTAGTGGTTCTGCTACTTGATCCAATCAGAATGGCTTGGGTCAGGTTGGCTTCACTTGCTGCAGAAGAGAAAGTAATTGTGAACTAGGGAAGCCACTCCTGTTCTTCCAATTTACAATATTTAATTTCCAACATCTCTCTCCCACTCTCCAGATATTCCTTTGTTGAATTTGGCAAGCCAGAGTCCTTCTTATTTTTTTACTTTTATGAGAAGTTGCAGTAAAATAATTAGGTCATTGAGTTTAGTGTTAGAGATGTATAGTGGTAAAGATGATGTCTGCATCCACAAAGATATTAAAAGTATTTACAAGGGAAAGGAATAGGAGGAAAGAGTGAAATAGAGATGAAGGAGGAAGAATTAGAAGAGAAAGGACACTTTCATTAAAACATACAGAGTAGCATATGTCATCATTGGAAGGAACAGTTTTTCCTCTTTCTATTTACATTTGAAGGGGGGCTGATGCTATGGTTTAATTGACAATAGACAAATTAACAGAGAAAAGACAAGACTTATTCACACCTGCATAGGAGTTACTCAGTAATAAATTACCTGCTGAATACCTAGAGGGAGAGGTTTTTATATCAAGTTAATGTAGAAGCATGTGTGTGGGGGGAGGGGTGAGGGTGGATGTTTTGTGGGGATGCTTTAGAGCTTTAATAGAATAGAATGGAGGCTTATATTGGTTTTTTTCATGCTAATAGTGGGCAGTCTGTCTCCTTCCTGGAATTTGCAGAAAACTAGCCCAGAACAAAGAATGGTAGCTGTATTTTAGGGAGCATCTGTTTTAGTCAGATAAGAGAAGTTCAAATACTTTTCAAATATTTTTACTTTAAAATGATTTTGGTGCCAAAACTCTGTGGGAGAGGAAGAAATTTTTCTCTACCCTTCTAGATTCTTTTGGCTGGTCTCATAATCAAATCGATGTGAAAAATATTAAGAGAAAGTGAACACATTTGATGGCACATGTACATATGAGATCTCCAAATACATGAGAGAGTCAAAGGCCCCACATACATGATAGGTTCAGAGACAGAAAGTTAAAAAAGATGCATATACGACACCCTGCGCTAAGGATGAGTTAGGGCACCTTGGGGCTGCAGAGGAGAGGCAAGCCATTCACAGTACAGTGAAACAAGCAGATGATCGGTAAGTATGTGCTTGCTCTGTCCTTTGGGTAGGTCATCAAAAGTTATATCTGGCCCAAATTTCACTCTTGTTATGGGCAAAGCCCAAATTTAAATTCTTTAAGGAGAAATAAAAGTTTCTCATGTCCCCACATGGTCTTGATTACCTACAGCTCAAAATAATTTGCATGCCAAACTGGCACATCTTGGGGAGGCCTGCTCCGAACCCTTCAGCTGCACTCCCCTCACTGCCTCGTATTAGCATTTTACTAGTGATACAGAGATTCTATAAAGAACAAAAGTCTGAATAGTGTACTGTCTACATAAGAACCATCCAAACAGGCAGAGAAATTTTATGAGTTTATTTCAGCCAAACTGATGACAATTGCAGGGAAGCAAAAATCTCAACACATTGAGAAAATGCTCCTGAGAATGGCAGTCTTGCAGCTTATTTTCTACATTAGAAGGCATAAGAAGGGTTGCATGAAATCCACCGATGACAGATTAAGGGGGCGGGAGAAAGCAAAACAGAAACCTCTGATATTGGATAAGTAATAAAAAGGAGAGACATAATTTGTTTACATTGGAGGGTACAGGGTAGTTAACAATTAACACAACATATAAAGATGGTATTCGGGGAACAAGAGAACAATGCGGTGTTCTGCTCTGGTGTGGTGGGTGTGCCCTGAGGGATGTGAAATGCAGATTTCTCTGACGTTCCAAAGGTATGTCATTTTAGATGCAAAAAGACAATAGACCAATTAATTGATCATTGTTAAGGAAGCTACAGACCTAGGACATGACTACCCACTATGACCTGCTTTCGGTTAAGAAGATTTATGTTCACAATGGAATTCTATGCAGCTGAAAGAAGGAACTCATACCCTTTGCAACAGCATGGATGGAGTTGGAAAGCATTATGCTAAGCGAAATAAGCCAGGCAGTGAAAGACAAATACCATATGATCTCACCTTTA
>CM052539.1:25937425-26078903 GCA_028533065.1 Trachops cirrhosus
GGCTGCTCTCCGGAGTGTGATGAGGCTTCTTTTACGGCTATGCTATGCTGCTTTACTCTTCTGTCTCATTAATTGCTGCTGATGATTTCTGAGAGAATTTTAATTCGTGCTCTTTCACCGCTCTTTTTCCTTTCGGGTTATTTGAACAAAGGGCGCAATTTTAGAAATACAGTAAATAAGTAAAATTTGGCCATGTAATAAATTTCATACAAAATTATGAGTAACCAAGTGAATAATCAATAGCATGTGTTGAACAACAAAAACATTTATTTATGGACGGAGCTGCTGAAACACAGGATGTGGGAAGAAGTCCATGCTGAAGCTGACCTCTCTCCTGAGTATCCAAATGCCTGAGCAGACTGCTGGGCACTGCAGACCACTGAAGGGAAAAGCTAGCTCTTTTTTGTACTATTTACTTTTCAAAACAACTAGAAACCAAAAGGCAACTGTTGTTTCAGAAACAATTCATGAAAAAGTGCCTGCGTTTGAATCAACAGCAGTAATGTGTGGTTCACTCCGCACATGCAGGGATCAAATTACAACATAATTTCTAATGATGTGCTTATCCTCTCGACGTCTCCCCTGCTGTCCCGCGAGCTCTGTCACCGGTTGCAGTGCTCTGGCGGTTGCAGTGGGGGTGGGGAATACCCCTTAAGCAGGCGAGAACATGGAGATTCTGTGGCTGAGCCACTGAAATGGGTGGCGCCAGAGCCCCAGGCTGGGTATTTGGGATCCCAGTTGGGACAGGCCAGAACCACTGTCCCTGATCAACCTGCAGAAGAGGAGCCTGCAATTTGGAGAACTGCTGTCCAGGCCAGAACACCATGAAGCCGAGGCCACCAGGCCTGTCTTCCTCACCAGGCACTCCCTGTTCCACTTGGACACTTCCCTGGAAAAGGACTGCACTCTGATCCCCGAGTCTGCAACTTGTAAAACTTGAGACCGAAGTTTAATAAAATCATCCATTCCTCTATGTCTCAAGCCAGAGAAACTACCAACAGCATCAGCAAACACCCGCTAGGGCAGCTGCAAAGTCAGCGCAGGTACCTGCTGGGGGAAAGCACCCCCATCGAGGCTGCCGAGCTGGAGACTGCGCTCTAACCAAGAAGGGCCACATCGACCGACTGTCGGCACTACATCCCCCAAGGGACATGGAGCAACTGAGCGGCAGGAGGACTGTTACTAGATCTTCCTCTGTCACCTCAACATTCTCCACTAACCTACTGAACAAGAAGGTTCCCTCAAGAAGGGTGGCTCCGCCCCTCCCTAGACTTTGGCCCTATTGCCTCCCTGGTGGCTTAGGACAGGAGCTTCTTGAGGGAACCTGTCCTTGAGGGAACCTCAGGGACAGGTGGTTCAGGTGTATGACAAAATGCCCCACTCCTCTTTAGCCCTGTGCCCAAATCCTCCCCTGTGGGAGCCACTGAGCATGTCCCTGCCCTTTGTCTTCCTTCCCTAGGCCACGCGGTAATTACATCTCCTGTCTCTGAGTGAAAGAGAAGTAGAAACATCTAAAATGTGGCATTTTGGTACTTTTATCTGGCCCAGGATGGAAAAGGGCAGCTTTTAAATCAGACTGACTCCATTTGCGTGCTTTTCTTCTATACTGTCATCTACCAGGACCAGACTGGGGTCCAAGGAGGCCTGCTCCAAGGCCTGGACAAGGCCTGACAGGTGTCACCACCGCAGGGGACAAGGGGCAGGTCCGCACGGAGGGGTCTGTGGTCCTGACCCAGCTGGCCATGTGACCTCCCCACCTGCTTTTGAATTCTGGTCAGCAAACCCAATCAGGCACCAGGAACAAGGAGGAGAAAGAGGAAACCAGACATTTCATTCATAACATTTCACTTCATACATTCTTTTTCATTTCTTAACACCTTTTTGTCGCTTAAATATTTGTCAAGTGAATATTTTTGAGCTTTTACATTCGAGTTTACTCTTCATGTAACTTTTAAACTATTACTATAGTCGAATATTAAAACAAAAATAATTGAAAGCAGTGAATGTAGTAAAGGATCCCTCATTCACTACTGCATATAAAGTGCCAGCAGTGAGTACTGTTCGCTGCCCCATTAAGAGGTTTGACACTGAGCACTAGAAAAACGTTCCCCACGCGCATAAGCTTCTCCAGTGTCATGGCACCATCTTTCCTGATTCCGATCAAAGACCACCAGATCTGCCTGGTACCTTTCATCAGTCTTTCCTGCTTCCTTCATCTCAGGTAGGAATTTTTCCAGCAAAGAGAGTTTATCAGGAGAAAGAAAGCCATTCTAAGGAAAGTTTATCTTACATTCCAATTGATGACTGTTTTCATATGATCAGCATGCCTAAAATTGGCTTCTTTCATTTACCACATATTTGACAACTGTTAGCCCCTTTACTTAGCCTTTTATTCTTTTAAATTTTTTGACCTTCATGACAGTTCAAGTCACTTTTAGGAAAAATCAATAGGCTCCCTTTAAATAACCAGTGATAAAACTATAGTAAGACTTTGTTTTGATTTTGAGTAGATTTAGTATCATAAAGCTTTCATAAATAAGCTTTAAGTAGCTTATATCAGATTCCAGCCAGGTACTATTACCATTCTCTTTTTATAGGATCACAAGGCACATTATACGATTCGTGTTTAGTTAATGGTAAATAGCATAGCATAATCAAATTTATTATGATTAACTTCTAGATGGAATTTGTTTGAAGAACTTATAAGCCATGTAGCAAACATGTTGCTTGTCTACAAATTAATTCTAAGCAATAATAACCTAAAACAAAACTATTGCAAATTACAGTAGATCTAATGCCAAATTAATAATCCACAACTCTGGTTTTGGATTAAAGGTTTCCAAAATTTCCATAACTGAAGATAGGATATCTCATTGATTATCTACATGACTAGCAGCTAATCCAGGCTGCATACAGAGGCACAGATGGCTAATTGGCTTCAGTTGGTGGAGGGTCATTTTAATTAAATTTTACTTAATTTTATTATAAAAAATTTCAAAGTTATACTAGATGGCTAATGACAAATATGGTCCTTCACAGGTGACCTGATTTATATCATTTTCCCCCTAGGCTTGATAGAAAAAGTGACAACTGAACTATCCACATCCATCTACCAGCTAATTGATGTCTATTGCAGCAGCTTTTACACAGATTTCCAGCCTCTAAATGCACCTGGTAATGTTTCCTGTGTGCATCCTGGGCTCCACTCCCACCTCAGCTTCACAGTGTATGCAGCTCACAACATTCCAGAGACCTGGGTGCATAGGTGAGTGGCGGTGAGGTTTTTCACAAAAAATGTTAATTAATATTTACATCACTTCTAATCAGAGTATAATTTGTCTTATTCTTATTTGCTAGGGAAAACATTTCATAAAATTTTGAAATGTAATCAGCATAGATTTACCCTTATTCTTAAAATTATTTTTAAAAACTTTATTCCCAATGCATATTCCTTTTCCCTCAAGTCCTCTCCCATTCTCCAGATTAAAAATGACTTCATATTGTCAATATATCACTATAGAAACAGAAAATGCTCATCCTATTGGTGAGTGTCTTAAAATTTTTCTTTTATTATGTTTGAATCTAACTGCCTAATGTCAATTCAGAGAACACACACACACAGGGGGAGAGAGAAAGAGAGAATGTAGAGGAAGATGGAGAATAATTAAAAATACCAAAAACGTCACACTGGTTTTCACCAAGTATTGAGTAATAAATATTTTGTGAGATTACTACTTTGATAAAGTGGGAATTAGCCAAGAGTTATTTGAGTGACAATAGAAATTAACCACAATTGGAACATCATCAGTATTTAGATTGACTCTATTATGTAGCATTTTCTCAAATAACATAATTAGAGTAATATTATAATACTCTTTAATTCCTTATGTTAAACCTGTAAGATAATACAGATTAAATCAAAGTTCATAGGAGAATAGTAATTTATTAATGGATGCATTGTACCTACTGCATTTAGTATTGCAAAGAAAAGCTACAAGAAACAATTTTAGTAAAAACATAAACAATTGCTATATTGGCCTATATTTTTTAAAATAACTGAAATGTATACATATTTATAAAGCCAATTAGAAAGGAAATTTTGCATGTTGTTTTAAAAAAAGCATTATCTATCCTCTCTCTCTCCCTATATCTCTGTCCACATTTCTTCAGAACCCATGCTTTTTCTCTTTCTTAATTTTATGATGAATTTTAAAGAGTTGATGTATAATATAATAAATTACTCTAATGAATTTCCTGTTATAATTTTAAACATTAACATATTTAGTTTAATTAACATGAAAAAAACATGTAGTTAGACAAATACAGATAAAGAAAGCTATATGTGTAGAGCAGGGTGTGACACTTAGTTTCATTTATTTTTCTATTTTTTTCTATTCTCTGTTTTATTTATTTCAGTTCTAAATTTTATTATTTCCTTCCTTCTACTAACTTTGGACTCAGTTTGTTCTTTTTCTGGTACCTTGCTTATAAAGTTGGATTGTTCATTTGTAATCTTTCTTCTCTAATGTAGGCATTTACTGCTATAAACTTCTCAGTACAGTACTGGTTTCTTTGCATCCCATAAATTTTGTATGCTGTGTGTTTCATCTGTCTAAAGACATTTTCTAATTCCCCTTTTGATTTTTGATTTGACACAGTGGTTATTCAGAAATGTTAATTTGCATTAATTTGTGAATTTTCTTGTTTTCTTTCTGCTGTTGATTTCTAGTTTCATTCTATTGTGGTCAGAAGATATACTTGGTATGATTTCAATCTTCTCAGATTTATTAAGATTTGTTTTGTGACCTAACATGTGATCCGTATTGGAGAATGTTTCATGTGCACTGGAGAGGATTATGTACTCCCCTGCTTTTGGATGGAATGCTCCATATATCTCTTTTAGGTTCATTTGGCTCACACTACTGTCCAAGCCCTCTGTTACCCTACTGAGCTTCCTTTGGTTCTATCCACTAGACCAGGGGATGGTCAACATGCGGCCCACCAGCTGCATGTGGCTCAGGATGGTTATGAATGCAGCCCAACACAAAATTGTATATAAATTTTCTTTAAAAATTATGAGATTTTTTGTGATTACATGTCACAATGTTACATAAAATAAATATGCATACACTCTCATTATTTGCACGCATATGTGGCTTCATTTTTATGGTGGTGTGCAGCTAGCTTCCAGTGTGCTACCTTCCAAGCGCAGAAAATAGAATTGACACCATCAGATGTTACATGTGCTCTGGTGACTTAGCAAGGCACTTATTATCAATAATATTTCAACCTACATTGCAACATTAGGCATCTAATGTTATTTAGAAGTCAGGTAAGCACTCTTATTCAATTATTAAAGGTACTCCCACACCTCGGCAGCGCCTCAAGCATTGCCCACCATGCTTTATAATTGGCCCTTGTCCTCGCCCTGCATCGGCAGCTGAGAGGGCTCAGGAAGTGCCCAAAGTGTTCAGCATATTGAATTAATATTGTTGTTGTTGTGTGTGTGTTTTATTTTTTTTAGCTATAAAGCATTTTCTTTTTCCTGTTGGCTTACTTATGCTGGAAAGAAGCTGTGCCAAGTGAGAAACCACAGAAATATTCAAGTCAAAAAATTGTTTTTTTTCTTGGTCAACTGGAATGAAATGTAAGTTTAATCTTTGTTCTGGTAGGATCATTTATCTAATAAAGATAAGTTTTTTATTTTTATTTTTAAGTAAAGCATGTGCTTTTTAAAAATGTTGCCAGTTGATTTGATTTGGTGATGTGATAAATATGCTAGGGCTAATGAATAACTGAGTGTTTAATTCAAAAAATTGAAAGTCCATTTAAAACCTAGACAAGTGTCTAATCCACATTACCTAACTGATCAAAGAGGAAAATTGGAAAAAGAAGAATTATTAATCATTCACAGACTGTGGATGAAAGGAATACCCACTATTTGGAGTTGGAGGGAGATAGATTCAGACATAACAAAGAAGAAATGACCAAATATGTAATCTCTTTTCTCACAAAGGCCAATTACATATTTGTTTAAATAATCAAGCTTTTTGACAGTAATTATTTATACATTTTGTAAACTGCCATCTAATTTGGGGTAACTGGCTCCTACTTCACCATTTTCTAGAGATTTATTATATCAGTAAGAAGAAATATTTTCTTGCCATCATCTATGCCCTCCTCCTCTCCTCTGTTCTTCCCACCTCAAGCCCTCACTTTACTCAGAATCACAGGAGAGGGCTCTTGCATGGCTACTGATTCTTTTCCTTGCTGTTCTTATGACACAAATCCATGTCTTTCTGTCATTTCTCTGGAGCTCCACTACTCACTGAGAGCCAATTCTCTCCACACCTCAAGTGGAAGAAAACTCCTCAGTCCAGTAGTCCCCATAAGAACTTTCAGAAGGTCTGGTTTTCTTGGGAGATAGTTTGACTACCAATATTGTACTTTTTTATTGATAAATTTTCAAAATTTCTAGAAGTCCTATGATGGTGTTACATAGCACCATTTATCTCATTTTTAGTGTTATCTCAATGGAGACATGTCCCAAGACATAGCATGTGGTTGTTTCCATCCCAAAGCAAACACTTAGAAGCATGACGATCTTTGTCTCCCCTACTTTGGTTAAGAATCTTAATTACTTTGACCAGATACTTGACCTTCAATTACAAAATCACATTTCACTGCACAAAATCAGTTTTGCTTGTAAAATTCTTCAGGGATTCTTTGATTTCTCTAAGGTAAGTACAAATCATTCTGTGTAACAGATAACACCCTCTGTGGTTTTGCTTCTTCCTATCTCTGACCTCAATCTTCGGAGTTAGCCCTACTCCTGTCCCTGCACCCAGCCACTTGCTGCCTGTGCTCTACTTACACTAAATGTGAACTAATAGCTAAATGTGAAATTAATGGCTCTGTTAAATGTCCTCCATCTGTCAAGAGCACAATGCCTTCACTGCCCACCTTGGGACAACCTAACTATCTTTCAAGACACAATTTCACCTGTTCTGTAAACTCTTTCCTCTATCATTCAGAAACAATGGTCACTTTTTCTTTTATTGATTGATCTGAACCTCCAACTACTCCCTTATGGTTCTATACTGAATGTGTTTGTTTAAATTTTTGTTCACTTCTACAAAATAATAAAAAATATCTGTTTTTTTCTGTGTTTTATTTTATATAAAAAATGCATTATATCCTTAGCAGTTTACACAGCACCAAACAGAATAAGAGGCTAGTAAGTGTTGCTAGAAAAATGAATGAATTTTGTGTAATAAGTGACTCCTCAAAAATGTTATTAACCAACTCAATTACTAAAATTATTCTTCTTAATTAAAACTTATTCTTGGTTGTTTGAAAAAATCAGATTTATTTTCAAATTACAGCTATCTTCCATCATTTAAAGAACTCAAGAGAAAAATCCAATTCTAAAGTCAATTTCAAAGAAAACAATCTCAATATAAACTGAAAATCATTAGTGTTGTTGGAATAACTACATTGATATATTTTTCTCTTCCTTTAAGACTTCACCCAATATATATAGCCCAATATAAAGGGTTCCATTTCCTGGGACAGTTTGTTTGATTTCCCTAGTAGTTAGTTACTTCAACCCAGCATTATTTTCATTAAAAATATTTATCATTTTCTAGGTACCTGTACCATTCTTTATATATTTTATTAACTTGTGCATTCACACTATAATTGATCTTACATTTCATTACTGAACTGTAAACCTAAGGACCGAAGCTATGTTGTTTAATAATGTAGATTTTAACTGCCTATTATATTTTAATCATCATAGTATAACCCTAAAATTACTATAGCATCTCAACTTAACAACAAAAAAATACATAGTGGGTGTTGTAATTTCCATTTTACAGATCAGAATATTGATGTTAATGATGATTAATTAACTTGCCTCAAGCTCCACAACCAATAAATCACAGAACTGGTGCTCAGACCCACTCTGACTCCAAAGCTAATCTTTAATGTGATTTCCATGCTGCTTCTTACTACATATAAAATCTTAGGCAGAGTATTTATATTCTAAAAAGAGTTATAAGTTATAAAACAAAACTCTATTCAGTTCTTCCACCAACAGTCACCTCCCTTTTTTTCTCTGCTTTTCATGACAACCCTTCCAAAGAATTGCTTATATTCACTCTCTTCAGTTTTTTCTCTCCTCTAAAAAATATTCCGATCAGGTTTTCATTACCTCTGCTCCTCTGAAATTGCCCATTAAAGTCACCAGTGACCTGCATAGCTAAGTCTAATGCTTGTTTCTCACTCTTCATCTTACACAATCTATTAGGAATAGTTGTCACTGCTGATCTCGCCCTGCTACCGAAATATGCTCTCCGCTGGCTCCCACATTCTTTTAGCTTTCTTTCTCCATAGTCTCTTCTTCTCCCAGACTGCTAATGGTCTTAGCTCTTCAGTCTCTTATAATCAAGTAGCTTTAAATGTCATCTACATACCAACAACTTCTAAATTTATTTAACTAACCCAAGTGTCAGTCACAAAATCCACATTTATGCATGCAACATGTCTAAGACTGAACTCTTGATCTTGCATTCCAAACTTGTTCCACCCATAGACGGCCACTCTGGATGATCAATTCCAGTTGCAGTTCTTCTCAGGTCAGATCCTTAACCTGAATCTCCTTCTCTCAGACACCATATCCAGGAAATCCTGCTGGCTCTCTCTTCAGAACAGTTCCATTATTTCTCATCACTTTCATTGGTCTAAACCACCATCATCTTCCATGGATTACCACAGTAGCCTTATGCTAGTCTCCCTGCTTCCCTTGAACTTTTATAATCCTTTTCACACAATTTTTTTTAAAGAAAGGGTTTTTTTAAAGATTTGATTTATTTATTTTTAAACAGAAAGGAAGGGAGGGAAAAAGAGAGGGAAAGAAACATCAATGTGTGGTTGTCTCTCACATACCCCCTACTGGGGACCTGGCTAGCAACCCAGGCATGTGCCCTAAGTGGGAATTGAACCGGTGACCCTTTGGTACACAAGCTGGCGCTCGATCCACTGAGCCACACCAGCCAGGCTTTTCACACAATGTTAAAGTGACCTTTTTTAAGATGTAAGTCAGGTCATGTCATTATTCTGTTTAAAAATTCTGAAATGGCTTGCTGTTTCACTCAGATGAAAGTCAAAGTTCTTACAATGGTCTATTGTTGCATCTCAGCATTAAAGGAGGTTTCTAACAAAATGTGACCTTTTAAATCTCCTGTTTCACTATCAAAATCTTAGTCTGATTTTAGGAAAATATTCTCATATAGGGAAAAATGTTTAAAAAATTTAATGTTTTCTCATTTTTCAATAGTAGAGTAAGGAAAACATATGGTTAAAATTTGAGGTCTGTGCCAGCAGCTTGGATTTAAAAAAGCAATCTGCCTTCATTTATTGAACTGCTTCTTAAAGTATTTTTCTTCCTTTTTTGTCTAAAAGATCATTCCTTGATTTTTCTATAGCTATGTAGAAGTTGCAAAAAAGAAATTTCCCAGTGAATGTGAGATTATTCTGGCTTTAAAAATCTATATGTATTCAAGAAGTGAATAAATAACTATTTATAAAGCATATATTCTCACTCAAGAAGAATTTATTTTTATTAATAAAAAATGACAAAATGGAAATAAGCAGTAACTATCCACTGTAACTTATGGAAATTTTTTGTCATTTTTAATATGAAAAGCTCACTAATATGTGAAGTTATACATGAAGAAGCCTAACTGAATGGGAAAAAAGAACATTCTAGATTATCTGATGAATAAAGTGAATTTATAGCTTCCATTCTAGCACAGAAATATGAAAACTGAATAGAAAGCCAATTACAGGTAAAAGAGAAATTTTTCAAGAAATTGCTGCTCATTCCAAAGAATCATTAATATGTTAGGTTGATTTTCAGGGCTTCTTTTAAGCTGAGAAATATGCCCATACTATCTTAAATAAGTATTATGAGTATTAAACAATATGAAAGAAAAGACTTTTAGTTTTATCTTTCTAAACATGTAACAATTTAATTTTTGTAATCTAAACTTTGCTAATCTTGAAAAATAGAATTTCTTCACTCTATTGGTTGAATAATGAATATAATGCTGATATACAACTTGCCATTTCCATATATTGTGTTTTACAATATTTATTCTATCTCATGGATATGGAGAAACAAGGTTCAGAAAGGTTAAATTTATTGCTCAAGGAAGAACATTTTATTGGACATAGAGCCAATATTTGAACAACAGTTATATCCAGATCCCAACCTCTACTCCTTCTCTCCACACATAGTTTACATAGTGACATCTCAAAGTTATTCTTAATGATATCATGTCATAAACTATGTAGTTCAGTTAAAGGTATCCACTATAATATCATCTAGAAGCCTAAAACTCATCTTTAATGCACCATTGTCCTATTCCACTAATATGTTGTCAGTTAAATATTATCAATTTTACCTCTAAAATAGGTCTATCTTGCCTCTTGTTAGTTGCTTTATTTCCACTCTGGATCTGGACCTCTTCATCTCTGGAAATAGCATCTTCAAGAGAAAGATGTGTACTTCCTCAAAATCAGTCATGCTCACTGGACTAAATTAACTCATCCTTATTCCTGAGGCTGGATGCTACCCAACCACTCACAAAAAGGTGGGGCGGGGGGCCACCAATGTCTTATTTGACACCGTGGGTAAAGACTGCTCCCTGGCATCCAGATCAAATAACAAATTCTTAGTGTGAGAAGACACCTTACAATACCTGAAGCCTGAGCTGGGCCAACCTCAGTCAGCACCTTGCATTTGGGTAATAGGCTTAGGTCATCAGCCTTCTAATAATCACTCACTGCTTAAACAAGTTGACATCCAAGTTCAACTGGGAAATACAAGACCAGTGGCTTCTGTTCATAACCCACATACCTAACACCATCAGATATCATCCAATTCGGCTGCCCCATTGCTCTTGCAGTCACTCTTCTCTTTTTTCTTCCCACCGCTTGGTGAATCTCTTTTCATGTATCTTCCCCTTTCTGCCTAACTCTGTTTGAATTTGCTCACCTCTCTCTAGCATTCTCATCTACCATCTCAGCCTTTTGAAAATATATCTTTCATCTCCTTGTCTCACAAACAGATCTCTTCTAAATACCATACTTTTCTTGAGGCTCTTAGAATAGAGCCTGATCATTTCTGTATAACTGAGATGACTCTAAAAAGGGCAGAAAGATACCCTACTCCCTGTTCACCATTAGGGACCTCAGATCACCCTCTCAGCTTTCTGTCAAAAGCCCTTCTTAGAAATTATACCACCCAGGTTAACTACTTCCAGACTTACAATATCATTTATAACCTTCTAGACATTCTTTTATATATCTTCATCGCTTCAATATCAAAATTCAACTTTTTCTCACTGTTACCAATATTGTGTTTATGTTTAGCTACTTTTCTTCCTGTATCTACAATTTATGCAGGGGCTGAGTTGGTGTTCTTTCACATTGGCATACCCAGAAATTGTATGTCTATTCATCTCAGCAATCACCCCTCCCCCAAATCCCTACGATCTTATAATAACCCAGAAGAGTCCACATCTAAAATTGTTATCAACTTTCTATACTTTTAATTCTCTTGTTGAAATATTTCTCATTGCCATTAGGAAAAAGCTTGAATTCCTTTGCCAGGCACGCACAGTTCTTGAGCATTGTAGTAACCACCTATTGTTCTGATTGCATACTCCATAACTTTCCCATGCTGACCACATCTCTCGTTCTAGTCACAGTGAGCCACTCACTATCAGCTACAATTAATCTTTGTATGCATACATACATCCCCTTGTCCCTGGACTTTTCTGTCTTAGAATATTCCTTTCTAAATCTCCATCTGATTATGACCAACATACCAATTTCAACTTATTTCCTGCCTTCCCCATTCTCTAATACAATGTTATCTACTATTTCCTTAGTGCTTACAAAGGGTAAGTATTCAAATTATAGTAATTTTTAAAAATAAGTTTACATGTAAAAATTTTAATTTTAACAATCCCCATTGATCGTATAACCAATCTCATCACTCTATATACTTCTGCTATATTTGCATTTTACAAGATTAAACACAAAATTTCAAGAGGATGCCTCAAGTATTTATGAAAATATCATTGTAATTAATAATCTCCTTTCTTTTATTTTAAGCATCAATTTTCCTCTTGAAATAAAGTCACTTCCAAAGGAATCCATGCTCACTATAAAACTGTTTGGGATTAACTGTGCTACCAACAATGCCGATTTGTTGGCCTGGAGTTCTCTTCCATTGTTTCCAAAAGAGTAAGTGTATCATTTGTTATTAATACGGCTTCCATCTCAATTTGTTTTTTTTTAAAAAAGAAAAACCTCCTTGAAACTAAATATTTCACAGTATATAACATAATGAGAATGTTCAGAAGGCATTTTGTCCTAAAACTGAGGTAGCTCAATATAAATCATGACCATGGAAAGTGAGACTGAAAAGGAAAGGTAGAAACGGGTTTGGAAACAAGCCTCTTGTTCCGCTTGTCACCTGGGTCATCTGCAGTGAGCGGGCACTGGCACACCCACGGCAACGGCTTTTCCTTCCCCGGACCAGACTGTTTCTCCGCAGTTAGTACTTCAAAATTATTCAGCTCAACACTGTCATCTAGAAACAAGGTAAATCAGGGAATTCTGGCATAAGCATAATTCCACAATGTAACTCACTGGTTTTCTGACCTTTCATTGACAAGGAGAAATATTTGTAACTTTAAAATGACATGTTTACAGAAAAGTAAGCCAACTATGAGTTCAGATATTCTATGAGACCTAATGACCATTGCAAAATTAACTGATGATTATTTAATTGTATTTGGAACTACCAATACGTAAGATGTTTGATAAAGTTAATTGCATGACTTTCTATGCTATTAAGGAAAAATTTTTCTAATAAACAGCTTAGTTTTAATTACATAGTTACATAGCAAGACTTGTTTTAGAATCAAATTGTAAAATACAGGACGTTTGAAAAATTAGAAACTACCCTGTTACTATAATATTGCTATAAATAATGTTCTTGCCTCTATTGTTCTAAAAATATTTGATAGTATAAATATGTTGAAAATTTGTATCAGTTTTGGTTCCCACATCTAGTCGATATAAATAGCTATCATCAAAACAAACAACAAAGATCTTTTAAATTGCCGTTACTGGATTGGTTTTGAACTGGTGTGTGTGCGTGCGCATGCCTGCTGCTCTATTAGTTGCTTTGCTGCTATAGTTCATTTCCAGGGATGTGCGTCCTGAGGATGGGGAACGAATTTATCTCTGCAGTGTCTTTCATCCAACATAGTACCTCTTATAAGAAGGTAATCATTAGAGGTTTGTTTACTAAATTGAACTGGAAAAAGATCTACTCCTATCGGATACTTAGAATGGGAATAAAATTTCAAAAGTCTGTAAGAAAACAGTTTTGTCCTAAAAGTAATACCTACTGCTGTTAGCAGGTATTTCAAAAATCTGATTTATGGGTTAGAACTTTCATTATTTTCTCACTAGGAGCAGCTATGCAGGTGCCTTCCTTTCAGTGAGTGAGTTTCTTTGAAGTTTCACCTGCAGTATTTGTAACATCTGGCACTTTTATAAAATAATGTTTGTAGTTATTCACTGAAAAATTTCAATCCATCTTATTTCCTTCAATTATCTGACACTCTATACATATAACAATATATGGCGAATACATAAGAGAGTTTAGGATATTGTTGTCTCTTGAACTCATCTTCAAGGGCTTTTTCTAGATGGTTATAATAGTAAAAACGCTGCCTCCATGCTGTTTTGTCCCATGCCATTTACCACCGATGAACATTTTATATGTACGAGATGACAGTGGTCATCTTTAAGTAAGGCCATTTGGGACTGATATTAAGTGGTGTTTTCCAAAGAAAAAGTGTCAAAACTATACTTCAAAAAAAACATTTCTCATGGAAATCAGAAAACTACTTCTCTTCTGGACTAAACAACTTGAAGAAATTCAGTTTTTTAAGACATCGGAAATCCATCCGCGGGGCAGGTAAGGAGACTCCGTGACCCCACTGCGCTCGTGGCTACACATCGTGGAGAGTCTGCCCTTGAACATGTGCTGCAGGCGTCCCCAGGTTGTAGGGAATAGGCTGCTGAATTCCATTTTCCTTCACAGAATGAGCCGTGCCCATAAACAGTTAGTATTGCGTCTGTCATTCATCACGGTTTGAATTGCCCACACCTAGCCATGTGGAATTGTAATGAGCACTTATGTATGTTTTCCAGCATACATTCAACCTGAAAATAGGTAGAATTAAAGGCTTCCTATCTCCTTGTGGTTTCCAGAAGTGGGTTTCAGAAGAACCGATGGTTATTAAACTCAGAGGTACCAGTTATGGGTGCATCGAGAATGTCTACAAATAAACCTAAACTTTTCAAAGCCCACAAATTTGCCTTCAGGCCTACAAAAAAATATGTTGCAAGTATAAAAGTTAAATTTTGACCACAGACTGTCTATAATCTCTTTTGCAGCAGACCTTCTATCGCATCTGTATTGTATTCACAGTGCCTCCTCCCTATTATAAGAAAGTGTTATTTTCACCTCAATTCTTGCAAGCTGCCTTTTCTACTTAAATTCAAAACAAATAGTGTAGCAGTTGCTTAGCATTTCTAAATTATGGTAAATTCCTTCAACGCAGAGATTCTCAGCCCTGAATGAACAATCTCCTGGGGGGACCATCAACAGTCTTCTCATCGTAATTCCGCTGATCATCTTCCTTATCCTCATATTTTCTGTTTACAGAAGTCTGTGGAAATTTATTCGGTGCTTACAATATCTCAAAAGATGTTTAGTGCAGTCCATTATCAGAAAGTAAGTTAGCTACTACCAAACACACACAGAGAGTGTAAAGAATGGTGCCAAATATCTTTTCCTCCTTGAATTGCTGACAACTGCTGACATTTATTCTCAAATCACCTCGTCCTTTCTAGAAATCAGCTTAGATCACTCAGTTTTTCAGAGTGAAGCATGACCAAGACATATAAATACAGTAAGGCTCTAAATATAACTGATTCCACAACTTGCAAAGAAAAATGCCACTAATATATCACACTTTTCCTCATGACCCTACCCTGTAACTAATGAGGAAGAAAAAACTTTTCAATAATGACAAAAAACTAGTGAATTCAGTAATTTAAATAGTCCTTTTAGAACTACACAGTCTCTTTGGAATGAAATGCTTAGTCATTCAGATATCCTCCTGACACACTGATGCTCTTCCTAAGATCATATCTGGATGCACAGGATCAGAAAAGAAACAGATTCTTGGGCCTGGGGGACTTGACCTCTCATGTCCAAATCAATAGCACTTTTGAAGCTGTGACTGTTTGTCACAGCTCGTGTAATGGTGACTGGTGCTCTCCCAGCCTGACCAGGGCTTATGGACACACTCCCTGGGTGACATGGGCTCCTTCCTGCAGGCACTGTGGACCCATTTGAGGTTTGCCTGTGACTCCCGCTTGACCTCATCTCATCCTCACCCTTATCACAGAGGTCCCTTATCTCCCCCATACGAACCCCCCTTTTTGGAAACCTCCTCACTCAGATATCTTTGTCTGAAATGGAAGATCCCATCTTCCCTATACAGAAACCAAAGGAGGCCCGACAAAGCTAAGCTTAGGAGTGCCTTCTGCTTATTTGCCACTTGGTCCCAAGTTTAAGATCATGCCATAAACTGTTACAGACACAGCTCAGGAGGTGATTTGCAAATACAAGTACAAACAGGAGCCCTCTCTGCCTTCAGCGTTATCCTGTACTCATCTAACGCTCCTCCCCCTCTGCCTTCCAGAAGAGCGGAAACAGGAACCTGTGCATCTGTGCCGAGCTCACTCTGTTCCATCTTTGTCTTCTGTTCCCCACCATCACCAGTTGCCACAAAGTGGTGACTTCTTCTTTACCACATTCTCCGTCTGATATGCCACATCCTCCTTCCTCACTCTTGTTAATCCTTTACTGTGGACAGGAATATTTTCCGTAAATGCTGTGGAGTGCATTAACATCTGAGCCCTCTAAGTTTGGTGTTAGACATTCTCATTCTTCTTTTTGCATTCTGACTAAAACTAACCCAAAACTTTTTCCAAGCAAATGGATACTTCAGACCATTTTGAAGAAGGTTATAAATTCCAAAAGGCAAAAGGAAAAATCACATTAATAATATTCTAATTTTTACCCCATTAAGGTATTTTTAGCTTGCTAATACTGGCCCCCTGGTAATATATACCAAAACAAACAAAGAAAAAGTTTTCTCAAGATGAGGGAGAGATAGAACAAAAAATGAAGACCCAAAATTCATTCTCCTGGAAGAATGTTCTTGAATTAGATAAAAATATCTGCCCAATAATGTTTATAAATTACACTCCTGTGGGCAGATACTTTCTATATCTTTGAGTATGAAAAATGAATAAGATAGGCCTCAGAAAACTAAAGGTCTAAAGAAAGCTAATTTTTATTTGCTGAATTTTTCAACATATTTTACATAGTGTCTGTTAAATGGCAGGATGGAATTCTATGTTGTTTTCAAAAAGACTCATCTGATGTCTTGAAGTTCTCTATAAACGTAAATTTAATTGTATTATCTTTCAGTTTTTTTACATTTTTAATTTGGTATGTTAAAATCAACAGCTGTTCTCAGTAATCACTGGAACAGTTTACCCATAATTGAATTCACGTATAGAGCCAGGTATAGCTTTCTTTTTAATTCCTATAAGGATCTGTGGATTTGGATGTTACTGAAGTTGTTAAAACCATGCATGAATTCTTCCTGTTTAAAGTCTTTCCAGTATGTATTCTCATCTATTATGGTAATTTATAATATATTTTCAAAGATTCAGAATATGAATATTCTTTCTTAGTTATGCAAAAAGAAGAATTTCTTCTGTGAGGTCCCACAACTATTTTGATTCTGCAGATCATATGCTAATATTTCCTTTCTGTAAATTTAGAGCTCTTATCTTCATAGATGCCTAGGGAATTTAGTCATTCTGTGGGGCAAAAAAAAAATGTTCTGTAAAGTTAACCATTGTGAAAACAACTTTGTCATGTGGAAAATAAATGTAGATATCTATGAATGTAACCGTGCATTAGGGTAATATAAATGAACTATTAATCAATATCTAAGCTTATGGGATATTTTATTTCTCTTCTTGCTACTGACAGAAGTCACTAAAATAACTGATTATGTTTACATTCCAAAAGAAACCATTTACAGGTAATCAGTTTTCCTCCTGAAGTGACTCCTGTCTGTGTGTGTATTCTTTGGCAGCAAATTGATTCTTGGGTCTATGCTATTCAGCCTGACATTACAGAATGAGCCTCCCATAGAAATGATAGCTCCAGGAGTGTGGGACACAAGTCAGCCATCCCCAGTGACCCTGCAGGTAAGTGCCAGGCTGCAAAATTAAAGTACACAAGGCAAGTATTGATTGATAAGTAGCCTGTTGTCAATTACAGAAACAATTTTCTAGGATCACACATTTTAATAGTCTTCTCTTCCTCCAGCCACTGGGATTTGTAAAATCTCTACAGTTTTTACTTTGTATTCAGCACTCTCAAAGTGTTTTCTCCCATCTATGTCATAGGAATGTCAAGCCATTTTCCATCCACCACAATCATTAAGGAGAGGAATGGAGCATTGCCATTAGTATATGCATTATGTGCATTCATTTTTTTCTATTGTTTAAAATGAAATCAATCATTGGTACATGTTATTAACTGTTATTGACTTGGCGCCTTACTCACACCTGCCTCTGCATTGTGTCATGTTCTTTAAAATCTCTTCTATTGTACATTTCCTAAATGACTGCCAATTAGCTGAGCAGTGGGAGAAAAACTGCAACAAAATCCATCTACTACACTTTCCTTTTTCTTAAAGCCTCTCTACTTTTTGTAATCATGAATGAAAGGTGATTAATGATTTCAGGCTTTGATTCTTACTGCAAAAAACTCCACATTTGTTTGTGATTGTAAGTGACCACATTGGGCAGATACCTGAACCATGGCCACTCATGAAAATGTGGGAAATATAAACTTTCCATCCCTATAAGAAAAGCTGGGAGATGATATCTGGGTAGTTCTCTCTAGAAAAGGATTTTTCAACTTCGGCACTAATGGACATTTTGGATCAGGTCATTCTTTGTCCTCGCACTGTCCGATATTTAGCAGCATCTTTGTCTTCTACCCACTAGATGGCAGTAGCACCTCCCCAGGTCTGATGATCAAATTTGCCTTCAGGTAATGTCAAATGTCCTCTAGGGATAAAATTGCCTTCAGAGGAAGATCGCTGCATCTAGAGAAAGCTAGTGGAGTCTCAAGGCTTTTAAATTTCCAGGATTAGGGTGAGGGATGTAAGGGACAAAATTTAGCAAGATGAGCAAAATGGTGAGAATGGAAGAAAAAAGTAACACTAGTAGAAATGTGGTTTCCCCTCTGAAGGAGGGAGGATGCCCTCCACCAGACAGTAGCTGAAGATTCACTTCTAAGCTGTGGACACAATGATAGGAAAGAGTACATGTTCGGGTTGGATCTTGGGACAATCATGGGCACTCAACAATCAGGCGTACTGATTAGCCAATGTTCCACTGTAACAGGACACCTACCTTTCTTCAAGAAGATGAATGAACTCTAAGACGATTTCTTACCAGGTACACACCACTTCCACTTAACAAAAATCTTCAAAGTCTGATCGTCGCCAGAGCTTTGTGGATATAAATTCATGATGATAGGGCTCTTTAGTGGCAGTGGTGGGAAAGGAGTAAGAGAGACTATGAGATGAGACTCTCCTTGATTCTTCTCAGATGAGGGGGAAAGCTGTTTTCAGAACACAGGCCCTGGTAAGTGGGATCTGAAAAAAACATTTCAACTATTTCACAGTGGCATAGATTTCCAAGCAGACATCTGGAACCATACTGAATTTATCTTACAAGAGGAGTGGGAGGCATGTAAATATTCAACACCATGCAAAAAAGTTAGATCATTTGGTTTTTACAAAATAATTTCAAATGGTATAGACATAAAGGGAAAATTCTCAGAATAGTCTTAATTGGTGATGAAATAAAATGAGTTATTAAGCTATTAAACTTAGAACCCTTAATAACCAGTATCGCTCTAATTACATACAGCTAAATTTAGAGCAGAACTTCTAAATATTATGAGATGGTGAGGAAATTCGAAGCAAGTTCTGCAATCAGTGTTTGCATTAAGGAGTCAATAAAAGTCTCGGAAAAAAGACGTCAGGCTGAGAGTTAGGAAATGTGGATTCTAGATTTAGCTCTCTAGCAGAAAACTTTATAGCTGTGAACAAGTCACCCAACCTTCTGTTTTCTCCTTGTGCAATGAAAGGATTATACAATGTCTGTCTGAGTTCTTTCAGGTCTGTACTTTTTTACTATCTTTATCAGATGGGCAGTTATTGCCACACTGTGGCCAACCCAGTATGATGACAGATATGATATGTCCCAGAACATGATTCCTTCCAGTCCATCATGTTTAGAGGGTTCTATGGTTGATGTGCTGACTATAAGCAGGGGATAGAATGAAGTAGATCTGAGGTCAGCAATGGAGACAGATTATTGTACGATTCCATCAACCTGAGTTGCCCTCAACTTCCTGCTTCTCCCCTTACACAATCTAGTACAGTGGCTCTAGCACAATTGA
This sequence comes from Trachops cirrhosus, assembly GCA_028533065.1. Classification (NCBI taxonomy): domain Eukaryota; kingdom Metazoa; phylum Chordata; class Mammalia; order Chiroptera; family Phyllostomidae; genus Trachops; species Trachops cirrhosus. Next base: position 25,957,155 of record CM052539.1, read on the forward strand.
AGAACTAAAAGCAGAGCTGTTGTGCTTAATGATGCTCTTATTCTATTCTATATTTCTCTACTTCCTCACCAGCCCATCATGTCTCACTCACTCACTATATTCTAGCTAATATGTCCTCACCACACTTAACTGTTGTCTGGTAACCCACTAATTCCTAGTTGCCAAATTCAGTGGTGGTTTCCAGCCCTGTTCATACCATCCTTCTCCATGATTTTTGGCCCTGTGTATGGCTTCCCCTGCACAGAACATGCTTCCCTTCTGGCTTTAGTGTTACTGCTCTTTTATGTTTCTCCTCATACTTTTCTCTGCTTATCCTTTCTCTGTCTCCTTGCAGGCTCCCTTTCTTCTGCAAGTCCTCACTGTTGACAGTTTTCAAGGGTTCCATCTGCTGCTCATTGCTATTCTTAGTGCTATATTCTTAAAAAGCATTATGGAAATATAATTCATGTACCTTATAATTCTTGCATTTAAAGTGTGCAATTCAGTGGTTTTTAATATTTTTAAAGATATGTACAACTATCACCATCATCAATTCTAGAGCATTTTTATCATTTCAAAAAGAAATTTCATAATCTTCAGCTATCACATTCTATTTGCCCATTTCTTCCAACTCTGAACGCTTGCTAATCTACTTTCTGTCTCTACAAATTCACCTGTTCTTCACATTTTATATAAATAAAATTATACAATATATGGCTTTTTGCAATTGGCTTTTTCACTTACCATAGTGTTTCAAAGTTCATCTATGTTGTACCATCAATATTCATTTATTTTTGTTATTGAATAATATTACACTTATGGATATACAACATTTTATCCATTTATTAGTCAAAGTGAATTTAGATTCTTCTCACCTTTTGGCTATTAAGAATAATACCACTATGAACATTCATGTACAAGTTTATGTGTGGACATAAGTTTTTATTTATCTTGAATATATACCTATCGGCAGAATTGCTGGGTCTTATTAATTTCTAAAGTTTTATTGATAGCATCTATGCAAGTTCATTTATTAGTCTGGAACTCTATTTCAGACTCCTTCACACCACAAGCATCAGTAATATAACCACACGCCTAGCGAACTCCCATCTGACACCTGGTAAACAGCTTCAAAGACAACATATTTCACACTGAGCTCACCTTCCTCCCAAAATTTACCCCCTGGATTATTTATCTCTGTTCATGTCACCAAATACACCAAGTTGTTTTAGTTGCTTCCTCCTCTTTCTCCCTATTCATATTCAGTACACACTATATCCTGCCAATTTATCTTCCATACTTTCTGAAATCCTATCCTCCCAATTTCCCACATCATCAGTTCTAGATTACAAGAGTTTATCTGGTTTTCTTCCCTTTAGTTTTGTCATTCCCTAATACAAACTCCGTAAGCGTGGCCTTGCCAAAACTTAAATATGAACCTGCCACTCTCCTACTTGTACATGTCAGTATCTCAGCACTACCTAGAGAATTAAGGCTAAGCTCTTGTAACATGATTCCCTCCCATCGCTCCTCTTGCCACTCTGTGTGACAGTTAAGCTCCAGCAACTTTGAAAATGTAGCTTCTGATCTGCACCGTTCTGTTTGTACTGTATGTCTATTTATGAATACTGTTTTCTGCCTGCTGTGTCCATTTCCTTCTCCTTCTACCATCTACTGCCCACCCCTCCTCTAACTTCGTTGGGTAATTGATATCTTTTAAGAGCCATGGGCCCTCCACTAGGTATCTCTTCCTTACTCCCTGCTCTCTGCGTCCCAAGCAGAGTTAAGTATCCTTGCTTTGTGTTCACATAATGACCAATACGATTTTTATCAACACATTTATATTATATTTCTTTCCCACTGACTGGGAGATTTTGAGAACATTGACAGTATTTTATTCCCAGAATCTAGAATAGTAGCTGTTATATATTTGTTAAATTAATAACATGCATCCATACTTCTGATCACTACAATAACCCACATATATATAAACATATAAATATAAATATAAATATAAATGCAAAGATAAATACAAATATAAATGTAAATTATATATGTTTAGTGCTTTGGTCCACCAGTGTTAAATTCCTCCTTTTATCTCAGTGCATATTTTCTTTAAATCACAGTTCTTAACTCCTCAATTACTCAAAACATTTTACTTTACCTAACATCTTATTATGTGCTATCTTCCATTATTAGTGGTGTTGGGGAAGGCAAGAGCTTACTACTGATGAAAAAAGTGTACCAAAAACCAATATCGAAGCAAATTTTAGAAGTTACAAAATGAAACTGCTAAATTTTTCACACAAAAAAGAACCTAAGCAGATTAAACTGTTTTCCAACTATAACTCACACAAGTCTACCTCATAACATTCCTCAGTTTTCTCTGAGATTGCAACTTAACATAATTTAGCAAAGAAAATAAATTATGTGGATTTTTTAGTATGAAAATTTTAAAAAGTATGATAACCTTAAGCGAATATATGCAGCTCTAGAATGTTTAGCTCATTTACACTCTTTGAAAGTGTATTTTTAGTTAACTGTTACCTTATTTGCTAAAACTAAATTATCACTGAAGCAGGGCTAATGGAAAGCACACTGAGCCAGGAAAAACGTGGACCTGCATTCTGGCCCTGTCTATAAATCTAAACTACAGAGCCAATGCAAAAATTTTCCATTGCTCATATCCTTGCAAAACTGGTCTCTACCAGAGAAGATTCCACTCTCATGTCTACAAAATGGTTCACAGACTTTAATGAACCAAATGATTACATGAAAATGTGTAATTACCTTCTATAACTTTAATCATTTAATATAGAAATACATTTTAATTCTTAAATGTACAAAGGCTATCATTTCAATGTTAAATAAAACCATATATTTAATTTTATGAAAAGTTTGTATATTGTTATTATTTTTCTCATTTTTTCCTCAGACATTATAGATTACTATTTTATGCCAATTATATTAATAATTGAGGATTTTCTAAGTACCCTGTATACTTAAATATCAAGTCCAAGCCCTAATTCTTTTAAAACTTATTTTTAAGTAATAAATAAGAGAAAATACAGGAATTTCATTTCTACAAATCTAAGGTGGAGATTATTAAATTAATAATGTATTTTAGTTTTCAGTAAATAGCAAACCATTTCTTTATTTCAGATTGACTTTCCAGCTACTGAGTGGGAGTGGGTGAAACCTGATTTTGAAGATAATAGAAGTAATCTTGAGGAACCACCAAAAGAGTGTTTAAAACATATTGCCAGACTTTCACAGAAACAGTCTCCCTTACTGTAAGTGCCCAGGTCTCGTCAGTCAGGGTTGCCTGCTCGTTGTGACACCATCGGTCACACTGGATGTATTCAAAACTTTAAAGAGTGAGAAAAAATAAAGAGTGAACCTTCCTTCCCACATAATTTCTTTCAGTTACTAAAGTGATACCTGTGGATAATCAATTAATGTGCAGGAGCTAAATTAGTAGTTTTGCATGTCTTTTATTTTTCCTGTGGTATTAAGCAACTTTAACTTTAGTCAAAGAAGAATTAAAAAGATAGGAAATCATTCAGAGAATGATTAAATATATATCAGCATTTAACATGGATAAACCATTGCTTAACCATCATTCAAGTGTGTATAAAGTTGTTTTAGTAAGCAGGAAAAAGCAAAATTTAATTGCCTTAGCAGATTTAAAAATTACATAAATAAATCATGTTTTAATAGCACTAAATTATTGATTAAGAGTGCTTTAATTTTGTCAAACAGTAATTCTCTGAATAAAACCAAAGCCCCAGGAAGAACTATAAGAGAATTATGAACTTTGTACTTATAACTTAGCAATATCTAAGCTACAACTGGCTGTGCTCAAGAATAACATACCAAAAACATAATACTAAGAAAGTAGTTCTTTACATATATACTGTGATAGATATGTAACATGATAAGGCACTTTATTCCAAGAATGAGAAATAATTTAAAGGTTTTGAACAGGGGAGTCAGGTAATCTTAGCAATCTTTTTAAGTAATCCCTTCAACCACAACTTGAAGAACAGATTGGCAAGGAAGTAAGAGTGGCAGCAAGCAGGACAGCAAGAAGGTTAATGTGATACTTTAGGTGGGAGGTCATGGTGGCTATAACTAAGGTGAGCACAGTGCACATTGGAAGAAAACAGCTAGACTTGGGAGGCATATTTGGAGGTTGAGGAGACAAGACTTGATGATTAATAGTTATTAAGGTGTAAGCCAATTGAAAAACAAGGAATCCATACAAGTCCATGGAGAATCCAAGTTTTTGAACTGATCAATGAGGCAGATGTTAGAGTCATTTTCTGGAGAGTGAATAAGTTTGGGCCATTCAAAACTGAGTTATTGAGTGTGATCAAGAGCTCTGTTTTGGATAATCTTGTTACTGCCCTGCTTTCTAATTTCAATTTATGTTGCATTTTCCTCATTCACTTCAAGACAATGACATTAGTCTCCTTCATATGTTTCAAATGTGCTAGTTCCTTTCCCCTATCAAGAGCTTTTTATTTGATTTTCCCTCTACTGGAAATATTCCTTCCTCAGTTCTTCATATGACTGAATCATTTCATCCTGTAGGTCTCCACTTAAGTGTAATCTTCTCAAAGATACACTAATATATTCAACATAAAATATTTTCCAAAACATTATACTACGTGAAAAAGACATAAATAAAAGAGTATGTATTCTATGATCCCATCTGTATGAAGTTCTAAAATAAGGAATATTAATACAGAGTGCAAAGAATCATACCAGTGTTTGCCTCTGGTGGCATGAAAATACTGTTTTATATCTTCATAGGACTTTGGTTTTACCTGATATAAGCACCTATCAAAATATATTGAACTGAATCTGTGCATTTCTTTCTATGTGAATTATGCTTCAATAAAGGAAGTTAATAGAAAAAAACATTATTCAGGACTGAGTAAAAAGTAAATTTAATTGTAAGAAAATAGCTTTAGTAATTTAGTAAAATTTTTTTACAGATTTTTTTCTTCTGAAGACTTTCTGGTAAAGAAGATAGTGACAAAACAGGAAAGGATTCCAGACATACATTAAAAATTACCTATAATGCAATTCCTTCATTTTGCAGATGAAGATGGCTTTAAAAGAAGTTGTAGATGTTTTACCCACTCATCTACTGATATACCCTTAGGCTGCTTCCATATAATGCTGCAATGAGCATAGTGGTGCTTATGTTCTTTCAAATTAGTGTTTTGGGTTCCTTCAGATATATTTACAGAAGTGGAATCTCTGGGTCAAAAGACAGATTCATTTTTAATTTTTTGAGGTATCTCAGATGAGTGGATAAAACAACTATGAAGCACCTATACAATGGAATACTACTCAGCCATAAAAAAAGAAGAAAATGTTACCCTTTGTAACAGTATGGATGGACCTGGAGAACATTATGCTGAGAAAAATAAACCAATCAGACAAAGATAATGACCATATGATTTCACTCATCTGTGGAATCCAATGAACAAACTGAACTAACTAATAAAATAGAGACAGATTCGTAGAGAACAGGATGACAGCTAGGTGGTGGAGGGGGTGGGAGGAGGTTAGCAGGTGGAGGGATTAAGCAAAAAGGAAAAAGGACTCATGGACATGGACAACAGTGTGGTGATTGCAGGGGTGGGGAGCGCATAAAGAGACCAAATGGTAATGGAAAAAATACAATAAAAAGTAAAAAAAAAAAAGAATACAATGAGAAAACAAGCTGTCTGCGACCCAGAAGAGGGCCCTCACCAGAGCCTGATCATGCTGGCACCCAGTTCTCAGACTTCTAGAACTATGAGACAAATATTCCTGTTTTACACAGGCAAAAAAAAGAAACTATAGAGAAATATTGACTTTTAATATATTTAGTATTTCTTAGTGCTATTCTTGGGAGTCATAGCTAATTTGAGCTGAGCATCATAGTGTCCATTTGGAGGAGACAGTGCTCAAAAGCTGTCATTGTCACAGGAGAAGCACTGTTCTTCAGCTGAACTCTGATTCTGAATTCTTCTGCAGGAGAATGAGCAAAACATAATCAACTACCAGTGAGTCAAGTGTCCTAGTGCTAGATTTAGATCTTCTGTTTGGGACCACTCTTCAGGGGGAAATACTTGGACACTTAAGGAAGCTCTATTCACTGACATTTAACTCCAAACTCCCAGTGAACTCAGAACTCAAAGCCAGAGTCCAAGGATGAATTGAGATCTTTGTTTTTGAAATTTAGACCAAAGAGTTTTCTGAACTCTGACGAAAAGTGCTTTGAGGTGAAGGAATTCATCTTTAAAATATACCATTTCTTCACAGTCCCACTTGGGTCTAAGTTAATTTTTTAAAAAGTCAATGCTTGCTTACCTCTCTTCTAAGTAGTATATCTTGCTGTATTCAGATAAATTCTGTCTGCCCTAAAGGAGATAGAGATTTTGGCCACTAAAATAACATTTTTTTAAAAAGTGGCAAGGACAAAAAAGAAGTAAAAAATGTGAATTATCTGAAATAAATTTTTATTTTTATTTTTGAAATTTTGTTTTCTACAAAAGAACACAGTTAGTGGGAAATGAGCTGATGAAATAACCTATCGAACCATTCCAAGAAGATAAAGGATTTGTTTTCCAAAATAAACTAAAATGAAAGTTTAAAAACGAGAGTAAGATTTTATACTGTGTGTTTATAGCAACATTTGTTAGTATAGAAACCTCCAGTAAATTACAGTTTCCAATCTGGTTTTGCAGACTCTCTGAAGAAAAGAGAAGATACTTATGGTTTTATCGCTTCTACTGCAATAATGCAAACTGCTCCCTCCCTTTGGTCCTGGGCAGCGCCCCTGGATGGGATGAAAGAACTGTTTCAGAAATGCACACCATTTTGAGAAGATGGAAATTTTCTCACCCTTTAGAGGCACTTGGACTTTTGACTTCCAGGTAAGAATTATGTAACAAGCAAGATATTACTGATAAGAAAAATTTGTTTGAAGAGAAAATAATATAGGACTGTATGATGAATTCAATAGAAACTCTATTCGTTCCCAATTTAAATAACTATGGATATTAAATTTTGGCAATTTGAAATATGAATATAAATGTTAAACAAATCTAAGCTATAATTGTGTCTTCTGTGCTAAGCTTGAAGTTATTGAACTTAAGAAGTATAGCTTCTTAAATGAAAACAGCCCTATTGTTTTCACAGAAACAACAAAAAATGAAATATGGAAAAATAAAGTTCTCTACTCCTTTCCCCCTCAAAAGAAAAAAGTTCTTAAAAATTGGAGTCATACCTTTTTGACTATTTAAATATGCAAAGTGTGGCAAAATACCATGCTTATAGTAGCTGTACAATTAATATGCCTATTATAATTATAAGAATAAAAATAAAACTATCCATTATATACTCTCCATATATTTCCTCAAGAAAATGAGAGAAAAATCACTGGGTGCAGGAGTGAGGATGGGGTAATGGTGTCTTCTTCTAGTTAAGGAAAAGCATGTGGGAACCTGGCTCTGGTTTAGGGAAGCAGGTCTTCCTTGGCTTCTATTTTATGTTCAAAGACATGAAAATACATTTTAAACATATCCTGATAACATGAGCTCACTAATGCCATAAAGAAGTCTGCAATCTCTCAAGTCAGAGAAGATTTGCAGAACCCAGATCTATTCTGAATCCTCTGTGGAAGGAGAAAGGTAGGGGAAAGAGTTACACAAAGGACTCTCAAACTGATTTATTTAGATTTGTTTAAAAATTAGTGTCATTTATAAAGCTTTTGGGGTGGGAAAGGGGTTTCTTTTCCTATTATTTATGAGTTACTAGCTTCCTCTCAATCCTCCAAGCTCAAAATTTACAAATTTTCTTAGAATCCTACATTTTTAGTACCTCTCCCATTGAAGATTTTACTGTTTCATGGTTTCTTCTATTAATAAATGTGAGCCCAGATGCCCACTCTTCCTTGGTAAATAACAGATCAATGACAGGTAGTTATATAGATTATAGAAATTATAAATTATTGACAGATACATGAATAGGTAGATAGTTGATAGCTGGAAAAGAAGGAAGGAAGGAGTGAAGAAGGAAGGAAGGAAGGGAAGATGGGATGGGGAGGGAGGAAAGACTTTTTTGTTAGTTGAACTTAGAGCTTTTTTCTTTATTATAAGGCTTCTCTGTGGATCCTAGAATTGACTACACCTGCCTAATATAATGCTATATTACTTTACAAATTATACTTTATTGCAATTTGTTCACAAGCAACAGGTGAAACATGTCATTTTGCCCACATTAAACTAAGAGCTACTGAAGGCACTATAGATCATCTTAGTGTTTCTATTTCCCAAAGGCTTAATAATACCTGTAATAATTACTCAATATTTAATCAGTCACTTTCTAAAATACATTATGATCGTTTGCTCCTTACTTTAACATCTAAATTATGTTAATTGAAGAAATCATCTATTACCTTTCTGATCCACATTACCTTGTACAGTTGAATGAAATAATAAGAGAAGTAAATGCTAAGAAAATCAATTAAGAATTGATTGGTTTCATTGGAATCATTCACAGTTGATGCTTGTATTTCAGGACCCTTCTGGAAAAGACACGTTCTCATTTCTACCATACTCCTAACCTCTTTTCCTGATTTAGGTATATAAGAAGAACCAAAATCTACAAAGTATTTTTTAATAAATTCCAGTTTTTGCTCAAGTAAGACTTAAAATATTAGCACAATTATTATTTTACCATTCCAGAACTGAATAGGTAATAGGAAGTTGCTTCAAAAGATGAAGGTAACAATTTACAGAATAGGAGAAAGTTTAGGCAAATCATATACTTGATCATGGACTTGTATCCAGAACTATATATCTATAATCTTACAACTCAACAATGAAAAGATAACTCAATTTTTACTTTTTCTATTTTAATTTCTTTTTATATATGTATATATATATATATTATTTTATTGTTGTTCAATTATAGTTGTCTGCATTTACCCCCCATCCCAGTCATCCCCATCTCCCACTCTTGCTTCCAGCGCCCTTTGGTTTTGACCATGTGTCCTTTATAGTTGTTCCTGAAAACCCTTCCTCCCTTCCCTCCATTATCCCCTCTGGTTACTGTCAGATTGTTCTTAATTTCAATGTCTCTGGTTATATTTTTCTTGCTTTTTGTTTTGTTGACTAGGTTCTGCATAAAGGTGAGATCATATGGTATTTGTCCCTGGCTTATTTCACTTAGCATAATGCTCTCCAGTTCCATCTATGCTGTCACGAAGGGTAGGAGCTCCTTCTTTCTTTCTGCTGCATAGTATTCCATTGTGTAAATATACCATAGTTTTTTTTATCTATTTATTTACTGAGCACTTAGGTTGCTTCCAGCACTTGGCTATTGTAAATTCTGCTGCTATGAATACTGGGGTGCATAGGTTACAAAAATTTATATGGAACCATAAATGACCCCAAATCGCCACAGCAATTTTGAGAAAAAAGAACAAAGTAGGAGGGATCACAATACCTGACATCAAACTGTGTTATAAGGCCACTTGTAAATAGCCTGGTACTGGCATAGGAACAGACACATAGAACAATGGAACAGAATAGACAACCCAGAAAGAAACCCAAGTCTCTATGGTCAATTAATATTTGACAAAGGAGGCACATGCATAAAATGGAGTAAAAAATAGCCTCTCCAACAAATGGTGTTGGGAGATCTGGACAGCTACATGCAAAAAAAATGAAACTTGATCACCAACTTACACCATACACAAAAATATATTCAAGGTGGATAAAAGACTTAAATATAAGTTGTGACACCATGAAAGTCCTAGAGAAAAACATAGGCAGTAAAATCTCAGACATTCCACGCAGCAATATTTTCACCGATATATCCCCGACAGCAAGGGACACAAAGGAAAGAGTAAACAAATGGGACCTCATCAAATTAAAAAGTTTCTGCGTGGCTAAAGAAAATAGCATTAAAATGAAAAGAGAACACCTATATGGGAAAACATATCTGCCAACTATACATCCAGTTTGATCTCCAAAATATATAAAGAACTCACACAACTCCACTCCAGGAAGACAAGCAATCTGATTAAAAAATGGGCAAAAGACTTGAGCAGACATTTTTCCAAGGAGGACATACAGAGGATCCAGAGACATATGAAAAGATGATCAGCATCACTAACCATCAGAAAGACACAAATTAAAACCACAATGAGATACCTACTATTTCATACCAGTTAGAATGGCCATCACAAACAAAGCAACAAACAAGTATTGGAGAGGTTGTGGAGAAAAGGGAACCCTAGTGCACTGTTGGTGGGAATGCAAACTGCTGCAGCCACTGTGGAAAGCAGTATGGAATTTCCTCAGAAAACTGAAAATGGAACTGCCTTTTGACCCAGCAATTCCACTGCTGGGATTATACCCTAAGAATCCTGAAACACCAATCCAAAAGAACCTATGCACCCCAATGTTCATACATAACTCTGTTTTTAGATGGTCAAAGGATCTGAATGGATATTTCCCCTAAGAAAATGTACTGTACAATGTCCAATAAATACATGAAAAGATATTTGACATCATTAACCACTAGGGAAATGTAAATGAAAACCACAACGAGATACCACTTCACACTCAATAAAATGGCTGTAATCGAAAAGACAAGTAATAAGTGTTAGTTAGAATGTGGATAAACTGGAAATCTCATACATTGCAGGTGTAAAATGTAAAACAAAAACAGTTTTTTTCTTTAACTATTAAACATTGTGTTAGCATAGTGACCCAGCAATTCCACATTTAGCTGTATACCCATGATAAACAGAAAGCATTTCCATTCAAACACTCATGTGTGAATGTGCAGAGCAGCTTTATCCAGAGAGTAGAAATAGCCCAGATGGGCATCAATTAATGACTGGATAAATAAAATGAGGTGTTTCACACAATAGAATATTTTTTGATAATAAAAGGAATGAATGTTAATATATGTTACAAAATCAACAAACTTAGAAAGCATCATTCTAAGTGAAAGAAGTTACAAAAGACCACATATTATATAATTTCATTTGTGAGAAATGTCCCAACTAGACAAATGTATAGAAACAGAAAGATTCGTGGTCACCTGCAGCCAGGGGAGGTTGGGCGGAAATGGGGAATGGTTGTAAATGGATATAAGGTTTCTTTTTTGGTTATGGTTGCACAACTCTGGGAACATGCTAAAAACCTTTGAATTGTACACTTTGAGTGCATTTATGGCATTTAAATTGCATCTCAACCGAGTACTAAAAATTTTTAAAGAGTAATTATAAAGATAAAAACAATTAATCTTTATATCTCTAAAGCACAATACTCTTAGAAGACAACTATTTTGTTTTATTGAGATGCACCTTGGTCTATTATAAAGAAACTTAAATGTGCCAACTAATATTTTAATGTAAAGCTCATGGAACATTTCATTAAAAAAGTATGAGAATGAAACCTGTAATATTGCTCAGTTTTCTTGTTTATAAAATAAGAAGATTCTCTGGATAGACTTCAATATTCTCTGATTCCTGATAATGAAGTATAATTGTGCTTATCGTGAACCTTCTCTACCAAAACATATTTTGAAAATGTTTGACTCAGAATTTTAAGTATAAAAATTGAATCTTTACTTAGTGCCCCTTAATACAGCCTAATTTTAACATCCACAATAACCCTACAAGAGAAATACTGTTACCCCAATGTTACCTACGAGGAAATGGAGACTGACAGGAGTCAGGTTGCCCAGTGTGACACTGGTGAGTTGAGGAGCTAGAATTAAATCCAGAAACTCACTTAGGTACATAGGGGAGGCTATTAACATATTAAATATGTAAATAAAACTATCCTAAGATAGGTTTATTGTAGTAAAATGCAGTAGTTAACTGTCTCATCATACTTGGGTGTTTCTACTTCGCAGAGTAATTCATTTTTTCCTGGATAATCAGACTTTCAGAGATTGTAGGGACTGGTTAAAAAATAGAGTGGCTTCATTAAGTGTCATTCAGTGAACTTAGTAGACACTTGATTTATTTGCACATCAGACAGTTTCTTATTATGCAGTGAAGATGGTCACTGAAAACGCCAAACGATTTGCATTGTTTTCATTCTGGGACTCCCACTCTCAGTTTCACTGAACTATGAAAAGTCTTGAGGACAAGTGTTTCCAGAAATGAACCTTTCTCCTTCACTAAGACCAAAAGCTACCCTTTCTGAGAACAAAGAGTATGTGCTTGCTAAATAAGTTGTCAGAGTGAGTTCTTCAGAGATCTGTATTTTTTCTCCTTTGAATCTTCTATTTTTTCAATGGTTTAACCTCTTTTGAACTTATGTACTCCATTTTTAGCTTGGAAAGTTTTTAATACTGCTGTTAACTGAATCCTCTCTGAAGATGTACCACCTCCTTTTAGTTTATTTTTAGCAAGGGACATGTTGAGATTTAATTTACCTAGTGTGGGCTGCAGGGTGTTAATATTTCCACTACTGACTGCCAGCAATATGTTCACCCAGTACCGATTCTTCCACTGGAGATGGCGGCCCTGTCAGCCTGTCAGAGACCAAGGGCTAAGGTCTGTGCTTCTTGGCAGATGGTTGCTATTTTTTTGAACCCTGATGCACAGGCACAACTATTCAAGTGCTAATAACAAGCAGAAATTACCCAAGGAATTAAAAGGCAGTTCAAGGAAAGTATTCATTTAAAAATAGCAACTCTGAATTGGCATCAGAGGATTACATCAAAAGCTTAAATAAAAATTTGACAAGGTACCAGAACTTGCCATCCCACATGATGTAAAAGTATTGTTTTGCAGGAAGAAGAGCAATACTTAACAGGCAGTGCCTAGCTTCCAAAATCAGTTTCTTGTGAAAATGTTTCACAGAAATGTTTGCCCAAACCACTGTGTTCTTTATTGGGAAGATTAATCTATACAAAGCCTTCCTTTACTAGCATTGTAAATAGGCAGAGTAGGATAAGGGAAAGGAAAACAGCTGTAACTTTCATGTTTGACTAAATAATTACATGATTTATGATCATGTATCTCTTCCATTAATTTGTTGAGCAAAAATATGTGTACATGGAAATGGGTATGCAATGAATCAAGGAGACAGAAGGGATAAGTCATAGTAATTATCTCTAAAAAATATGAAATTTAAAGGGAAGATTTAAGGTAGAGATCACTATACTATATATTATGTACAGTAATCAAAGTAGTAAGTTATATATGCCCAAAGGAAAAGCAAATTCTTTCAGAGAAAGTAAGGAAGGCTTTACAAAGGAATTCAATTCTGACTTGAAATAGTCATAGGAATTTTCTGTGTAGAGAAGAGAGAAAATGATATTCCAGCAAAGAAAAGAGTAACATGAATGCAGTTAAGGAGGTTCAGAGAACAGTTAGTAATTTATTATCATATTAAAAGAGAATTGCACATTTGGTAAAGTCAAGATTGCTAAAGTTGGAGGAGGTCAGAAAAGGACTTTGAAGTTTGGGGTTGTATGCTTGTTTAAGTAAAAGAGCTTGAAGCATGTTTATAAACTGAGAAGAAGCGTGTATGAAGGAAAGTTCAAAAAACAGAGAAATAGGTGAAATGGCGAAATGAGATTGTGCCAACAACCAGTAGCCTGGAACAAAAGTGCAAATGGGAATTTTATCCAAGGAAAGAAAGAAACTTTGTCCTCTCAGGTGGGAGGGAAGGAAAGATATAAATACAATTATGGATAAGTGTGGCTATGGAAAAGATAAATGTGGCAGTTTCCATATTCTCCATGAAGAAAGTGTCAGGGTGATATACTAAGAATGAAGAATGTGGAACTGAATATACTTAAAGATATGCATCTTTCCTTTGTGTACTTTTAGAGAGTTTATGGGATTGCTTCCAAATTTTACAGTTGACAACATAAGCTTTGGAATAAAACATATTTGGCTCTAACGCATTACTTGAATGACTTTGGGTAAGTTTCCTTATAAAATGAGGTATTAGCATTATATACCTTACAGGATAAATACTTGTGAGACCATTCAATACATGTTATCAATCATCTTTATTATACCATCATCTTCATCATAGCCATATACTGAAGAGAGTTTAAACTTTTCAGATTTTTTCAATACCAAATTGTAAATACAATACATTTTTGGAAATGATTTCATTTCTATTAAGCTTAAGTAATTTAATTCCACTTGTCAAAATTTATATGATGAGTTAGCATTTTAATAATAAATCACAATTCAGTAATGACATATAGCTTACAAAGTACTTTCACACTATATGATTTAACCTGCAAGCAACCTCTTTAATATTGTTACCAACATCCAGAATTTCCCCCATTTTGCTGATCCCTATTTTACAGATGAAGAAATTGAAGCCCAGTTTGCCCATTCATCCACTGAATAGATATTTAGTGATAGCCTACTCATGTTCAACACTTCATTAGGCTCTGAAGCTAGCATATTAGGCCAAAAGAAGCATAATCCTGCCTTTATGAAGGTTTCCAACTTGCAGACTACTAAGGGTAGGGAGAAATAGCCCATTACCAAATGATAAGTATAAAACAACAGGTGTAAAAAACACATGTAGAAAACAGCTCTGAATGAAAGGTACATGGTTCTATAATAATATATGTAACAAAGGAACCAAAACTTGTCTTCAAAGTGGGAAACATCTTCCCAAGAAGATGAGAGGAAGTGAATTGGTGAAAAGGAAGAACAAGAGAAGAGTTTTCTGGGACGAGAGAATCTATGTGAAGGTCCAGGGACAGAACCTGCACTTAAGAAACTGGAAGAGAGCCCGAGTGCCTGGAGCCCAGGGAAAGAGTGGGTGATGTAAAATGACTGACATGCTAAGATGGAACCAGAAGAACATGTTAAAGACTTCTAAACAGGACTGCATTAAGCAACTTGGTCTTTATTTCAGTAGCAATGACAAAGCAAAGATGATTCTAAATGGGAGAACACATTTACCTATTTCAAAAATCACTCTGGTTTCTGAGTGAAGCATGGATTTGGTGAGGGGAGCAAAAGTAAGAGAGAAAACCCACTAGGAAGCTATGGAAGCATCCAGGTGTCAGAGAATGGCAGTCAGCCTGAGATGGTAGCAGTGGTAACATAATTAAATAAATAGAATCAGAGAAGTTATGAGTCAAAAAATGTCAGGTTTGAATTGGGAGGGGCAGTGAAAAAGATGGGTGTCAAAGATTGCTTCTAGGTCTCTGTCTTATCTTACATAAGCAAGTACATAAGAGAGACACTTACTAAGATGGAGCACATTTGGTCACTGACAGACTACAGAAGAAGAACACGGTAGTTCAGGTCAAGATATGTTGGCTTTGAGGTGTGCTTGACGTGGCCAAATTTACAGGTCTATCGATGTTCAAGGAAGAAATATCAGCTAGAAATCTCAAGTTGGAAATCATCCACAGAAGGATGAGAATTAAGTCAAGGATGTAGATAATTTTGCTTGCAAAGAGAGAGCATAAGAAGAGCCTTCACATTTAGACTCTAAATCCCTTATTCTTTTTCAGTATATTATGCTGCTTTTTCATGCAATGTTTAATGCATCCAAAAACAAAATCTCTGCATAGTGCTTTCAATATACCACTTGTTTTATGTATTGCCTTCTTAAGCTTATCTGTAGGTAAAATCAAAGCATAATCATATAAAATGAACAAAATCAATACTACAGCTAATTAATATCATGACTATATAGCCAATTCTCAATCTCTATGTGCAAGGTCATAGACTATCAGAAAATATCGCTGTGCAATTTCTATGTCTTCTTGGGTCTGGAATTCATTCTTACTCCTTTTGGTTCATGACTGGGTCAATGCCCCAGTCCAATTTCACAAATTATACCTATCACTGTTATATGTCCCTATAGAACCATTTAGAGTACAGTAAAATAAACAATACACCCCAGCTAGACTGAAGGATTTTAGATGAAAATATCGAGTCAAAAGATAAAAAGGCCTTGGTAAAAGTACCATGGAAAGCCTATTGGCCTACTGCATATTCAGGTGTTCCTTTCAGTGCCACCAGCGGCTGGCCTTGGACAAACAGCTTCTACTCTTAATGTTCCAGTTTCTTCTCCATGTAATCAAGAGATTTAACTAGGACTTGAAACTTCCTTGAGTTCTAATATTCTGTAATCATGTGAAAATCCTTGAAGAAGCATGAATTATTCAGTAGATAGAAGTTTACAATCATCTAAAGAATCCTTATTCACTACATTTTCTAGAAAAAAATTTTCTTGTGTCACAGCAGATCATTTTTAGTACTAGAAAAATAGAAAAGATATTCATATTGACATTTTTCTTCCAAGCCTATGTAGAGTGTCTCATCAGACACAAAGCTTGTGGGAGAAACGGTTCTGCACTTCTGATAGTTTTTTAATTCTAACCTGACGTTGGGGCTTTTAACTGCGAAGAGCTTCGTGGCATTCTGTGTGAATTCTTACTGTGTATTCTGAAGTCTGACATTTCTGTTCCACTATACTTAATCTCAGATTGCTTTGCTTTTCAGTTTACTCAAAGTTGCTTTTCTAAAAGGTCAACACTTGTTACCTCGCATTTGGCTTTCACCCATCACTTCAAAAGTCCTTTGAGTAAAATATTGACCCTATATCATTTTTCAAACTAGAAAAAAAAGGAAACAAGAAAAAATAAGAAAGCATTCAAAATTACAAAATAACAAGTCATATGGAAGACGTTGAGAGATGTATTTTTCTGTCGAAATTTCACTTCACGACTCCACCGGCCTTATCGAAGCCTGTCTGAGTCTTCTGTGATTTTCTTATAGCCCTGTGAGATGAGAGGAATTGTAAATATTTAAAGGAAAAGAAGGAGTATGATGATTCCCAAATCTCAGTTCTTGTCAGATGACTTCAAAGCCAGTTTGTTGCTTGGGAGAGACGTAAGTCGACGTGCCACTATCTTAGTAACAGGCCACAGGAGCCAGTTCCTTGACTGGTGGCTCACGACACAAGCTAAAACTGTGTTGCATACTGCGGGTTTCAAGGTGAGGTCTGTAGTCCTCAACACGCTTGCAGTGGCATCACAAAATCAAAATTATTTCCGTAATAATTTTAAAGTGTCATTTGCCTTTGTCACACTCATTCACTCTTGAATGTAGGGTGGAGTTTTCCAGAGGCTACACTGTAGCAGATTTAGTGCAAAGAGTAGAATCCAGCTGTCTCCTTCTAAGCCAGACATTGCAGAGATTTGCAAAAATGTAAAATAACATTACTCTTCTCACTGAATATTTTCTTTGTTGTTGGAAATACAGCTATTTTTCATAGAATCATATTGTTTAGGTTAACATGTAATGGGTTTATTTATGTGATTTTAAATGAATTGATAAATATTTCTTAAATGTCCTGGTTTCATTTCTAATATGATAATTATTAGCAGATATAACTCACATAAACAAAACCCCTTTCAGATCTTCCATAATTTTTAAGAGGACAGAGGGTCCTGAGAGCAGAAATAGAACCTCTCTTATAAAGCAGATCTTAACATCTAGTCATTCTAGTCAGCAACTTGAGCCAATGAGTTACCTAAAAATGTAATATCCTTCCTTTTCTGCCCATGTAAGATTACCATTTCAACTCAATCCTCCTCTTGGCCCTAAACTTTGTGTTTACTCGACATTGTTGGTGAAATATAGAGCTGATATTTCACTGAAGTCCCTGTGAAAAATGTTTATCTTGAAGTTGCTTTAATTTTACTTAATGTTTTCACCGTTTGAGTTCTCTAGCCATGTGACTTATATTTCCTTAACTTTAACAATCCTAATCTTCATGGAGTACTTTTTCTTTATGTTTGAATATCCTAAGTGGACAATGGACTAAGGGCAATTCATTGTGTAGAGTTATATTTAACAATCATTGTGCAGAGTTGTATTTATCCTAGCTGTAGTATAATGTCCTTTTATGGATCCCCTAAACTCAATTGTCAGCTCAATACACAGGCCACTGAACCCTGAATATGTAGAATCGCTGCTCACAAAACTCCTATAAAACTGAATAGTAGGCTAGTCCAATGTTTTGCTCTTGACCATAATTCAGACAAGCTTGGGAAATTAAATGAGGTAACATAAAGTTGCTTAAATGAACTTTTAAAAATGATTAATAGCCTTAAAGAAGTGATTCTTTCACTTGGACTCTTATTAAACCTATTAAAACTTGTTTCATTATAAATAAAGCTTTTTTTCACCTTATGTAACATCCTCCCCAACAAGTAATGGAATTTTACTACTTTGTATCTTTTTGACACACCAACTAGATAGATTTCCATTTATTGCACTGTAAATAATCTATTTTCTGACTGATTATAAGGAAATTTCTTAAAATTGTAAATAAATGAAGACCTAATTGATATCAGCCTGATGAATCTTCTAACAATACTTTTGCTTCTTCCCCAGACTCAATGTATAATAGCCATACCTAGAGTAATTATGCTAATGAGGTGATCAGAATCACTAAGGAATGACTCCCCAGTTTATTGGCAGAAATTATATGTATTTTTCAAGCAAATCAGGCCATTGGAAAGTACATATACCTGGCTTGTGGAAAATTCAAAATAGGTTGCAGTGCTTCTGTTACATATGACATTTCAGTTTGTAAATATCACACCACAGTCGGGGAACGGATGTGGGCAGCCCTCACCTCATTGAGGAACAAGTTACTGAGCATAAAATGCCAACAGCTACAGCCCCGAAAGAATGTTCAAATAATTCCAGACAACAGGACAGGGACAGAATGCCAGGATTTGTGGAACATATTTGTCTATCGATCTATGGCTAAATTAAGAGCCCTGAAATGGTTTTTTTAAGCATATGTTCTGCAGAGGCAGAGTTCCTTATTAGGACTATTATATTAAAGGAGTATTCTAAGTCAACTTGAAAATGATTCTTTTTAATTTTTTTATTGTTTATGCAATTAGAGTGTTCCTGCTTTTTCTTCCTTTTCCCACCTCCACCCAGCACCACCCTGCCCCTCCCTAAGTCAATCCCCACGTCATTGTTCATGGTCGTGGGTCATGCATAAATGTTCTTTGGTTAATCCCTACACCACCTTTCATCCAGTCCCCCTACTCTCCTCTGCACATACGATTCTTTTTCTTTCACACAATGATGTACACTCTCAAAATATGGTTTGGAGGTTTTTTCTAGTGGTAGTGAATTTACCATTATTAACATATTTTCTTAATCAGTTGAATGGCCTTAGTTTTAAAAATATTTTAGTGACTAATAAACTTGAATATAAAAAGTATGAAGAACTTTTAAAACTGAGCTTACAAAAGAAAGCCATAGTCATTCAGGGAACTTCCATTCAGATGTTTGGTATTAATATTGTGGTCTTTCACATCTTATTTTAAAGCATATAGATAAATATACACAAATTTTAATGGTATTATACTGTATAAATTTTTATAACATTTTATATCATTAAAGATTTATTTTGTATTTCAATGACTGCATATATTCTATCATATGGTCATAACATATTTAACTTTTTATTTTTTGACATTTCTGTCATTGCCAGATTGCTTACATATGTATATCTTCACACACATCTCTGATTATTAGTATCAATTTCCAAGAGTAAAACTGCTAGCAAAGGAATAAGTACATTTGAAGATTTTTTAAAAAATTCATGTTGCTATATATTGCCAACAAGGTATGAAAGCCCATTTCTGAGGAAATTCGCCAACACTGCCAGCGCCTCCTTTAATGCGGCCAACTCTTCCTGAAATAGGCAAATGCAAGTTCTACTTGGATATGCTTTAAAGCTGTTAGGCCTTGGTCACATCTCAGGATGTCATGTGGTTAGTTTCTTAGCAATTTCTCTCCCAATTGCTTTCTGAACTACAAGCAACAATAGTGAATAAAAATAGGAATCTCTTGGAGGAGGGTATAAGGAGATTAAATGGTAATGGAAAAAAATACAATAAAGATTAAATTTAAAAAAGAAGAGGCATCTCTTTCCATTAAGGTAAAAAAAATATTCTTTCCAAATATACATGTACACTACAAATATATAATTTTTGTTTTGGATTATAATGTACGGATGAGTTTTTTTGTTTTCTTGTTCCTGAAGGAGTCTGAGAAAATACATTTTTTTCCATTGCCTTTAGATGTATTTTCTCTTAGCATTTGATTGAGAGAAAAAGAATCTGGAATTTATATGAAAGGTGTTTGTGAAATTAAACTTACCGCTACCTATGCAAATTATCTCAGAACATGGCAAAAAATAAAAGGGCCCCATAGTGTGATTTTCTTTATTATTATAATGATCAGTGTATTTTTATCAATGTATGAAGCATGCCACTAAATCCAAGGAGTAAAAAAGAAAAAGATGGAACGATCTATCCTCAGTTCATTTATTCACTGACTGAGGAATGATGACACTTATATGAGAAGATCAACCCTGACACTCACTAGCATACCCTGATTGGCCATGGAATCACTTAGGCAATGCTCTTGGAGATCAGAGGAGCAATTAATAAAGACTGGGATCATTAATTTAAGAGTATTTGGTCCCATTCTGAAGAACTAGAACTCAGAAGAGAAAGGAGGGTGTCCCAAGTGAAAGTTACAGCATCCACAAAAAGGAGAAGGCACATGGCACTTTCTGAGTGAGGATGACATGTCAGTGAGCCAGGGCACTTGATGCAGCATTAGAGTGGTAGAAAAATCTGCAGTGAGAGGGAAAATAATTTAATGTTTTATGAGAAATGAACTTACAAACAATTTAGGAAATTTTATAAGCTATTAGTATGAAAAGCATTGGTACCAGCATGACATAATTACGGCCTAGAGTATATAGTTGCAGAAAAAAACTAAAAACAGGCGTGATGCTAGAGCCATTAGAGTAGAAAAGTCAATGGAATTTGGCAGCTAATTAGATATGAGGATAAAAGGCTTTAAGGAATTCCACAAACTTTTATTCAGCTGTGCATGCACTAAGAATTCCTAAATAAATGAGCCTTCTTCAACCATGCACAGAATATAGGATCCTGTAGAAAAGGGTATGATAAACTCTGCAGGACTGCAAAATGGCTAGACTGCCTTCGCAGGTAAACTGATGCTTTTGACTTCAATGATGAATAGAATTTCGCCAGATGGGAAAGAGGGGAATGTTTAATGACAAGAGCAAAAGGGGGGAAAATATCTCTTAAATTTTTAGACCTACATGATTAGATACAGATAATAACACGGACTACAAGTGAAAAGCCCACCAGTGAGATGTTGTAGGTGGAAAGATAACTCTTTCAGTTTGTGTATTCTTCACACAAATATGCAGAGCATGCACACCAAACTGGAGGCATTGGGGACATATGGACAAATCAGTGAACAAAACAGGCAAAACAATTTCTGCTTTCATGGAGTTTACATTTTAGTATTTGGAAATAAATACATACTTAGAGACATAGCGTTCACCAAAGAGTTTTGTCGTGGTTTCTTTTTTATTTTCTTTCTTTGTTGTTCTTTATATCAATGAGATAAGATAGGCACAGCAGAAAGCTGGGGTGACTAGTATCTGACTTAAGCCATCCCTTAGGCAACAGAATGTACCAAGTAACTATTCCCTGGGAAAGACTTCAGACTGTCCTCAACTGACCTTGATGTCTGTGAGCTTCAGACAAATGGTTTAGTAATTGAGAGCAATAAATTAGAGTTGATCGCATTTAGTTAGGAGAAAATAAAGTCTTTGTGTGTTAAAAACAAGCGACCTTCTAGCTTTGCATTTTTATTACACCCTTTCTGCTCTCCATCTGTTTTTTTGATGCTATGCTGAGATCTTCTGACCTTCACTAAGTGCTTCATGCGATGTGTCTGGACTACAGTTCTCTATAGGTCTCACTAGAATGCTCAAAGAGAGAAAATTATTGGAACTGTATTTGCAGGTCAGAAATAAGGGTTTTGAGTGACTAACCTTGGAAGTTAAATTCTTGTTGCAATTAAAATGCTCAGTTTAAATGAAGAAAAAATATGTACCCTGTTTAAACATTACATTTCCAACTGCTGTCCAGGAGAGTTGAGAGATATTGAGTAATACCATTTTTTTTCCTTTGCACTGTAGCTGCATAGTATTCATTTCACCCTCCAGTAACCTGATATGCTGAAAAGAGACTGGATATTGCAGACTTTAAAGCTTTCTGACCTCCACAACATTAGGAGCCAATCTTCAGAGCTCTCACCTGACTGGTTGAAAACAATCATTCAGTTAGTTCCCCGACAAAATGATTTTAGGGTTTTGTTGATTTGTTTATTCATTTCTTTTTTAATAAATAACTATAAATAGTTCTTCATGTTTTAAATTATGCATATTTTTCTGAAAACTTGTTTATTTACAAGTGCATTAATTGTTTCAACCAGAGCCCTAGTTCTATTTAATCATGTCAAAGTAGTATATCAATACCATGTCAAAACAGCGTGATGCCAAAAGTTATCTCTATGCACTTCCAGGAGCTTGGAGGTAATTGAATCTAATTCTTCTGATGGAACACGGTAATGGCAACCTGAGGAGCCCATTTGAGGATAAATTGTCTTCGGAATAGGGTTTCAAATGCTAAATACCTCCATCAATTTAGTTCAGTAGCACACATTTATTAAGTGTCTTACGAGTGCTAGATCTTACAACAGGCGTGTACAGTCCCAAAATGAATAAGGCACAGCTTCCCTCAAGAACTCATAGTCTGGCAAGATTTAGCCTTATTAAATTATTTTTTTTATTATAAAATACTTTAGAGTTCTCATTTTCACTGTGATCTGGCCAAACTCACTCAAATATATTTCATTTTTAATCATATAAACCATCAAGTCTCCAGCTGGTGATAATTTATTTAATAAATGCATGGCTAAATTATAAGCAAAGATTTTTATACTATTTTAGAAAAGATTTTAGATACCTTATCATCCACATTTTACAGCCAAGAAAACTGGTAGGAATCTGACTAAACCCAAGTTTTCAAAATCTAGTCAGAAGGACTTTCTACCGAAATTCACGTGAAGTTATAGAATACAAAAAAATAACAACTATTTGTTACTAATGATCATTTTAATTGATTGTGGGATTATTATTTTATACACTGAGGATGGAATTCATTCTCTGTTTTCCTAACATCTCTCATAGATTATTCCATATCATTAGCTGCTTAGTGGTTATATTTACTTTGTATTAGTTTTCCAGATCAAGAAATTCGGAAAGTGGCAGTTCAGCAATTAGACAGCCTCTTGAATGATGACCTGCTGGACTATCTCCCGCAGCTGGTTCAGGTAAGAACTGCAGAGCTGCCAAGGAATTCCAGGATTTTAACTAATAATTCTCTTTAAAAGTTTTCAATGAATCAACAATAGACTACTTAAAGTGATATTGCAATGTGGCTGGCCAAGAGGGTGAGTTATAGCTCATATGTCAACACGGGTAATGCAGACATTCTCCAGCCAACACTGGTACAGTTGTAAAAAAAGTATATAAAAGCTAAAAAGGAAATTTTTTAAAAAACAACTTCACTTATTAATTAGAACTAGAACAAAATATAAATACTTGTGAAGAAATGTTTGTATCTGACTCTGTAAAACAATTCAAAATTAACCTGATAAAAGTATAAAAATTAGCCTTTTGCTGTCTAGCTCCTCATGATTTATGTTGCATGCCGTTCCCTTAAAGTATTCTAAATTGATTATAAATTTTGTAAAAGTAGCATTATAAGATAGTTCTTAAGTTCTGCCAGCAGAGAGTATATTGTAATGACAGACTCAAACCCACAATGTTGGAATAATTTTTGGAAATAATATAAATTTACCTAAAATATGAGCTAAGATTAATTTAGTCTGAATGTTTTGGAATATGAATTATAAATGACCATGTAAATGACTGAATATCCAAACTACAAATGATATGTTTTTCTACCTCGTGCTGAATATGTCTATAATAGCGGTCTTGATGGGTTTTTTTAAGTTTTTTCTTTTAACTCCGGTGTTTTCTTATCTTAAAGTCCAGGTTGTAGTTACAAGCTATTTGAATGCCAAGTGCAACATGGAACAGACTGAAAATGACCTGAGGAGAGTGGGGAGGGGGATAATGGTGGAAAGAAGGGGAAAGGCCTAGTCAAGGAACATGAATGAATATCCCACGGACACAGACAACAGTGTGGGGATTGACTGTGGGAGTGGGGGGTGGGATGGGCGGAGGAGGGCAAAGAAGGAAAAACTGGGACAACTGTAATAGAATAACAACTACAAATGATTTTTAAAATAAATAAATAAATGCCAGGTGCCTTAGTTTTTGAACATTTAAAATGGGAGACTCCGCACCTGATGAGGAAAGCCTTTATTACTAGACGGAAAAACCACACTTTGCAAACCGAGTATGCAGTCCTCTGAAAACTACAGGGAGGGCTTGTTTTCAAATAGCTGTTCCATATAGTTACTTATATCAGTACTTACAGTTGTGACTTCCCTAGATCAGCCAGGATACTGTAGTGAAAATAAAGATTAATCCGACTTGTAGAAATGCTATTCATCTTATAACTCCCTAGTGTGGGCAACCTTTTATACCTAACCCAACTCAAAAAGAAAGTTTTCACAAAACTTCAGGTTAAACCCATTGAAAGCTCCAGTATGAATGAACACACTTGGCACCCGGAATGTCACTGAGAGCCATGTACCTGCAAATTCAAACTCTTCAGACAGGGTGCGCACAGAATTCAGCATAGCAAAAACACAGGAAAAAATTAGGTAAATTTGCAGCCATTCTCTAATTATTTAAAAAGGAATATTATAAAATGTTTTGAGATGGAAAAGAAGTATATAAAGTGACTATAAAATAATAAAAACCAGAAAGAAGAATGTTGAAAACATTTGTTGTAGAGTTGTTCTTAAACTTCTGTGCTCTTAATATGACTTTAAAACTTCCCCAGCCAAAAAAAATCCTACCCTGTTGATCATTTTCTGAAAGCACATTATTTTATGTGTTATCTTGTTAGAAGTATGCAGGCTATATTAAAGCAATAAAAAAATTCCATGACCATGATGAAAACAGAAGGCACTGTTCGTAGCTAAGAGTCAAAACACAGACCCAGAGGTTACTACAAAGCACAGGTCCTAGCTATGCATGTAGGTTCATTCCCATGTGAGATACACCAGAAAAATCATCTGTATCTTAAGTGATGAGGCAGGATTTAGGGGGAAATTGCACCCATAGACAGAGTCATGCAGGGGTTTTGGAAGCAAGGAAGGCAAATCAATATCAACGAGAAATTATTGGGTTCAGGAAGAAATAATAGGAAGACCTAAAGAGAAAGCTAAAAACAGAAGCAAAGCAATAAATTTAGAGACATCTCTTCTGTTCATATTCTGATACGATATGCTACTAGGGCATTAACACAAGCAATCAGCCCAGTATTAGCAAGTAAGTGAAAGAAGGTCGGTCACACCTGCAGTCTAAGCATACATTATGGTTGTTATACATTCAGACAGTGGCAAGCATTTATGCAAATGTGCTGAAATCATCTTTAGCACCCTCACACCTTAGGAATTCATAAACTTTCTCATCCTTGAGGATGGTTAGCACATTGAGGTGTTTCTTCAGGTGTGTATGTGAATGAATGATGCGGCAACTTTTTCTGTTGTCTGTACTGTGTGTTTTAATGTGTGTGTGTGTGTGTGAGAGAGAGAGAGAGAGAGAGAGAAGACTTAAATGGCTTATTGCGCACCTAAAGATAGAAGCTTTGCCTCTCAAGCAGGAATGAGCATTTTTAAGTATACTTTATGCTATTACAGTTTTCCCCTTTTTTCCCTTTTATCCCCTCTCCACTCTGCACCCCCAACCCTCTAGTATTCCCCACCTTAGTTTATGTCCATGGGTTATATATATAAGTTCTTTGAGTTCTCTGTTTCCTATACCATTTTTGACCTCTCCCCATCTATTTAATGCCTACCAATTATGCTTCTTCTTCCCTGTACCTTTTCCCCGCATTCCTCCCCTCCCCCTCCCCACCGAAAACTCTCCACATGATGTCCAGAATTTCTCTGATTCTGTTCCTGTTCTGGTTGTTTGCTTAGTTTCTGTTTTCATTTTTCCTTTTTTTAGGTTCATTTGTTGATAGTTGTGAGTTTGCTGTCATTTTACTGTTCATATTTTTATCTTCTTTTTCTTAGATAAGTCTCTTTAACATTTCACATAATAATGGCTTGGTGATGATGAACTTTAACTTGACCTTATCTGGCTAATGGAAGGGCAGATAAAGTGCTTCCAGGAATGAGCATTTTTATTAAGAGTACCGGATTTCAGTGTTACACATCCTCAGATTCCTGGGATGACGATGGGCTCCAGGCACTGACTGCTGGTGCTGAAGCCCTTGCATGGTGCAGGTGGAGGTCTGCATTACGTCGTTAAGGGTGTCGGGGGCTGCCATCGCTGCCTGTGTTTTCCACCAACCACGTGGGGTGTCCTAGAAAACCGTGAGAGAGTTGATCACAGTGGAGATGAGGGAAAGAAGTTGGGAATGTGTGGGTTATAGTGGCAACGATCAGCTTTCCAACCTATAAAAAGGCTACAAGGTCTGCAGGTTAATACTGATATACCAGTTGGTGATTTTAGCTAAGGCTTTGGATATGCATTAATTATATCTCCAAAGGGGTAGAAATATCTACTGCTCAATAATGCCACGTTTATATCCAGAACACTGTTCGTATTGTATTTTTGTGCCAGGACTCTCCTCTTAGGTATGCATTTCACCAGCCATCTGCTCCTTAGTTATTATCCTGTGATACTGAGGCACACATGAGGAAAAGAAACAAGACTACACAAACCTAAATTGTGTGATTTGTATGTGCTTTATTAGTTACACACCAGCAGGTAAATGTTAAATATATTATGGTATTAACATTTTGTTAAAATGCTTATGTCATTTCCCCTGGTCTATTTTCAAGCCTCTTAAGTCCTTCTGTGTTCTGCTATAATTTTATTACTGAGAAAAAAAGAGTAAAGTAATTTTATCTTACTTCAGGCTATCAAGTTTGAATGGAACCTTGAAAGTCCTCTCGTGCAACTTCTATTACACCGCTCGTTGCAGAGCATTCAGATCGCCCACCGGCTTTACTGGTAAGATTAACTAAAATAGGATAGGGTGCGCCTTTTAGAAGCAGAAGATTCCTTTACCTTATAATTGATATAAACCTCCACTTAAAATTCAGCCAAATTTGAGTTTTTGTCAAGGTTTTCTCCACTTATGTATACAATTTAACTGTCATCCTCAACATCTTCTTTTTGTACCATTGTTGCTTTTTAAATCATTATGAATTTAAAATTTTGATGATATTTTCCCTGATACTTTAAATCACAAAGGCTATTTGTGGCCATATCTGCTCATTGAAGATTTCAATATAAAACATGTTTATAAGACTGTGGATGTTTTGAGATAACTTTTTTATGCACATGGAAAGATTTATTGATAAAAAAGGCTTATTCTTAATTTTTTAAAATATCAAGCTGCAAAAGAAGATAGGTACAATACAATCCTATTTGTTTTCTTTTTTCAAATTATTTTATAGTTATTCAGTTACAGTTGTCTGTATTTTCTCCCCACCCCTGTCCTGAAAATCCTTTAACTGGAACATAATCAACAAAAGAAAAAAGCGAACAAAATATAACCAGAGTCATTGAAAATAAGAGATAACGTGTTTTAAAAGTTATGTCTCTATAACATTAGTTACAAACAGTGGAATCTAAAAGTCAGCACATACTCTTTCTATTGAAAATTCCTAGGGGCCTAAACTTTTCCCCAAGCATAATTTAGAAGATCATTTTTGGAGAAATAGACTTATTTCAGAGATATCAGAATTTCTTCCAACATCACTTACCCTTGATCTTGTTGAACATGACGGTCTTTGGATGCTGTTCTTTCCACCCTTCTTTCATTGCTAACTTTGTAGCTTCAATTCCATAGAGGAAGTTTAACAATTACAAGTTTTAATGACCTAGGGATAAACTTGGATCTATCTTTTGCCTTCACATACATATAATAGGCATCATTTAGTAAATTCAAGTGGTGGTAAGAACTTTAATTAATAGAAAACAAAGGAAGTCAATATTATTTTCTGATTCAAAAAAAAGTACTCACATTGACATCACTCTTCCCCTTAAAATGACTCAGGCATTTTATGCCAAAGCTGATATATCAAGAATTGTCAGGCAGTATGTTTGCTTTGATGTCCATTTTCATTTTAAATGCCAAATATGAAAAGCAAAACAATTTTCCCTCTTGTATCAGTACAGTGAGGCATCAGATACATTGACTAGCAGTGGGTCCTTCACTGAATGGACTCTCTTATCAGGCTCTTAATGAAGCCTCATTCCCTTCAGTTTTTCAATCAGCTACTATGGTGCTAAGGGAAGTTGTCTGAAAACACTTGGTGATGTTCTGTTATCATATTAAGGCTTGAACTCCATTAAACTCCATGTTTACTTCCCTTAAAACTCTTCACTGTTTTAAACCTGTGTACATTAAAATGAATGAATATTAAAAAGTAGCATGAACACATAGCAGTCTTCATTTAAATGTCTGAATTAAAATATAATATAAAGGCATATAAAATATATTTTAGCCATCTTAAAAATAGAATAAAATTTTAAGGACTTACACTAACCCATTGATTGTTATATTAGTGCCACTTTAGTGAGTTCGTCATCTGCTACAGTGGTGTGAAAAGCCGAGTCATTTCAAAGGCAGCAATGAGTGCAAACCAAGTTGTAAATCGGTGCCATCCTTGCAAGTTCACGATAAACACGATTATGTCAGTTTCCAAGGAAGCTGGGAGGAAAGTCTTTCTAAGTATAATTCTCACCCCTACAAAACAGAGAAAGACCAATAATGAAGCCTATTTCTCCTCTCACGGATTTAACAAGAGAGTGAATAAGAAGGAAGGGATAGAAAAGAATATAAATTATAAATGGACTGCTTGTTCTTGAATGCTTAATTGGGAAGAATATGGAAAAAGAAAAGGAAAATAGAGGGAAATTTTAAAATAACTACATTTTTAAAAACAAATAAAAACTTAAGAGTCAGGCAAATACTAAGAATGAAATAAAATTTTATATATAAATATCTGGTATCTAGCATTATGTTTAGGGAATAAGAAAGTTGAGTTAAAACTTTAAAGATGCAGTTGAGACCCCATATGACATACTTAACAAAATTATCAGTGTATCTTTCTTTAATTTAAAAAAAGCAATGCCCTCTAATAATAATTTAAGAAGGTGAAGATCCATCAGCCATCAGTTTAGTGATTTTTTTCCATGTGGATAAGCTACTGCTTCCTCAGATTCAGCCTATTCAACACTAAATTCAACATCTTGCCCAGGTCTTGGGTTCTTCTCTGGATCTTCCCTGTTTTTCACTAACATGCCTGATTATTTACCAAGCCCCATCACTCTGTGCCTCCTAAACAACTCTCCCCACATCCACTACTTCCACTGCCACTGATCACAAGGTTGTCTCACTAAGATATTGAATTATGAATAAACAGGCTTAGACAGAAAACAATCTTGACTTCTTGACGTCACCGTGTGTTGTCTGCCTGAGAAGGGAAATTGACTTGGAGTTACCTTAGGTCTCCTCCACTGAAGGGGTGAATGTAGGATGAATGACCCCTATTTTTCATGGAAAGAGAACTAATAATAAGCTTTGGATTTGGCAGGTTTAAAAACCCTCAATCCCAGTTTTCATTCTACAAGGTAGCTATAATCAAGAACCATTAACATTTTTCGTTCGCACCTGGATGCCTCTTCCCCATCATAGAACAATTACAGAAGCTTAAACTCAATGTCCTTTTCCATTTTGGACAAGAATCAGTTTAACCAATAGTGAGATTTTGGGTTTAATGACTCCCCCTCTCTTAAAAGAAGATAGCCACATCTAACTCCAAGAACTTGTAAATATGACCTTAGTTGGAAAAAAGAGTCTTTGAAGATATAATTAAATTAAAGATCTTGAGATTAGATTAATCTAGATTGTCGGGGTGGGCCCTAAATCCACTGACGAGTTTCCTTATAAGAGATATAGAGGAGAAAACACCCACACCAGAAGGGCCGTGTGCAGAGGAAGGCAATGTTTGGAGTGATGCATCAGAAGCCAAAGAATGTCTAGAGCCACCAGAGCTGAGGCAAAGAAGGATTCTCCCCTGAAGCTT
This sequence comes from Trachops cirrhosus, assembly GCA_028533065.1. Taxonomy (NCBI): domain Eukaryota; kingdom Metazoa; phylum Chordata; class Mammalia; order Chiroptera; family Phyllostomidae; genus Trachops; species Trachops cirrhosus. The sequence continues at coordinate 25,987,345 of CM052539.1, forward strand.
AGAGAAGGAACACAGCCCTATCTCGATTTCAGACTTCTGGTCTCCAGAACTGTGGGAATAACTTGCTGTTGTTTAAACCAACAGTTTGCAGTTGTTTATCACAGGAAATAGTGTAGCAAGAAAGGGACTTTATGCAGGCCCCTGACTAGATTGGCTGTGATGTCCCATTATGCAGGAAGCTTTCCCTGACCCTCTCTCCACAGCCACCATCTGGGTTGATTACTGCTCCCGTGTTGTATCTCAGAATGCACTCTATGTGACTCTGCCAGATGTCCTGTCACAGGACCTTAACACTTCTACTTCTTTGTCTACTTCCACTCTTAGTCCATAAACTAGCTAACGATAGCAATAATGCCATACTTCAGCATACTAATTCCTCCAGTGTCTGGAATTTAGGAGACATTAAAAAAAAAAGTTTTCAAAGTCATAAACCCATAGAAATTCTTTTAGGCCATCACTATTTTCACAGGCTGGGAATCCCACACAATGCCTTCCCAAAGGTGCCCAGCCAGATCCCCTTCACCTGCTTGGTGCTCCCCCCTGGAAGCTGCTGCACTGACCCCTGTTTTACAACTGCCTCTTCTCTGGAGAGCTGTTCTCTGCTAACATAGTCACCTGGAGTAGGAGATGGGAAATCCCCAAGGCACAGTTTATATTTCAGAGCCTCCCCATGGACAGATCAAGGCTAGACTTGACCTTGTCCTTGTTAACTCCACCCCCTCCCCTATAATGCTCACTCTACTCCTTCACAGGATATTTGCTGAACAGAACTCTTCCAGTAAATCTCATAAACATACATTTCTCTCTTATAGTCTCTTCTAGGCAACCTAACCTAAGATAAGCAGTTTTTTTTACTGAGGATAAGGAATTTAAATATACAATTTTGAAAATTGGAGCATCATATGCTATAAGATGTATCATAAATGGAACAACAATATTACAGTCTTTCATACTCTTGATACTAAGTCCAGTTGAATGAACTCCAAGAGAGAGCCAATTTAAATCAAAATCTGTATGGTAGGGAGCCATTTTACAGCATGTCTCCTTTATAAATTTTTACTTAAGGCCTGTGCTGCAAAACTCTGAAGGTGCTTCCTTCAAAGTGTGGGGACAACTAGAGATGAAGATCTCATTTGCAAACTCTAAGTAAAGCAAATTTTTTGTGTTTGATTAACTGATGCATCAGAAACATCTAGTACAGTATTGCACTTGAGAAAGTCGATAAATTGCAATTGAGTGAATGTATAGGACTTAAGTCAGCTCAAGCTGTGCACATGCAGATTTATGACAGAAGGGGGCAGAAGAGGGCTGCTTGAGCAGTCAATCTGGCTTGATGCAAAACCAGAGTAGGAACGGCTAGAGCAAACTCTGGAGATTGGCCCAATAAGGTATTAGGCAATGAGTATCACTCATGAAATCAAAACTGAATCAGAAGACGAATGAGAGCAGAAACTAGGGACTAACCTGAGTCAGGAGTAAGGAGCCTGAAGAACAAGTTGACCCAGCAGTATCTGATGCACCAGTTGGGAGAACTACAGACTGAATTAAGCCAATGGTGTCTCTGGTACCTGGAGGCCTTTCCAAAGTGGCACGTGGTATTCAGGACCCTATTATATAAGCTTTTATATGGTAACCTTAAAATTAAGATGATGCAAAATCTGTCCATTTTATAAACAACCTACCTTCAACTCTTTCATTTTTTCTAGAATTTTGGGGCAGTTTCTCAAATCAGGAACTACTCGAAATAAAACAAAATAATGTAGAAATTTTGCATCATGTCCCTCTCACACCCTCTTTTAAATATATTTCCCCTAGTGCCTGAAATTGTCTCATCAGTGAGTCATATCTTATTCCCTCCCAGAAGTTCTTTTCTAATATGGGAAACTATTGAGAAAATAATACTAGTGATGAATTAGTTTACCTTCATTTTTTGATTAACATTGAGGTGCTAGACGCTGTGGAACTACTAAGGATAAAAGAGAATGGTCCTTGCCTCCATAAGCTCACAGGCTAACCACACATTAGCATCCAGGCCACAGGAAAGAAACTGCTCGCTCTCCGGTGGGGACAAAGTAGATGGAAGAAACTGACAACAGATTCTGTCCACTTTACAGCTGAGCCTACAATGATCTCCTCCAAATGCAACTTCTGGGCAGAGAAGCCATCAAGTATAATAAATAAAAAGCCTTAATGTGTGCCCCCATTCTGTCAGAGTTAAATGCTGATAAAGGCATACAAATGAATGCACAAAGGAGGTAAACGCTCTCCGTGTTCCGAGTCTGAAGCACTCCCCGAAGAGGGGAGAGCTGTGCTTCAGGGAGTTATGTCTGGTGTAATAGAGCACACGTGATACAGAATCAATAAGAGGCTTTAAAGTCTCAATCCTTTACCTTCTAGAATCAGTACATTGGTAATAATTCAGCTCTTTACCTTTAGAGTAATAGATAATAAATTATTGCTTCACTTTTTGTAAGGGAAAGATATGTCTTGCTGTCATTTAACATTGATCTGGTATAATCATCTTTCACCATCTTGTCCTCAGAAAAGTATACGCCAGGTAAAATCCCTACAATAAGCAACTCACTAAACTAACAATAGCTGTCTTCTACCCCAAGTAACCTAAAAAAAGTGATAGATATTTGTAAGAAAGTGCACATTTTACATCATAGTTTGTAAAAACCGTTAGCACAATTTTGTAGTTAAGACATAATATGGGAAACAGTTGTTTTTATCTGTTTTATTCCTAGTTTATGTGGTCAAGATTTTAGGAAATTTCCTTAATAAAAAGAGTTTTAAAAAAAGAACACAATTTTTAAAGTAATTTGCCAATATCATTTAAGTCTTACTAGTCCTATTAAGTACATATGAAAATAGAATCTGATACACAGTTTCACCACAAATCCATGCAAAAGCCAAGAACAGAGCTCCACATAAATTTATTACTAGTTTAAATTATTTTTTCTTCAAATTTTTCTATTTTGTTAAAAAGTGAAAAGTTACAAAAATGAACATTTTGTATATATGTATTGACCTCTAATGTTCAAACTTGGAAGAGAAAAGTTAGCAACACACCTGAAACCTTACAAGGAAGGAAGGAAGGAAGGAAGGAAGGAAGGAAGGAAGGAAGGAAGGAAGGAAGGAAGGAAGGAAGGAAAAGGGAAGGGAAGGGAAGAGAAGGGAAGAGAAGAAAAGGGAAGGGTAGACAATTAGACCAGATCCTGCTTTTGGGAACTGAACTTTTTAATCCACTCTGTAGCAAATTTTTTATGGTAAAAACCATATACAATTACATCACCACTTTCTTAGATAGTAATCTGGTTTCCCTATTTTATCAGTCTCCTCTGCTATAGTTTATGCTAGATATTTAGGGTAAGGACTTGAAAAACAGCATTAGAGTGCTTATTAGTTTTCATCGCTTCTCAGTCAAGCCTACAGTTTTGCTCTAGCCAACAACAACAACAAAATACGATCCCCAAAAAGACGTTCTGTTGGGAAATCATCTTTGTCTTCTACTAATATTTGAATTTGGCTTCCAAAGTGAATACACTAGCATATATACTTAGAGATACAGGGTTGGGAAATAATCAAATGGGACCTTAGAAATCATCTGCTGTAACGCATTTCCCTCCTGCAGAAAAAGATTTCAGCGAGTGACTCATCCAATGGCAGTCATCTAGCTGGTTAAAGGGTGGAGGTTAAAGTCTTTTTTTCATGACATCTCACACCCAATTCAGATCTCTTTCCAATTCAACATCTACTTCTAAAAAATGCAACTTGAATTTATCAAACGTTGAGTTTTTTATATCAGTAATTATAAACACATTCAACTTAAAAACAAACTAAAGAAAAAGCAATATCCCCAGTTGAGATCTTTATATCTAATAGCTCAAAATGTTTGCCATTAGGCATATTGGTGTGACCCACAATTGATGTCAATCACCATATTAATTAATAAGTATGTGCAATATGCTAAAAAAAGCCCTATACATTTGAAGGAGTTTTGAAGGAAACCATAGATTTTCCCCTACATCTTTTTGTTGTAGTTCCTGATTCATACTTAAAGCATTAATTTGCTCTTCCTTTTAGTATTAAACCATTAGTGATGAGAAAGCAATTACTGAGTAATTTACTTAGTAGATTCAGTTTGTACTTATTTTTAATATATATTATGTGAAACCAAGACTTTTTCAGCTTTTTCAAAAACATTAATTAAGCAACTAACAATATGATAATGAAATTCAAGTCAGCATATTTCATCAAGTTAATGGAGCTAGAAAAGAATTCCTATAGTCCAGACCAGAACTTGACAATAACAAAATGCAAGCAAAATCAGTCTTTAGTTTCTTACTAAGAAGAAACATGCAGTAAGCAATCAGATATAGAAGCCTGAAGAGCAGGGGAGAGATCTGGATTGGTGTCAGAGGGCTGGCTCATGCCAGATGATGGCACATGGCAGGCTTCCATCTCACGGCTCAGTTACCCACCAAATTCGAAGTTTTCACATGCATTCCTTGAACCTAGATTTAAGAGAGAGACAGACGGACAGAGAGAGAAGCAGAGTTTCATGTCAAATGTATTTTAGGTGCCAGGTCTAGAAGTAGCACACACCACTCCTTTTTCCTTGTCTTTTTTCCTCAGTTTTATTTAGAAATAATTGACATACATTATATCACTATATAAGTTTAAGGCATTCAGCATGACGGTTTGATTTACATATATTGAGAAATGATTACCACAATAGATTCACTAAACATCCATCATCTCATATAGATATAATAAAAAGAAAAAAAAGAAAAGAAAAAATTCTTGTGATGAGATCTCTAAGGATTTACTGGTACTCTCTTAATGATTTTCCTATGTATCACACAGAAGTGTTAACTATAGTCATCATGTTGTACATTACATTCCTAATCTTTATCTTTTTATTGAATTTATTGAGGTAACATTGGATAATAAAACCATACAGTTTTTAGTGTACAGATCTATAACATTATCTGCATGTGCACTGTGCACTCACCGCCCAAAGTGAAGTCTCTTTCCACCACCATTGATCTCCCCTTTGACCTCTTCCACCTCCCCTCATCCCCTTTCCCACTGGCAGTCACCAAACTGTTGTCCGTGTTTGTCTATTTTTTCTTAATCCCTGCACCTTTTTCACATAGCCCCCAACCTACCACCCCTCTGACAGGTGCTAGTCTGTTGTTCCGGTATCTATGAGTCTGTTTCTATTTTGTTTACTAGCTTATTTTGTTCTATAGATTCCATATTAAAGTGAAATCATATGGTACTTGTCTTTCTCTGCCTGGCTTATTGCACTTAGCATACATAATACTCTTCAGATATATTGTCACAAAAGGTAATATTTCCTTCTTTTTTATGGATGAGTAGTATTCCACTGTGTAAATGTACCACAGCTTTTTATCTACTCATCTACCGATGGGCACTTAGGCTTCTTCCAAATCTTGGCTATTGTAACTAATGCAGCAAAGTTCATAGGAGTGCATATATTCGTTCGAGTTAGTGTTTCAGGTTTCATCGGATATATTCCCAGATGTGGAAATCACTGGGTCATAAGGCAGTTCTATTTTTAATTTTTGGAGGAAATACCATACTGTTTTCCACAGTGACCGCACCAATCTGCATTCCTACCAACAGTGCATGAGGGGTCTTTTTCCTCCACATGCTCACCACCACTATGCATCTGTGGATTTACTGTGATGGCCATTCTGACAGGTGTGAGGTGACATCTTAAACAATAGTGGTATTAATTTCCATTTCTCTGGTGATTAGTGGCATTGAGCATCTTTTCATATGTCCATTGGATGTCTCTTCATGATCTTTGGATAAATGTCTGTTCAGGTTTTTTGCCCATTTATTAATTGGATTGTTAGTGTTTTTGGTGTAGAGTTGCATGTGTTCTTTATAAATTTTGGAAATCAGCCCTTTATCAGATTGATCATTGATAAATATGTTCTCCCATTCAGTTGTATTTTCATTTTGTTGATGGTGTCCTTTGCTGTGCAAAAACTTTTTTAGTTTGATTTAGTTCTAATTGTTTATTTGTTTTCTTTTGTCTCTTTTTCCCAAGGGAAAAAATTATATGTATATATAACATTGCTATGAGAAATATCTGAGATTTTACTGCCTATAATTTCTTCTAAGGATTTTCATGGTTTCCCAACTTACACTTAAGTCTTTAATTCATTTTGAGTTTGTTCTTGTGTATGGATAAGTAGGTGGTCTAGTTTCATTTTTTTTTTTGCATGTATCTATCCAATTTTCCCAACAGTATTTATTGAATAAACTCTTTTTACTCTAGTATATGTTCTTGTCTCCTTTATCAAATATGAATTGACCATAAGGCATGGATTTATTTCTGGGCTCTCTATTTTATTCCATTTATATTTATACCTATTTTATGCCAGTACCATACTGTTTGATTACTATGGCTTTGTAATATAGTCTAATGTCAGATAGCATTATATCTTGAACTCTGTTCTTCTTTCCAAGATTGCTGAGGCTATTTAGGGTCTTTTGTGGTTCCATGTAAATTTTTGGAATATTCATTCTACTTCTGTGAGATATACCATTGGTATTTTAATAAGAATTGCATTGAATCTACAGGTTGCTTTGGGTAGTATAAACATCTTAATGATATTAATTCTTTCTATCCATGAACAAAGTGTATGCTTATTTATCTTATAACTGGAAGTTTGTACCTTTTGGCCACCTTCCTCCAATTCCTTTTGTTCCCCACCCTCCTCATCTTCGCTAGCTACAAGTCTGATCTCTTGTTCTATGAATTTGGTTTTATTTTAGATTCCACATATAAATGAGGTCATACAGTATTGGTCTTTCTCTGTCTGACTTGTTTCACTTATGCAAAATGCCTACAAACTTCATCCATGTTGTCATTTTATATGGTTGAATAATATTCCACTGAACAACTTTTTATTCATTCATCTATCATTGAACACTTAGATTGTTGCCATGTCTTGACTATTGTGAATAATGCTGTTATGAACATGAATATGTTATGGACATATTTCCAGAAGTGGAATTGCTAGATCTTATAGTAGTTTTATTTTAATTCTTGAGGGTCCTTCATAGTGTTTTCCAGAGTAGCTGCACTAATTTACAATTCCAACAATTGTGTGCAAGGGTTTCCTTTTCTCCACATGCATGCCAGCATTTGTTATCTATTGCCTTTTTGATGATAACCATTTTAATTGGCTTGAATTGAGAGCACATACTACCTTTTAAATATTTCATAGGTCAGAAGTCAGTCACAAGGCCCCATCTAACTGTAAGCAGACTATATGAAGGTGGACCAGGTGCATATCTAAACACAGAAGCAAAACACTGATGACTCAAGAAATTTGTCATTCAAGTAAACAAGATAGAGGGCTTGTAAGTAAAACCAGTACTCACCTTTATATGTATGAGTAGGCTTCCTCTTCAAAAACTAAAATTGGTCTCCACAGACAAAAAAGATTTTTATCTAACCACTTAATTAAGAAGCATTGTTTTGATAGGCATCACTTAAAAATGTCTTTTGTCCAACAAATTTATAAGTATTTCCAAGAGTTTTAACCTATGGGTATATTTTGTAACCATTTCGCCTAGAGGGCTGATTATTAAGATGTCTATACAGCTGTATGGCAGGTGACTGGTATCTCAGCTAAGAGTCCAAAATTGAATCAAATATTCTTACCCTCTCTGTCAATCTTTGCCTCCACCATTCTCAAACTACCTTTTTTATATGCAGTGTCCTGGTTCACAGCCACTATCGAGACACTCAACCCAGAATATCTGGGAAGGCTATTCTTACCCAATAACCTTCCTCATTCAGTCAATGTTTAGGATCTGACCAATGTTTCTCATAAATATGGTTTGAGTATGTCCCCTTTCTCCTATTTCCACAGCTAGCACCTCAGCTCAAGCCTGCAATATCACCTACTTGAACTATTGCAACAGGCTTCTAATTGTTTTCCTTTGCTTTTCTTCCTACCTGTCTCCAGCCCATACATCCCCCACCCTGTCTCAGAATAATCATATTTGATACAGCTTGATCCCTAACTCATAAAGTAAGGTAACTCATAGCTGATTAGCATATTCCATAATTCTAGTCAACACTTTCCCAGTGACAGGGTTTAGAATTATTAGATTATGAGATAAAAATCTATTCTCCTTCAATATAACCTTGCAGTAGATTTTCATGATCTCAACTCTGCCTAGCTCCCACCCCCATCCTGTATGACTTTCTACATCCAAACATAGGTTTTTTTGTGCTCAAGTAGTTACCTCAAATTTTCAGAAGATTCATTCCCTGATGACTTTGTACATGGCACTTCCCTGTGTTTGAAATGCTTTCGTCCCATTGTTTACACCGAACGCGTTAGGACTCAGCTCATGTGCTATCCTCTTTGAAGATGTCTCTGACCTCAAGCCTGTACACACTGCCACTACAATTTCTTAGCATGTCGCATGCTGGTGTTTACTCCACCATTTCTCTTTTCTCTAAGATACTTTGGGCTGCAAATAACAAAAAATTCTGATTCAACTGGTTTAAATGATATGGAAAATTAACTGTCTTATATTACAAGAAGTTTTTTAGTTAAGCGGTTCCAGAGTTTATTATTGGAGCAGTTCACTGATTTTGTCACAAACCCAGGTCTTTGAATCTTCCTACTCTGTCATCCTCAGTGTGTTGACTTGTCTGTAGTCCATCTCACGTCATGGTTACAGGAAGACTGCCACAGTCGATATCACATCCGCATGACACTATCCCACAAAAGAAAGGGGATAAATCTTCCCCAGTAAGAATTTTCCCCAGTAAGGAAAAACTCCCCTATTTTTCCTTATTAGCCTCATATCAGAGTTTACTTCATATTTATCTGGCATATTTGCCAGAATTGAGTCATGTCATCCTGAACCAATTACCTGATCAAGTAGCAATCAGGTGAATTGACCTACCCAATTGGTTTAAAATATTCAGAGTTTACCCCTAAGCTGTTCATCTTCCCTGAATGTTTTGATATATGAACAAAATCATGCTATTTGTTCATGCATAAAGGGAAGATTTGGTGTAGATAAAATCCTATGTTCCCTTTCTAGACTGTGAAATCCTATCTTAAGCATCCACCCTTAACACAGAACATTGCACATAGTACATGTAATTGGTGCTCAACAAATACCCATTGAATGAATTTAAAAAATAATCATGCCACATACACTTGTACTGCCTATAGGTTAACTGATCTTGATCACTGTAATTAGAATAGCAGGCAAGCAGGAAAGTCATATTACACCAAAATATAAAGTTGGCCATTGATATTCTGAAAATCATTTTTGTTCTTTTAAAAAAAATAGACTCCCTAGCTCTCTGGAATTGGGAGAAATTAAGTTAAAGGACTTACAGAAAAATATGATGCTCTAGAATAAAAGTTTTTGAGGAAGAATCAGGTGTTAACACTAAGTCCACAGTGTGATGTGCTTTATACTGACCTAACTATGCTCTTTCTTAAAACCCTGGTTGAAAATGAAAGACTATCTAGTGATTTTACAAGAAGTGTTTTGTGCGGAGACCTTGCCAAGCAGCCACTTACTGGCTCATAAAATATAATTTTCTGTATTGAGACACTCTGTATTCATTGGGGAATTACTGAACAGTTTCTGATTTGTGCTGCTCCTGTGTTCTCCGGTGGCTTTTTTTCTCCTAGACTGCGAGGATTCATAGTTCTTTTTGTTTTGTATCAGTTACTGACTAAGTCCTTTATTTTCAGGCCCTATTTTTCTCTATCTTGGTCCATCAAAAGATCATTCTTTGAAAAGGTTGAATGGAAACTTTTGTTACTTTCTTTCTAACTGAGTTTTCTATTTCATTTGTGTGCAATTACTGTAGTTACAAGGGAAAGCCAATTATAACACAGAACTTCATCTATGTTGCTTTTATTGCAACAAAACGCAGACTTGGACAGTTCAATTAAATACGTGCCATGTTTAATGACGTAGAAATTCTATATGTTTTTTGGTCTGTGTGATTCATTTTCAACCAATGATAAGAGAATAGCTTGTACAAATAGGATGAAGATATGCATATTATATTGTACTTTGTGGTTTAAACATAGAAAATTATTAAATAAATGTAAATATAAACTTAATGTCAGCAGAAAGTGGTTAGATGATTTTGTTTGACTCTGCAAAGTTATATATTACATCTCTTTCTAAATTACTTTTGTTTATGATGACAAAATGAATGTGCATAATATATTCCTGTATCACCCTTTCAGTATAGAAAAATAATTTAACAATCCTTTTTTTATGGCCGTCAGGAAATTATGCTCTTATGTAGACTACTAAAAATATAGTCTCTTTTTCATTGCTACCAGTACTGGCCTCAGTTCATTACAAGGCCTCTTTCCGCCTGTCTAAACAATTCCATTGGTTCTGGAAGATGTGCGCGCATTCACACTCTTCCCAAAGCTACCCAAGGACGTTATGCTGCAATTTTCCAGCAAATATACATACATTTCCAAATGCTCCTTCTTTGTACTGTAATCATCTCTATATGTTAATTCCAAAACTTTTTATTCTCTATAAAATAAAAGTCATGTGCACTGATATTTTTTTAAATAAAAAGGCACCTCTTTTATTCTAGACTCTCTTTTAATTGGAATGAATCTAGTGATATGCATGGCAATGCTAACTTCTAATGCTTGACCTCACTGTACAGAATCAGCATGAGCAATGATGAAGCAGATTCTGGACATATAGCTAGAGTTCATCATTTTATAGTAAGTAGAGCCAAATCAGAAACTTAGCACTATTTTACTAGAATCTAAATATGCAATATGGTTTTCTTATGGGGGGATAAAGATTAAAAAATAAAACTATACCATCCACTTCTTTACAATCTTCCTTCCTTTTTAATGTTGAGAATTCATTTTAAAAGATGAGATTTAAATATCTTAAATTTAATTGACTAGCCCCTCCTATTCTTTTATTACTTCCTTTGTCTTATTCCCATAACCTAGGTTAGTTTTAAGTGGGTGGGGAAAGGATAGGATAGGGAAATTTTAGGAATAGGCTAGCTAGATCTTCCAATTGCCTTTAGTTTCCAAGAGTCAAACTGAACATTTTAATATATGACCTGCTTTAAGGAGTGAAAGAAATGTTGACCTGAACCAAGAACTCTCTAGGCATATTGTGTTAATGAGATCAAGAGATATTTCCATACTCCACTATAACAGAATCCTCAAGGAAATGTTGGGAAAAAGTGAAAAATTCATTTCTAACAATTAGTTATTGATTCTCATGAATGTGTAGATAGCTTTACTCCCTTATTGTTGTCATTTAGTTACATTCAAATCTCACTACTTGGATTCTACATTGGAAACGGATTAGTTATATTAAGGTTTCCATCTAGTCTGTTCAGTGCTTAACCTGTTCCTGAATTGAACTCTTTAATGAAATACACTCAATATAACCGAGTCTATGGTGTATAGAAAATCACTGTTATTACGCTACATTAAACACTATTTTCAAGCTCTTTGAACCTAAGGCCAGAAAAGGAGGGTTTCTTTTATTTTAATACTTTTTTCTACACTCTTATATTTATTCAGGCAGCATTACATAGTTGTTAAGAACAGTGACCCTGGTCAGGTAAATGTGAACTTGGATCTTACACTGAGTAGTTGTATAATTATGAAACTGTTTCAGGACCTCATAGAGGCTCAGTTATTTAATATGCAAAATAAGATGAATAAAAATATTACCCCTTGAGATGTTAATTATAATTGGCTGAGATATGCTTATAAAGCAAAATATCTAGAACAAGTAAATATATAATATGTAACTCAATCTATCTTAATCTTAGCTATTATTTTTATTGTTATATCAAAATTAGAAAATACAGACCAACAAAAATGTATTTTTAAAACTTAACTAATCTCATCATTCAAGGCTAACCATATCTGGGGGAGGCAGTAATTGCCCAGCATTTAGGCACGCAGATGCTACATACTGACTACCAGGATGGAATCCCAGGTCTCCCACTTACTATTTATGTCACTTGCAATAAACTAAGCTTTCTGGGCCTTGATTTCCACAGCTATAAAATAGAGATTATTAATAGTTCTCATTCTTCATGTTTGGTGTGAGGATCAAATGACTTAGTATATGTAGAATGCTTAGAATTGATCCTGCAATTCAGATGGGGTATATGTTAGCCATTAGTATATTTTGCTGGTGAGCAGTCTTCAAAAATGTACATTTATGTGTGTGTGTATATACATATATAATGCAAAATGGAATGGCTATTGTGCTGTATTATAGCTTTACTTAAAAACTACAACCTATCTTGACCATGTTTACAAAAAGTAATTATACTTTGGTAATGGCATTTTTACAACTGACCAGCATTCCACTGCTAATTAATTTCATTAAGTTAGAAAATTATTATAATTTATTATGACATAGTTAGCTAACCCCCTGTTATTGGACATTCAGATAGTTTCCAGTATTTTCCTGTTATATTCACATTGAGATAAACTTCCTTGTGGTTAAATACTTACATATGTCCTTAGTTATTTCTTTGGCCTATTTCTAAGACTGAAATTGCTGGAATAGAGAATGTGAATGTTTATACTTCTTTTGATCTGTATCGCAAAAAAAAAAATTGCCCTTTATTGTGGTTGTAGGGATTTATGGTCTCACTAGTAGTGCATAAGAGCGTCTGTTCCTACTACCCTCACCCACACTTGCAACCTGACTAGGTTTGATAATAATGTCTAACTCTTGGTTTAATTGAATTACAGCTGAGGTTTGATGAGGTTTGGTTTCATTTTTCTTTAGTGTTTCTTAATTCTTGAATTACTTATTAAGTATTTATTTAAAGAAAATCTTGGTATAACTAATGTTACAAATAATTCCATATCTAAGAAGGCCTACCAGTAAGTGTATTTATTAGTTTATTATTGCTCCTGTAACAGATTACCACCAACTTAGTTCTGGATATCAAAAGTCAGAGGATGGATCCTTTGGTGCTAAAATCAAGGGATTAGCAGGGCTGCAGGCCTTCTGGTGTCTCTAAGAGAGAATCTACTTAGTTAAATACTTGAGCTTCTAAAGGCTGCTCACACTCCTTGACTCTTGGCCCTCTTCCAGCAAAGACATCACTCTTACCTCTGCTTCCATCCTCATATTTCCTTCTCTCCACTCTGACCCTCAACCTCCTCCTTTTAAAGATCCTGTGGTTACATGGGGTCCCCCCAGGTAATTCAAGATGAACCCTCCATCTCAAAAGCCTTAATAACATCCACAAGTCCCTTTCATCGTGTAGGTAACATATTCACAGGTTCTGAAAATTAGGACACAGATATAATAGGGGGAATGAGGTGCATTACTTGACTCACCACGGTTACATGTATTTCTTCCCTGTGTAATCTTTAGTTTAATCTACAATATATTAGCTAATCATTAGAAAAGGCTAAATAGATTTAATCATAATATTAATTTTTGTAGATGGTCTATAGAATATTGGCGACACAGAGATTCTGTTACCAAAGCTTCTTTTGCAGTGCTGTGGGATAGGAATTTCAGGAACATCCACATAGGAGGATTTTAAGCAGTAGTGGCAAGATTTATTAGAGTGAAAACAGATAGTATGCCTCAGAGATGGAGAGAGAGGGTAGGTTGCAGTAGCGCCTGCATGGACAGAGGCAAACAGAGAGTCCACTGCTCCCTGCTCCCCTGCTTGCAAGTTTTGTAGGGATCCTTAGAGTTTAGGAGAAAGGAAGGCAAAAAGTATGTGCCCAGAGAAAGGCATACAGGGCACATATTCAAAAAGGTACTTGGCTGGCATTCAGCTGGTAGATTGGTTCATGCCCCCAGGTACACTATGCCTGATACCTCATCCACAACCAGGTGGTGCGGCTCCAGCTCACTGCAGGAGAAGTCCAGCCAGCTTCCTGGGCAACACACCTGCACTTGTGCCCACCAGGCCCAGAGCTACAGTGCCATCACCCCCAGCACCCGAGCCTCCAGTAGTCCAGCTCAGTCTCTGCTCCCAAGTGGCATTACAATTCTTAGCTGTGTGATCTTGGGTAAGTTTCATAACTTCTCTGTGCCTCATTTCTCCATCTGCATGACCACCATCACAGATGAATGAAACCCAGGCCACAGTTGGCACTGCACTCCAGCCCCACATAGCTGCCACTGAGATAGGCCTTTGTTCAACTTCTATATATTTCCCTGGATTTTCGGAAGGAGCAGGCTTTCTTTAAAACTGCTCAGTCTCTTTCCTGTCTTTCTCCTGGCCTGTGCTAGTGCCCGCCCCATTTCCAGTCTCTTTCCTGGATTTCTCTGGAGCTTCTGTCCTTTTCCAATCAGATATTGGCCCAGACATTCCTGGTTAATCCTCTGCCTTTACAGTCGCATCTTGGCTTCTATTGAGCATACACTCAGTGAAAGGAATTTCCCTTCCTGTTTGCTCCATGAGGTGACTGAAAAACATCTTTCCTGCCTACTTGGATGCCCCAAGGGACTGTGAAACTGTTTTTTCCTAGTTATTCTGGCTTAATCAGATGTCTGGCTCCCTTCTCTTTTGTTAATATTTAACTAACTGCCTACTATAACAGTACTACTCACATTAAAACTTTTTTTTGCAAAAGATAATAATACACTGGAATACCACAGGAGGAAAATGTGGTTTTCCCTTAATAATATTATATGTGTATTAGAGCTGATATTAGGATAAACTAGAGTGAAATCAAATGCACAGTCCTTTTCCCTATCATTCTCTTCTGTCTGCATGATCTTGACTCTCTTAGTCCAGGCCTGTTTTTGTAGATCTCTGACAGAGGATAAGCCAGAAGGCATTGGTGATTCTGGAATCTGGACCAGTGCCCATGGGAAAGCTGAATCAGATAGCTGCATTTTTTTAACCTGTGAGGAAATCTAAAATCTTTAGGACCAAGTCTATGAAAGAGTAAGTTTTAAATGTGGACCCTCTGGTTTTACTCCAAATAATGTCAGTTTTTATGCAAGTTGAATTTCTGGCTCAGGAATTTCTCCTCACTGATTGAATTGATCTCATTTCAACAGATAATACTGGCTGCTTTCTAAAGACCAATTTGCTTATCGACAATATAATCTACTCCCCTTACTATTAATAGAACTAACATCCAGAGTTCTTTATTTTCAGTGGTTTGGAAACAACTTTTTTAAAAAACAAATGCCATAATTTATTTAAATGGAGTGTTTTTTGTATGGTATCATTGCTTGTGCAAGAACACTACAGCCTTTATCAGCCAAGTTTAAAAATACAGCTTTTCTATAAAGCATAGGAAAATTTCAGTAATTGATAAAGACATACTTGATTTTGACTCAATGCACTTATTGTTAATAGTCACCATCAGCAGCATTGATTGCTGTGATCTGATTTCCATTGTTCTTTGAGTCATCAGATTTGCTTTTTCTATTCATTGTTATGGTATACCTCACATACCAAAAGTTTATAACACACAGAATAGTTTCTTTCACCATGTAATTTTCAAGCACACTGATAGTAGAGCATATTGATTTTAATAATATATCAAAGGAAAATTAAATATAAGGTAGCAAGAAACCAAAGCATATCTCCCTTTTACAATTATAGGTCTACAGTTGAATAAAATGCTGCAAAATGAAATTGTTAGCCACCCCTCTCCCATAAAGAAATCTTTCCCATTAAATGCTTCAGTCCAGGTTTTTCCTCTCACAGATAGACTTGGCATAGGCAACCTGTAGGATCCCTGTCAAATGTTTACACGAAGGGAAGAATGCTCCCTAATTAATCACCAGTGGACTGCTCTGGTGATTATGTGTTGGTTATGTTTCTGATGCAGATGTTCATAATTTGAATGGAATTTAATGAGCACAGGTACTTTAGCAGTTTTTATTCTCTGGTGCAAACCAAGGCAATTAAGGCAGTTTTTATGTCCGTGGTTTCACAGAAGCACAGGATGTGAGAAATGGAAGAGACCTTATATGTCTTCACGACCTGTCTCATTGTACAAATGAGGAAACTAAAGCCCAAAGAGACTTAATGCTTTTCTACCTCATATCCCCTTGCGCTCAGCCTAAATGATTTTATTAATAGCCTCAGAGCTGGCAATGGGCAAATCTGTGAAGATCATAAAGGCTCTTTCTTCTCCAGCCTCTTGACTCTGTTCTTTACTTTGTTCAACTTCCCTGCCGCCTATTTTACTAGGTGTTCAGTGCTTGCCTCTCTTCTGCGTATAAGTTGGTCAAAACTCCGATCTCAGATCTGTATGCTTGCTGTACCACTTGTTTCCATTATTACATTCCCCAGAATTATTTCTATTAACAAATTGTAAACTGTGGAATTGTGAAGTGAAGAACTGACACTAGTGAATGAATGATATGATATTTGAAAATCAGCTGACTGTTAATTGTAAAGTTGGCCCTTAAGTAATGGTATTTAAAAAAGAAAGTTAGCCTTAGAAACCTAGAGTGCACCAGTTCTGTTTGGGTGTCACATAAACATGTTTTACAAATATGATTTTTCATTGTTTTTATCAACAAGACACAAAGAGGTATTATAAAAACAGGTCTAAATTATAAATGGCAATACCACAAACACGCATTCATCCACCATTAAGTTTAAGACAGCACAATAGCATTTTGACACCCCTGTGTTATCTATCCCAATATCATCCATTTAATCTGTTCTATCAGAAGAAGAAATACCTTTTAAATTAATTACTCAAAATCACTTTTCTCTGATAAAAATATTTTATTTAGTCTTACGTGTTTTTAATCCTTTGTAAATGGAATCATTGTACATGTCTTCGGCAACTTGCTTTTTCCATGAAATATTATGCTCTTGAAATCCATGCAATGTTTGTAAATCTAGTTTACTCAATTTTAATTCTTTGTAGTTGTCTATTGCATAAATATATCATTATTTATTTATCTATTCTACTTTGAATGCCAGAAATATTTATTACAAATACTAACCCATTTGCATTTATTTCTATCATCTTATTTGTGTTTTCTAGGAACCTTCACCTTCTGTTTATCTTCCTTTCCTTTTCTGCTCTCTTTTGAATGATTTTTTATTCCATTAACCCCTCTTTACCAGTTTGACATTTTAAGCTCTAATTTTGCAATAGCAGTGTTAGAAATTATAACATTCATGCTTAACTTATCAGAATCTAAGATTTAAAAATAAGGAACTTCACTTTTTTCCTCATTCGTTTAAAAAAATGTATACAAGTCTTGGAATATCTCAGTAAAAGAAAGTCCTGCACTATTGGAACTACATTCTGATTCTGCAAAATCACATTTGGTGACTTTAGCATGCTTTGTCTTCAAACAAGTTACCTTCTAATCTATATGCTGTTTGCTGTTATGTATTATAATTCCATTTTGGTTTATATTTAACTTTCTAATATATTTTTACTTGTTTATTCATTAAATACTTGTATTTGAATACAAGTATTCAATACTTGTACTTGAATACTTGAATACTATATTTTCCACTTGCATTGCTTATCATTCCTTCTCACATCTAAGACTTTCACCTGGGGTCACTTTCCTTCCACCTAAAGGCGATTCTCTATGCAGATGTGTTGATGCAAATTCTGGCCATTTTTATTTTCTAAAAGAAAAAAAAACTTTAGTTAATCTCATTTTTGAAAGAGATAATTGCTGAATATACAGCTCTAGTCTCTTCTGACTTCAACTGTTCCTATTGAAAAATCATTCATCATTCTAGTTTTTATTTTAAGTTTATTTTTTCCTTTCTGGCCATTTTTAAGACCTTCTCTTTGTCTTCAGATTTCCTTCATGTGTCTAGATATTGCCTTGTTTTTATTTATTCTGCTTGGATTTTGGGCCTTCTGGCTTTAAGGATTTTTTTAATCTGTTCTGAAAATTCAACTTTTATTTCTTCATTTTTTTCTCTACTTTTCTCCTGAAATACTATTAGACTATAAGACTATATTACATCCTCTCACTCTATTTTTTGTCTTTTTATTGATCTTC
Source organism: Trachops cirrhosus (assembly GCA_028533065.1). Taxonomy (NCBI): domain Eukaryota; kingdom Metazoa; phylum Chordata; class Mammalia; order Chiroptera; family Phyllostomidae; genus Trachops; species Trachops cirrhosus. The sequence goes on from CM052539.1 coordinate 26,005,396, forward strand.
CATATTTTTCATTTCTTCATCTCCCTGTACTTAAATTTACTTCAATCACCTTTTTATTTATGAAAGTTATTTTGTATAATTCATCCTATTATTATAGTGTCTCTCGCTTGTGCCTTTTTATTATTATTATTATTTTTTGGTTCTTAAAACACATGCAATGTAAATATTTTCTATAATTGATAATTCTAACAGCTGAAGTCTTTATGGGTCTGATTCTCGTCTTTTATCACTACATAGTTCATTGGTTCCTCATCTATATTTCAGTATCTGATAAGAGCTAATATTTGGGGAACTTAAGTGTGGGCATTCTTATGTTGGTATGAGGCCTACTTGCATACAAGGCAGACAAGCAAAGAAGATTTGCATTTGCCTGTGCCAGGGGACTGACAACTCTCTCAATCCAAACTATGTTAATAAGTAAGTTACTGGCTTATGGATTCTTTGACCACTAGCATACTACGTGTATGGGATAAAAATCCAGATAGGAGCCAGAAGAATTTTCCTCCCAGAACCAAGGTTTCAATTAACTTTCCTTGTGCTCTGAAAGATATTCACTTGATTTTAGTTCATTCTTATACCAAAAGCCTTCCTCTGTGGGCTTCAAGATTTTTCCGTAAATCTCTTACTAAATGCCTTTCTTAGGGCACAATCTTTGTTATTCCCATGTGAAAAACAAAATTCCAGGTTGCTTGAGTTCAGCAAATGCCAGGTAAACTCTACCTTTAGAGTTTTCTTTACCTCTTCACATTTTTGCCTTCTCTTGTTTTTTGGCATATAAGAATCTTTTTTTAAAGATTTTATTTATTTATTTTTTAGAGAGGGGAAAGGAAGGGAGAAAAAAGAGGGAGACAAACATCGATGTGTGAAGGAAACATCAATCACTTGCCTCTCTCAAGCCCCAAACAGGGTCTTGGCCCGCAAACCAGGCATGTGCCCTGACCAGGAATTGAACCCACAACGCTCCAGTTTGCAGGAGGATGCCCAACCCACTGAGCCACACTGGTGAGGGCAATCTTTATCTCCCTTCTGGCTTATGAACACATTTAATACACTTAAAAAATAAATATTTAAAATTATAATCTAGTATTTGGGTTTTCTTAAAGTGGGAAACTTGGTCAAAATATTTAAATTTATGTACTGCTAGAAACAAAAAACAGTGATTTTTTTCAATTGTAAGATATCTTAAATTTTCAAAACCGTTACAAGAAGCAATATGCACAGTATGATTCCTGACCTCTTTGTGTGTCTCCAGTATTTAGATCTCTGTAGTATCTTTTAAAATTATATATGTACCCACAAGCACACATGTGCACACACAAGGGACAGGCATTCTTTTTTGGATCTTTACTGGGTGTCAGCCATCCCAGTAAAGTTCACATGGATTACCTCATGTGTCCTCACCACAGCTGTATGCATTGTTAAAGAAACTCCCATTCTGCAGAATCACTTACTAAAAGGAATAGGAATTATGGAGGAAAAATGTTGAGGTTGACTATCCAAAATTTCTATGAACATTGTTTTTAGAGCACTAGCTAAAACAGTAACACTCAATATATACCAGAATAATTTTCTAAAAGATGTTAAATTCCTAATAAATAAGGCAATAATGAAGTAAATACAGGATTTTAGCTTAAAAAATAAGATAAAGGTAACTTGATGGGAGCAAATATAAGGATCTTTTACAAGAGAGTTTATGGCAACTTTGAACTGAGAACTTGAATGCTACAGGAAAACTACTAGAACACTACTGGTCTTTCCCCATGGTTTATTATAATCAACTCTTTTGCTAAACTTTGCATTTGGCTGCTGCTTCCTAGTGGCACAAAACATTAACATGCTGGGAAAAAATGCTTATGAAACAATGAGACTTCTGCATATACTGTCATTCCCTCATATGCTAATCTTGTATGAGCCAATTCACACTATAAAACATGTTATTTAAAACAGACTATATTAATATCCTCATATTCCTGACAAAATGAGACTTAGAGAAGTTGAATAACTTGCCCAAAGTTATTCAGCTCATAAGTGTTGAACCTGGGATTTGAATAGTGTGATTCCAGATACTCTTAACTCTTCTACATCTCTGTTATAACAGACCCAAAGAAATGAAGACTCACCTGAAACAGGATAAATTGTGATAGATACTATAGCTGCATGGGTCCTGTTATTGACTGTCTTTTAAGAATTATATAATTTTAAATAATTATAGAAATAGACTAAAAATGATCTTAAATCGATCAACTTTCTAAAAATTTTTATTTCTAATTTCTTTAATTTGAGTTAATATTACAAGAAAATCACCATATCAGAGTTGTGCAGATATTCCAGAATTGAGAAATATAAAATACTAAGTACTATATCTATGGCTTACTTTGGTGTTCATCCACATAAGCAGGGTAAGAGAAAAGACTAGCTCATTCATGTAGTTATCTTTTCATTCATCTAATCTTCATTGGGTAGTTCTTAGTTGCTGGGATGTGTCCGTGAACATAAATTTGTGCTACTAGGGACTTACATTTTAGTAGAAAAAGAGAAAATGTACAGATAAATGTATGATGTTAAGTGGTGACAGGTGGTATTCGGAAAAACAGAGCAGTACTCAGGGTCCTGCTGGTGGACATTGTAAGACACAGCAAATATCTGAATGAACCGAAGGGGGGATCCCTTTCGATGTCTGGGGAAAGACCCTGCAGGACTGAGGGCTGGAACTGTACTTAGTCCAGGTGGACTAGAGAAGACCAGGTCAGGTACACTGGAGTGAGCCCGGGGGTTGGGAATGAGCCAGGAAGTGATATCATGTAGGAATCAGATCATCATAGACCATGGTAAGAATTTCAGGTTTTATTCTGAATGAGATAGACAGAAATCCATTGATGGATTTTGAACAGGAAGAATACGAAATGTTTCACAATTTAAAAGCCTCGTAACTATTGTGTGATACAGTGATTTTCAACCTTTTTCATCTCAAAGCATATATAAAATAATTAACAAAATTCTGTGGCACACCAAAAAGTATATTTTTTGCTGATCTGACAAAAAGAATACATATAATTTTGATTCATTCATGCCAGATGGTGATTGTTGTGTTGGCTATTGTCTTTTTTGAAATTTGACAATCTAAGAGAGAAGAGATCAGTTCCTCACTAAATTGTCGGGTATTGCATGTTTTAAACAGCCTTGTAGCACACCAGTTTAAAACCACTGTGTAGTGAGGAGATTTTGTACGTGTCTATGTGTATGTGTGGGAATGTCAGGATGAACAGGCACAAAAGTTCAAATTGTCCGAATATGGAGTTCAGTAAGAGTGATGAAAATGGTATGAAGCAACCAGATTCAGGATATACATTAAAGGTAGAAACAGCAAAATTTGTTGGACTCCTCATGAATGTGAAAATTCATGCAAAATTCCCATAAAGAGTAGAGAGAAACGAATGGTGAACTTTTTTTAAAAAAGCAAAAGTGTCAATAGAAATTGTAGTAATGTCCTTAAGCATTATCACACACCTTCCTGAAACACTCAGATTCCTGCTGTCAACACAAACATCTTCAACACTGGTGCAAAAGTATTGGCTTCACATATTTTTTATTTGTAGACCCCTTTTAGAAAGTGAAATCTTCCACCACATCACAATATATAAAATACATAGTGGTATTTTTCATGTAAATGTTTTACATAAATCCAAGCTTGTAACACTTACAATAAAAATCAGTTGAATAATAAAGTTATTTTAAAGAATACTAAAAAGTCAGTGCCTTCATGAAGTTTAAACATTTGTTGTGTGTCATGAAAACCACATGGATGGAGGAATTTATTTAGAGAATCCTGAAAGCGTCAAGAACTAGCCCATGGGAGAAGAAAGTCAATAGCAAACCATTTCACTTCAGCATAAAAAGGAGAAAGCTCTTAAGATGACTCCAAGGTTATACAGTCTCCATTATCATTCCTTAACCTTCATCTGTTGCAACTTCAAACTCAATCACGCATGAATAAAGTATTAACATTGGACACAAATAGAATTAATATGCTGTTTTTCACTTTGTGTGTTCTTAATTTAATAGAACTAATATGATAATGCAAGAGCATTGTTTCAAAAACAATCAATAGGATTGTTTTGTTTTGTTTTACTGAGCACACATTTGAAGCTTACCATGTTTCAGAAGAATAAGTCCTGAATGACCTTTTGTCATTGAGAGTGCAGTATTCTTGAAATACTGAAAGGTAGGAAGTCGTGTGCAAATGATATGTGTTACTGAACTTTCCAGTTACTCATCGATTACAAATGTATCAGTTCAGTCAAACAGGCTACAACTATGTCAGTTTGCTCAAAGCTGACAATCAGATTTTAAATATAGAAACATTGCTTCAGAGAATTGATTCTACTACTCCTGTTCTTAGAATCATTCCTAATATAGTTGTATTACCCTGGTGGGAAATCCAAAACACAGAATACTTCCAAAACCAAAAAGCAAGGGAGCAAAAGAGTAATATTTCTTAATTCCAAATTCTATCCTTGAATGCTCTCCCTAGCCAGGTCCTTTCAAATATTGGTTTGTTTTTAAATTTTATTTACAGAGAATATTTTAGAGACTTTTCAACTATGACAAAGTAGACCTGAATCAGGAACCAGTAAGACAAGATTTACCTGTCAAGAATCCTAAGAAAAATTTCACTTTTGATAAATAAGCTTCCTTCCTGGGAGTCTGTGAAAATAGACTCCTCACTCTACATGATGGAATGTTGAGGCTGTCACCCTCTCAGAAGGATCACTGTCTCTTTTCTTGCAAACCTTCCTCCCGAGCTCTACTCACTACCTCACAGCCACCAAGTAGTCTTCCTTCTGGCTTTCAGGTCCACCTCATCTTTGAATTCATATCCCTATTCTTTAAAAGCTTAAAGGGAAATTATAAGATGTCCTTCCATCAGATTGTTCATTTGCTCTGACTGACAGTTTCCTTAAGGTCAGTTTGCTCTGACTGACACTGTTTCCTTAAGGCCACAGGGAACAAATAGTTGCTGTGGCATCTTCTCCCCTAGTGATAATAAACAAAAACATTAGATTAATTGTTGTACTTCATGATCTTTGAGCAGTAATATTCAGTGATTAAAAACAATTTCCAACCATTTGTGACTCAAAATTGGTTTCTCAAGGATTGAGTTTCATAAAATATAATGAATATAAGTGCTGCCATGGATTACTTAAAAAAAATTAATCTCATCCTTGTTGCTGTAAACAAAATAGGCATGTGCTTAACAACCAGAAAATGAGTCAATGTATTGATGTGAAACTGGGCAGCTTAATTTTGTTGCTTAAAAGTGAACAATGCACAAAATAAACCAATGACTGAAATGTATCTTAGGGATAAGAAAAATAGGACATGGTTTTATTTCTCTGAAATTATAGCATCATAAACCTTGTATCCATTTTCACTGCAAAATAGCCTCTAGAAACTGCTGAATATGTTCTTTGATCATTCACCCAGATTATTACAATCAGCTATTTAGATAAAGGCTTTGCATTATATTTTCAAACTTTTTTCCCCCAAATCACAGTTACTTGTGCTTCACAGGGAAATCTGATTGGCAGCTCTTAGGATCCCCTTAGTCCCTAAACTATTGCTCCTCATTTAGAGCTAAGAGGCCTATTTCTGATTTAAAGAGAAAAAAAAAAGCTCTTTCTTGCAGTGTAGTTTATGGCTTTCTTGATGTCAGTGCAATTAAGCTTTTGACTCTGTATAAATGGAAAGGGGAATGTTTTCTTAGACTTACTTTAATAAACTTGGTAATTAATGGCAATAAACTGCTTATTTTAACTATGACCTTTTCAAAGACATGTTGACTATGCTAAAATTACACTGTACTTTTAATTACATTTCAGATTGTAGCTGAAGTTTCTTTAAGCTAGCTACTAAATATATTACTCTGACTTGTATCATATAGATGCTCATCTCTTATTTAACATCTTCGCCCCTTTACATATTTTCTAATAAGCAATCTTCCCCAAATTTTCTCCACTCTCTAAATTATTCCCATCTCTCTCTCTCGCGCTCTCTCTCTCTCTCACACACACACACACTCACACACACACCCACACTACCCCTTCCCTCCATCCCTCCCTCCCCTCCACATTTGGTTTCTTATATTTTCTTCTGATAGTTTATTTTTCTCTTTAAAAGATGTATACATGCTTAATTCACCCATAGATTTTCTTTTTCAAGAAAGTTTATGAGACAAACTGGTTATCGTAGTATTAGATATCAGCACATCTTACCTCCTAGCTATCTTCCCTATGTACTTAAACATTTAAGTGAGGCAAAACAAAGAGTGGCCACCTCCTACTCTCTTCCCTGCATTTAGGCTTTAGAGACCTAGCACTGCCAACTACGATGGAAGATTTGGAGCCACATAGAGTTGACCTCAGAGCTGTTGCTCGCATGCTTTCTGCATCACATTCTGCTGTTGGATCTCACCTTTTACTGCACCCGTCTTTCTGTTTCTAATCACAGTTGGAAATGAACTTCCAGCCCAGGGCATAATAGGGTATAGAGCAATTTGGGAGATTATTATTAATAATAATATAAATTATTATTTATAAAATTATAAGTTGGGAAATTATTATTTATAGAATACAAGGCCTGTCCAGAAGGTATTCATCCATGTAATATAAAAAATAGAGATATTCACTGAAGAAAATACAAGATACAAGAAACATTGTACATAGGACAAGACACCTCAGTTCCCTTCAAAGTAGGCACCTTGGGACTTCACACAGTTCTCCCTATCACCATCAGCTGCCCCTTTGTATCTTCCTGAATCTCATCAATGGTCTAAAATCTCTTCCCTTTCAAAGGTGATTTTAGCTTTGGGAAAAGCCAGAGGTCACAGGGCACCAAATCCGAGCTGTAGGGGGCTCAGTCACCTGGGTGATTTGATGTTTCACAAAAAACTCTGCATGAGACATGACATATGAGTGGGAGCATTGTCGTGATGAGGCTGCCAATTACCAGTTTCCCATAGATGCAGCTTTCTGAATCATCCAGATTGTTTCTGTGGAACAATGTTCAAGCTTAACACAAAATTCGATACAGATTTGTTGCTTTACTTGCTCATTTGAATGCGATGGCTACACAGTATACATGCTCACTCAACACTGCCTACCACCCCCACTGGGTAGTACAGGGAAGTAGTCGTTGTTCACACTTACACATTCCAGTCTACTTTCCTTGGCTGCCAGGTTATATCAATATCACTCAAACCATTCTCATTATATTAACAATGGTTGGACATTTTCCAGACAAACCCCATATAAGCACAAGTAAAAGTAAGTGGCTAATATAGGAGAATTTAAGACAATAACAGACATAGATCCAGACCAGCATTTGGGTTGGAGTTACTCAAGGCCAGGATATTTGTCAAAGGTGCTGGTTGTTAAAAGTGTTAAAATCAAGATAAAGAGTCAAGGTAGGAAGACATAGACAGAGCCCAGGGTCTCTGGCATTTGGTCAGAGAGCCTTCAGGTAGAGACTTTTCCATAATTCAAAGATGCATGTTCCAAAAATGTTTCTTCCAAGGAACCACAGTCCCATGTACTTAGGGCTCAGTGGTAAAGCCAATTTGCAAAAGGCTGAACAATCTGTTCCAACCATTGATAAAGCACTTCAAGATGTTAAAGGTTCTGAAAAATGTTTAGGTAAGTGGGAGGGAGGGGAGATAGACATAATTCATATCAATGGAAGTATGTGTAGTTTCAAAATCAAATCCAATGCTTTAATTTTTATTGTTTATCATCAAAATAATTATTTCTGTGTTTGAAAAAGGATAAAAATGACATAATATTGATTTTATTTGTCAAAAGACAAAACGGGTTTTAAGAATTAAAGGAAGATAAACAATCCAATTAAAAAATGGACAAAGGACCTGAACAGACACTTCTCCAAGGAGGACATATAGAGGGCCCAGAGACATAAGAAAAGATGCTCAGCATCACTAGTGATCAGAGAGATGCAAATTAAAACCACAATGAGATACGAACTTCACACAGGTCAAAATGGCCATCATTAACAAATCAACAAAAAAACAAGTGCTGGCAAGGATGTGGGCAACTGTTAGTGGGAACGCATACTGGTGCAGCCACTGTGGCAAACAGTATGGAATTTCCTCAAAAAACTGAAAATGGAAATGCCTTTTGATCTAGTGTTTCTACTGCTGGGGTTATACCCTAAGGACCCTGAAACACCCATCCAAAAGAACCTCTGCACCCCAATGTTCATAGCAGTGTGATTTACAATAGCCAAGTGCTGGAAACAGCCTAAGTGCCCATCAGTAAATAAGTGGATCAAAGGAACTCTTGCCCTTTGTGACAGCATGGATTGAACTGGAGAGTATTATGCTCAGTGAAATAAGCCAGACAGTGGAAGACAAATACTATTTGATCTCACATATAAGTGAAACTTAATGAACAAAACAAATAGATGAGCAAAATAGAACCAGTGACATGGAAATAAGGAACAAACTGACAGTGACTAGAGGGGAGCAAGGAGGGGGGATAACAGAGAAAGAAAGGGAAGGGTCTTGTCAAGGAACATGTATAAAGGACCCATGGTAATGGACAACAGGGTGGGGATTGTCTGAGGGAGTGGGGCGGGGGGCGAGGCAGTGGAGAACAATGGGGGAAAATTGAGACAACTGTAAGTGAACAACAAAAAAATAAATTAAAGAAACACTGATTTAGACCTTTGTGGGGACTCAAGCACAACATCAGACAGTGTAAACTGTTTCTCTACTCTCCCATGAACCATAGCCACTCTCAGCAATGCAATTATCTGACAAGAAATAAACAAAACTTGTCCTCTTCTTGAGAAGCTATAAAAATGCAATGGAAACCAAGGGACTGCGATGGAAGATCCAGTTGCCTGACCTTAGTCAGGCAAGATAATTACTCTCTATGGACCTTAGCCTCCTTATCTACAAAGTGAGTGCAGAGGATTAGAAGAATCTCAATCCATACAAATTTAACACCTCCTCCCTACTCAAGAGCCTTGAATGTACATACTACTTTCCAGAGCTATTCAACAAATCACATCTTCTCAGCTAGGTATTTAAGATGTCTATAATCTATCACAAATCTGTCTTTATAAACTTTTTTCCTTTCACTATTCCTGCCATAAACTCTCCAATCTTGTCAGATTTTTTTAGGTCACTTTCACCTGAATAACTCTTGCTTATTCCAATTACAGAGTCTTTGCTTATAACAGTTTCTTCCCTGGAAATTTCCTACCACTTACTTCTTTTCCAACGCATTCCCATCCATATATTACTTATATCTTAGGATTTAATTCACAACCAACCTTTCTGCAATTATTCTGACCAACAGTAATTTCCTCCTAATCAATTTCCTGTGCCAAAAACTTGTGTGCCATTATTTTATCCTCATAATGTAAGGCCTTGTGTATTTAAGCATATCTTATTTCCCCCAATTGAGTTGTATGTGCCTCTAAGACTAGGAATTCTTGTACTTCAATGGCTTTCTGACAGTGACTAATAAAACAGAATACCTATGGCCAATAATTAAGATTATGGAAATTTGTATGTTAATTAATCATGGAAGGTGCATGAATACACAGAGAGTACATTTATATAAAATTCAGGGCTACATCACAAAAATCAAAATGACATATACTGAGGAAGCTGGTAGAAATGTGATCCCATTAAACTGTTTTTGTCACTAATTTTTTGAAAATAGAAACTAATTTATCTTTTTCTTTCAAATTTTCAAATTTAAATAGGCACTCTACATTTTTTATTCAGAAATATGTTTAAATGAATAAACACATGAAAAGGAGAAATATTAAAGAGTCATTGATTTAATCTAAGAAGTTATAATTATGTATTTGTAATTCTTTCACTTTTGCTTAAATTATCTTTTTAAATGTCTCTACACTTAGAAATTAAACATCTGTAGATATTTTAGCTATATTTTTGGACTCAGAATTTATGTGTAAAGACATTCTTTTACTAGCTGTATTTATCAGCTCTCCAAAGGTTCACATTCCAGTCACTTTAAATAGACATCTTAAAATTATCTTTATTCATTTTTACATTTGTTTAGCATGTGTCTCTTCCCACTATAATATAAACTCTATGGCCACAAGCATTTTGGCCATCATGACCACCGCCATCTTTGGTCACCACTGTACTGCCACGTTTTGGTCACCACTATATTATCAGGGTCTGTGTAGTTGCTTAGTGTCTATCTTCTGAATAAGTAAACAAAATACTTGCATAAACCAGAGCAAGTCACTTTTTCTCTCTTGGCCTCAACCATTGCATCTGAAAATAGAACAGTTTATTCCAGTATGTTTTCAACGTGTGTTCCTTCAAATCACAAAGTGCCTTGGCGCTATCTTGAAGTGTGAAGCACCAAACCAACAGTGCTCTAAGCTGCTTATCTCACTGTCCGTGGGCAAATCTTTTTTCTTTTTCTTTTTTTGATATCTGTTTTGCTGATGGGGATGGGGATAGGAAAAAGAAGATGGCTCTAAAGAAGATTTTATTTTAAAATGTATATTCTTTTATAATTAAAAAGATACTTCTAAATAAGTTTATTTTCATAACTATTTCTATAGTGCAGCTCCCACTTTAAATTTTATATTTCAAGGGTGTTTTTATTGAGCAAATACTAAAAGAATCATTGTTCTGTCCATTATTGTGCAAACTTTAACCTAGAAGTTATAACACATTTCTTATGAAAAGGCAAAATGTCCTTGTGGATTTAGGCCAGTCTGGCCACTTACACTGTACTGAAATTTCTAATGTCAATTTCCACCTTATGTTCATGAATGGTACTTCTTTGCCTGCTCATTCAATTGAGATAAAACATTAAACACAGCAAGCCCAGCTATGTGAGTCAATAGAAATAATATATCTAGTGCAACTATTCAGTATACATTGAGAAACCAAGGAAAATAATCAGATATAATATTCAGTTTTATTGATAATAATAATGACGACTTTATAGTACCTACTCTGTCAATTACATTATTGTGCTTACATCAGTGCTGTGACTTCAATTATTGCTCTTGATATGATTGTATGTTTGTTGTGTTTTTGAAAGTAGTGGTTGTTTTGCCAATGCTTTTGATAATGACATAAAACAAAGTTACTAAATTTGAACATCCTTAAAACCAGACTTGTCTTAAACAGTAAAGAAGCTCCTTCATCATTATTCTTATTTCTACTTAACTGAGTATGCTGCCTAAATAACATTTAAATAATAAATATCTTTAATTTAGCAGTTATTCTGATGGAGACAAGTTTAAGTTTTCTAAAAAGTCATGTTTGGAAAAAACAATTTTGTAAAATGATCCACTCTGTAGTCAAAAGTATTTATGAAATCTAGAAAAATATGAGCTAGAATTTAAGTTGTACATTTTTAGGAATGGTAAGGACAAATACTATTATTATTTGGTAAATATTAATGTCATAATTTCACTAGGTACATTCCTACATTATGTCATTTAATTCACAGCGCAATTATTTGATACTATTCAGGCTCAGAGAAGTTAAGGGAGAGGTCAGAAGTCACAAAGCAATGAAATAGCTGAACCACATTACAAACTCCGATATAAGTGACTCCTTTACCTGTGTTTTGCCTACCTTTCAAGGCCTTCAAGCTGAAATTACAGCTCTTAGTTGATTATCACTGATATTACCAATCCAAGAGAGAAATAAGACCACGAACGAAGTGTCCTGAAGCACCAGTTACCACTGAGAAACGATAGACTTGCTCTTGCTGGACTCTTTGTCTATTTACACTTTTCCAGAATTCTTGGCAAAGGAAACAAGCAAAATCCCACAACTTATGCTCTTATCACCCCATTTTCCCCATTTGTGAAAATAAAAGTAATTAGGCTGTAGTCAAAAAAGGAATTAAAATAAATCAGTTATTTTGTTGCTAATAATGACTAAGGGGAACAGGAAAAATTAAACAGTACATAAAACTAAGAAAATAAAGAATTAAGCATTATTGAATTTGTATAACATAAACACTAATGTAGAGGGAAAAACCCTCCCTATGTTATAGTAACTCATTTACTCAACAAATATTGACTGCCTCCTTTGTCAGAATCAAGAACCATTAAGTCACAAGAGAGGGAAGTCATAAGTCTGCCCTTACAGACTTTAAAGTCTAGTAAAAAATGAAACAAATTTTTGAAAGACAATAAAATAATGTGGTAAGAATAATGACTACAGTGAAGTACTTAACCCTTACTGAAGGGATGCTGCGCACCTGCCCAAATCTAAGAAAGACTTTTTAGAAAATGTGTTAATTAAGTTGCACATTAAAGGATAAGCAAGTGCTGTCATAATGAAATACCATTTTAGACACAGGGAATGAGGCTGTTCAAAAGCATCATAGCCTGATAAAACAGAGAAGGTTCAAAGTACTATAAGTCTGGGATGCGTTTGAAATGGAAGTACATTTATATTCTCATGTTTAGAACAGAAGGGCATGAATGTGAATATGAGACAAAACTTTGGGATGTGGAGAAACTAAATTATGAAGTGTCCTCTGTGTTACACTAAGGTTTTCATGTTTTATCCTGAAGGCTATATGGATTTTAATCACTAGAACTGAACTTTATTAGACTAAGTAAAGACATACTGGATGTAGAAGAAAATGCAGGTGGTGACAAAGTCAATGCCAGTTGATTTCAGTAATACCTTCAGGAAATTAAAGAGGCCTCGATTAAATTCTGTCAGTGGGAGCAGAAAGAAGAATTTAGATGTGAGAACTTTTTGAGTGGTAAGCACAATAGGACCTGGTAACGAATTTGATGTTGGAGGTGCAGTGAGAGAATAATCACAGATGGCTGCCTCATTTTCAGTTAGGGAACTGGAAGACTGGTTATTCTATTCATGGGGTATTTCAGGTAAAGAAGCAGATACTAGGGGAATTGTGGTGAAATTAGCCCTGTTAAGTTCAAAATGCCTCAGGAAAATTCAAGAGTGATATCTTGTAGGCAGATGAACATGCAGAGTTGTAGTTTGGAAATTCTGTTGGTCCACCAGGGCTGCCATAACAGAGTACCACTGAGTGGGTGGCTAAGACTATACAATTTTATATTCTACCAGTTCTGGAGGCTAGAAGTCAAGGTCAGTGTGCCAGAAGGATTGTCTTCTCATAAGACTTCTCTTCCTTCTCTTCTCTGCCTTCTTGCTGGGTCCTCACATTGTCTTTGTGCACAGGCTCCCTTAGTTTCTCTTCTTCATTTAATTACCCCTTAAAGGCTTGTCTCCAAATATAGCCACATTGGGTATTAGGGTTTCAGCATCCAATTCAGTCCATAACAGAAACAAGTCTTGGTGACAGGACAGACATAATTTTCATGTATTTACAAATAGAAAAGACTAAACTTGAAAGTGTTAAATTACTCGTGCTATCATACAGAGAGTATTAGAAATAAAATATTACTGGTACTCTCTCTACATTCATATGATGGTAGCGGACAGGACAATTATCTCTGCATGGTAAATACAACCTGAACAACAACAATAACGCATAATTCAACAGAAATGAAACCGGCAGTTTGGGGAGGACTCATAGAACACCATTAAGTCTATACGGAATTTCCAGAAGGAATGGGATTTAACGGTGTTAACTGCCTTCAGAGGACATGTTATTGCATGACAGTAAGCAAGAATGTCCCAGAAATTTTCTCAGGACATCAAACACCAAACCTTATGGATAATATCCCAGGGAACCTGTAATATCCTCACAGAATAAACCTTGCTGTTTGTGACTCGGAAGAACGAGGGGTGAGGCATCCATGCCAGCTATGATTTGAAACTGTGGTGCCAAGGAAATCAGGTATTTCAAAGCCAGCTTTGCCTCACACCTATTAACCTGCCTCTCTGGCTGTGATCAAACACATGAATTGTTCCCTGCACAATATGATGATTATCCAGCTTTCCCCAGAGGGCTGTGCAAGAACAAAAGGCTGAGGGGTAAGGACTATTTTTATTATTAGGTTGCTATTCTTATGAAACATTCATATAGCAAAGGAATTGCCTTGTGTTAAATTATTTTGTTAAGGAAACTTTATGAAAAAGATGCTTACACCATCTTTAAAGAAACTATACATGTGTTCAGGAAAAAAAGAAAAAGAAAAAAAGGGCTGAGCTAGAAAATTTAGTTCAGAACCATACTTTTAGAGTAAGTAAGGGAAAATATAGACATCTATTGGACTAATTTAAAATTCCACGAGTGTAGATTTGAGCATTAATTATATGCCAAGCAGAATTTATTGGATTGTGGTTCATATGCGGATGGTAGTGACTCTCCATTTCTCTTTGCCACAACCTGAAACTATTTGGGACCACAGGCCCATTTAAGACAGGTAGTTCCAGATACATCTGTTGTCTGTGCGCAGTTCAGCAAGCTTCTCAGGCTCCTGAACGCAATCAGAATATTAGTTTCATTTCAGGGTGTTCTCCCTCCACTTTCTCAGTCCCACCCAGAACTAGCACCTACTTGAATAAATCATAGAAGACCAGACTCTTTAAAATTATGGGGGTCTCACTTTTCTCAAATGAGGAAAGATAGAGAAAAAGTGAGTCAGGTATATGATTTGCATCATTAAAGCAGATTTCACATATTTTATTCTTTTTGTAAATGAGGTAAGGGAGGGACAAGTATTACTGCTTATAAATATGCCACCAAAGAATATATTTAGGTTAACAAGCTGTTCTTTAAAAGTTCAAAAACATTAAAAGAAGAAAGAAAATATTATTGGCATGTTTTGGTGGGGACTATTCAAAGAGTTTATAGGGAATGGGACCGAATCAAATTAGGAACTTTGAAAAGAAAGAAAGCAATCTGGAGAGCATGAGATTTCTAAGGGTTAGGAAACAGGAAGCAAGAGAAAGAGCTTAAAGAAAATCACAGTAAGAAAGAGGCAAAAAGGATTCATAGATTGAATATTTGTCTCGAGCTGAGTCATCAGCTGGTACCTGTGCTGGGATATCGGGAGGTGATACAGCAGAATGGGAAATGGCAAGGGCTTTGGAGACAGAAAACTTATATTGAACCCCTCATCCACTGTTTGGGTGACTTAGACCAAGTTGTTCAATCTTTATAAACCATAATATTCTCATCTGTAAAATGGAAAGAATCATATTACCTGGAGCAAATGTGAGGATTACCTAACACAGTTATGTAAAATTCCTTTAAAATGCCTAGCATAGAGAAATGTTTGCTAAATTAATTAAGTATTAAAATTACAGAATACTGGAGCTGGAAGGTAGCTTACTAAACCACACAAACTCCAACATTTTACAGACTAGGAATGTGACTAGCTAATGCATTAAATTCCATGCCAGAGGTGATACAAGTAGACAATTATCATCTAAATTAGATTTTAATGGTTTTTAGGACAATGTTAATAAGCTCGAGCTGTAAAAAAAATAATAACAATAACATGTACTGTGTGCCTTAACCAATTGGAATTTATTTCTTGCAGTTCTGGAGGCTGGAGAGTCCAAGGTCAAGGAACTGTCAGTTCCATCGCCCCCAGAGGGCCCTCTCTCTGGCTTGTCGACAGGCGCTGGCTGCCTTCTCCCTGTGTCCTCACAAAGCCAGAGAGAGCAGAGAGCTCCAGTCTCTTGGTATTAATCCCTTTATAGGCCCCCACTCTCATGACCTCAACTAAATTTAATCACATCCCAAAGGTCCCACCTCCAAGTATCATTATTTTGAGGTTAGGACTTGACATATATATTTTAGGAGGGCACAAACATTCAGCCCATGATGGACATATGGTGCTATGAGAAGAGCCTGGAGCAGAGGTTAAGAACTCTGGGTTCTAGTCATAGGACCTTAGGCAAGTCCCTTAGTCTTTCAGTTTGTCACCTAATAAATGTGGGAGAGATTGTCTTGTGTTATTCAGTTCCATGCTCATGTAATATTATTTTCTGAGAACATGAGTGTAATTTACAGTGAGGAACATGTTTGGCTGGAGTAAGAAAGACAGGGTCTAATGCGGAGCCCCTGACACAAAACAGGAAAGAGCAGAGCTTAGTGGGGTTTTTAGTGAAGGAAGAACAGGAGTAGAGGGATTCCTGGGGACCAGGGAAAGGAGAAAACGAGAATGTGAGAAAAGGGGGATGCAATACAGGAGGGCCTCGCAGACCGCCATCTCTTCCAAAGTGGACACAAGGCTGAGAGCCCACCTGCTTCGTCTGGTTTTGCCTCAGGTTTGGTAAGCCCATACGGGATGTAATCGTGGGTTGAGAGGGGCCACTAACAGCTATTCACAGTTCGGTGCTTAACTGAGGAAAATAATTTGAATAACACATAAAGCAGTGAGTATATTTTGGAATGAAAGAAAGGTGATGAAATTCCTGTTCTTAAATCACATTATTCACTATATTTAACATGGGAACATATGAAAACATGTGAGTGAACCGGAAGGAGTTTTGTTTATTTACCTGTGGCTCTCGAGTTGACCATGCCCTTCAGCAGGATGAGTGGAAAGTGCTCTGAGTGATTATTGTAGCTTCGGGAATCTATTCAGGGGAACTAAAGTTTATTTTATTTTTTTCCTTCATAGCCACCAGCTAATTCTAAGACAGCACCATTGTTGTTTACCAGTAATCCTGATTACAAGTGTTTCTCACACTGGGTACCGTCTATGGCTAATTTTCCTCTGGAAAAATACCATTGAAACATACAATTAAATATGTGACTGGTCATATCTGTTAGAGATTTTATTTAAGTATATGAGAAACTATTAATTAGGACAGTAGAGACATACTTATATATCCACATGTATGCAATGTTAATAACCTGTTGCTAAAGAAACAAGTTGAATTTCTTGAATGCAATTCTGTGCTCAGCAATGATCATCCATAAATGAAGCCAAAATGGGCACTGCTCTGTAAGACCAGAGAGTGGAGGCAAGGGGATAAAGAAAGGCAAAGAGGAAATCTCAGCCAACTCTCTTGTTTTATATAATGTTTTTTATTATTGTTTAAGTACAGTTGTCTCCATTTTCACCCCACCACACCCCCCTCTCCACCCATCCCCACCTCCTACCTTCAAACCTACCCCCCTGTGACTTTGTCCTTGTGTCCTTTATACATGTTCCTTGATAGCCCTTCCCTAATTTTCCCCCATTATCCCCTCCCCCCTCCCCTCTGGTTACTGTCAGATTGTTCTTTATTTCAATGTCTCTGGTTATATTTTGCTTGCTTTTTTGTTTTGTTGATTATGTTCCATTTATAGGTGAGATTATATGGTATTTGTTTTTTACTGCCTGGCTTATTTCACTTAGCATAATGCTCTCCAGTTCCATCCATGCTGTTGTGAAGGTTAGGAGCTTCTTCTTTCTTTCTGCTGTATAGTATTCCATTGTGTAAATGTACCATATTTTTAAGCAAACTATCAGATATAAAATTCAAAAGAATGGTTATAAGGATGCTCAAAGAACTCAAAGACAACTACAAGGAACCAAGTGAGAACTACAACAGTATGAAAAAAGAAATAGAAATTATAAACAAGAACCAGGAAGAAATGAAACATACAATTTCTGAAATAAAAAAAACATAATAGAAAGAATTATAAGAAGGCTGGATGAAGTAGAGGACCTAATTAGGGAGCTGGAAGACAAGGTAGAATGAAATACCCAGGTAGAGCAGCTGCATGAAAAAAGACTCAAAAAATATGAAAATAGCTTAAGGGAACTGCAAGACAACATGAAATTCAGCCAACGCTCTTAAGACTTTTGGTGCAAGATCCTCCAGTTCTCACTCCACAGTTTGAGGCTTTTCCCTCATGAAATGCAATGAGTGTGTTTCCTGCAGTTGTATTTCTTTGTGCACTGACTTAGAGTTTAAACTGTCTCAACTAGTTTTCTTTAAACTGCCTGAGCCTGCTAAGTCTCCAATAAAAGTTTTTTTTTAAATTATTTTTAAAACACTACCTTCACATTTCATAATTAAAACCAAAGTAGATTCCATAGTTTCCTGGTCCCTCTTAGATATCAAACAACTCTCACCCACTTTGTCCAGTGCAAAACTTCATTTTCTTCTCCTATTTAACATATACCTTCTCCCCATTATCCAGCACTTGCTGAACTTTAGCTTGGGAACATGGCGGTGGGTCAAGTATATGGTCTGTTCTTTCACTCCTCTTCTCCTCTATTTTATCTAGTTCTCATTTCTTTTGACTTTGGAAGAGGGAGAAAAAAGAGATAAATGACCCTCACATTTGATTGGCAAGTGATTGCAATTCTCTGTCCCTGGTCTCTGATTTTCCAACTAGGACCATGGTGGGTTCACTGTCAAAGCTGGCGACATCATGTGGGTATCTTCTGACTTTGGCTCAACTGCTTCCTATGCAAAGAGTGGGTCATACATAATGGCCACCTGTGTGTTTATTTGCACCTTAAGAAACTCAAGCATCCTTGCTTTGCCAAACAGTTGGGGTACAAGAATGTAGCTATCTCTTCTCTTTACCCTGCTTTTGCACCATCTTCCTGTTTACATGAGCCCAGGTAAATCAACAAATCCTCTTTCAGAGTAGAAATCTAACCTGGGAATGAGGCAACTGTCTCCCATCTGGCACACACTCTTTGAGTTTCCTCAAATGGCTCTCATTGAGTTTCCTTCCTTGCTGAGCTTTATAAGGAGAAGTGGGCAACTAAGGAAACACTCTATTCCTCTCACCGATGACTCATGACTTGAATGCTCGTTTCCTTAAACCCCACCTGCAAATACACACTAAGGTCCATAGGAGAGATAATGCTTGGTGTACCATGGCCTGTTAGGACATCTCCAACAAGCCCTGAAGAGTCGTCTGAACTCCATTGTTTCTTAAAATATAGGATACCTGTTGTCTCTTTACTTTAATCTTGAGTGTTGGTATGTAGCTCCAGGGCAAAACGGGAAGTTCCACTCTACATACTGATATAGATGCTTCCTCATCTGAAGCCATTGGTTGGTCCCCTCCTATTCAGCCACTGCAGCCTTCTAGCTGTTACCATTAGAGCAGAGCTCTTATTTCCCAGAGCAGCTGCATGTACTGCCTCCATCACTGCACTTAGCCATCAGGATTTTGTCTAGTCCTTTGTTATGAAAGCCCTAAAAAATCCTTACCATTGCCCTATTGTGCTCATGAGTACAACAGTTTTACTCAGAAAGGATCTCTATTAGATACTCAAACACTTGGCTGGACAAGGCAACAGATGGTACATAGGCCTATTCACACTTTTAAATGAGTCAAAAAATATGTTAGTAGTAATAAAATAACAATAATATTTCAGCAATATAACAGAATATATAACTCCAAATTGACCCAGATCAAATCATTTTTGAAATGCCCTTTGGGGCTTTTATGGTCCATAACAGAAAGCCATTTTTATTACTTTTATAGTTCTTTGATCTGAAATAGCATACTCAGATTGATCACTCATCTAATTCACCAGACTCACATCCAGATGACTTTTCTTTATTTTCAGTAACTAGGTTTGCCTAAAAATATCCTCAGAAATAACATTGAGGATGTTCTAAAAAATATGCCCCATATTCTAAAGTCAATACAAAGAAAAGAAGGAAAGAAAGAATATGAAACTTGAAGTTTTCATTAGTTTTTCACAGAGAAACAAACAGCCCCAAAGTTTCATTGGCATTCAACAACAACAATTTCATTTCCACTGGTGCAGCACAAGGGCTGCAGACGTGGCTTGGCTCCACTGGACTCCACGCAGCGACGCTGGGCTCTGCTCCACATCATCTTTGCATTCCTGGACTGAGGGAACAGCCCCCACTGGGAGCGTGCTGTCCTCATGGCAGAAAGCAGAAGCACAAGAGGTCAAGCCAATCCATGACAGCACATTCAAATCATCTGCACAGACACAGTCATGCATTTCATCCAGTCGCATCCTATTGGCCAAAGAAAATCACATGGCCATCCCTAATGAAAGATGGAGAAGTGAGCTCTGCTTATGGGAAGGCACTGGAAGTCACCTAGTAAAGAATGTGGATGTGTGATCTTTTTCAGAGAAGAAATTGTAGAGTTGGGGATAATAATATAATTTAAAACATAGTGTGAGCACAATGGAAACATCGTAAATATGAATATAATATAATATTATAGTAGGAGACTACTTCAAAGGTGGGAATAGATATATCATAGCAGATAAATATTAGGTATGTAAATTGTAATATGAGGATAAAATTAAGTCAGTTACATACCTAATGGACTCCTCTCATATATTTGTTTTGTAAAAATGGGTATAATCTCTAGAGTATGAATTTCTGAATATGTTCTTAATTTATTCCCTTTTAATAGTTTTATATTTAAAATTGTTACAAAATGGTTTATTGACAAATACATGTTGCAAAATAATTATTGATTGTGTTGTCAGCGGAAATCAGGCTCTTCCACAGGATTACAAGAAAAACACTCCAAGGACCCACACATGGGAGATTGTGGTGTGGCAAGGTTTATTCTGCTCCTGGGTTTCCATTGTAGGCTGCCCCTGTGTCTCATCTCCCTCATCCCACCATGGAAAAAGTTCAGCTGTGTCTTCAGCAAGGCAAAAACAGAAGTCAGTGTCCAAAATATCTGTTCCATATTAAAATTTAGTTCTTCGGCGTCCACACATCTGCTGCAGGCCCCAGTAGCTGCTAGACTTTCATGGCTGTGAGCTCATGAGAGCACATGCAGACATATAGGTAATTGCATTACTGGGCAGGGATTGGGGGAGAGAGAGAGAGAGAAAGAGAGAGAGAGAGAGAGAAAGACACACAGAGAGAGAGCTCTTCTTTGCTCCCCTGGGTTATATTAGATTAGGTTTGGAATAAGCCAGGTGCTTTTTCAAAAGAACCAATCAACTTCCCAAGCTTCTGTGGGCTTTTTGGTGGGTCTACCCCCTGGCTAACCCATTATTCCCCAGGCTAGACTGACAGGCCTCTATGGCCAGGTGTCTCTCCCTTCCTCCTGCAGCAACCTGGTCCAGGAGCAGGGAAGATAGGGGTGTTAATCCCCTTGGAGCACAATACTGTGGTCCCTAGAGTATGAAAAGCTGTAGCTTCTTGGTGAAGCAAACAGGCTCATGTCCCCCAGTTTATTAAGCTCAATGTCTAATTCCCTTTGCTCCCCTTATTTATATTAATAGCTAGTTAAGTACCTATGGTAATAATTATAAATTACTTATCTGCAGTCTTAGTCCATATAATACTTCTTAATTCTATAATGCAAAGTTTAACAAAAGTTTAGTGCTATATATCTGAAAGACCAAATCAATATTCTAAGAATGAGCTAATCATAGGAAACAGTTATCTTTGCAAGGTATATAAAATGCATCAAGTTTAGGAAAATATTAATCAATTGCAACCACTGAGAAATAAAGTTGTAAAGGCTAAAGAAGTGTATACTTTTTACCTCTTTATACACTGTTAAAGTCTTAAAATTAATAATTCCATATCAAGTATTGGATTTCAGCCTTTATGTGTCTCAGGGTTATAAATACACTTGAGGAAGCCACATTTTAGAATCTACCTGTGTTTAAAAATTGTTCTACCAGCTACACACCTTGCCCCACATAAAGTAGCAAAAAACACAGGTAGTGGGAAGGAGAAATCCTGGAGTGACCTGAAATTACTCATCTTTTTGTGCAGTTCACTTTTCTTCTGCTCCTGGATGATGTTATCCCTCTTCAATCACAGGAAATACACAAGTAGGTAAAAAATGTAAGACAGTCCCTAAGATGTGGGATATTGTGCTGCTGAGAACTAGAATTAAGGCCTTCACCGAAGGGAGTTATGGGACAAGGAGGGCTGAGATGGTGTATTGCTCCGCTCTGTCCTGCGGATAGGCTGATGAAATGAGAACTACCTGTGCTTTTTCTGTAGCTGTGGCAAGTCACTCACCATGGGACCAGAAGCAAGGAAGAAATGGAGAAAAGCTCAAATTTCCAAGAAAAATCCCCATTTCATGCTAGCTGAGACTTGTGACTCTCAGGTCTCCCTGAGTCCACCATGATACCCTTAATTTAGGCAAATCCCTTCATGATATCCTGTAACAAATGTGCTCAGTCACACTTCCTTCTCTTTCTGCTTACTGCCCCTCATACTTACCACTGTCAAAACCTTCAATCAGCTAGGTTTTCCACCTTTACCCTCATTTTAATGTTGTCATTCTATAGTCTATGTGACATGCACAAAATAATATCAAATCAAATCATCGCTGGGTCTTGCAGACAGTAGGATAAATAGATCGCTGGCCTGTAGAAATTTACTTCACAGTTTGTAAGCAGTAACATTGCCTGCATCTTAAAAGCCCAATTATTCAACACCAAATCTTACTCGATACTTCTCAGTCCCTTGACCTTAATTTAAAGAAGAATTTACTTAGTATAAGCAATACTGTTTCTCCCAGGTGACAACATATTTTGAAAAGGATATTTGTAATGAGCAGGGAGAGTGACCAGCTGTTTTCTACAGTCTTATAACAGAGGCAGTGGGTAAAACCTACACCACGAGGTGTTTACCACTTCCTGTCGTGTCGGTAATTGATACGGCACTGAATGACCATCCACCCCAAACTGTCAACTTTCTCTGAAGCTGTTTAAAATTACAGGATGCGTTAATTTCTCCTGCCCATAAAAGTGACTGTGCCTCTCATATCGGATTCACAGCTCTATCACTTCAATTCCGGAATTTGTAAGAGCAAGACTCTTCACAAAGCTGAGTAAAAAGCCACAGAGCTTGAACCAGATCTCCCCACGGGAACATGTCATCTTGGAGGGATGAGGGATTTGAATGAGGCATATTCTACTGGAAAAATAATTACAGTGGGATACACTCTTTTTTTTTCACTCTTCCACTTTTTTAGAACACAGTCACATATTCCCCCTGCAAATCTCCATGCTCTGCTTTATTGTGAGCAAGAAATCACACTGGGTTTTTCTCCCTTGAATTAGCTGCCCATGAAGGGAGCAAATACATTTCTAATACAATAAGAATTATCAGCAATATAAATTATATAATTCTGACATTTCCTATGACCCTGACCTAAATATGTATCTTTTCTTTAATGATTTTAGTAAAAATGTTGACTTCTGTGTAGAATAACTTTTTTTACCATATATACAGCAGTTAGGTGGTGGTACAGTTATGTATATATTTACTAGAACAGGTTAAAAATATCTTAAAAAACAAGTAACTCAATATTCAAAGTGTATAAAAGTTCTGGCGATGATTGATAAGAGATATAGAAATACTCTAACAATCAACTCCTTGTCTCACTGGAACTCAAGTAGACTATAAAATGGTATATTATGAAAGCCCTCAAAGTACTATGAAAATCTGAGAGGTATACAATTCTGCATAAGACGTTTGAGGTTTTACTTGTTCATGCTTGCATTTGCAGCTTTCCAATTCATGCTCAAACAACACTCAGTTTCTTAGAGCCTCCAAATAATGACATGATTCACGTATTATATGTATGACATTTCAAAATCTCACCAAAGGGGTGGGCAAGTTAGCTTTGTATTGTTTACTATCATTCTTAGATTAAAAATACATTGTTAGTCCCTTGAATTTTTTCTTTAATGCTTTCTAGAATTAAATAAGAACTATTATTCCAGTCAAAGTTTTTATTTCTTTTGTGAAAGTAAAAGGGGTGCTAGAAGATAAGCTGGCTTCAAAACAATGACAAGAAAACAAACCTTACCCCCCCCACACACACTAAAATGCAGACTCATTCAGTTGATTTTTTCAACTTAAATATGTAGGAACAGAAAACACAGAACAAAAAAAAATTGTGCATTTTTTACAGCCTGTAACATAATATGTGTTGGACAGAGTTACAAAATTAAAAATGTAGAATGAAACTCATCTATGTATTCTTTGGCTGCTATGCATTTAATCCTTTCTATTCTCATATTTCATTCTCACAATAATTTTCTTCTAGTTCCTTGAATGCTAATATTTTTCAGGGGAGGGAATGACTAGAGACCAGTTAAGATTAAAAGAATCAATCACAGAGAGGTTAATATTTAAAGGAATTAGTTTTTTTAATTTTATTTTAATGTTTTACAGCATGATAGCAAGTAAGTTTAAGCACATGGGAATTAATTTCAAGGCAATAGAAATTGTCACTTGGAAGACAAAGTATTCAAATATTTGTCACTGCTCCATTATATACTAAAGTGTTCTTAAATTTTTTGATGTTCTATGCCTCCCATGTCTGTGACGTGAGCTGAATACCAGGCGGTAACAGAGGCTGGCTTGGGGAGGCTTCAAAACACAGATGAATTAATGTGTTTTGACTGAATAGTTGTGCATTGTGTAGAGCCTTTTCAAATGCACCAGCTCAATCTATGTTCTATATAGCTCTGCAGAGTCAAAGTTATTGCTTTATTTTACAGCCTTGTTAAATAACTGGCCTAAGTCACCTTTATGTTGCAGGGTTGGGACTTGAAACCAGAAATGAAAGAAAATAAAAACCATGATCTTGCCTTTACAATATCTTCCTCTAGGTAATCAAGGGGAGGTGCTGGCAGAAAGAGCAATATAGAGATAAATGACAATATGGAAACATCATTTTTTATTTTAAAATTATTTTTACTTAGTGTCATGTAATGTTTTAAAATTTTTATTGAATTTATTGGAGCGACATTGGTTAATAAAATTATGTAGGTTTCAAATATACAATTCTATAATACATCATCTGTATATAGCATTGTGTGCTCACAAGGCCAAATCAAAATAACGTAACAAACAAAATAGAAACAGACTTGCAGATTCAGAGAGCAGGTGGTCAGCTGTCATGGGGGAAGGGAGGTTGGGGGACTGGGTGAAAAAGGTGAAGGGATTGACCAAAGAAGAAAAAATTACAGACACAGACAATAGTATGGTGATTACCAGCGGGAGAGGGGGTGGAGGGAGGCAGAAGAGGTCAAAGGGGGGTTAATGGTGATGGAAGGGACATTATCTTTTGAAGAGAAGCAGAAAAGGACAGGGGTTGGTGATTGAGGCACAATATATTACAGTCACTTATAAATACTATTTCTAAAATTCTTTGTTCATATTTTAATAGGTCAAAATGTGCTGTTAAGATAAGTATGTGTTATATGATTAAGAAGCCTGAAAGAAGAAAAACTGTGTTGTGAATGGAAATGAGAAAGTGCAGGTCTCTTATTGATTCCTCACTTTTGTAATCTCATTAGCCATCAGATGGAACTTGATGACTGCCAGCAAACCACGTTTCTCCCCTTCTAGGCTCTTAAACTGCCCAAAGGCACCAAATACAGATTAGTCTGCAATGCACTTATTTTTCTTGGTGGAAGAGGTTAAAAAATCAGGTTTATATACAAGAATTCTTTTTCTCTCTTTCCTTCAGGCTGCTAAAGGATGCACAGAATGAAGCTTATTTTAAAAGCTGGTATCAGAAGCTGTTGGCTGCTCTCCAATTCTGTGCAGGGAAAGCCTTGAGTGATGAGTTTTCCAAGGAGATGAAACTTATCAAAATTCTGGGAGATGTTGGGGAAAAAGTCAAGTTGGCTAGTGACCCTCAGAGACAGGTTTGTTGAGAAATCAATCTTCATGGAGTGAAGTATTTTGTTTTTCATCTCTGGTTCAATTAAGTTTTAATTTCATAGCTTAGAAAGCAAACTCCTTCACTATACTTAGATATGGTGCACAAGTCAATTATTTAATTAAGTTTTTTTTTTCATTTTACTATCCTGAAATTAATGATAACTTCTGTCAACAGGACATGGCTTTTTGATCTAAGTAGCCACATAGCAGACAGATAGTATCTGACAAAAGAGGCCGATGTAACGCAAAGGCAGTTCAATGAAAAAGAGCAGATGAAGTAATTTCCTCAAAACGGCAGCCCCACTCAGACTTGTAGCAAAAGCACATGAGGGGACTTTTTAGGGGACCTTGTCCAAGGTACAAAATCCAGGTCTAGATTTTTCTAACATTGCACTAATCAAGGTCACATTTTTAAAGACTTTTGCCAAAACAAATAAAATTAATTAAATGAGAAATTAATAGTGGTGTGGAATGTGATTTTTTTTTAGAAAGATCCAGGATAGTCAAAGTAGTGTGCTTCTTTGATCACTGATTATAATAATAATGGACTTGGCTATTCTTCTTCTGGATTTAATGAAAAAACACTGCTCTTTTTAATTATCTGCATCACTAGTTCCCTTCAGTGACATAGACCATTCAGTAGATTCTCTTAAGTTCAACATTCTAGATGCAGGGAGATAGTGGACAGACATTCACTGAAAGAACATCATTCAATGATAATTAAGTACTAACTGCAGACTAGGAGTTACAGATAGAAAGATGACTAAAACATGAATCTTGTCCTCAAAAAAGCTCATAGTTTCACTTCACCCACCATTTAAAATCAACAAGAGTTTTTAACAAAATGATATGAAAATAGAAATAGGTAAAGTGTCCCAGAATCCTTTCCCAGCCCAAGATTTTTCCTGCTGTAATTCACTTAATTCAGTAGAAATAACAGAAGCTATGCAACTTTATCTACTTAGGAAATAGAGATTAGTTTTAGATGGGAGACATATAAATTCTGGTTACACTGAGAAGCCTTAAGGCACATAACATGAGGGGCAATGAAAAAAAAAGATTCATCCCCATTAGTGCAAACTCATTATTTTTGAGATAGACAAAAAGTTGAAGTAAGTAAAATAAATTGTTTTAAACTTTACAAAATTTGTCTATAGTTTGGGTCATTATTATGTTTTAAAATTCCTCACATATTTAAGTTATACATGATAGTTAAATAATTCTGGTGTCCTTTTGACCATTTGCATCATGTTTCAGAGTGATATTGACATTATTCTCTCAAATAAATGGATTTATTTTATCATGACTGGCTGATTTTGTGACAACACCTCTTTACATGACAATAGGAAGAGAAAAAGAAAGAGGTGGGGAAAGCATTGATAAAGTTTCACAATATAAGTTACTGTTTATTTTTTATTTAAAAAAAATACACACATTAAACCTAACTATATGAAATTAAGAAATTTTAATTAAATGAAGAGAGAAGAGATTTTCCTCCATGATATTCTTCAGGCAAATCCAGGCATAGATAAGGCAAAGGAGGACAGAAAGAGTGCAATAGGGGAACTTTCCCTCATTTCTCCACCTTGCTCTTCTGCATTCTGGGAGCAATAGATGTGTTCTGTGTCAACGAGCCAGGAGAAAGAGCTAAGACACTCTTGAAAGTTAAGTGAGAGTTATTAATGTGACATCCTCATTTTTAGAATTGGGCTTGAAGAGCTTTCAAAAATGGGCTAAAATGAGCTTTCTTATTTTTGAATTATTATTGCTCTTTTGTTTTGAATTGTTATTGTTGTCCCCCTCTTTTTCTCAGGGGATGCACAATTCTAAAGGTGTTGTTTGTGGTCTCAGACCTTCCCCAGATACCATGGAAGAGGACTGTGGAAGAAAGTCAAGCATCAGAAATATACTCATTGACATTTAGTAAACTATACATACTGCTGTTTCTGACAGTTAGCAATTGTCTGCAAAATAATTTTTGTTACTATTGCCCACAATATATGTGAACTTTTTCTGAAATGTACTGTTACTATTAAGCATAAATCTTGAGGGTTACAAACTAAGACTTTAGGAAATCATCAAAAATGAATCATGTTAGTAATTACTTAAAGCCAAGACTGGAAGCTGGTAGGGCCACAGGTCAGGCCCAACCCATCAAGTTTTATTTGAACAGAGGAGTGCTTTGTTTTGGTTTTACTTTTAATTGAATTTAAAGCCTTTTAGAGAGGTCATGCACGAATTAATTCTCCATTTTTTTCCAGCACTCCCTGTTGTCTTTAGCCTGCTGCCTTCTCAAATGCAGCTACATAACCTACCCAACCTAAAGCATCCAAGTGTGCAACCCTTGATTTAAAGAGTTTATTTAATCAATGCAAGAAAATTATAACTTGAAGAAATAGTCAAGTTCTTTGCAGTTTCTAAAGTGCTTTTTCTTATGATTTTATCACAGGAGGTACTGAAGAAAGAGATTGGCAAACTAGAAGAATTCTTTCGGTATATAAATACCTGTCATCTTCCTCTAAACCCTGCCCTCTGTATAAAGGGGATTGATTGTGATGTAAGTCAATTCATTCAGTAGATAAGTTGATATTTTGTTCTGTATTGTTTAGTTCACTGTATGTTTTTGAAATGGGAAAAACTATTTATAAAATCTTATTGCAATTTTTTAAAGAAAAAAAGTAATTCAAACCATGTGCTCGGTTTGATGCACTATGGCCAGTTGGGATCGTATTAGCCTCATCAGATGATTTGTTGGTTTAGAAACAAACTACACATCAGTTCAGTGGGAAAAAGTAAAGATACTTTTCACTGAATTGATTTCATGATTTATTCAAAACGGTTGATTTGGTGATTCCAAGCAGGCTGAGTTTAATTTCATGCTTATTTCAATTATGTGCATACTCGTGTCTAGTACACTAATATATCATTAGCCACAACATCCCCATTTTGATTCAATTTAAAATTCATTTGTGCTCATGTCAATGTGCTATATAACATAGTTTGTGATTTTACTAGTGCCTGGAAAGTCCTTCCTGGTGATGTCACACTCTCAAACCCCTTCTCTTCCCAAGCCTCTGCCAGCCTCTTTTCTCTAACATAGAGTCATCCTTTCTACTCTGTTCTCCATGAGCCTTATTATTCTCCTTCTCAAAAGCCGAGAGTAGAACCACGAATAGAGAGAAGGATTGATAAGTAAAATTTAAAAATGAAGAGGTTAAACTCATGCATGCACAAAAAAAATGTTGCTTAACTAAAGTTTAAGGCAATCAAGAAAACAAATCCAATATTTAAGAGAAAAAGTAAACCATTATTAGTAAGAACACAAAAAGTCTTGCTAAAAACATAACACTATCACCTTTATAACTTTGCTGTTACAAAGGCACCCTACAAACTTTCCTACTATGCTACATAAACACATTTTGAAAGAAATGGCATCAATTCCATAAATTGAATATGTATGTCTATTTGGACTAAATTCTAAATCACCACTAATTTTTTAAAATTGTGTAACTTTTAAATTGTTAGCAATGAATCTGATTAATGCTGAAGATATATGGAAACAACATTTCAAAGACACAGTATCTCAAAGTAATAAGAACAATATGGATCATTGAGTCCAGATGTTTGTTTTCTTGTTTCTACTTTCTTGGTTTGTTATTGGTTAAGTAGACAATTTTTTTCTATTAAAATTACATAAGAGTTTTGTTTTGTGCATTTTGGAATGTAGGGTGCTAGCCCTAGTGATTGGCTGCTGTGAGTATCCAGGTGAGCTTGCCAGACCGGAGGTCACAACCCAGGAGTCACCACCCCTAGTGTTGGGATTGGCACTCTCCCACAGCAACATACAGGCAGCAGCATTTCCCCTGAGACTGGAAAGTGCCCAAGTCAGGCCACTTTTTGACCCCATTGTCTCTGACCGGCTGTTCATAGTACAAGACTGCCGCACCTGTACAGGACACACGTGGCCGGTGATGCTCTCACCTATGGAACATTTTAGTCTGTTCTCCTGTCATGCTGAACAATAAGGAGGTCTGAAGGGATATGCATCACATCTGAAAATGCAATAAATGTGGCAAAGTTAACGATCAGAGCCCACATCTGTTTGGTCATCAGAGGACCCATACTGGAAAGAGCCTCTATGAGTATAATGAGTATGGTAAGACCTTCAAACAGATCTGTCAGCCAATGGTTCATCTGAGAATCCATTGAGAGAGAACAAGGCATGTGAATGCAGAGAGTATGGGAAGACTTGTCATCCTTGCTCCCATCTCACTAAATACCAGAGACTCCGTAATTGGGAGAAATCTCATAAATGTGGTGACTGTGTAAAAGCCTTCACTCCCAGCCCCCTACCCACTGACTGTCAGATGGCCCATATTGGGGAAAGCCTCCTGAATGTCATGAATGTGGGAGAACTTCACTCAGTAAAATCTCTTCCAACATGAGGCACTCCACAGGTAAGAAACCGTAGAGCTGGGATGACTGTGGGGCAGCTTTCTCAACTGATGGAAACCTGTTCAACCATCAGAGAATCCACACTGGGAAGAAGCTTTTGAATTTAATGAACACAGTAAGGCCTTCAGTGAGAATAAGTGCCTTATTTGGCATCAGAGCCTCCATACTGGGGAACAAGCTCACAAATGGAGGCAGTGTGGAAAAGCCTTCCATCAGAACTCTCACGCTGTCGACTATGCGCAAATTCGTAGCAGAGAAAAACCTTTTGAATGCAGTCTGGCAAGCCATTCAGTCTGGGTAAATGTCTTATTTTATGTCACAGACTTCACACAAGCAAAAACCCCTATAAATGTGGAAGATATTGCACTCAAGACTCACACTCCATTGTATATAAGAGAATTCACACTGGTGAGAAATCCTATGAATGTACAAGTAAAGGAAGATCTTTGGTTACAACAGCAACTTCATCATATATCAGAACCTGATAAATTCATTGACTGTGCAAAAGTCATTAGTGAAAGTTCACAGCTTATCATGTGTCAGATAGTTCATACTGGAAAGAAGCCCTAGGAATGCACTTAATGTGGGAAAGCTTGCAGCAGCATTGTATTTTAATCCTCATTCGTGAGCTATGCTGGGGAAAAGCACTCGGGCATGGTTCAGTCCATTTCTTCATAAATGGCTCTCCTAGATGGAGAGCAAAGGTCTTATGTTTGAGTCAAGTTCTCTTTGTAGGAATCCTCACCTT
The DNA here is from genome assembly GCA_028533065.1 of Trachops cirrhosus. NCBI lineage: Eukaryota > Metazoa > Chordata > Mammalia > Chiroptera > Phyllostomidae > Trachops > Trachops cirrhosus. Next base: position 26,036,205 of record CM052539.1, read on the forward strand.
TGTCTGTTCTTGCAACTACTAATTACAAGGGACAATTTCCTATTTCCTTTACAATGAGTAAGGGATGAACCATGTGGGTGAATGTGAAAAAATTAATGCAATCTTTCTCTACTTTTGAGAAAGTAAAAACCACACATTTTTTTTACTAATAGATTTCTTTTCTTTTTAAAAAATTATTTTAAATCTATTTGATTAATGTGTATTTTTCAAGATCATAGGTCAAATCTTTGTTTCTCTCTTCTAGTTCTTCTATGTCACCATTTGCATAAATCCATCCTCCAAGACTCTGATTCACTCTTTTCTATTTCTTGTTTATAGCCCTCCCAATTTACTTTTAATTTTTACTCAAATCTCTCCTTGTCTGACTTTTTCTACCTACAAAAACTTTTCTTTTACCTGCTTGCCAATTTATATCTCTCAGAATCTGCAAATCCCTATGCACCACTGAAGGCCTCTTCTTCAAATGCTTCTTCATTCAACTGATAAATGGGCTTGTAAATTGTTTTCTACTTAATGCATATGAGTGTACATTCATACAAACCTTTTGTAAGCTCTTTGAGAGTGAATATGGTGTCTCTTCCTGTTAGCATATAGATAAGGATTTGTGTAGAATAGTTGTTGAATGTATAGCATTTTTGACATGACTGCATGTGAAAACCAAACTATGAAACAATGAGAGCAAAATAACTCCAAGTGATGTAATTAAGACAAGAGTCTAAGCCATGCCTTTAGCCTCCCCTTTGCCCTTTGTCTCTTCCCCAGACTTGGGATGCCTGAAAGGGACCCCCCAAGAATAGAAGGAGTGGTATTTAAAATCCACTCACCTAGACTCATGCCTGGCCTAGTCAAGGCTTTCAAATGCAGTATGGTGACAGAAGGTCATGTGTTCCCTGACTGACTTATTCTTATAGCAAGAATTCATTACTCACCAAACGACCTCACCCATTTACTATAAAAGCTTGGATTGATTCAGTAAGCAAGAGTGTCTGTTTGCTACAGGATTAAGTGAGATTTATGTTGATAGGTTAAGTTAAGAAATAGATCCTTTTCTCTCAGCTTCTACTGATTTCAGACATCTCAGAAATAATGATATTCAAACTGATCCTTCAACGTGTATTGATGTCACATATTAAGTTGATAAATTGAAAGTATCAAGTTCTTTTCCTTTTTCTAGTATTGATTGTGCTCTTCACTGTCAGCATGAACTCTCTAATAGCCTAAAAAAACATAGCCTTTTAATACTCAAACAGTTGTAAAAACATAAAATGAAAATAAGCTATAAAGACAGTATAATAGAAAGTAATCAATATTATAAAGCTGAAAATTCAAAGTATAATTTTAAAAAATAAAAAGAGGAAATATATGTTGTACTCATATTTGTAAAAGTAAAAAAATATTCACTAATAAAGAGGGAAAAAAGAATGGGTTGGTTTCTTGAACTGCCTAATTAGTGTCAGGCTCATGTATCTGTTGCAAAAATGGGTAGGGTAGGGACTATTCTTCCCATTTGACAGTGGGATACAAGCATTTCAATAACTTGCCCAAGGTCTTAGAGCTAGTAAGTCATAGAGTCCAAATTTGAACTCATTTAGGGCTTTCTTAACTCTATCTATATCCATGTTTCTTAACTATGCTACATAGCAGAAATAATTAAAAGGAAATAAAATTTTTAAGTAGCAATTTTATCTTTTCACTATGAACCAGCTAGCATGAGCACAACACTTACATACCACTCAGTTTATTTAAATCCCTGGCATATCACCACTGCTCAGGGAGGAAAAAAATGTAGTTGGAAATTTATGACCTGCCGGAAAGCTGGCTTTGCAGTTTCCAAGACTTTGGTTGGTAAGACTAAAGTTGTCGTTGTTGTTTTTTTAAATAAATAACTGTCTTTGTTCCAAAGTATAAAAATTATTCATATGTGTTATATTTGCTCAAATAACAAATTCTGCAAGGGGCCATGATTTCCTGGAAATTGTTCTTTTTGCCTTATTTTGCTCACCATTTTTCTTTTCTCCTCCTATAGGCATGTTCATATTTCACATCGAATGCTTTGCCATTGAAGATTACTTTCATCAATGCTAATCCAATGGGCAAAAATATCAGCATCATTTTTAAGGTACAGTAACTCCTAAAACATGAAATTGATTACATTGGTAGAAATACTTGATTTATTACTCACAAAAAGATTACTGTGGCTATTTTCCTCTGGCAACAACACAGAAGATTCCAGTTATTTTTTATTTTGCATTTTTAAAGAATTATAATACATGCCACATTATGATTGGCAATAAATCAAATGCTATTGGCTTTAAGCCAGTGAACCTTCAGTGCAAAGCTTGAGAAAATGTTTCAACAAACAAAATTATACAATCACTTTTGTGTAGCAAAGAAAATGGAATGTGTGGTGAGCCCCTATATAGAAAGCTTTCTTTTGGCCTCAATAATAAATTAAAATCAAATTACTTGTTACTCAAATAAATAAATTAATTTAATATAAAATTCTTATCTGCAAGCACTTGCTGATTTTAACAATTTTGGTTGTTTTCTTTTTAAAAAATAAATCATAAATATGGGCCATATCAGACTTTATCACGAGTCCCATGGGAAAACAGAGTAAAAGGTTATACACAGGTAAGAAAAAGAGACTCAAAAAAAACTGTAAAAAAAAAAGTAAGGATCTGCCCATCATCCAGCCAGTTTAATCAATTATTCAGTCAAACCAAACAACAAGGTCTCAGAGTGATATTTTTGGTGTATTCTGACTATTATTGAGGATAATGATTAGTGCACCCATACATTTCCTTTGAAATATGTAACGTCAAACAGTAATGGTCCAATGATTCTGATATTTGCTGAAGAAAACAAACAACATGGAATCTCATCATGGTGTAATTTTCTGCATATAGAGAGCATTTTCTTTTTAAAACTTGTATTGGATTTTTCCCATTACCATTTAGTCCCCTTATAACTCCCTCCCCACTGTAATCACCCCACTGTTGTCCATGTCCATGAGTCCTTTTTCCTTTTTGCTCAAGCCCTCTACCAACTCACCACCACTAGCTGTCATCCAGCTTCCCATATGAGTCTGTCCCCATTTTCCGTTTTAGTTAAGTTTGTTCATTAGATTCCACATAGGAGTGAAATCATATGGTATTTGTCTTTCTCTGACTGACTTATTTCACTTAGCATCATGTTCTCCATCCACACTGCTGCAAAGGGTAACATTTTCTTCTTTTTGTGGCCAAGTAGTATTCCACTGAGTAAATAGCCCATAGTTGTTTTATCCATTCATCTACTGATGGATACTTAGGCTGCTTCCATATCTTGGAGATTGTAATAATGCTACAATGAACGTAGGGGTGCTTATGTTCTTTCAAATTAGTGTTTTGGCTTCAAAAATAGGAAACACTTGCAAAATAAAAATTCTTATTTGCTTAAAAGCGTAGAACTATTCTTTCCCTTTGGATGTGTTCCATTTTTTTTCACCAACATTAGAAAATCTCCTCTTTATTATTTGTTATTTTTATCAAAGACCAATTAATCTGAAAACTTTTCAACTGCCTTCCTATACAAAAAGTCAATGATTTAATGTCTGATGAATCATATGTGGGCTATTTGTCCTCATAGTCAAGAAGCTCTTGGTATTCTAACTGTATGTCAGTGCATAAATTTATGGCACACCAAATAATGTTTCACTTAACTCTCTCTTGGCTGAGTTTGAAATTTGGATAAACATTCATTCAACCTATCTTCACTAGACATTGAGTCTAAGACATTTCACATAGATATTAAATTGAAAGATTATTATCAGGGAACAACATTCCACGTAGCTTCTAATTTGATGGCTGGAGCTTCTGGAATTACTTAAAAGAAAGTTCTTATTTTCTTTGATCTTCTATGAGAAACACAAGGTCCTACGAATGCTAATAAAACAATTGAAGCCACTGTTAAGCCAGGCTGAAAATTTATTCAAGGAAAGAAATGACGTATACCTAATTTGAAAACTTTTAATGGAATTCAAAGAGAAACCCAGAGTGTATAATTTTGTTTTTAACAGGCTGGAGATGATCTTCGTCAGGATATGCTTGTTCTGCAGATTGTTCAAATGATGGACAATATTTGGCTGCAGGAGGGCCTGGATATGCAAATGATCATTTATAGATGCCTGTCCACAGGAAAAGGCCAAGGTCAGTATAGATTAGATAGTGGGTTGACTTACATTATTCATCTTACACATTCACTGGTAAAATGCCACCAAATTTTCCACAGCACCCATTTTAGACTATAAATCATAAAGTCCAAAGAACTATGCATAGTCATTCTTCTCTTTAAAAAATTATTTTCAAAAACAATAAGCCAAAATAATTTACAAAAAGTATAATGTCTTTTTTAGTATTAATTAGAATCTTGACAACCCAAATGTTAACTGTGAAATTCCTTCAGGTGTCATTAAGAATTAGTTCATTAATAGCTAACTCCTATTTTTTCTTTTTTCAAGGTAATGATAGAAAAGTCAACTCATTCAAAAAATACAATTGTTGCTTATTGACACAAATTTTCAAAGTTGCAAATGCTTAAAAAGTTCTAAAAATTATAAATACATTATAAGTTGCACTTAATTTCTAAAAGGCTTTTGAGTAAAGTATTAGTGTCAACAGTCAAGGTGACCAAACAAACTATGGACAGAATTCAGCATTTCTTTTCCTTTATAAAACCTGACACATTATTATGGAAATACAGTTACATTTATACACATTACCAATGAAAATAATGTCAGTGTCTACTCAAATTATTACCAAGACATCAGAGGCAAAAGTTGTATTTAATTACAATCATGCTAAATTGAAGAAATAATTATAAAGATATCTTGTAATCTTTTTATATGTGGTCATTGCCACTTAGAATTTCATTAAAGTAATTGGTGTAAATTATAGCAGATACTTCTGCATAAACAAAAAGATAAAAAAGAATCATAGAAATAGAAAAGGGACCTAGAACCATGTAGTCATTTTTTTTCTTTCAGGCAGAGCTTCATTTTAAGCCCATCATCACAAAAGAAAGCCTGCCCCTCCAGTTCCTGACATCCGACCATTAGGCTCAGTACCCCAGCCCACGGCGATTTGAGATTTTAGAAGATAAGCATGGAAGCACCTCCTAGTTAACTTAACTTGCAACTTGAAGTTCAGTATGACTCTCTTGTTTTTCTACTCAATTATTTTGATTCCTGTCATAAGGCTTTTGCTTCCATGCCATGTGTCCCACCACTGAACCCTTTGTAAAGGGTTCCTAAAAGTCTTTTATCATTGCTACTCTGAAACAGTTATTCCTTGAGTTTTACTCTGCCTGTTCTCATGTGACCTGATTCTTTCATAGCCTCATATGTTGAAAGTGCAGGAAAAAAACTAGATGAGCCAAGCTGAGCTTTATGACATCACATGGATCATCCTTTCTTCAGAAGTTGAGTACATACATCACTGACCTCAGTGGAATTCTTCAGTTCCACCCACTCATTTCTCAGTTTATAATGATAGAAAGTAACTGAGGCTAAATCTTTTGAAGTTAATAAAATGATTCAGCAAAAAAATGTCTGTAGACTTGCCCAAAGTTGCAGATGTCATAAATCAAACAAGTTTTTCTTCCCCCCTCTACCAACAATCTTCTGTAGTTGTACAATTGCAGATGGCATTATATTAGCAAAGTATTTCTTCAAGAAAAATAGATATCATTAAAGCAAATGTCATTTTTAGATTGTATTTTTAATCAGATGCCAAGGCTTAAGGAATATCTTACTCTTCTCAAGCAACATCACAAAGTAAGGGAGGGAATACTAAAATGCACTAAACAGAGTTGTGGCCCTTAAGGAGAATATACTCCAGGCCAGAAGTTTACATGACTTTATCAACATTATTGTTACTTATAATTCTTATGATTAATTTGTGTATAGTGTCCCAGGAGCTTTGGAAAAGACTATCAGAGCAAATTAAAATTCTTTATCATTTATTTCTGGTTCTCCAAATTTCATTGGCATAAAAATTACTCAGGGGAATTGGAGGAGTAGACATAACAAACCCCAACCAGGGCACTAAGTCAAGCTCTCCACGGGGGGGTGGAGGTGGGGTGCTCAAGTCTTGGTGACTGGAAAAGCTGCTCTGATGTTTCTTATGCACCCCTTTTTGAAAGCTCCTGCCTTTTATGACACCAGCTTGAAAAGTTTGTTCCTTAGAACCTTGCAACTTAAAGTCCGCCCCGTGAACCAGCAGCACCAACATTACCTGGGAACATTTTAGAAATGCAGAAGCTCAAGCCCCGCCCCTTTCCTACTGAATCAGAACCTCCGTTTTCACAAGATTCCCAAGTGATATATAAGTGCATTAAAATTTGAGAAACACTGCATTAAAAGACCATGAGAATGGAACCGCACATATTACTCAATTCACACAGAATTGTTAGAAGTATTTAAAAAGTGTACGATACATACTGGATTAAAATGTATAAAATGAAATTTATGATCTTAATGAATAGGCAGAATTTAGCCATCATGATTGTTACAAATTATGTACAAGCTTTTCTGAGTAGTCAGCAATGCAAGGCTTATGATAAATGACTTGAGATTTAGCAAAGATTAACTTTCTGAAGACAAATGTGGTCTGAAAAGTAACTAATACTGCTATAGCGTAGCACCCAAAGGGCGCAGTGGTCTGCGTCCTCGTTTACGGCACGGTCAGGTGTGAGGCTGTGGTGACACTTGGGAACCGTGGAGAGGTCATTTTCCTCTAGAAAATACTACATGAAGGAACTGGAAAACTGAGGAGGGAGTTTTTCAGGATTAGAAAGAAGAATCACCTCTTTCTAGAGTAATTCCATTACTACCAAATGTAATGCTTTATATATGCTATCTCATGTAATGCACTTGAAAAAAACCTACACAAGACCAAATACTGGCGAAGGAGGAGCGAGAATGTTATGACACTAAGGATGTGCCCAGGATCCAGGATTTATCTTCAGGGCGTTGGTTCTCTTTCTTTTTCTTTTTTTGTAACATACAGGTTTTATGGGTTATACTTGCAGCATTTCCACTCCCCATGTTTTAGTTTCTTTCTGATCCAGCAAAGTACATGCTTAATGGTCACAAATGGGCTATGGGATATTAAGAGAGATTAAGGCTGCAACCAGCTGCCACTGGCCAAAGCCAGCCCAGAGAAGTGTTTTGTTTATTATCACTGCAATCTACTTGTTTGTTATTGTTTCATTTGAATGAAATCGTCAATTTTAAAAGCTCAACCATCTCTCTTTTCATATAATTACATTTGTGTCCCTTGTCCCTTTGGAATTTGAGTTTGCAACTCTTGCAGTTGTCAAGATGGTAGAAATCAGAAGCTCTATACTTTAACTTCTTTGAAGGACTTTATTTACAGAACTATCCATTGCAGGTTGTTTCATGGACATCAGTCCTGGGAGAGTGTTAAACACTGGGTTTAAACTGTTGTTCTGAACAGAATATAAATCAGCAGGTTTTGAACTATTTACATTTCAATAATCTTATGAACACAATGAAAAGAAGCCTTGGTGGATACAAGGCCAGTGAGGCAAAGGTCCTGTCGAAGTTCAATCAGTATATGCATGCTCCCTTTGAAAAAATTTTCACAGTTTCTCTTTAATGTTGACTGAGAAGGAAGGGGCAGGTCACTCTCTCCATGTTTATTGCAGTTATTGTGTTCACTCCTAGAAAATGAACATATAACAGCGAAGTTGCTATTAACCTGAAAATTGATTTATATAATATATTTTAAATACTTGTTGTGGCGACTGCATTTGGTCTGCTCACCAAAGTCATCATACAAGTTTGAAGGTCCTCCCTTAAACTGTGAGCGAGCACACAAGCCATGTGTTCACTAGCCCACCGCTCTATTATTGCAGTGTGGTCTCCGTGAGACATCTGAACTGAGCAATAGCCTCATTGCTCCCCAGAGTTTAGGAAAAATCAGAAGAGAGGCTTAAAGTAAGGCTCCTTCAGAGAAGATTTGGGAAAGAAAAGGATAATCCCAGCAGTGCTGACAACTACTGTTACCTAGGTAAAGATGTACTTCTTCAGCATCCCTCATTCTGTGAAGAAAACATTATTCCCATAATCTCTTTTTTTATCAATCAGGATTGGTACAGATGGTGCCTGATGCTGTAACCCTAGCAAAGATCCATCGCTGCTCTGGACTGATGGGACCGCTGAAGGAAAATACCATCAAAAAGTGGTTCAGTCAGCACAACCACTTAAAGGCGGATTATGAAAAGGTTTGTCCTGCTGGAGCTAATTTTACTTAATGTACTTAAATAAGAATATACTCTAGTTCATTAGATATTCTGATTTATGAAAAAATAAATCCTCGAGTTCTAATTCACTGAGTCACCAGACTAGTACCAATGACCCAGTTTAAATGATGTATTAACTAGATAAAAATTTCTGTTTGGTTTTCCTTCTGGTGAAATTCTGGGCTATTAACAGACTCTCTTTGCTCACTGGCCTCCCTTATCTCACCTAAGGTACTCCTTGAACTGCTCCTTTCAAGTTACCCCTCCCTATTTGTACACAATCTCCAATTTTTATAAATCTCCTTCTTTCGTTTGCAACAGGTCTCCTCTGCCAAGCTCTACTTTTTCATGCCTTATTCTTCCAATGTTTGCAAAATGCATAATAGACTTCTAATTTTTTTGTATCTCATTCTTTATAAGACATACTATTTTATTTGACTGCCAACATTTTTCCCCACTGTAGTTCACCCTGGCATCTGGTCTGCAGTGTACAGTTGCGCGGGTTCTATACCAGGGCTCCTGGCTAAGGGGAACAGTCAGTTAGAGCCAGGCCTTGTTCCACTTGCCAAGACATGAACTGGCACATCTGGGCCCACCAAGAGGCCAAGGTACCTTTATGCTAATTCACGGAAAGGTACAACATGCGCCAGCATTAGACTTGCTAGGAGTGTCCTGAGCACTGAAATTTCCTCCTCCCAGGAAACCGCTCAGTCCTGGGCAAACTGGGACAATTGATCCCCATACTAGCATGGGTCATGACAGAGAGACCCAAGAGTTCACCTATTCAAGACTTGTAGTGGAGCAAAATAGAGGCTTTGGGAGGAGAAGTAACAAAAAATTAGAGGTTATCTTGAAATCTGTTTTTAGCCATTGCCCAAACTGTAACTTGAGTTTGCACAGATCTCTGGGGTTACATTGTTTTAGGTGTTTCCACATACATTTGCTCTTAACAGCCACAATGTGAGAAACATATTTTATCTTCACTTCATAAGTGAAGAAAATCTAGACTGATACATTAAGTGACTTTTGCAGACACTTAGGTCACTTGGAACTAACATGTCTCATCATGTAGTCCAGTGACATAGACTCCCAGTCAACCTGCTAACCACACCACTTGGGGAGACTCAGAACCATGACCCAGCCAACACCCTTGGCTACACCAGGGTCACTCATGGCTGCATCATGAGTGAAAATAATGCATACCCAGGAGACCATTTTGAAAACATAGTGTAATTTTTATCAAGTCACATTCTTTCATTAAAGATACATAAGCCACAATTGACTTAGCAGTAACCTGTTTCCACCTACACATTCATTGATATATACTGTACCAAACACTCAGACATCAACTGGATAACTTATTTGCAAGGATAAACATAAAACATTACAGATGTCTCAATATAGCTTTTTCTGTATTAAAAATTCAAATATTAAAAAGTTTATATTTTCCATTTCTTTGGGGATAGGCATTATTAGGCCATATTGTTCTTTCTTTTACCTTGAAAAAATCATTCAATACTGTGTATTTGAGACATCAAAAAAAGTATACCAGAAACTGTCTCTAGAAACTCTGAAAATTAGCTCCAACTGAATGAAAGAGATATTTGCTCCAATTTTAATGACAACAGTTATTTATTAGGCTAAAGAACATGTTCTTTTGCAGCAGATCAAGAGCCCATTATTTAATCATGCCCTTCTGCAACTGAATGTAGAAGTGGTTCTTGATTATGTAATTTTGCTTTCATCATGCTACTTACCATTAGCTCTGATGTAAATGTATTTGCTTAATTTTATGTGTGTTCTTTTTTTGTGTTTTTGTTTTTAAACTGATTAGGCCCTGAGGAACTTTTTCTGTTCCTGTGCTGGCTGGTGTGTGGTGACATTCATCCTGGGAGTCTGTGACCGGCACAATGATAACATCATGCTGACAAAGTCGGGCCACATGTTTCACATTGACTTTGGAAAAATTTTAGGTCATGCACAAACATTTGGAGGGATAAAAAGGTCAGTACACAAATAAATTTTATTATAGCAATTAAGTAATGTCCTAGAGTGATATATAATGGCATAGAGACTAAGCAGATGACTTGCTTCCCATCTCTCAAACCCTGAAGTTAGTGTAAACACGATTATGGAGCTAATAAACTAAAATTTTTTAAATAGATTGTTAAGGAAAAATTAGGTTTCCTAAAATAGTTAGTGGACTAAGGTGGCCCTCTCTTATAAAATACTAATCCTGTTCTAGTCTGAATTATCTGAAAAATAATATTTTAGTTTTTTTAAACAAAGTTTGAATGGACAATTAGGCATAAGTTTATGATGTCAATATATCTGGTATATTGCCCATGGTAGTCACCACCCCTGGTCTACTTATTATAAAACTAGCACACATCCTGAGCTGGATCACTCTGGAAAATCACTCTAAATATATTTAGTGAGCACCTACAAATCGAGGATCTGGGGATACAACATTAAACAAGGCATATGCAAACCCTGATCTCGTTCTAGTAGAGATGACAAGCATTAAACACATTAACATGCAAAGAAATAATATGAGGAAATAAAGAGTTTAATTTCTTATTAAGGAACAAAAACAGAGAAATGAGATAGGAAGGGACCGAGGCAGGGATGCTATTGCAAAGAAGCCTCTTGGAAGAGATCACAGACAGCTGTGTAATGAGTGGTGATTTTGTGGAGGTCCATGAGAAGAGAGAAAAGCAAAACTAACAACCATTAGGATGGAAATAAGCCTGGCATGTTCCAGTGACAACAAGAAAGCCTGGGCCCAATGGTGGGGTTGAGAGGGGCAGACAGTGAAAGGTAAAGGGGAAGAGTCCAGTGGAGGCAGAACAGGTAGGACACTGAGGACACGCTACAGAGGTTGGCTTTAGTTTTAAGTCCAGGGGCAAATGATAGGATTTCAGTGGTATTCAAAGTGCTCTCCTGCTGTCCAGTGGAGTAATGAGGCCAGTTGGGAGGCTATTGCAATTGTTAAGGCAAGAACTTAGTGTTTTAAAAAAGTGGTGAAAACTGACAGATTCAGAATATATTTTGGAGTGAGCCCCAGAACCTGCTAATTGACTGGGCATTGTCAGTGATAAATGAGCTAGGGGATGGGCCCAGTGGGTTAGAAAAAGAAAAAATGGTCTAGGATGACTCCTAGATCTTCGGTCTTAGCAAAAATCATATCATTCACTGAATCAGAAAAGACTGTTGGATGAGTAGGTTTTTGTTTTATTTAAGCTAGAGGCTAGGAAACCAAAAGTTTAGGAGGAAAAGTCCCTTGCTTTAAAAAGATACTTCATATAAAAGTAGAAGTGGGATCAGACCATTCCGAAGACTGATCAGTATCATTTAGCTAAAAACAAGCCCTCAGTAGAAGAAATAATAAGGTCTCCTACAGTATAAAGGGATGAACTCTGTCCAGATGGCCATACTCTGGTATTAAAATGCTAACACAAACTATATAATGCGATCTTTGGAAAGCACTGATTTCTTGCTGGGCTGTTGCCGTTTTATACTGCTTACATCACCATTCCAGAACATCTCACTATACCCAGCTGTGTGATTCTGTTTAGGAAATGTTTGCAAACATCGGGCACTCCTCCTGAGTCAGCCCAACAGCTCTCTCCTTTGGATTCCCTGCCCAGGTGTGCCTGAACCCTTCTTCTGAAGAGTGCTGGGCACTGAAGGCTGTATCAGTGTTTGTTGTAATCAATTATAAGTGGCAAGGAAAGAGAATGTGTCCCTAGGTGACAATTGTTCCTTTCATTTAAAATTATCTAAATATCTTAGGTGACAATTGTTTCTTTCATTTAAAATTATCTAAATATCTTACTTTTGGTGATTTTTAAAGGGCTTTGAAAGTCAAAAATTGAACTCTTAGTCCTTTAAGTCCTGCGACTTTCAGGTTTGTTGACTGACAGACTGGAGGACACTCTCAGTCAAGTTTATTTCGATTGTAGGGTATTTCATCAAGTCACTCTTGACTCCAGGTATAGTTTCAGACATAAGCAGACGTGTGTTGGGACAGGTTGCAAGAGCCTGTTGTGTGTATTGCTTCTCAGATCCACGTTCAGTGACGTCACATTGACAGCCTAACATTAGCCGTAGTGGATCACACGCACTACAGAAATTGGCAAGTGCTACACATCATAGCATTTTTATTTTCTAAAAGAATAAAAGTGAGCTAGTTATCAAATGTTTACCACCATACAGCAGGACATAGATCCATTAAAAACAGATTAAAAATCATTCTGGAACTCAACAAAATAAAATTCAAAGCCTATTCTTTTCCTGTTAAAATATTTATACCAGGATGATAAAAATATTATATATATATCTGTCTTCTTACAACATGATTTATATCCTTTTCAAATTTTATCTCAATAAATCACCAATCACCTAATGTAATTAATCTCAGTATTTTCATTTCAATATTAATCATAAAAATTCCCTGTATCTTGTATCATTTTGACCTTATCTTCCATAGTTAATTATCACTGATTTAAAGATTTTAATATTTAATTCCTAATTTGAGTATTATAATATTTTATTCCAAATATTCTCAATTTAAAGCATCTTTGGGAAACAAAACTCCCTTAGCAGATTAAAAGATTAATTTTTGTCTTACTCCAATCATCCTGGTTTTGTGCAATATTCATAGCAATCCAAATTCTATAGTGGCATTAATGATCTTTCACATGCTTTAATTACTGTCTTAGTTTTCTCTGAAAGTAGATGAGTCTTGTTGGCTTGTTATTCACACAATTGTTTAGTAAGAAATAGCACGGTTCCTTTTATTCAAAGAAGTCCTCATCTAAATTTTCTAGAAGAAAACACATTTCTAATCCCTCTTGAACTGTGAGAGCCTTAAGGACATCTTTGCATCTCAAGCATCTAGCTGGTACCTGACACTTAAGGCTTAATTTTGGTTGATTACTACAAAAATGCCATAAAATTTATTGTCCTTGACCTGAGAAAGTAAAATTTTTCTGAAGATAAAACTACTAAGAACTTGACATAACCTGTTTTACAACCGGAAATTTTCCAAGGGGTTTTTACCTAGTAGTCACTCTATGTGTGGGTTTCTGGAGGACAAGACTCACAACCTGAGACACACCACCTCACCCCCATGAGACTGGCTACTATGAAGAAACAGTAAACAAGTGTCAGCAAGGATGTGCAATGTTATTGGGAATATAGAATGGCACTGCTGTTGTGGAAAACAGCATGGCTGTTCCTCACAAATACAAAAATAGAAGTACCGTATGGTCCAGCAATTTCACTTTTGGGTCAATACCCCAAAGAACTGAGAGCAGGGACTCAACACCGATATTTATACACCCATGTTCTCAGCACCATTATCCACAATAACTAAAATGTGGAAGTAACACAAGAGTCCATCAACAGATGAATAGGCAAACAGAATGTGGTATATACATACAAAAAATATTATTCAGCCTTAAAAGAAGAAAATTCTGACACACACAATACATGGATGAACCTTGAGGCCATTATGCTGAACAAAATAAGCCAGTCACAAAAAGACAAATACTGCGTGCTTTTACAGTTTTACAACGTGCTTAGAGTAGCCTGAATCACAGAGACAGAAAGTGAAATGGTAGCAGCCAGGCATTAGGGAGACAGAGGAATGGAGCATTACTGTTCCATGAGTATGACGTTTCAGTTTTATAAAATGAAAAGATTTATGGAGAAGGTTGACAGTGATGGTTGCATAAGATTATGAATATTATAACACCACCAAACTATACATGTAAAAATGGTTAAGATGGCAAATTTTATGTTATGTATATTCTACCACAGTGAAATAACTGAAAAAAGAAATGGTATACTACAAGTTTCACAAAGCCTTCACCAATCACAAAGTCAATTCTAGGCAAACTACACCTAGCATATGAATAGTGCTTTGGATTTTCAAAGCACTTCCACGTAGACTATTCCAAGAAATAAAGTGTGTTGTCATTCCCATTTTCTTGCTATTATTTCTCCCTCTTCTGCTTCACCTCATCATTCCACTACGTTTTATTACAGGGTTTCTTTTGAGTAACCTTCTTTATATCTATCCCACTCCCATTAGAATATATTTTTAATTTCTCTAGTTTAAAAAAAACATGAATTTTACTCAAAGAGAGACTTGTAGGTCTTCAGATAAAAAGAATGAGAGACAATTGAGAAAGGAAGAGAAGTTTATGGGAATAAAAGGGAAGAAATGAGAAAGGGAAAGAGAGAGGGAGACAACTATTTAAACAGTAGTGTAAGGATTCTGCCTCCTTGCGCTCTGCGAGCCTGTGCCCCATTGTGAACAAGGAGTGCTTGGAGTGGAAGACAGAGGTGCTGGCTCTTCCGGTGGTCTCAGGCACAATGTGCCTGTCAGTACAAGATTTCATAGCCCTGAGTCTGCGTCTAGTACTAAAGAAAGACTTCAAATGCCTCCTGTACATGAACCCAGTATAAGAACTTCGTCTGGTGTTCAACTGAAGAAACAGTACCTGATCCTGTGTTGGGGGAAACACAAGTTTGATATGTAAATTTTGGTCATGCACTTGGTAACTCTATGGGTGATTTAAATGTTTCAGAGGTCACTTGGGGCTACTGTTGCTTTTTACCTTCTGCCTGACTTTAGAACCTAACACTATTTGAAGTGTGATACCACAATCCAATTTCACCTAAGTGTTAGAGCTTTGATAATCTTTTCTTCATATTCAGACTCACTTTTATTCCAAGCAGACACTGAAATTCCATGCAAAGCATAACTGTACATTTTCCCTTGAATTCAGTCTCCCGGGGGAAAATCATGGGAATTGGGAGGAGCTGTCCTTCCCGTCCTCATAAAACCCTGATCTACTATAAACTCACACCGAAAATGTCAGACTGAGGAAAGTAAGACTGATGATTTTGAATAGGTAGCCATTTCCACTACCCTTTTCAAATAAGAGAGATGATGTACCTGAGCCTCTAAGATACTCGAGTCATTACCTAAAGCTATGGAGCAGTTAAAGATGAGCAACCTCCCACAGTCTAACTTAGGACTCACAGTGTGTTTATAAAAGACTTAAGAGATTATTTGTGAGGGTCTCCTCAGTTAAAAATTGCCAAGAGCTTGGAGATCTCACTGGACATCCAGAAGTCCATTTTGTAATAGTACATGAACCCCGTGTTCTCTTTTATATTGCACATGTGAGGTTTCCACATTGTCTAATTATACAAGGTCCTATCTCATCCAATGGAGATTCCAAATTGCCTTCTCAATTAACTCATGGATATTAGACAAGAGACTTGTGTTCTTTCTGTCGGACAGTAAAATGTGCTCTCTGAAATGTAGGTCATTTGTGATAATCAGGGAAAGTGTAAGCTTAAACATTTCTCAAGATACTCTGTAGTCATTTATCTGTACACTAATATCAGCATTCACTATGATGAGAATCTGCAACTTTTAGAAAGTTTAAAACAATATATTTTAATGCTACTATGATATTTCCTGGGAACAGTAGCATTTGAAATTTGTGAAATTAATAGTTATTTCAATAATAAAGTGTGCCTCATTACAAATGGGACTCAAAAGTCCCATTTTGGTTCACAGTACAAATACTTACTTAAACATGCAAGTCTTTCAAACCTGGGACTAAAGGTTGTGTACCTCCATCTACTGATTTTACCAGTTACTCAAATGAATGCTAGATCAACTATACTATGAAAGGGAGGGTTATGTATGTATGAGAGCCCAGCAGAGTGATCCTACAGTCACGAACCCGGGATAGAGCTGTCTGCCCTTCCATGCCGCTCTCCACGTCCTGTGCCTCCATCACCAATCTTGAAACGTGCAGTTCTGAAACTGCTGTGGGTTATCGCCGAGAGTGGTGAAAGTGAGTGCTGCTCGGTGTGGTGCTGCATCATCCACTATGGAGAGTCAGATTCTAAAGGAAATAGTCAAAATTACCATTTAAAGCCTAATAAGTACTTGATATGCACTAATTTAATTAATCCTCACAAGAACTCTTTGAAGTAGCTACTGTTATTTTCTCTAATTCACAAATCAAGAACTAAGACGGAGAGAAGTCTTAGTTGTTATAACTTATCCAGAGTCATAGGCAGTAGGTTGTAGGACCTTTAGGAAAGTCCCATGTAGGAGACTGATACTCCCATTTCTCAATAATCCCAACACACCCTTTTCTCTCCAGCATTGGCACAAATTTCTGTTTCTTTAGTTAGTACCAGATGACACAGTGATCCTGAATTTATGGCCATGGTATATATTAAATTCAAATGCTAAACAATTACAAGCAAATATGTTGTAAGATGATTGTACTGTGAGAAGCATTCAAAAATTAAGACCAAGTGTCGAAGCAGCAGGGACATTTTCCCATCCCTGGGCAATATGCTCCCTCATGTGTGAAAGGGCAGGCACAATTGCTTACTCTCTTTTAATTTTTTCTAACATTAAAAAAAATCTAGTAGGAATCTTTAAGCTAATAGAAGTTAAATGTTCATGGGATGTGACTCTCGTTTGCAGAGCCCAGCCCTGACTATTCTGTTGAACTTATTGTGGCCAAAGACCACCCTGAACTGTTGGGACAAAGCCCAGCAGTATTATCTAGACTGCATAATTCACATTTGAGAAAGTTGTTTCTATGAATTATAGTGTTCTTGAACAGCTTATGTGCTTAATACTTCAAAACCTAACAGCATTCATTTTTAAGGTGCATACATATTTGTTTAAAGAATAGTTCAATAAATAAAAGACAGCTCATTTTAAGGATACAATGCCTTACTTATTTCAGAGTGCATCCATTACAATTAGCATGCTTGGTCCATTTCGTTAATAATGTATTTTAGTATAGGGCAGCCCCTACCATGAGGGCTAATGGTATTGAGAAGTTTTCAAGAGGAAGATGAGGAGGCCATCGAAGAAGGGGTGAGACTTAAGTTAGTGGATAAGAAGAGG
Source organism: Trachops cirrhosus (assembly GCA_028533065.1). Lineage (NCBI taxonomy): Eukaryota > Metazoa > Chordata > Mammalia > Chiroptera > Phyllostomidae > Trachops > Trachops cirrhosus. The sequence goes on from CM052539.1 coordinate 26,053,477, forward strand.
GTAATACAGCCCATAGCAGAGAGCATTGTGAGTAAAAGTGTGGAGGCAGAAGATAAGCATGTGCCATAACTCACTCACCTGCCTCCTCTGTGCTGCACCACAGCAGCCAAGCACTACATGAAAGCATCGACACAACAGGGCAGACGTTGTCTCCACTGTCCCTGGCCCTGAGCTCACACGGTACTCCTGTGGTCCTCTCATTACCTCCCTCAGCACAATGATTTGTACTTTATCCCCCCAAGAGAAACATCAGATCTCTCCTACCCATCATTCCCTCTCCCTACTTTAGACAGAAGACCACACATCCTACTTTACTGAGAAAATAGAAACAGAACAGAGTCTGCTTTTCTACTCAGCAGAAAACTCACAACCTTACATCTGCACATACACTTCTTCCTTGTTGTTTAGATGTGTCTTCCCTCTTAAAGCCAATCCTTCCATCTGTGCTGTGGAGCTATTTCCCTCCCACTTTCAAGCGTACTTTATGCTATCAATAATTAATTTGTCCTTGCACATTTATTTTCTCCCTCTTAAATAATCCTTTTAAAAATGCTTGTCTCTCCAAAGGTTAAATAACCTTGCCTCAAACCCATTTCCATGCCATTTTGCTCACTTTCACAAACTTCCTGCAGGAGTTGTCTGAACTTTTCCTTACCTCCCATTCTATAACCACTTCAATCTGGCTTTTTTCTACATTCCTGGGTAAGCTCAACAATGACCTTCATAGTGTTAAATTGAACAATATAGATTCCTCATTTTACCTGAATTATTAGCAGATTGTAACAGTGTTGACTGTTCCTTCCTCACAATAATTCACGTGCCTTCTGCGATGCAGCATCACTCTGAAGTTCTTCTCAGTGCTGGATGGTTCCTTTCTGCCAAGTCACCAGATGCTAAGATTCCTCATGCCTCATCTTAACCCTCTTCTCTTCTTACTCTACAGTCTCTACCAAACTGATATCAGCTATATCCAAGGCTTCTGTCCATATCTTAACCCAGGTGCCTCACAAATTCTAATTAAACATTTGATTTTGGGGTAAGTGTAGATTCACATGCACTTGTAAGAAATAATGCATACATCCTCTGTACCCTTTAACAGTTTTCTCCAATGGGAACATCTTATAAAATTATAATGCAGTGTCGTAACCAGGACATTGATACTGATACAGTCCAGGTACAGAACAGTAATGTCATCCCCAGGATGCCTCATCTTGCCCTTTGGTAGGCACACCCACTTTCTTCTTACGCCCTGTCTTCCAGTCTTATCCCCTCAAAACCACCGACTTTTTCCATTTCTATAATTATGTCAGTTCAAGGCTATTATATAAATGGAGTCCTGCAGTATGTAATATTTTGAGATTAACTTTTCTTTCACATAGCATAATTCTTTGGACAGTCATCCAAATTGCTCAGTATAGCAATAGTTTATTTTATTAACAAATAATATTCCATGGTATAGATATGCCACATTTGTTTAATAGTTCATCCATTGAAAGACATCTGGGTTATTTCCAGATTCTAGCTATTACAAATAAAGCTGATTCTGTGTGAATATATGTTTTTATTTCTGTGAGACAAATGCCCCAAAGTATAATTGCTGGGTTGTAGCAGTTGCATGTTATTGTTGTGTAAGTGACTGCCAAGTGGTTTTCCATTGTGGCTGTACCATTTTACATTTCCACCATCATGTATGAGTGATCCAGTTTCTCTGTATTCATGCCAAAATTTGGTATTTTAATTAACTGTTAATTTGGTCAATCTGATAAGTGTGTAGTAATACCTCATTGTGGTTTTAATTTGCGTTTTTCTAAAGGCTAATTATGTTGAACACCTTTTCATGTGCCTTGTTTACCGTCTTCATATCTTCCTCTGTGAAATGTCTGTTCATGTCTTTTGTATTGAGTTGGCAAACTGTAAATGCTTAGTGATAATGATCTTGGTATTCTAGAGATTATGATATGGTAAAAAAGAGAAGTGTATGCATAATTAATAATAAACAGCAATTTATTTTCCATGTGTTTTCCATATCAAATGAACTTGTCTCCTTAATGATTAGTGTTTGTAATAGAAATATTCTTAAATTTCACAAATATATGTACATTTTAAACTAATGCTCACTTCTCACCAATATTAGATATATAAAAAATACTCTCAGCAATTTTATAGAATAGTAATTTCAACAATAGACTATCATGTTAATAAAAAGATTAACTTTGACAACAAAGTCAGTAAGTTTGTCCACACAGCCTTCCCACATAAATGTTAAATTATTGCAAGCTCTTCACTGTGTGAGCTATGTTGATTTACTGCTTCATTCATTGCATGCAATAGGATATCACCAAAATATTGTTTGAGGCATTAAGAATACAAAAAAGAAAGGTAAAATACTCCCTTCACCTGCAGTAATCACACAGATCATTTGTGAAAAAAATTATGAGACAACTACAGACTATAAAGAATAAACTATATTAGCTTTAGGGCTAACTAAAGAGGTAAGACAAAATAAGAGACAAATGATCTCTCCAGGGACAGATTAATTATAAGAAAGAAATATTTGATCCTTATCTCTTAAAAAGCCCTATTTGGGCATTAAATCATCAGGTGAGAGAGATACATGGGTAGAAATGGGAAACAACACAGGTAAAGGTAAAAGGTACAGAAACAGAAACAGGTAGGAATTGGGCAAGTAATGATAAAGCTACAACTCTGGACAAATGCAGAACAGTCACAACAAAAAAACAGTTTGGTGTATTTGTACAACTGTAAATGAGAGATTTTCAATATATGATTCAGAATTCAATAACAGACAGTAAGAGATCAAATAGTTTCCAACCTTCCCTCTTGCCACAACCAATTTATTTCTCAGTTTGATAAGCATTGCTTAAACCTGAGACAAAGGATCCAGGACACGAATTATGCAAACTTGGATCTGGTTCACACTTGAGTTGACTGATAAACCAAATTTCAGCTATGATTCTTACAGCCTGTAGAAATGGGGTAGGGTTCTGATTCACATGTGAAGGTTCTTTCCATTTATAGAAAAATTTTAGTCTAATTTTAAGTTATTTTAAAAACTGCTCAGAAGTTAGCCATGTAAATCATATAGAAAAGATGCAAGATATTACATTGCTGAATACACTGAAAATTTAGGCTATAATATTTAAACACAGCCAAATTTATGTTCTTCAATGTTATTATTAGTTTATATTTTCTGTAATTTGGATTTTTTTTGTGCACTTGACTTTCTGCTATGATGTTTCTTCATCTGATTTATAATGCTGATTGACATGGCAGAAGGAAATGTGGTATCACATGAACTTGAACATAAATAACTACAAAAACTTTATGAGAAAAATCAGTTTGATGAAATTCTTTTCTCTGATGAAAGTTAGAAAATTTCAGGAAATTGTATATCTAAAACTTTTAAAATTATTTCAAAAGTGCCATTCAATATAGTAAAGTAATATAGAGAATAGGAAAAGAACTACTAGAAACCTTTTATAGAAAAATTAAGATTTTTTGATTATGCAATTCTAAGATATTTCTAATACTCTACTAAAATGTTGGCATTTAGTTAAGTGCTAAATGCTAAATAATAGTGATGACTACATGGGTGATGATATATGAAAAATATTACCAAATTCAAAGGTCCACTTAAAGGCTTGTGCAACCAAAGAGTTGCATATTCAATGCATGAGACTTAGTCATATGGAAGAGCTGGGAGTAAATTAAACTTGGAAGGAAGGAAAAGATTTTACTGATGGCATTTTGGAGGGAGAGGGAAATTTAGCTATGATGAGATTCAGGGCTGAGAACCCTTTTATTCATTTGGATAATAACAGTATTTAACATTCATTGAGTGCTTATTTGCCAGGCTGTGTTCTAAGAACTATCATAAGAATTATTACAAAAATAATTTAACCCACTTAATCCCAGGAGACCAGTACTCTTAGCCCCATTTTATGGAGGAGGGGACTGGGGCACAAGAAGGATAAGTAACTTGCCGAGGGTCACAGCACTAGTAAGTGATAGGGTCTGCAGTCTGCTCCCTCCGCCTAGAGCTTCCAGTCCCAACAGTTCACAAGCGTGTAACCCTCTCTGTGTGTCAGGCATTTGTGCGCATTTTCTCCATTAACCCTCATGGCAGTTCGAAGAGCTACATATTACTTACCCATGTCAGGCATGAGATGACAGAGATGGGGCAGGTCCAGGGTTAGAACCCATCCTACATCTCATATTTTCAATATCTCTGCTCCTACCTTGCCTAAAATAAAAGACTGTGCAGCCAGCTCAGAGCATACAGGTTGGATGAGTCCATGAAAGTCACATATAAAAGGATTCTGAGCAAAATTTTTAAATTTAACTTGATTCATGAGACACATTCATCAGTGTCTAGGTGCTCAATAAATTTTGTTCAATGAATGATGCTCGAATGAGCAACCATAAACTTAGGATAGTGTCATACCAGCCTCTCCTCCTAACATTAAATGGTAGCATGACTCACAAAATAAGATAAAATAACCACAGCCAGACAGAGGTCAGGTATTTCTTTTCTTTTAAACACTTCACCTCTCAAGTCCAGTCAGCCACAAAAGGTCTGTCTCACTATCACAAATCAGCCACAAAATGCCTGAGTTATAGCTTTCTGATTTGAATGTCCAGACTTCTGAAAGATCTGGCTAAGTGAGATCAGCAAGATTTCTCACTGTATCACATTTTTACTAAGATAGCTAAGCATAGTAACATTAAAGAACACAATTATTCTTTATCATTAAAAAAAAAGAGGCTTCCTCAATAATCCATGACTTTTTTCAGTTACTGCTTGGACTAACTTTAGTTATATCTAGGTTACTAGGCCCAAGTTTTAAAATTTTTATTTCAATCCATTCAATATCTTTAATTTTTAAGACAATTTTTAATCCAAAACCGTATTCCCATCCTAAATGCTTCTAGAGGATCATAAGCCAAATCAGCATCAAAAGTCTGTTGTGTTATTTTTCTTATTCAATGAGTAAGAATTAATCAGAGACGTTTCTGATCTTTCCTAGTCTCTATTAGAAGTGCTAATGCTTCATCTGAGGTCTCTTTGTGTCTCAAATAACATGAAATAAAAATGACAAAAAGTAAGGGAAACATGGTCATCTCTTCAGTCCTTTGTTTACCTGTTTTCCAACCTTGGGGCAATAGGGGGCAGTATTGCTTATATACCAACATGGTCAGCTTATATTTCCTCCTTTTTGATAAGCATTTTTATTGGGCCTAGTGTGAAATACTATAGCTCCATCTTTTTTCCCTCTCTAAGCATATGATAGTGAAGTGGTAACTGCTTTTTTCATAGATTGCCTTCTGAAAGAACTTGTAATTCAGCTTTTACCTGAAACTTTTTTTCTAAAGGGTAAACATATCTTAAAAACACACACACACACAAACAGGAAATCAAACACAGGATCTGTTCAATTATTTCAAAATTTAGTAGTAAGTGTATTTTCTGTAAATCATCTTCATTATCAATTTGTCCTTATGTTAATTTTTAATTAGTAACATTTCCGTCATATATAACTTGGGATTAAATATTTGAGACAATACAGGTTGACGTTTTGAAATAAGTTGTCCTTTCCTCTCTGTTACAGCCCAGCTATATTATTTTAAGTCAACCATTAGCAAGTTTCTCCAGCTGTCCCACAATGAAGGAGGTTCATCCATTACAGCAGAGAGAAAATAACAACAAAAAATTTAATGGAAATTATTTATTGTAACTGACTAACTCTATAAACCATTTCTTTTCCTGTTTAATGTTGCTATTGTTTTTGGTTTATAGGGACCGAGCCCCTTTTATTTTTACTTCAGAGATGGAATACTTCATTACAGAAGGTGGGAAAAACCCACAACATTTCCAAGATTTTGTGGAACTTTGCTGTCGGGCTTATAATATTGTCAGAAGACACAGCCGACTAATCTTGAACCTACTAGAAATGGTAAGTCCCTTGGGGAAATAACAAAAAAAAAAAGCTTCAATTATGTCTTTCTGTGAGTAGTCTATTTTTGCTAATGGCTTGGAGTTCCCCAAAGAGCTGTTCAAAACAGAAATAAATGAACAAACTAAAAGTACCATTGTATAGCTTATAAACACATTTCTCAGTGAATTTACGAATTAGTTCACAGTTGTCCCAAGCATTTCTATTCAAGATAATATTGACATAATCAGGGGCTATCTCAGTATATTTTGATTAAGATCAAGGACAGTAATTTAGAATATTGTATCCGTTGTATTGTGCTTTAGGATTTTTTTAAGTGCTTTTAAAAAACTATCACACTTATACATTATGGCAACTCAATGATGTAGATAGACCAGGCAAGGATTTTTCCTGGCTCCCCTCCCACTCTCTGCCTTTGATCGCTTGCTATTTCCAGATTAGAAACTGAGAGTCAAAAATTCGAGGTGACTTGCGAGCAACTCAATCAGAAAATGCTACATTTAGTAGTATGCATTTGGCCTACTGAGTCATGGTCCTATGTGCTTTCTGCTGACCAACAGGGGAAAATTCAGTGTTTCATTCCACTGTCCAATACAAAGAGATGACGATCAGATATGCAGGGTGAGAGGGGAGGGATCTGTCAGAAATGTCTTCTGGGAGAAGAACGTAGTGATTCGTTTGGTCACATACATACACACTAATTATTGCAGCAAACTGTCGGAGAGAAGTACACCTTTGCTAGCAATATGGTCATCAAAAATAACTGGTCTAGAGGCTTCAGCTGACAATAATTCTACCAGATACTGTTTAGGGCACAAACGTGGTGGCCAGGCTTTCCTGCGTTTGAATCCTAATTTAACATTGTACTGGCTCCATTGCTCCAGTAAGACTCTATTTCCTCATCTATTAAATGGAGATAATAGCATCTACCTTATACAGGTAGGATCGGTGAATGCATAACCTAATCTTGAATGCTTTGTGTGATCTTTATGTATGTTAATTTCTTTACATTTCATAATAACCCTAATAAATAATTAATATTTAAAAACTTAGCATAGTACCTACCAAATGGCAGGATTCAGTTAATTTCTTTATACCAGTTCCTTGTTAATCTATGAAAATATTGTCCAATACAGTATCCCCTACTCACATGTGGTTATTTAAATTTAAATTGATATTGAATAAAATTTTGAATTCAGCTCCTTAGGCTCATTAGCCACATTTCAAGTATCCAATAGCACCTCACACATGTGGCCAGCAGTACCAGATTGGACAGCACAGCTATAAAACACATCCATCATTGCAGAAAAGTTTTATTAGGCAGTACTGAGTAAGCGTTGACCTGATTGCAATGAAGGTTTGATTTGGATCATTGTTTTAACTTTAAAACAACATATGTACCTTACTTCTCTTTTCTCTGCCTTGAGAAAATGGGAATTTCTAAAAATATTATAAACATTTAGCCCTTCATATACAAAGGTTTCTTCATGTGTAAACTGGATATATAAGGTTCTGTCCATCTTCTGAATCAAGTTGGCTTTCCAATAATTGCCAGTGACTCATATTGGTAGATTTGTGTTTTATCTCTGAATCTCTGAATCTCAGAATTCCATTAGACCATATTGCAATTATGAGATGCCTTATGGTTCATAATCTGTGTTCACACCACAGAGGAAACTCTACAAGGACTGAGTCTATGACCTTGACTTCATTTACATAATAAATATTCAGGTACTATCAAGTCTAATATTTACTTGCAATCTAGCAAACTCTAACTCATGAATCCCTGAGCTCTTGAGAACTTGATACATACCAGGAATTGTGGAAGGTACATTAACATATGCGACCCAGTCTGTCTTAACATTTTCAATTTAATAAGGAAGATAAAGTTCATGTACACAAGTAACTAAGGTATTCAACATTTCTAAATATCTATAATGTTGTAAATGGCTATATACGGGAGTAAGTACCATACTAAGTATAACTTAAACCAGACATCTGAAAAATAAACCTAAAGCAGAAAAGCACAACTATAGTTTATGCTGTTTCTCAGGAGACACTGAAATTATGGTGAATGGTAGTAAGTGAGCATGTTGATGTGAAAGGATGGCTTTTTGAAAAAATGGATTCAGAACATTATTGATGAACTTTATTCTCTTATTTAGTAAATTTTTCTACCTACCTAAAAAGGAAACAGCTAGCATGAATCATAATATATTAATCATTAAATTATAGAGTTAATGTAATTTTATTTCATTTAAAATATAAATATATGATATATTTTCAATTTTTTATTGTTATCCTATTACAGTTGCCCCAATTTTTCCCCCTTTCCCTTTCTTCACCCAGCCCACCCCCCACTCCCACAGTCAATCCCCACACCATTGTCCATGTCCACGGGTCATTCACACATGTTCTTTGACTAACCCCTTCCCTTTTTTTTCACCACTGTCCCCTTCTCTCCTCTCTTCTGTTTGCTATCAGTCTGTTCCATGTTTCCATGCCTCTGGTTCTATTTTACTCATTTGTTTATTTAAAAAATTCTCATGATATAATATTAAAATCAGATATTGAATTTTTCTGGAATATTACATATCCAAAAAGACTCCCTATGTTTTAATTATTTAAGTCTTGATTTTTAGGCCAAGGAATGCCTTGGTTTTAGGCAGTGAAGAATACTAATTCAGATTAAGCACATAGTCTAAGGTTTAGGCTGTTACAGAAATTGAAACAGAGATCAGAGGCAATGTGGACCAATTAGACCAATGAACAAATATATGTATATGTGTGTCTCTCTGTGTATAAACGAGTAGTGTGTTATTCCCTCTGTTTCTTGTCATTTATCTCTTGATTTTCTTCTTTTCAGTTTTCACATGGCATTCTGTAGATAATCAAAGCTTCAGTAAATGTTTCAGGACTATACTTTCTGTACTATAGCTTCTTAAAATAAAAACCAAATTTAAACTTATGGAAGATTATTTTCTATCTATGTGGATAAACTACATTTCCCACAATTATCTCTCAAATTGACTCTTGCTGTGTAAACTTCTTTAAAAAAGGACTCAGGGTACTGCACCATGACCCAATCACAGCATAAGAAATACTTGATATGACTCATAAGTTCTATCTTCCATGAATGGTCAGTGACCAGGAGCTACATGGGTTTGGTAAGTCTACTATAGAGTTAATGACTCATCCTCAGTAGAGAGCAGCATGTTTCCAGATATCCACAGTCCTTTTTATTTACCCCTGAAAAAAGCAGGGGAGAATAATCCGTGAAATTCCCATCCTGCTTGAAAGCACAACATCTGCACGGAGACTCAAGAGTGTTGCTGGCTGAATTCACTAACATAAAAGCCTGTATTTCATCAGCTTTTTCTCTCATTAAAAAATCAATATCAGCTATTATGGAAGGCTCCCAAAGAACATAGGGACCATTCACCCAGTTTAAAATGTTTTTCACACCCATTATTATACCATATATTTCCCAGCAGAAATCTGTCTGACTTCTCTATGGGGTGGTGAAGACTGTCTGCTTCCCGAAGCACAGCTATCAAAACAGATGTGGATTTAGTAGCAGAATAGAAGTAGAAAAAATGATAATGTTCCTATCCTTTAAAAAGAACTTATTTGTTCATTACTTGTACTAGCCACTTTTTCCTTTTTCCTTTTCCTATAGTTGCAATTAAAGTTATTACCCAGGAAAGCTAAGTAAGAAGACACTTGAACTACATCTCTGTGGGCAAATGGACCCAGGTCGAGACACTCTTTACTCTCATGTGCATATTCACAGCACTCAAATCCTTCTCTCTAAGGAATGGAACATATCAACAAGGGCAAGGTCAGCATTTGCTACCTGTCATCAGCCACGTGCTAGGGAGAGAGCTGGGGTTCTTCTGATTTGAAGCTGGCTGTACTTCACACTTGTGTTGTGGGGGTGGGCAGAGGAAGGAGTAAGTACAAGATCTACTTCCCAAGGAAATGTTTGACAGAGTCTTAAGCAAGCCAGTGTGAATTCAGGTTACCCATAAAAACTAGAAAGCAATTCATATCTAAAGAAAAATCACTGCAAATGAACGATCACAGTGTGACAGAGGGGAAAACTGCCTCCACAAGTACACAGATGTTTCTAGAACTCTAAGTACACAACCGATCAGGTAAAGCCTAATCTAGACTCTTGTAGCTTTTCAGACTATATGTCCCTGTGGTTAATTTTAAGTTTAGTAGTCAAATATTGGGATTGCTACTTATAGATTTTCAATGCCTAATAGTGTTAGGTATTGTTCATTCATTCATCCATCCATTCATTTGTTTATGCATTGGTTATTTCGTAGACATTCTGTAAGTTCTATTACTTACAAAACACCATGCTTGACAATATAGAAAATTCAACATTGAATAAAAACCCAGTTAGTGTTCTCAAAGAACTTAAAATCTAATCTGACACACATATACATAAACAAAATATAGTAAAATTTAGGCAGCAATACATACTGTGAAAGAGGTGGGGCCGAGATATGATTGTAGTATAAAGAAAGCAGTAACTGTATCTGTCAAGAGGACCTATGATGTTTCAAGGAGGGGTTGGAGAATGAGAAAAAACCTATTCAAGTTATCTAAGCAAATGAAGATGAGGAGCAATAATTGCAATGGAAAGGGGAATGAATACAAGAGACTATTGAGGTAGCTTTTATAGAATTAGGTGATCGACCCTGGGAATTGGGAATAAGAAGGAATAAAATAAAATATGAATTTCTTATTAGTTGGATAGTGGTGGAAGTGAAAACAGATAAAACAGGATAGAGGAGGAAGATTTTCCAGAGAATTTGCTCAAATTTAGCTATCATGAATTTGAGTTGCTAGATCATCCATGAGGAGAGGCTGTTGACAACTTCCCAGGACTGCCTGATCCATTTCCATGGTGTCAGTTACTATCTACATGATACTGACATACAGCTATGTGGTTTAGGCCTCATCCAACCCTCCAAATATGCCTAATCAACCTCCCAGTTTTCTCGATTTTACTTATATTTAAAATTCAATAACCTATCTTCATTCCTAAATAGTCTCCTAATCCAGTATCTTATTTGGCCTCACGTAAATGTAATTTTTAAAAATAACAACAACGAGCCCTGGCCAAGAGTGGTTCAGTTGTTTGGATCATCGTCCTATACACCATAAGGCTGTGGGTTCAATTCCCAGTTCAGGATGCATACCTTGCAGATTCAATCCCTGTTTGCGGCATGTACAGAAGGCAACCAATTGATGTTTCTTTCTCACGTCAATGTCTCTCTCTCTGTCTTTCTGTCTTCCTCCCTCTCTCTCTAAGGTCAATGAACATATCCTCAAATGGGGATTAAAAAAGTAAAATAAAATAACAACAATGATCTCTCCAAAATACAATGCAATTATTTTATTGCCCATTTAAAAATAATAAAAAAGCTCTCTTGCCTTTAGGATAAAGTACAAAATCTTTTATATTGCTAACACATCCTACCCTACTTGCCTTTTTAGCCCAGTCCCTTGTCGCTCACCTACAGGAGACCCTGTGTTCCAGGAAACTATACTGGATTTCTTTCTGTGAAAAAGGAAAGATGTCTTGCTCTTCCTTGTACATCCCTATGGGCTGTTCCCTCAACCTGTGCAGGGACAAGAGGAAAGGAAAACAGTTTCAAATTCATTTTTTTCCCTCACTTGAACTTCATCAAGTAAATCACAACTTCACCCATCTGCCATAACCATATTCTCAGTTTATCCTTTATTTTTAGGATCAGCAGCATTGTTCTTAACTTTCCACAGCTATAAAAGTGCCTTGATTCCAGAGCAGAAAATAATTTATTAATTTATTATCTTAGTCAGAAAGGTACTGATGACATCATTCCTCTTCTTTTCTTTTCTTTTCTTTTTTTTTTTTTTTTTTGCAAAGTTCACATTTATTTCAGAAAGATCTAATTTTTTTCCTCAAAGAGTTTGGCCTGTAACTGCAGAGAATATTATCCCTTCAGCCTATACTATAATATAAACAAAATACTTTTCTAAAGGTTGGCAGAAAAATGCCTGAGCCTTTGTACAATTATACCTTTAATTATTTCATTGCTTTAATAATCTTTAATAAATACAATCACCACTTAACTAGATAAAATTATGTTCTCATAGTATGAGTCATAGAGTCATGGAAGAACATAAAGTATGAACAGAGGGATAAGTTTTATACTCTATGTGCTCACACACCATTTGACCTGGATAATTCAATTACAATTTGGGAGAAATTAAATTTTTCTTCTTTAAAATGGGCATTGTGATATATTTTTTGTAACAATGTATAAGGTATAAAGCTATATTTTATTCATTGGCTCTTGATTCTCCCAGAATATGTTGGGTGTTTTTATATCTACTTTAAAAATAAGAAGAAAAAATACAATTAAAAGATTAAAAAAATAAAAATGAGAAGAGGATAAAGAGAGTATAAATGATGATGGAAGGAGGCAGAATTGCATATCTGAAACATGTAATTTTATTAACCAATGTCACCATAATAAATTTAATATTAAAAATGTATTTAGAAAGAAAGAAAGAAAGAAAGAAAGAAAGAAAGAAAGAAAGAAAGAAAGAAAGAAAGAAAGAAAGAAAGAAAGAAAGAAAGGAGAGAGAAAGAAAATGGGAAACTGGAGGTTCAGAGAGGTTAAAAGACTTTCTCAAGATCATTCAGATTTTAATGGTGGATCCAGATTTTCTGACATTAGATACCCTATTATTTCTACTGTACCATGCTGAATATGCCTCTTCTACGAGGAGACAATATAGGGATAAATAATACTCTCATGCTTACTTCTATCGTTTATGATAAAGTTAAATTATTATTCTGCAAGTGCTTTGACAACTGTATTGGTTTTTAATTTTATCATCACTGATGTTGCCTCTACTGATAATATGGCAGGTTACACACCATGAACATAGTTTTTCAGGTGCACAACTGAAAGGCATTGCTATGTAAATTTGTTTCTGCGCATTTGTAGAATTAACCAAGTAAGCTTAACCGAACTTAACCAGCTAAGATTTCATTTACATTTATTCTGAGTTTTTGTTTGATGCTTATGTGTTTGTATGTTTGTTTGCTTTGCCCAGATGCTACACGCGGGACTGCCAGAGCTAAGTGGAATCCAGGACCTGAAGTATGTGTACGATAACCTTCGCCCACAAGACACAGACCTGGAAGCAACAAGTCATTTTACCAGGTAGAGCTGGCCATGAACGTGTGAGTGTGTGTTCCTGCGTGTGCGCGCACATGTTTCATATTTGAGGTGATTTTGGTGTGAACAGTCGTTGGAATGAAACTGTCATTTCTAAAACCAGCTTGTGTCCGCATTCCCAAGGGGCAGAAAAGAACAACCGGGACGCCAGCGTTTCTGTCGCACACTGGTGTTCGCTAGCCAGACTCTGCACCTGACACATTGCTCAGTAACAGGTCACTGAAAAGAGCAAGGGCTGACGGAAATAAACTGGTTGTTCTATCTGAACCATGTCCAGAAAAACCATTTGGGAAAAGAGATTTATGATGAGATATAAACTCATGACTTTCATCTCTAAGAAAATACAGTGCTGTGTCATCGCTGGGACAGAGCAATTATAGTGCCACAATTTACAAATAGTCCCTCCTATCACTATAAAAAGGAAAAAAATTGTACTTTGGATGAGAAAAAGCTCTTCCGGGCCCTGACCACAGGGAAAATGTAAATGTGCTTTATTTGTCAGCCTGAGTCCCATCTCCCCACATCTCCAGTTGCATCTGACCCACCCGGAGCTGTAAAGAGCGGAATCTTAGATATGGGTGAGCTGGCCTGGGTTGACTCATCTCCCATCTCCATTAGAGAGAACTTGAACTAATACTGGAAGTAGATCTGAAGCCAGCAACCTCCTGGCAGTGAGCTAGTATATCACCCTCTGCATACTTTCTGCCAGGCTAATTTTCCAGCTTTCGGGTGTTATGTAGTATGCTCCTTTAATTAAATTTCTTTTGAAAAATTCATAGTAAAGAACTTGTTCTCCATTGCAAACTTAAAAGGCATCTAGTCATCTAAATTAGGGCAGGTCGTTTTTCTGCTCAATTATTGTCTTTGACTGGCCATTTCCTACCCCTAACTTTTGAGGACCTTATAATTTAATTTCCTTTATGAATGTTTATCCACCACAACTTTATTATTACCTAATGAATCATCTTCTGAGGAGATCACTTTTTTAGCCTACATTCATTCCTGCTTTGTATATTAACTTGCATTCATAGCCTCATCAGAAATGGTCCCAAAGAATCAAAAATTAATGGAATAGAGGGGGGAGTCTGATCCAATTTTCATCCTATTCAAACCTTGACGTTCTGTACCTACTCCCTTATCCACAAAACTTTTCAAGTTATTCTGGTACTGACTGGTCTTTCCCTCTATACTTCAACAAAACATGTACTTTTCATGCTATACTTAATTTGTTACTGAATTATTTACTATCTGTATATCACCTTAATTAATATATCTGTTGGTTACATCAATTTCTCCCAAGTAAAGCAAGAGATAGAGTCCCACTTCTAAAAATATCTGAATATAAAACAAACTCTATTTCTCTTAAAATATATTAAAGAGTTTAACAGAAAACAAATTTAAACATCAAACATTTGGTATAGAAAAGGCATATAAAAGGGCTAATATTTAGTACAGCGCTTCTTGTGCATCAGGCCCTGCTCTAAGTGGTTTTTGCATGTTAACTTATTTAATCATTGCAACAAGTCTGTGAGGTAATATCTTTATCGACATTTTTAGATTAGAGAAATTGAGACCCCAGAGAAGTTAAATGATTTGCCAAAGGATACAGCTGACGAGAGAAGCCATGATTTGAGGCCGGGGCTCGTGTTGCAGAGTGCTGGGTCTTGCAGGCTCTGGGAGATGTGCTGCTGCACAATCATTCAGACCAGTTCCCTCGAGGTTCTTAGAGCCCACGTTGCCTGCAGTTTAACCAAAGCAGATCCCGCACCCTTCCTCCGGCACCATCCTGACTTCCTGAATATCCCAAGCCTTGACGGAAGACAGAGGCCCCTTCCTAGAATTACTATCTCTGTGCAGCACTGGGTGTCCCCGGGGTGTTTGACTCAGTCTCTGTATAATTGCTGCCCAGGGAGCCCCCACGGGACACTTTGAGTAGTGTCACCAAGGCAGTCACCTTCCTTGCTTTTTCTGCTTTGGCCCATTACCAGATGTCTTGAAACTCTCTGTAATTTTTCCCCTTTTTTTCCTCAGAGAAATCTCCCCCGAGACTCACTCTCCCTTTGACTTCCAAGAGCCTATCTCAGTAGTGCATTTTATCTTAAAGTCTCAATTGCAATGCCTTTGTTTTTAGATATGATTTAATTTGCTTTGAGCATGTCTTTTTAGCTTTTCTCTAAGGTCCCTGGTCAGCATGTACAGATGAAGTGTTGAGAACATTTTCTATGGCATGTCCCATACTGTAAGGGACTTGCTATTAAGATACAAGAAAGCTCAAGAGACCGTGACCATGATTTTTTATCTGTAAAATAAAGTTACTTAAAATCTCTCCATTATTCAGATATTTTCAAATTTAAACAAATTATACACTATATCTTTTTCAATACTTACACAATGGATAGAGTGAATTTATAGAAATATTTCTGTTAATTAAAAACAATAATGGGAGCTTTAAATGACAAGATTTAAATAAATGTTAACAGTGATGTATACTTGCTTACATTTCTGTGTAAATAATGTTATCTTAAGCTGCATTCTCTGACACCACATGGATTTCTAAAGTCAAGGAGAAATTTGAAGTGTAAACATCAGTGCATATAATTTACCAAGAAAGTAACCAGGTTCTGTAATGGATCCAGCCCTGGTCTTGGTGCTTCGAGCAGTGTCCTTAACTCTACCTGCATATGTGGTCCCCTGTAAATTTAAACTCCTTGTCCTCTTTGTTCTGATAGGCTAAAGGTGCTTTATGTCCCTGTTTATCCTGATGTCACTGCTAAGACACAGATAAAAACAAGACAAGAAAATCCAGCCTCCCCCGCACCACCACCTCCTTACCACTAGGCTCAGAGATTTGGGTCCTGAAGGAGGACTAAGTCATCTGAGACACAGCATGTGTGGCCACCTGAAATGCCTTAGTCCTGAATGCAGTATTCACATTAAGAGCCTGCCATTCTTGACCCTGTTTGAGACTTGAAAGAAAAGAATGGATTTTCTGCCTCTCCAAGGGAGTACTCTGCTTATGAATAATACAGGATGCTACCTCACTCCTAGATATTCACGCTCTGAGTTAAGAGCTGGTGATAAGAGTTTCAAAGGATATTGTACTCTGTGTGCCATTAAAAACTGTATCACAATTAATGGCATTTAGAAAAAAATGAATATAAAATCATTTTGCTGGCCACAGAGGTTTCCCACATAATTGCCAACTGTTCTCTCTGCTTCCCTTAATTTTTTCTACTCCCCTTTCAGCGGTGTGCTGCTGAATAGAATCAAGAAAGTATCATGACTCAGTCCCTGCAAATTGATACTCTCATGTAATGTCTCTGCTGGGCCCACTGCTAGGCAACAAAGGCAACCATCCATTAAAATGCTGTCCAAACGGGTTATTTCAGAATTTTCAATCACTTTCAAACCTCGGGTTAGCTGTCCTTAGAAACAGATAACCTATTTCACAGCGCGGGCAGGATCATTAAGCATAAGCTTCTCTGCCTAACCCCCTCCCACATACAGATTATGCTTTTCACTTCATCCATTTCCTGCTCCAAAAATGTGAGAGGAAATATTTCATGTTTTCCCAGTATTTCATTTGGTCTGCCACACAAGTTTTTGGTTTAGTAAGTATAAGAGCTCTTGTTCTTCAGTTGAAATTGAAAGTAATTTGAAGCACAACAAAACTCCAAACCTCAAAAACAAATAGCTTGCATTTGTGAGGTGTTTTGGTAGCAAGGACCACAGATTCTCTACATGATAGATATCCTTGGGAAAAGGGATATACACAGACTCAAACTGTAACCTAACAAACCCCAGAACCCAATAGGATCTGACTAGTTTCTAATGAGAAACAAGATCTTCTACTCTGCTTATTTCTCTGTCATATTCTACTTCTCTTTGTGCATTGGCCAGTATTCTCTAGCATAAATTCCAGAGAGAGGCAAACTTTGACTTCAGGAGTTGCCTTTGGCCATATAGGACAGGGTCCTTAAACAAAGGTGTTGGGGATTCTCTTCCCTATCCATACTCCTATCACGAGCCACCCCTTCACAAAGAACAACCTAGAGCTTCTTCTCTGAACTTTGAGCTTTAGAGAGAATAGTCTTAGGGGCCACCGGGCAGAGCAGGCACAGTGACTATCCCAACTGGTACAACTGTGCAGCCATTGGAAATGTCCATGACACCCAGAGAGAGTGTTCCCAGGCTCCACATCACAGACAAAGGAGCCAGAGCCCCTGAACTGCCCAGGGTGCACAGACACAGCACCAGAAAGTCCCAGTGTTCCTCTTTCCTCCTTATTTATTTCTCATGGTTCCAGAGTAAGACAAGACTTTGTGCCAACTGTCTCAAAACACAGTTCAATGCCTTTCTATCTGGTTTCATTCCAAGACTGAGAGGCTGGGACAGGGATACAGATCCGTAGGTTCTTTAGTCATTAAATTTTCTTGATGCTTTTTTAGTTCTTTGTAAATTGTCATCTCATTAATTATTTTATTTCCACAAATAAAAGTCAAAATTTTCCTCTGCCTTAACCATTGATATCTGCAGAAATAAATGCTCCCCTCCTCTAAAAAAAAAAGAAAGAAAAAACAGAATCTAGAGGATTTAACAGTGTCCAAATTTCCTAAATTAGAAAAGCAGCTGCAAAGGAAAATGTAAAGTGAAATTTTTCCTTTCATCAGAGTCTCCATCTTTAAAATTTAATTATAAGAATTGATCTGAACTAAATTGGCTCTACAAGGTAAAATTTTTAAGTGTAGGTATAACAGCTTTTAGAACACTGTGCCTCCTAAATTTGGTGGCTCGGGCACCCTCAGCACAATGTTTGAGAGCTCAGTGGCTATTCTACATTTTGAAAATAGGGAAATCTCTAGTTTTGAATTAGGCTCAATTTGCCTAAATATCAAGTCAGGATATACCTTAGTTAGAAAAAAAAAAGATACTTTAAACTCTTTGGGAGTCTATCAGCCTAAAGGTTAAAGGCATTTCAAAGGTTTAATATGCACACCAAGAGCACCAGAAGTGGT
Source organism: Trachops cirrhosus (assembly GCA_028533065.1). Classification (NCBI taxonomy): domain Eukaryota; kingdom Metazoa; phylum Chordata; class Mammalia; order Chiroptera; family Phyllostomidae; genus Trachops; species Trachops cirrhosus. The sequence continues at coordinate 26,071,717 of CM052539.1, forward strand.
TAGTTTGAAAAGCTGGATGGTCCAGATGGCACCTGCACAACAGCTGTTAGGTCCCAGCAGCTGCGTGCACCAGCCAGTCCTCCCGGGGATGCTGGTCCCTGCTCGTCGCGTAGCATTGCCATGTTCCAGGATGTAACAAGCAACAGGACTGAAATTATCTACTATTTCTAAATATATTTCATATGTTAAAGATATTATAAATTTAATTATAACACCATTTATCACCATTTATTTTTCTATTACTGCATGTTAAAATTTCATGCTTTGCATACAATTTTATTTTGACATCATCAATGAAACAAGCTGTCTTTGGGAAGGGAGGATAGTAACCTAGGATATCATGTTACTGTCACATTACTGATACGTAACAAGACCAGTCCATCGACCTTTCCTCAGTTCCTTTATTCCATTTGCTTTGATTTGGCCGATTTTTGTCAGGAGCTTTCATAAGAAATTGATAAGAATTACTTATCCATCCCTGGAACCTGGAACTCTGGTTTGTAAGCAGAGTCAGGTACCCACGCTGACATTTACATAAGATTTGCTGACTTGTAGGTGAGTTCTAAAGATTTGAAACTTCAACTGGGAAAACAGCAAAGTTTGTTTTGTTTTCAAAGCCAAATTCTAAGCTACGAAGCAGGAGAAGAGAAAAAGAAAGAAGAGAAACTCTAAAGTGCCTCTTCTCAATCCTTATCAAGTATCTCTTTTGTAGAATTTCAAGGGAGTTTACCTCATTTCAGTTTTCACAGAACCGTAATTTACACCATTGTTTTCCCTTGTAATCTCTACATGTAGTTTGCCACCTTTGGGGCTCTTACATACGTATTTCTTTACTTAACTGGTAGTAATATTTCTGAAATAATATTTGCATAGTATAAACATGATAAACCTAAGTTGGAATTTTTGGTTACTACTTTCTGGATGATGTCCCCTTTGGTACCATTAAACCTGTCTTGGTCTTTCTTATCTATTGCTAAAATAATTACACTGCTTTCCTCTAAGGAGGAAGAGATTAACAGAAGGCATTGTTCAGTGCCTGCCAAAAGATACATATTCCCTCAGGGCAGAAACCTGATTTCTCTCCACATCTACATCCCAGCACAGAGAACAGTGCCTAGCAGGGAGTTGGAAGCATTTATCAGGACTGCGTTGAGGTTTCCCCTAGGAAATTTAAGAACTGCAACCTTCCAGCTGCTGCTTTGGACCTGAAATATAAGGATACTCAAAGCATAATCCTGCTGATGCTGCAATTAAACAAAATAACCGAGAAAGCTGCTACTGTTAACAAAAAAATCCTCACAGAGGCCTAAAACTCACTGCTCTCAGGACACCAAGTTGAGTCATATATAATAGCACTCTTTGATTTGACTTATTAATCTGCCACCTGAGAGACAGGAGATGGAAGTCACTTTAGGTGAAAGTCTGTCCTAAAACTACATAGGTTTATTGTAAAAATTTAACTTTCATCTCCAATCTTCTTACATCTTAACTGTTGGGTAACATGTGATAAAGGTATGAACATAGTTGATATTTTGCGAGGGTGAGTATATCAGAACTTAAGATTTATGGTTCATGGGCCTATCTTCATAAGACATGAGTACATGCTGTCATCAAGAGCTTTCCACCCTAACACATATATGTTCAGCAAATATTAGTTGAATGAATGAATGAATGAATGAATGGTAGTGTCTCCATAAGTCATGATTACTAGTATACCTCTATTATTGTTATGTTCTTGTCTTTACCAATAAAGAAACAATGTTGTATACTGCACTCCATATATATCTCCATAAATTCAAAGAACATCTTTAGAAATAATGAACACTGTGGAAATGAATAATGATCAGAGTCATATTTTAACTTTCTTAGCAAATTTTCACCTGGATTGATGTATAATAATGGAGAAATTTTAAATTTTTTCAGAAGAGCCTAATACCAGAACAAGATAAATGGGCTTCAAGTTTTCTGAAACTGAGGGGACAATTATTAAACATTACTGAGCTACATTGTTAACACTAGGGACATGGCAGATTAGTTGTAAAGAAGGCACAGCAACTTTGACAGAAGCCTACCTGAAAAAAAGCAGTGCTTGGTTATGGTTAACACTCATTTCTCTTAGAAAATTTTAGGAAGCACAGAATAGAAATAAACTTAGACAGACATCATACTTTTAAAAGTGAAGAATTGTAAGCATTCCCACTAATATCAGGGAAAAATAATGCCTTCTGTTTGATTGTAATGCTCTATATTTAAACTTTGTTTTATTGTTCTTTTCCATTTGAATAAGACAACAAATATGACAATTCGAGTGAACCAAAAAAATTTGAAATAACAGAAGCTCAGTAAAATAAGTGGTTACAAGGTAAACATTCAAGGTTCAGTAGGACAAAGAAGATGAAACATCATATGATCACCTCAATAGATGCAGAAAATGCAGTTAATAAAATTTAGAATCATTCATTTTGAAAAACTCTCCATAAATATAAAGAAATGTCCTTAACTTATAGATAAAAACCTACAGAAAACATTATACTTTTAATGCTATAACAATGAAAGTGTTCCCTTTGTAATCAGGAACAAACCTTGCTGTCACCACTTCTAATTAACATTGAACTGGATGTTTGAGCAGTACAAATGGTGATAAAAATCTCCTTCATTATTTACAGATTATATGACAGTGTCAATACAAATTTAAAAAAACATGTAGATATATTGTTAAAATTAATGAGTTAAAATTTACTTGTATACCATCAAATATTAGCTAAAATAAAATTTTAAAATGTTCTAGAAAATCAAAAGACAAAATTACATATTGAAAGACACATTGCATATTGAAAAAAAATACCTAGAATAACCAAACTGAAATATATTTTAGAAAAATTATTGGAGTTCAAAGAAAAATAAACTTTATCTAAGCATATAGGCAAAAAGAGTAAGTCCTTTACAAGGGAAAGAAGTTCATTACGTCATCAGAGTTTTGAATAGTAACCTTTTTTAATTTTTTTAAGAGAGAGAGAAACACCGATTTTTTGTTCAACTTATTGATGCATTCATGGGTTGATTCTTGCATGTACCCTGACCTGGGATTGAACCCACAACCTTATCATATCAGGATAACCAACTAAGCTACCTGATCGGGGCTTGGATAGTAATCTTTTATTCCAGCAGGAAAAGGAATAATATTTATATGGCACTGAAAAAAGAAAATGTGAGACAAAAATGTTGTATCTAGCCAAATTGACTTTGAAGCATGAAGGCCACAAACTATTACGAACACTGAAGACTCAGAAACTTATTTCCTTGAGCATACCTGAGCAATTACCTTCAGATTGTCAAGATGACTGAGTGATGTAAACATAAGGACTGGTTGAGATTTAACGATAGTTAGAAGAGACACTGCATAGTATGGAAAGTATAAATACTGCTAGTGTAAAAAAAGAAAGTGGAATAGAAAGCACATATAAAAAGTAGAATATGCATACTGTTTGCTTTATAGTATTAACTGGGATAAAATTGACAACACTGCAAATTAGATACTGGAGAAGAAGAGGTATAAAAGGGTAAAGAGCATTGTATAAAGACATTTGTTATACCATTAGAATACAATTACAAACCTTCTTAAATACAAAAAAATATTAACTTTAGGAAGTAGAGACACACCAAAATAAACCAAAAAAGACCAGAGAATGAAAAACATTTCATATAAAATACATGTATATTAGATATAGTATTATAGTATGCAACTTTTTTGTAAGATAATTGAAAGAAGGACACAAATACATACAAAAATAAAAATTAAAAAATAAAATGAGCCCTGCCTGGTGTGGCTCAGTGGATTGAGCGCTGGCCTGTGATCCAAAGGGTCTCTGGTTTGATTCCCAGTCAGGGATCATGCCTGGGTTGCAGGCCATGTTCCCCATTTGGGGGCATGCAAGAGGCAACCACACATTGATGTTTCTCTGCTTCCCTTTCTCCCTCCCTTCCCCTCTGTCTAAAAACAAACAAGTAAAATCTTTTTAAAAAATTAAAAACAAAATAGTGAAAGTCAATCTGTAATTTAAAAAAATTTTAAAATATACAGGAAGGGAAGGAATAACAGAGACAGTACAGGGATAGAAACTGAGCTTCTTAAAATACATATTTTTTATATATTTAACTTCTGGATTCATGTAAATACTTTAAGTAATTATAAACAAAAATTAAATTTTAAAATGTTATCTCTAAAAATAGAAATAAATCTAAAAGAAGTTAAAATACAAATTACAATTACAGTTTTATATTTCACCATGAAAGTTTGTTTTATATTTGCTAACAATTCAATGTAAACTTGAAGTTTATAAAAATAAGTTTTAATTGCTGGGCTCCAAATAAACATATTTGGTTCTTGACTTTTTTTTTCCCCACATCTAACAAACACAAAGAAACAAATTTTCAGTGAAATGACTCAATTCAAGGGAATGTAACTCATTATCTTTTCTTTTTAATTTCTCTAGGAAAATAAAGGAAAGTCTGGAGTGCTTCCCCGTTAAATTGAATAACTTGATTCACACACTTGCACAAATGACAACCGCAAGCCCTGCCAAATCTGCTTCACAGGATTTGTCCCCAAAAGCCTGTATGCTGAGTTCAACCAGGTCAATTCAAAGAGCAGCAATTTTAAGGTTCAGCAAGAAAACTCGTGCTGTAAGTCTCCAGTCTGTCATCTTGACTTAAATATCATTCGACTCCATCTCAGACTCCAGTTCATTCACTGTTCCACACCCTTCCTTAAACTGTGATTTTTGTTTTTATTACACAAATGAAATATCAGTGACAGTTTGAGCAGAAGTGCCACCATGGAGGATGTTCCAAGGAGAAATTGTAACAACCAGAGCTATTAGAAGAGAAACATCAAAGAGAACAGGCTCTGCCAGGGGTAGAATATAAATCAAGAGCTACTTAAAGTGTCCACAAATAGAGCAGAAATTAGGTGGTCTTTTCCCAGCACATAAGATTATGATATCATTATACACTATGTTCATATGTAATTTTGCCATTACACCTCTTAGCTTCCATGATGATTTTTTTTCGCACGAAGATGCTTGCTTTGTTTAGTTTTACATAAGGAGATTTTAGAAGGTATCACAAGGTTGATATTGCTGTCTTTTGACTTGTGTCTATTTGTTTCCTGCAGCTGTATCTAATCCAGGTGACACACAGGAACAATGAAACAAGCCTGGCAGAAAAGTCATTTGAAGAGTTTTCAAAACTCCACAGTCAACTTCAGAAGCAGTTTCCATCACTGACGCTCCCAGAGTAAGACGCTGTCCTCCACAGGGTTTGCCTCAGTGCTTGTCCTTGAACATAAGGGAAAACCAGGGTCATGAGATTTTCTCCTTGTGAGCAGCACAGCGTTCTGACTCCAATGCCATCGAACCTCTCGCAGCAGAGGGTCTGCATTGCTCTCACAGTAAAAAACCTTGTCTCATAGACAGAACAATGTCTCAATTTTCTGTTTGCTTCCAGCCATGGATTTTGTAGACAGAAAAATTGAGAACCAATTACATTTTTAAACAATTATTTAAAAAATTGTTTTATTTGCCTTTTTTAAAATTTAATCTTTTGGGGTTTTCTGTAAAAATAAAATTGAAATTAAAAATTCAAAACTAAATTGAATAAATCTACTTTTAAAATAAGTAACTGCAATATATACAGCTCTGATATTTATTTGCTGTTCCAGAAAACATTAAAATTTTAATATAGTAAAATTTTGTATAGTAAAATTTTAATTTAGTAAAATTTATTAAAATCAACTGACTTTTGTTATCATTAGTTATTGACTTTGATTTGCACTATCAAATTTTAATTTGTTGTTATGTTCATTTTGAAGAAATCTTGAAAATCATTGTTTCCTTTCATGTTTTATTGGAAAAAGTATTAAATGTAAGTAAACTAAATGAAAACAACCTCTGTTCAAACAAGCTTTCTAAAATTTATCAGGTAGAACTAACCAAATTTAAGTCAAAGACTTCAGTGATAACAAAGGTGTATCTTGACTTTAAAAAGGTGAACTTCCAGAAGCTATGATGTTGGCACCCTGGTCAGCCAAATGTAGTATTCCCTATGCAGGGGGTTTTAAGTAAATGGCCCTGTAACAATGTGAATGCTCTTACTGACCTGACATACTTTGTACATATGGATTTTTACTCAGATTTCAAGGTTTAATCAGTTTTCAAAATGTAAAGCTAAGCAAAGATATCAATGGATGGAGAGATATTGTGCAATATTGACAATTAAGTAGTTCACATTCATGAAAAACTATACTTGAAGATGTCACAGAAATTTTGAAATACAGATGCTTTAAATGTCAGTAAGTCAACAAAATTAGACTAAGAGCACATTCAAGAGACTGGGTGGAAAGGAATGTGGTTGCGAAACTTTTAAAAGTAACATTAGTTTTTAAAAAATCTGATAGAATAACTGAGAAAGAAGAGATGCTGGCAGAACACAAATTCAGCTTGGCTGCACAAGCTGTATTCAACAGCAGTGGTTGCCATCATGCCCTACTGAGAAATGATTTAGAAGTATAAGGTAATTTGTGTGAAAGAGCGGGCCTTTTCAGCTTCAAACACTTCTCTGCTCTACACTTTTATGTCTCCAGTACATATTAGTATAACTTGTAAAACCTTAAAAGTGCTAATAACCTTTCTATACATGCCTCTTCTGGACTTTCACCTTAAGTTAGGATTTTGCTTTGCTCAACAACTACTGCCTGATAATGGTACCTAAATTGATTTTAAAACTATTCAAGCAATGTGTGGAGGAGAGAAACAGTTAGTCCTATGTACCCTCAACCATATGTGTGTGCTAATGGTCCCAAGGGAGCTAGGGCTTACAGCGATGCATGTAAATTAAAGATGAGGGCAAGATTTCCTCTGGTTTTTAAATTCACTAAGAGAAACCCTGTAAGAACTAAGTAAACCTGATCCAGAAAGTATGATGAGAAAGTTAGAATCATCAAGAACAAAATTCAAATCGCTCACAGCATGTAACTGTGGTCCTCACCGTTGGGCCATTTGTCCTCACAAATTGGGCCATTTGTATCTCTGGGTACCTTCCAAAAATACACAGGCTTAGAAATCTACCTGTAAAGTGATGGTCTTCTTTAAAATTAACCTGCTTGAGAAGGATTGATTTCTGTCTCCTCT